>JAQISU010000390.1:1200000-1825000 GCA_029339505.1 Unio delphinus | reverse complement strand
ACTAACATGCCCACTGAATGAACTAGACATGAATTCCCTAACAAAAAAAAACTAAAAGAGGGAGGCTCCTATATTAAAAAAAAGTCTACAAACTAAGGAACTATCAGAAAAAGGAAACAAATATCACAATATTGGAAACCACGGCTCCCCTACCTACATTAATTAAAATAGAGACCACAGGAACCAGATACAGATTAGAACCATACATCAATAAACCAAGACTCTGCAAAATATGCCAACACTGGGGGCACTTTACTACAAAGTGCACATATACAAACAAATGTCAACAATGCGGAGGTGGACACAAAGGAAAGTGTAACAGACAAAACCCTAAATGTACCAACTGCAGGGGACCCCACCGACCACAATCTGCCCGGCTACAATTAGAGAAAATAGAATAATCAAACTAATGAATAAACACATAACTTATAAATAAGCCAAAAGGGAAGTAAATATAACTCAAGGGAACACACCCACCAATACTATGGAATCAAATGACAATAATGAACCTCCAACCAGCACACACAAAAACAAAATTGCAAAACAAATACAAAAGCCAAAACCTAAAAACAAAAGAAATAGCAAATAAAGAAACTCAAGCAATCAATCACGACTTCAAACTAAGTAAAATACAAACTGGAATCGAAAAACAACTGGATGAAGTCATTACTTCACTAACCAATATTCTTAAAATGTTGGTCCCAAATTCAACAAATATTAAATTAAATATCCAACAGGTACTAACCCAGTTAAACAACATCAAACTATATGAAAAAGACAAACAACTACAAAACCTAATCAAGTAGTCCAAAGACAACACTTGGCAAAAATACTGCACCAGTATAAATGTAAGAACCAAGTCAAAACAAGTGTGGGATAAAATTAGAGCAATTAGGGGCATAAAATACCAACAAAACTCCCACAATAAGTAATGATAACAACAAGAAAGATAAAGCTGACATATTAGCCCAATACTTTAAAAAAATAAGCAGCGATAGCATCCATACTAATGAATTCCAACAATATAGGGAACAAACTGAAGAAAAGTGTAAGATATTATTTCAAGACCTTGGACCCAAAAATGCTAATCTAAATAAATAAATAACACTATATGAATGGGATCAGGCACTAAAAACAAAAAAGGAAACACTATATACAAAATTATACCCCATGATATCATTAAGTTTATTATAAAACTATTAAATAAAATATGGAAAATATGAAAGCTACCCCAAAAAAATGGATAACTGCGATAGTAATACCCATCTTAAAACCAAAAAAAGATCGCAATCACATCAACTCATATCGACCCATTTTACTAACCAACAATATATGCAAGATTATGGAAACCATAATTTCTGAAAGGATAAAATACTACCTTGAATGTAACAAACTAATATCTGAAAACCAATGTGGATTTAGGAACCAAAGGTCCACTACGGACCAACTGATAAGATTAGAAACCGCTATAAAATTGGCATTTAGCTCTAAAAGAAAAGCGGACAAAAATTTAATTTCGGTGTTTTATAGATTTGGAAAAAGCATGCGATCTCGTATGGATCAAAGGCCTAATAGCCAGATTAAATCACTATGACATTACGGGAAGGATGTATAACTTCATTGAAAATGTCCTCACTGACCGCAAAATAATAACTAGAGTAGGAGACACTTACTCCGATGAACATACCCTTGACAATGGAACCCCATAAGGGAGTGTACTCAATTCCACTCTTTTCAATCTATTGATAAACGACCTTGACATTACTATGTCATTACCCGAAGTTGAATTATCGCAATTTGCAGATGATAGTGGACTATGGAGAGCAGGAAACCCATCCAACCACAAAATTATAACAGATATTCAAGATAGTCTAAATAATATAGGAGAATGGGCAAATAAATGGGGATTCTAACTATCGCAACAAAAAACGGTAGCAGTACTATTTACCCCATATAACAGAAGAAAAAAAAAACAATAACCTAAGCTAACTATACAAAATCAAGAAATAAAATTTGTAAAATGTATTATGATGAACACCTCAAATGGGCGCATCACATAGATGAACTAGTACAAAAATGTAACCAGGACTTAAATTTATTAACAAACCTAAAAGGTACCAAGTGGGGATCAAATCAAGAGAACCCTAACCTTATACAGGGCTTTAATAAGATCTAAACTAGACTATGGCTGCCAAATATACAATACCGCACCCAAATGTCAATTAAATAAATTATGAAAAAATCAGAGGAAAGCCTTACTGATTGGCACTGGCGCACTGCCGTCAACTTCACTAGCTGAGCTGCAAATCTTAACCGGAGAACTGCCGTTACATCTAAGAAGGCGGGAACGTATCCTAAAATATGCAGCCAGACTTTCAACACACTGGAAAACTCACCCAACTTACCAGGCAGTAAATAATTGTACCTTCAGGGCAACTATTGAAAAAGTCACCCCTATGGGAAGCTAGTTCATGATTTAAAACATTCAACTTCCAATAGAGTTTATTCAGGCCGAAAATACTATCTCATATGGCAAAGAGCCTTGGAATAACATAACACCAATAGTCAATATAGCAGAAAGTAAGATTACATATGATAAAGAACCTTGGAGTAATATAAAACCTATAGTAAATATCTCCCTTTCTACTAAAGGAAACAAGGTAAACCAAGCAAACTATATAAAAAGCATTAGCTTTAGAAGAAATTAATAACAAATATCAAAATTACCTCAAAATATACACAGATGGATCCAAAATAATTAATCCTTGCAAAACAACTGCAGCAATGATAATACCTGAGCTGAATATACAAATGGGGTGGGGCGTCTACCTGACTACTGATCCATATACACAGCTGAATTATGGGTCATCTTAGAAGCACTAAATTGGATTGAGCGAAAGAAACCAAACAAGATAGTTATAATAAGTGGTTTTCTTAGTGGCATAACCTCAATCCAGAATAACACAACTAAATCAAGAGAGAATTTCCTAAACCAAACCAACGCAATAATGAAACAAATAAATATAAACAAATACAGCATAGAAATACATGTTGATTCCATCCCACATTAATATCCAAGGAAATGACTTAGCAGACCAGATAGCTAATAAAAACCTCAATGAACCAAATTACATGCCACTCGAATATAGTCAACATGAACTATACAGCCTAATCAACACATTAATTGACAATAATTGGCAAACCGATTGGAAACGAAATCACAAAGGGAGAAAATTATATAATACCATCAAGGAAGTAAATAGAAATAGAAAACCACCTAGGTGCACAGGCTATGAACAAACAATAATCAATAGAATTCTCTTAGGAAAACTAAACTGGCAAACAGCTTTGGAAAATACATAAGACCCATTCCAAATAAAATAAATTGCTACAATTGTAACAACCCAGATTTAAAACACATCTTTAATGATTGTAGAATAACCAAGAAGGAAAGGAACAAATTCAGTTCCGAACAATAAATCATAGCCGCCCCATATACATACCCAGAAATAATTAAATTAACAAATATAAACCCCAAACAACATTCAAAAAATATTTTGAATTTTTAAAAACAACAGGACTATTAGAGAAAATTTAGAAAATAGGAAAATAAAGAACATAATAGGGAGAAGAAACAAATAAGGAAGAAACCTAGTACTAGCTCAGGCCAAAAGTAATCATCAAAAATGAAAGCCTATTTAAGGGATGGAAGCGCCACCAGGAATGAGCAGGTAGATCTCAACCATCCTTGGAACCCACATATACTACGGTGGGCATGAGATCACCAAGGCTCATACACTGAGAAACAAACCGAAAAATAAAGACGCGAGTAACCCTATAAGCAAACTTGAGAACCTGGAAAAATTACGCAAAGCCCTTTGAGTAATCAAATCACTCCGGGAAAATACTGACAAGTTAACAAAATTCATGAAAGATAAAGAAATATGAGTATACAAATCACAACGAACAGATCATGAAGACAATTAGGGAATAACAAACAATAACAACATAGGTTAAAAGAACAGCCCATAAAATAAGTATAGGAACCTACCCTCACTCCGATTACCTTCTCTAACTTTCCTCTCAATACAGCCTCATTGACAGTAAATAATAATTACCAAATACGTATCAAATTCTAAAAATCAGAAGGCCAAAAATTAAATATAAGTAGATGGTCTGAGACACACTATCATAACATTTTGTCCCGATATTATGGTTCCAATTTAGACAGTATAAGATAGTCTAAAAGCCCAAGACTACCAGGCCCTGCAGAACAAGGCTGCAATTAAATTTGACCTAACTTTAGGTATACAGACCCCCAGCTCAACTATAAGGGCTGGGGCGTATGGGGCTGTACACTCTATTAACTCAAAACAGCACAGTGTTCATCCAATTTAGGGGTAAAAAAGTTTGAATAAAGGGACATCACTGCTGCACCAAAAAAGGAAAAACATCAGGAGAGAAACAACTTCAAAGAACCCAGGACAAAGGAAAATGATGGCTGGTCCTAGGGAACAACCATATGCTGGGACACCATGAGAACAAGATGGCAGCCTGACATTAGGGGCTACACAAACAGACAAAAGAAAGCAACACCGAAAATAATCCGATTGCTTACATTGCCTGGTTAACAGGGTCCTCATTTGGTACGAGAACCCTTTTCGAACAATCTATTTCACGAAACCTGACTTGATTAGTTTTGCACACCGTTCAAAATTAACAAGCTATTTTTACCAAACAGCGATTATACTTAATTATGTCGTACAGACATCTTAGTATTCAATCGTGTTAGAGACGTAATACATGTACACTTTGTACATGAAATTTTGGAAAGTTAAGATAGTTAAACAAATTTTACAACTTCATGGATTTGAATTAATTGCATAGGTGGCTCACACATTATTGGTATTTTCCTGTACATTAGTAATAACTGGACCAGATTTGAATCAAGCACAGAATCACGATGTCGAGGGCTGTACGACATCCTTGGACTTAATGGTACCTCTCTTTTATTGCTACAACTCGGAAAGCACCGAAATGGCGGAGATGTGAAACTAATTTCCAATACCTCCACTTGCGTCATTGCACACCTAACTGGCTGTTAGGGTTGAGTGTATGTTGGGTCTGTTCCCACTCACCCAATGTCCTCCATTCAGGTCGATAGTTAGTTAATAGCAACCCCGACCTGACGACCAAATTAAATAGTACACCTTGAGTACATAAATACCTGGCGGAAGACACACCATTCCTCTCCCCCCAGGAGTAATTCAATATCCAGTTTTGCTTGAAACTTAAAACCGTGCTACATGCCCCTAGTGGGAGATACAGCACAATAATTCAAGTTCATCCTCATCATCCATTTGCATATATCTTTCAGCTGATGCCACTAAAACACCCGTGTGTTCATTAGTACTTTCAAGTTGAAAAATGCATATTCAACAGCGATGCTGCCGCAGATATTGATGCAATTTAATATTGGAACAATTCTGTCTTATTTTCTGGAAACCAGGGCAGATTTCAAAGCCATACGTGAGAGCAGTTTTGAGCTGTTTACATCTGGGCATGTACATGTAAGTATGAAACGGTGTCTAAGTAAACAAATTTAATCCTGACAATCAAAGAGCAGGATATTCAAACTATTTTTATCAATCCAAAACGTCGCTGCAATAAGTGAATATATCAGATTTATTTTTTGAAATTCTGTGAATAATTTTCATGTAAATTTCAATCATTTAATTAGCTCCACTTGCTGGATTTGCAAAAATGCTGAATATCGACGTCACCGGCATTCGATGTCTGTGACGTTCACGGACAAGTACAAAACTATTTATCAAGTCGCATTACTAATACATGTAATATATTTTATGTGCAGTACAGGGTATGTATAGTTAATTTGATTTAAATAGATTGTATATATCATTAATATGCCTAGTTAATTAGAATATAACTTAAGCTTCAGGAAATAACCTGAAATAAGACAATTTTATTTTTGCCTTTTGTAATGAACATGATTGAGTGTTTATTGTCAGCCAAAAAATATTTTGATGTGTGTTCTTTTGTTACAGCACATCAGTGTGAAGCAAGATGAAATTGCAAAAAAGGCCATTGTTTCTGCGGAGGTTCTAGCCCACATGAAACAGCAATTCTACAGAGTGTTTATAATGCTGAACGCTGTGGGTGACATTATACATGCTAGCTGCTCATGCCCAGCTGGGTCTGGTCCCAACTGTACCTGTAAACATGCCGCTGCACTGTGCTATGCATTGGAAGATTTTGTCAAGGTGTTTGTGCTTCCTGAAGACATTCCTTCATGTACTGGTATGTATATCTTCAAGTTGAGACATAGTACTATACATATTGATAGTCAAATTTACAAAGACATTCAATAGCAATAACATCAAGGGTAGCAGAAAACATTTCATTTTCTTTTGCATGTTACTTAAACTTTTCCATTTCTTTTTAGATAAACTTGAGGCCTGGAATAAGCCAAGGCAAGTCAAACTTCCAGCAGTTCCAATCTATGATATAGACTTTACACGAAAACAGCATGGGAAAAAAAGAAAACAGAACCGACAATTAAAAGAACAACCGGAGGCTTATAAGCTTAATAAAGTTTGCGACACTGAGAGAGCTTTTGCAGAATCATTCCTCTGTGAATTAGAGCTATGGAGTAAGGAATCCAATCCCAGTAAACAGCTCTTAATAAATACAGTTGCAAGTCAAGATGATCCAGCTGAAACACTTGTCTCTGTAAATCCATTGTATGATTATGTTGAAAAAGTTAATAAAAATATCACAGATGTATGTCATTCAAATAGTATTACCAAACAAACTGAGTTAAAGAATTGTTTAAAAGTCACTCAGGATGAACAACTACTTATTCATGAAAATATTCTTCTACAAAGCAGATTGTCTGATTGGTTTACTTTGAGACAACTGAGGATAACTGGTTCTATTGTTAGCCGTATTTGTAACTTCTTTTTGTTCATGAAATCCAATCCCAACACAATAAGTAATGCAATATTAGAGCCATCTACTTTTTCCTCAGCAGCAATGAAATATGGATCAGATATGGAGCCAACAGTTATCAATCGGTATGTTGCTGAGAATGTTAAAGAGGGTTCAAATATTTCTATAAAAAAGTTGGGTTTAATTATCGATAAGGATCATGGGTTCCTTGCAGTATCGCCTGATGGTGGAGTTGAAGAAAATAACTCTCTTGTTGGTATTGCTGAATGCAAAGTAGCAGTAAAATGGAGCCACCAAACTGTTGTCGACAGTGCTTAAGAACCTAGGTATCCATTAAAATTAATGAACATAAACCAACATGGAACTTCAAGTCCAAATTTTGGGGTTAAAACCTAATTATGCTTGGTATCATCAAATTCAGTTGCAACTCTATGTATGTAGGTCATTTGCAAAATATTGTGATTTGGCTTTGCTTCATCCAGACTCTGGAAGTTTTCATTGTCAGAGATTCGAATTGAATCAAGAATGGGTAGACAAATTCTTGCCGAAACTTGAGACCTTTTTTGATAATTATATGGCTGACAATTTTTTTTTTACAAAAGTACAAATTGCTATAAATCTGCAGCTATTATGAAAATTCTCTGTAGTGGTGTGTTATGAATCATTTTTAAAACAAATTTATTATCTCCATAATAGGTTGACCACTGGGTAGGAGAACCAACTCAAGATCACCTTATAATCATATATCTTGCTTTTTTGCCTTTTTTAAAGATATTTATGAATTTTGTTTCCTTTTGGAAGCTCATCATTTTATCCTCCTGCTTATCAAAATTATTATGTACAAAATGGTTTTTGAGAGCATCTTTCCATGATTTTGGAATTTTGGAAATTAAGGGAAAAGTGTTTTAAGAAATCATTACATCTCGTTTATGTTGTTGTTTTTTATCATTTCAATTGGCATCAGATTACCGTGATCGTGTACTAAATCATTTAGAAGTTCCTCCAACAAATCTGCCTTTCAGCTCAAGTGGCATACATTTATGATACATGTACATCCAAAAGATAAGTTGTGAATTCTTTCAAAATAGAAAGACATGTAGCAGTAAAAGATTTTAATGACAAATATATATTGTT
Source organism: Unio delphinus (assembly GCA_029339505.1). Taxonomy (NCBI): domain Eukaryota; kingdom Metazoa; phylum Mollusca; class Bivalvia; order Unionida; family Unionidae; genus Unio; species Unio delphinus. The sequence goes on along the minus strand of JAQISU010000390.1, from coordinate 1,816,897 downwards.
AAATAAAGTATAATTTGGATCTGGCTGTTTTCTGACATAAATGAGTATATGTGCATATTCTGACATAGCTTAAAAACAACGAGCAAAAGAAGAACAATTTTAACACTACTCTTTTGCCACCAGAGCACAAATAAAATGATTTATGTGCCTAGGGTAAACAAGATCGGCCCAGTTAAATGCTGGTTTATATCAATCATCAATTTCTTCGAGTTGACTTTTCTCGCTTTCAGAAATGTTGTTTGATCTGATTAAAGGACCTAAATTTGCTAAAAAGCCACAGATGTAACCGATTTCATTCATGAGAGGCATGTACAGTATTTGGATCTTTTTTTGATTCAAAAATGCAAAGGTAGCCAGGCGAGCATTAAAGTTTTCAACAGTTATTCTTGATCTAGCTATAAGTCTCCCTGAATCGCGGTCATGAGAGTCAAATTGTTTGCTCTTTTCAGAGAGAAATGGTGGTCTATACAGAGTTATTCCTTTTCCTTGAATTAAATCTTTTATCAAAAAACCTTTATCAACCATAAGACCATCACCACGTTGCAGTTTGTGTACTATATCACTTTGTCCAAAAATTTCCTTATTAGATGAATTGCTGCCAAACATATCTGAACAGTGAATTAAAGCCCCATTTGGAGCAGATGTATACATAGCTTTGACAGTATGACATTTTTTTTTAATTTTAAAACATCTGTTTTCCAGCTATGGGACCTACTGGGACCTGTGTGCAATATTCAACACAATCTGCAATTGCAACAAGATCTGGAAAATGTTGTTTGGTCGATAATGGCATATGTTTTTGAACATTTTCCTTTGAAGGCCATATTTTAATGATCTTAAATTTGCTATACATTCGTTTAATCCAGAATTTAAAAATTTCAGAAATTCTGCCTGTAGAAATATTAAAATCAGAGGCAAGAACTGAATCAATAGGATTTCTTTTCAATTTGTACAGTACAAGAAGAAGTTGATTTTCTGAATCTATGTGAGAAAAAAGTTTGTTCGGATCACCATGACAAGGGATAGTCTCACATTCTATATGAGAGCAACAACTCACTAAATACTTATGCAGTATTGTAAAAAGCTTGTAATCTTCGTTCAAATCTTTATGTGAACTTTTTAAAGTCTCAAGTTTTGAAATATTTACTTGACTTGACTTCTCACATGTTATCTTGGAGTCTGTCTGAGTTGTCTTAGTAGATTTAAGATAATAAGATGGTGTTTCAGTTTGTGCCTCTGCACCAATACTTATGTCTGTACTCATTTTTGCAGATCGCTTCTGTTTAGGGGTTACTTGTGTGTGCTTTTGTTTGGCGGGAGTTCTTTGTATTCCTATGGAAACTTTGTTTTTCTTTGGTGTGACTTGTGATGTAGCGTCACTGAATAATTTTCTTTTCCTTACTTGTGATGGGGTCCATTGTAGAGTTAGTAAGGACTTTTGAGAAATAATCATGTCATCTGTAAAAAGAAATAAAATGATTACATGTGGGTGTGGGAACATTGTTTTTGCTTTTCAAATATTTGATCAGCGTTGACCCTCCCCCATTTCCAAGGAATATCATGAAAAATAATTATGAAAACACTATTGTTTTTAACAGAATAGTTATCTTTTCTGATTTTATTAAAATGGGGGATTGTTAGAAAAATATTTTGTAAGCACAGGTTATAGACGCTAGTGACATAACAGTTACAAGTCTATTAAATAAGAACAGGAAAAGTTTAAATGGCCATATAAATGTCCAATTTTGCAAGGAGATATAGTGTTCACCTCAGAAGTAATGATTGTTTAATACTAAATCATGCGTGTTCAATAGAGAAAATATGGCTATAATTGTTTAGCTAAATAGAATATGAAGATTTTTTTATACCTTCATAAAATGGATGACTACTTAAAAAAAATAAACATGCAAAGTATGTAAATACAGGTTTATTTTTTTAAATCAGTATGTTATTTTCTTATGTATAACAGGTAGAAAAATTAATATTAAAGTTACCATCATTTGCAGTTGTTTGAAGATTGGTCATTGGAATGATATCCTCAGCAGCATCAAGTATATTTGCTGTATCCTCTATGCTGGTATCCGAGTATGCAATTGTTTGAGGTTTGGTCATTGGAATGATATCCTCAGTAGCATCAAGTATATTTGCTGAATCCTCTATGTTGGTATCAGAGTCTGCAATTGTTTGAGGTTTGGTCATTGGAATGATATCCTCAGCAGCATCAAGTATATTTGCTGAATCCTCTATGCTGGTATCAGAGTCTGCAATTGATTGAGGTTCCGTAATTGGATTAGGACCCACAGCATCATCATATATTTCCTGTATTGTCTGTGCTGGTAAAGGGATTGATTTGATGAACTGTAAAATAAAATTATTCAATGTAAGAATCATAAAGAAAAAGATAGACACGCATGTTTAAATTACAATTATGATTATATTAATGATTGAAACTATATTACACATTGCAACATTTACTAGCACTTAGTGATTAGTAGAGACTAACAATCAAATGTGTAAGAAATCAACTCTATTGACACATACATTAACGAGGTGTGATCTATCTACTGATAAATAAAAGAATAGCACAAACCATAAACATTCCTCTGAGTTGACTCCATGTGTGATACAGTGAGTTGTAGTAGAAATGCAACAGCTTCTTGTCTTTCAAAATCTGAATTTAGAAAAAGGACATAATATTATACACATTATATAGCTTAAAAACTACACAAGTAACTGTAGGATGAAGGTAAGAATATGCCGAGGAGGGATTTCAGTGTATCATGTTCCCAATATTAATAATTTAAAAATAGACTACTTTAACAATCAATAATTTATTTATATAAATTACTGAGTTGGTTAACATAAACTCTGAATATTACGTTATTTGATTAGACATAACTGAATAAAGTCACGATATAGAAATAATTTATGATATTAAATTTAATATTTTTATTTTCAGTAGGACATAATTTACATACCTTTATTTTACTATGACACCGTATTACATAAATTGAGTTGTAATGATCAATATAAGGATTATTTTACTATTAATATGCGGTATGACAAACCTGGAATATTTTTCGACGGTAAAGCCTTAGATGTTCCTTCAGCTTCAGCAGTAAAATGTAGCGAACACATTCTCGCATTCTTGAACTGTGCCATTCGTTTTCCAGTCATGAGTCAATTCAAGTTCCGATTTTCCTGCTCGTATGAGCCACTGTTTGCATAGCAAATCATCTCTCCATGGCAGACGATGGAATTTAATGTCACATCCTTGGTTGGAGCGACTTTTGCAACCTCTGACGATACAAGTAGTGGGCATTTCTTAACGTTTTCTCCCTGAGATATTTCTAAACAAAAATGGACGCCAATTTGGTATGTACATGTACCTACCAGCGTTTGATTGGCTGGAGTATAAAGGGACTCTGGAGGTTATTCGGATAATTACGGAGAAACTCGGTTAAATTCGGTATGAAATGGTCTATTGTAACTCAATTATGTTTGATTCGTTTCAATATCGAGAAACAGAAACTTCAAAAAGTTCAAAATACAGCTGCTCTGATCATCTTTAGAGTACCACGATCAAAACAAACCTCCCCGCTGTTCTGTACCCTACACTCGCTATCCATTCAATCCAGAATCAAACACAAACTTTGTTATCTGTGCTACGTTTACATATTTTAATAATGTTTCTAATTTCAAACATTTTTATGTTGTTGTTTGTTTTGTAGTCATATCATTACAGATGTTGTAAAACGCTAAGATGTAAATATTAAGCGCTGTACAAAGTCCTCATTCTTATTCTTCTTTTTCTTCTCTTCTTCTTCTTTTTCTTTATCTTCTTATTATATTAATATCATTATCATTATTATTTTTTACATTATTAATATTAATATCATTATTAATATATGTATTATCAATATATGTATTATTATTATTAATAATAATAATATTATTATTATTATTAATACTAATATTATTATTATTATTAGTAGTAGTATGCATGCATGCATTTATGTATGTATGTATGTATGTATGTATGTATGTATGTATGTATGTATGTATGTATGTATGTATGTATGTATGTATGTATGTATGTATGTATGTATGTATGTATCCCCCTAATCATTTATTGTGATCTGAAAAATCTAAAGATTCCTTAAAGCTCTGCCGTTTCATATATAAAAGTTGTAATCCACCGGACAGGACAATCTCAATTGTACATGTCGGTCAAATTCTCTCATTTCCTTCTGATCCTTCCTGGTAAATACGTACTATTCTCTCCTCGCTTTTTGCGCTGTGACTATGGTGCTGAAAAAAATATCAGTACCATCACGTGACGTTTTATGAGACTAATACGAAACTCAAGAAGACGGAAGCAACAAGTTATGTGTATGAAATATAAATATGTTAATCCAGGACCTAGCTAATCGCAAATTACGTGCTAGAATACGGGCTGTATTAGTGGATTGCAGAAGATCATTACATCGAAATCAATCGCTGCACGAATTACTTACAGTTCATGATGAATCAAGGCTTCATCATATTTGTGATGTCGTGTGCATTTATTCAAGGTACGTTCTTCCTGACAAAAAACAACATATTTTCCTTTTGTTTACATGCACTTTCGATTTGCCATCATTTTGCAAACACAGAAATTCATGCTTCTATAATTCTCTACTATGCCCGCTATAAGAGTATAGTCATTGTTCTTTAGAATAAACACTATTTGAACATAATACAGTTAAGTGACATTATTTAGGCAGATCCTTCGAAAGGTTGTTATCAGTAATAATTGTTAAATATGTGGATAACGTTTGTGTCTGGTAGATCATACATGTAGTTCAAAAAGGTTATACATTTGATATATTTTATTTATTTTGCTGTAAGTTTGATATTTGTCAACTAATTTCTACTCAACAACATGAATTAAACTAACGTAGTAAATACCATGATACACATTCACAAGCCTCAAATTCCGATGCTTAAATAAATATTGAATCTATTTGCAATGGCAAAAAATTTATTTATCATTTGGGAAGATTTCAGCAAACTATTTATTCAAGCTGAAAGCAAACCTGGGAAAGACTGTGGAAACACTTAATGTTGGGAGTGTATAATTTGTATACAAAAGTGATCATATATTACATTTATTTCTCTTAAATGAGACCTATTGGAATTAGATACCAATTATTACAATGCATTGATGGGCTTTCCCTTTAAGTATATACTGACACATTTACAATCAGACTTTAAAAAATTACAAAATACAAACATTATTTAAATACACTAGAAATTCCAGTATGGTCCGGAATCCTATTTCAATAAAACAACACAAACCTAATTCGATCGTTTTGTTATCGTTCCAAATTCGCTAATTTAATTACATATTTTGACTTATAAATCATAGAAGTCACCGAGACTTGTTTTGTTTAGGAAATGTTTAATTATGATTAAACGGGACTCTAATTGCGATCGTGACTCACACAAATTTGGTACAACCAGATTCAGTAAATGGCAGGTCTTGACATTAGTATCCAAGCGTTCAGGTACAGAGTCCAAACGGACGTTCAAAGATTCAGGCTGATCCCCTTTCCACCCTTTGCTTCCTCGGACAACCAATCACGAGAGCTATATACAATACCCCTAGTCATTAAAGCAGGTGCCCTGATGTGCGAGTATTACGTACCCTGGATGGCGTTGTATTGGTCTGCTGTTCAGGCCCGAGTCTCTGATACTGCTTAAATACAGTTTGTAATGATTTAGTGTTGGTTTTATTCCCACTCATTACGTACAGTTAATGGAGACCACCTATGACCCCTGAATAAACGTAATTTCAAGAACATACATATGTAAACCAGTGTGAGATATGGCTGTTTACCTTCTCGCGCGCTCAGTTAAATATCCTGTCTAATCGGGAATAAAGTTATTACAATTGGTCGATGAGCGCAATCGACCTTACGTAATGTAGTGCCAATGCTTGATAACCGAGACTAATGAGTACATTTCAATCTTGTAAGTTAGGAAAGTTACAAGAATCAAAGGATTTGAAGGTACGGTTGGATAAGCTGTTAGAATAAATAAAGACTTACCGGTATACATTAAGTTTGCGGGAAGGTGACAGCACTCCAAAGAGCAAAACGTCTTGTCAAAGACGTAATAGCAGAGGAATTATAAAAGAGACGTTCCCATGTTAATACTATGGGCATATATCGTCTATATCACAGGGCATGACCCCCAAGCGTCATCTACATGTATGTATATGGGTATACATATATACCAATACTACCCGAAGTTCTCGCAATATATCACTATTGACAATGGCAAGTCATTAATGGTAATTGCCATGCATGGCGTTTTACATCGTTGTTTTATTCGTAAACAAGATATTACATATCTAGTTCTCGTATGTTTATTTCGATTTCATCTTAAGATAATTATTACATGGATGTAAACATATTTACTTGGATCTGAGTCTGTGGTTAGTTTGTTTTAGAAATTACGAATGTTTTGAAGCAATTATTGATGAATTTAATGGAAAGTTACCATCATCCTCGATCCTTTATTGTATCATTGCTTTTTCAATAATTATTAATTACTTCACAAGTACACAGTCAATATCTTAAAACCAGCTCTTGTAAAATTGACATTTGTGAGGATATTTTAAAAAAATATTCACTGGAATTAAAATGAGATTTTTGACTTTACAGCTAAATTACGATCATGGAAATATTTTGACTTCGTGGAAACATGCAGTATCGGAATTCATTCGGAACACCACTGAATTTCATTTGGGATATCCTATATATGTATACAAGCAGCAGAAGGGGCGTATCGGACAACATTTTTAGACAAGTTTTCACTGAAATCACGCTTAAAATCAATGAAACCAATGACATCAGACCCAAAAGTCAATGACATCAGGTCCCAAATGTGTGTGTGAATCATGGATTAGGTCCAAAAAAAAAATATGAAAAAATCAATGAAATTAATGAAATCAAAAACTTTTCAACTATTACATTTTTTGGGAAAAAGGGACTACAACATCGTTGTCACTCACCCTCTCTGCTGCTATGGGTTAACCGAATATTTGATCCAGTCCGATACGATATCGTGTTCGAGGGTCATGTAAATTTATTGTTACAAATCCGTGTGGGGCAGACTGAGCATGAGTAAAGAAATTTCTAAATTGATTGAAGTCCATATCAGAACACCATGTCTGCCAAATATTTCGTAGCGTATGTGTATCAACGCCGTTGAATACAGCAAGCATATTACAGTTATCTCTAATCACTTTTGGAATCTGAGTGTAGCGTTGAGTGACATAGATCACATCCGTGTTTTTATGCCTGCCTCTGGAAAATATTCTAGCAGGATTTTTTTGATTATCTAACATGACATCGTCGTATACAACTAAATTGTTGATACTTCCATCGAGGTCTTCTACTGATGGCGCCTCGTCAATATCGGTTATAAATTCAATAACATCCTCGCCGGCAATCTCTGAAGCGTTTTCATTAAAATCTTTTAGCACTTCATAGCATCGTTGGTCGTCTACGCTAGGGGCAATTAAATACAACTTATCCCACTTCATCCATCTCATTATTAAATTGAGCAACAATTGCGTCTTGCCGGATCCAGATGGCCCGATTATAATTGCGCGGATAGAGTTTGGTAGCGCTGCATGATGCTTCACTGGTTCTCTTGTTTTAGTCGCTGAAAAATCAATTATATTCATATCTCTATACATAAATTATGGATCTATATTGCGTGAAGTGTAAGGCGCGTACTGGCACAGATGACTTGACGACGATTACAACTAAAAATAACCGATCAGCGCTTTCTGGTAAATGCGTACAGTGTAGTACAAAGAAATTTAGATTTGTTTCTAAAGCCAAGGAACCCAAGGAACCTTTAAAAAAAAACGAGGAGGTGATATCGCTGCCAAATTAGCAAAACTCCCTGGAACCCCATGGGCAAAATACCCCGGAGAAAAACACCTTCCAGGGTATAGTTATTGTGGACCGGGAACAAGACTTGATATCAGACTCAATGATCAAAATCAGCCCCGACCCGGTGAGGAACCAATAAACGCTATTGATAAGGCCTGTCACCTTCATGATGTTGCTTATAAAAGCAGCAATTTGCAACACAGGCATCTAGCAGATGTGAAATTAATTCATGCGTTGAATTCTATCACTGATAAATCCTTCAAAGAAAAATTGGCTTCATTTTTGATAAAATCGGCTATGAAAAGTAAATTGATTTTAGGTGCTGGTAATTAATAGCAACATGGAATCTATTTATTATTCCCCAAGAGGATACTGGAGGGGTAACGCTGCAATCAGTAAACTCGCTAGCGCCGCAAAAGTGAAAAAAACCACTGCGGCTCATTGGTTATCCAAACAGGCACTATGGCAAATTTATCTACCACCGCCTAAACAAATTCAATTCTCGCATTTTGATGTAACCGGACCCAATGAAGTTCATCAGGCTGATCTATTATTTCTGCCACATGATCGTGGTTACAAATATGCGTTAACTGTAGTTGATATTGCAAGTCGATACAAAGAAGCAGAACCGTTAAAAACAAAATCGGCCACTGAAGTCGCTTCTGCATTTGAAAGGATTTATGGAAGGAGCCCTCTGCACTGGCCAAATCTGTTACAAGTTGACCCGGGCAAGGAATTTCAGGGTGCAGTGTTATCTACAATGAAATATCACAATGTCGCTATCAGACGAGGGCATACTGCACTGCATCGTGATCAGGCCATTGTAGAACGATTTAATCGGATTCTTGCTGAGCGGTTATTTGGATATCAATATGCAAAAGAATTCATCCAAGAAAAAAGATCCCGTGAATGGGTTAAGAGATTACCAGGTGTAGTTACCGCACTGAATAACGAGATTACTAGAACCATCAACATGAAACCTATCAACGCGATTAAAAAGAAGTCGATACCTGAAAAACCACAAAAGGATTTTAGCGTTTCCCAACCAATTCTTGGTAGTAATGTCATTGTGAGGTATTTATACGAACCAGGAGAGCTTGAAGGGGATAGAAAAAGGGCTACTGATCCTATTTGGAGCGTCACTACGCATAAGATATCTAGTATAACACGATCTACGGGTAGACCTCCAATCTATAAACTGGATTCAACTGCCCCTCAACGGGGTTTTACTAGACAACAATTACAAGTGATACCCGAGGATACTCAATTGCCACCGCATGGGCTTAACTAGCACCCTTGCGTCTATTGCACTCAAGACAAGTCAACATCACATTATTTCTGACATGACCGAGATTGTTATTTTTTCTGTCAACGGTGAATTGGCGAGGATCCTTATCCGAATACTGCCAACGCATTATACAATTGCAACTTGCGCAGTGATTATTTTGTTGTTGCTTCAAAGTGATTATTAATTCAGCATCAATATCAAATTCTCGTTGTTTTTTTTTGTCTTGTTGTTTGTAACCGGAGAGTTTTTTATCAATAATATCATTATCATCGCCAATGATTTCATCATCGCCAATGATTTCATCATCGAAGACAATTCTTCGATGTTGATTTATTTTTCGTACTCTGGATACTGAAAGATAGACTAAATTCGACCATTCTATGCGATTATCTACCATCCAAAGAGTTGTATCCGATATAGTCAATCCCTGTGAAGAATGTATCGTCGCTGCATAACCTAGCGTCCATGGGGATTTATTAGCACGCAATGCATCTTCAACAACATTGATATCAACCAGCACAATATCATTTAATACGAGACTCTGCTTTTCACTCTGTCCTGGAATATCAACTTCGATGTTCTGTTTTCGCGTATCCGATGGTCTATAACAAAGAGGCACTGGAAGTGTTGCAAATTTTTGTTTATGCAATTCAAATAACTTCATCTGAAGTGTGTCCCTGACTATTTTTCTACTTGCAATGATTAAATCGTTTGGTCTCCACATTTCCCAAAACTCATTCATGGGAGTTTCCGAAATTATTTCACGGGTTATTTCACACTGGATTCTATCCGGTTGTAATCTAATTAGTTTCTTCAATTCTTTTAATTCATTATCAAGTGATCTATGATCGGTATCAATTTCTTCATAATAGTCTACAAAACCCTTTAGCCATTCATGGGGAGATGCACCGACAAATGGTGGTGGTTGGCCGTGATCACCGCACATGACGACTTTTGTATTCTTCAATAACAACCACTCAAGAAATATTTTTAAGACATCTTCTGACACTGTGTCTATTTCATCCCAAATGATTATTTCAGGAATAAATTTCTCTCCCATGCGCTCAGGAGTCCATTTATCTCCCTTCCATCGGAAAAAGCTGTGATAAGTGCAAGCATTTACCCCTCTCTGTATCATTTCTCTTGCAAGTCTATGAGTTGGTGTTAGCACAATCATGTTAGAAACGCTAGCGTTTCCACGACGGAATAACTCAATTGCCCGGGTTGTTTTTCCTGACCCGCCACAACCGTTTAAATAAACTGTTTTATACAGGCATATTGGATCAGAAATCGGTGGTGCATTAGAAAATTCTGAACACTGATTGCTTTCTAAGTAATTATTTTCAATGGTAACATCTGCTGATTGAATATAATCATGAATCATTTCTTTCTTAATTCTCCATGATCCCCATTTCTCGTTGCCAGTAGCCTTAAAATCAGCCATTTTGCTATTTATGTAAAATGAATCAGTAGCAACTCTAACTGCGGTGGTAGGAAATCTATTGATCATTGAAAACAGATTGATAGAAGCATAACCGAGCATAGAAGCTCTTAAGTGTGTGTACTGCGGATGGTATCCATCATTGTAGGTAACAATTGTACCCAATTTGGTTCCATCGGACATAAATGCGTCCTTACGATTGACATATAGGCCCTTATTCGTTAAATCCGCCATTACAAAATCGTATTCAGCGTTGTCTATAATCAATCGTGAAGAATATTTCGTATTATCATCTTTGCCACCTTGGGTAAATTTACCGATTATTCTTCGTCCAAGATTTTTTGCTTCATTGTTTCTGATTTCAAATAACTGTCTGGACCAATCCATGATTTGTTGTTCATTAAAATCAGGAAACAGTTTTCGCTCTTCGCTAATTATTTTTTCTAGATCAGGTTGTGGTAACCAGACTGATTTCTGTGCCCGATAGGATATAATTGCTTCACTGACAATTAATGATTTTAACATCTTACAATCAAGCATATACCGTAACAACACTATTGGCATCCAGTGTTTTTCAGACATGTGTTTACCAATCCAAAGATAACTACACGGATGAAGTCCTTCAGCCATTTCAAATGATACCACACAAGCGAATCCGGTTAAATCAAAATCAGGAAGTGGTCCATTAATAGCAACACGGGTCATTTCGTGTGTAGGGTGTCCAAATCGTTTGAAATATTTCTCACACTCTCCATACCCAAGAAAACTTCCTGGATAACACGCAATCATATCAACGGAAATAACGGTATCAGCGGTGTATTTTGTGTTCCATAATCCTCCATGGCTGTATTCAAGACAGGATAATTTGACATCTGATAAAAACTCACTTCGTGTTGGTTTCCACGCGTTTTTCTTTCTAGCAAAATGTGCTGCAATGGATGGTACTGTGAAACAGTTTGCTAATAATTGATCGTTGTCCTCCCCGTCCCCAGAAAACTCACTAGCTAGTTGTTTCATTTGATTCTGCAGTTCTTCAGTACGGTATAATTCTCCGTTGGGCCTTACAAACTGATCAAATCTGCATTCCTCGTCTGAATTACTATGAAATAGCCACGCTGACACAGGATCGTTTTTACTCAAATGGTAAATAGCATCAAATAATTTCTGCTCGGTAAAACATTCTTCAGGTCCCAACCCTGCTGGGGATAGATATTTTACGGTTCTATCCCGTGGAAATTTTGTTACTGCAGATGACCACGCGTGCGCGTTATGATCAATAATTTCAATGGGGGTTCCTTTTGATTGATATTTCGATTCGTATAATACTTCACCGGTGATTGTTCTTACCGATATTGGAAATCTCAATGATGTTTCTAATTTGGCTATATCCTGAATTGTTGCCCCATGCTCTTTTACCGTGAACTCCCACTCGGTTATTTTTTTTCGTCTTAGATCAGTTAGTTTATTCCCCCGGGACGCATTTGTGAAGTGTTCTATTATTCGTGTTGCTACACAATTTAGCCCTGTCGAATATTTCATGGGTGCTAGTTTTGAAATATCAGGTTTTTCATTGAGCGGATAGATCCCGTAAACAACTGCTGTGACAGGATAAGATCTTTCGTAGTAGGGTTTATCAATTCCAGTCAAAATTCCCGGTTTGGAATCCTGATTCACGGTGACAGTTTTTTTGCCCTTGAGAATGGGACCAAATTTATCCTTAATAATCCATTTGCCATTCTCACGGATAATGAATTTGATTCGGAAAAAATGACTTTTTTCCCCAACACGTGAAATGATCACTGCTGCCTTTTCATCATTCATGGTAGCGTCAACAACACCATGAATTCGAAATGTTGACCAGCAATAAGATGCTCCATCACGCTTGAATTCATTAAAACAGTCTCTGATGGGTTTATCAAGAATTGTATTCTTGGGTGTATTAGAAACTATATCAAGATTGAATTGAGCATCCTTCCATGATGATCTCATGTTTCCGTCTCTTGGACGTTTGTTACGTTTTTTGGGTCTATCGCGATTAAATCTAGGATTGATTTTCAATAATCTCTTAAACTCTTTCATGTTTCCGTCTATTGGGCGTTTTGGACGTTTTTTGGGTTTATCGATATTAAATTTAGGGTTAATTTTCAATAATCTCTTAAACTCTTTCATGTTTCCGTCTCTTGGACGTTTGTTACGTTTGTTTCCGTCTATTGGACGTTTTTTGGGTCTATCGAGATTAAATCTAGGATTGATTTTCAATAATCTCTTGAACTCTCTATCAGCATTGAATTTAGCATTTTTCGAAGTCAATCTCTTGAACTCCTTCATGCTATATAAAAAACAAACATTTAAATGAAAGTTTTATGTATAATGAATCACTGCAAATGGCTCATGATGGGAAATGTAACCCCGTGTAACAAATCATGCAGAAAAAATGAGTACTGTAGGTATCATATGCAAAGTTTTCGACGTGGAAGTCTTGGTCCGTTACCCTGTATTCGATGTGGGGTTGGGGTTAAGGGAAGATCACAATTGTGTAGTGATTGTGGTGGTAAGCGATATAGGGAATTGAAGCGTTATCATGATAAAAGAATAAAAAATGGACAATCTATCAGAAATTATGACCCTGAAAAGGCCCTTGACCCTGACAACATCAAGGATAAAATCATAAGAACCCCGCAAGACTATATCGAAAGATTTTCCAGTGATGTAATTATTGAACCAAACACTGAATTAGACAAACAATAGAATAGTATATATGGACCAAGAATTCAGACCACATCCAGTGATTACAAAATATGAAGCATCCAGTGATGGTACTGTCAGAAACCGTAGACTAAAGAAACCGGTCGGTGTTGTGAATAATCAAGGGTATTTGAAGTTTACTGTTGGAAAGAAAAATTATCTCATTCATCGTTTCGTATTTGAATGTTTTAATGGATTGATCAAAGATGGTTTTGTTATTTATCACAAGGATTCTAATCCAAAGAATAATTCTGTATCAAATCTGCAGGCTATCACACTGAGTGAGAATTCCAAACGAGGAAGAGCTGGCACTTGCAAAACGGTTTGGAAGAGACCTGTGACATCTTTGAATACAACAACTAATGAAGAAAAAATATTTCAATCATTATATGAAGCCGGTAAATTTTTCGATATTTGTGGACCGTCAGTACGAAAAGTTGCAGAGGGGATTTATCGATCGGCTATTTCAAAAAAGACTGGGCAAAAAGTTCAATTTAGTTATGTCTAATGCGTCATAATTTCCAATTAGAGATATGTCATACTTATAGAATAATGAATTCTGAAAACATGAATAGCATCATAGTTGAAATAGCAAAATTGAAAAATCAGGATATCAAACTATCAGATGGATTAAATCCTGACCAAATTATGTCTGATTTTCAGGATATTGAATACGGAGTTAGCACTAACAAGTATATGCTACCCAAGAAATATGCACTCATCAAAAAAATTCAGAATTCTATTAAAGACTCTCTTTCATTTTCCAGTGACATCAGTGTGTTCGTCCCGTTGTATACTATCGTAGAAGGAATACGAAAATAATTAGGTAACGAATACGAATTGAAAAAAGAAGTCAACTCTAAAATTAGAAACCTACGAGCATTAATTCAGGAAAATGAACAATTTTGACTGACCGACCATTAATCATTTTTTGATTGCCCGACCATAATCATTTTTTGATTGCCCGACCATTTATCATTTTTTGATTGCCCGACCATATCATTCCGACCCTCATTTTTTTTAGCCGACCCTCAAGGGGGATGTCAAAAATCGATGGACGATGTGTCAGATTGATCAATGAAAAAGTGGGGAAACTGTCAGTATTAATTATTTTATATACAATTATGACACTTTCCCCATCAATGATAGAAGGTGTCTCACGATGAAATAACACTTCCATGACCGTGTTAAAAATCATCCGACATGTCACTGATGTCAAAAAGGGAGTTGCACGATGGTGTTAGGTCGGATTAAAAAATTGTTTTACAATTGAAAAATGGTTTCTGATTTCAAATAATGGTCAATGAAGCATTAACAACCCGACTGGCTCGTGAGCGACTAGATGCAATTAAGAAATTTATACCAATTCGTGACTCTGTAAGAAATAAACTGCAACAACGACAGAGTTTACAAACTGATTTTGCTCTGGGGTCTGAAGAGTTGTTTAAACCAGTAACCACAGCAACGAAAGGGGTAGAGCGTGCTTTACTGGGAGATGGTCCCGAGACGGGAAAATCTGTTATTGGTGAGCTTGAAAAACTAGCAGCGAAAACTGAACAAACTGAAAAAACTGATCCGAAAAAAACGACTGTTTCTCTGTTGAATAAATTTACTGATCATGCTAAAATATTAATACAAAAACCTAGTTTATTGAAATCAAAGGATTATCAAGCCTTTGGTAATTTTGCTGCTCAAAGCTATAATTCAAAAAAAAGATTTTTTAAAGGACGAGTATAAAAATGATAGAATATCAAGTAATGATTGGTTCGATTATTTGTATAAACTAAATAAAGGGATTGGTCGTTTGAATAAGGATGAGATAGGATACAAGGAATTTCAAAGGGGGATTAGTAATTATAAAAGAGAACAAATAGAAGAGCGACAACGAGAAATAGAAGAACGGCAAGAACTAAAACGTCAAACACCAACACGTAGACAAACAAGAAGACAAAAAAAACAACAACTACCACCTGATGATGATGATGATTTAGAAGAACGACGTCAAACACCAACACGGAGACAAAAAAAACAACAACTACCACCTGATGATGATGATGATTTAGAAGAACGACGTCAAACACCAACACGGAGACAAAAAAAACAACAACTACCACCTGATGATGATGATGATACTCTTGATTATTTACAAACCACGGATACAGACAAACTAGATGAAGCAGCTGGCTATAGCGGAAGTGGATTAGGAAATCCAAGGATTGGAAACATTTGTCCTGATAGTGTTATCAATGATATATCACGATTAGATGTTCTCATCGGAGGAAAACGAGCTGGAAATAACTCTCCAGAAATAATTAATGAAGCAGCTGATATCTGTAGACGGTTATTTGCCGGCGGTATCATGGATATCAAAACCTATCGAGATTTCATTGACGAGTTAGCAAATGGGTATCATAGTGATTAAATAACAATTGAAAACACTATTGTTTTTATAATAATGATCGTACACTACAATCATGATAAACCAACCCTCGTCTATGTAGTTAATTCACGGTTTCCAGTTTATAGAGCATACTACGGAGATGGCCTCGGCAATACCATTTTAGGATTCTTTTCAAGAATGGCCCCAAAAGTGATGCCGTTAGCTAAACAGTTATCAATGAAAGCCATTGATGTTATTCGTGATAAGGGTATTAGTACTGTTGGAAATCTTGCCGGGAAAGCGTTTTCAACTGCGAAGGATAAAATAACATCATTAGTGGGGCGAAAAAAGAAACCGTTACCGTCTACAGAAGAAATGCCTGCAAGTGTTAGTAAAATAATAAATAACGCAGTAGATGAAAAATTAGCGTCGATGGTAAATCAAGGGGACCAAAGCAATATTGCAAACATGATAGCAGGAAGTGGCCTTAAAAAACTACGTCGATGAAAATGGAAAAATCGTTTACGATTTCACTATTTAGACTCTGATAAATAGAATAAAATGTTCAAAAAATCATCTGATCCAGCATTTGATATAGACGCCCCAGTCCCCAAGAATGATTCTGTACGCGATTATCAATATTACGCCTATCATGCCATAGACTCAAATAGTCGAGCAAGAATTGATCTTCAAGTCCATGATACCAGTAAATACTTTTTGCCCTGTGAAGCATTTATTGAAGTAGAAGGAGAAATTGTAACAGCTGCTGATACTACTGCTGTACCAGCACCGTATCCAGCTGGTACTCAAGTCGGTTTTGTCAATAATGGTATTATGGCGCTATTTGAGAGTGCTAGATATCTCATTGATGGAAAAGAAATTGAGTCCATAGATCGTGATGTTGATGTGGCCACAACAATCATAGGGTTAGCGAGATAGTCTGATGATTATACAAGATCAGCGGGTCCATCTATGATGTTTGCAAAAGATGGTAAGAATACCGCTGGAGGAAATCCATTTATTATAAGACGACCAAATGATCGTGCTGCTCCTCCTGCTCCTGCTGGTATCGAGGATATGATTATAAACAACGATCCTAATTTCAATCTAGGAGCCGCAACACGAAACGCAATGTTGGGAGTAGGGCGTAAATCATTTTCATGTGCGATTCCACTGCATCATATTTTTGGAT
Organism: Unio delphinus; assembly: GCA_029339505.1. Lineage (NCBI taxonomy): Eukaryota > Metazoa > Mollusca > Bivalvia > Unionida > Unionidae > Unio > Unio delphinus. The sequence goes on along the minus strand of JAQISU010000390.1, from coordinate 1,799,899 downwards.
TCTGTAGAAACGTCAGAAAAGTTATCTACGGGGCGAAGCATACAGTATCGCTTGTACGAAAGAGTGATGATAACGACGCAATTTGGAGGATTCCAGCAAACCCAGCTGCAGCACATATAAATGATGATGCCGGTAAAGTCAATTTAACAAAAATATCATTGTGGATGCCAGTGTTGACTCCAGCAATCACCGCAGAACAACGACTACTATCATTTATGGACCAAGGAGGAAAGTCGTTGTTGAGTTGGCTAACCGTGAGTACAGATGTGAAGCAATCAAATATCAACGGGTTATTCACTTGGAACCTAGCATCAAAACAAGGCGTTTCTGCGCCACGTCATATATTTATTGCGTTACAGGATAACACACGAGTTGGCAATCAACTCTTCAGTCATATGATATTTGATCAATTAGGTGTGAAAGACGTCTCACTGAGAATAAACGGCCAGCAGGAACCATCTGAGGATATACAACTTAATTACACAGAAAATCATATTGCACGAGTTTATCATCGTCTGTTGTCATTTATGGCACGCGATCAAAATGTGGATACTGGTTTGCAAATATCACAATTTGATTTTAAAAATCTGTATCCGATCTACTACTTCTCACTGGAACATCTCGATTTGACAAGACAGTCAGTTGTTGATATACACTTTAGAGCTAATGTGAATCGTCTTGTTGTTGGTGCTGGTGATATTGCTGATTATAGAGCGGTTGCTGTCATTCTCAGTGATAAATCAATGCTACTCGAAGGTGTTGGAAGAATGAGAGTGGTAGATGCCCCAGTAGAAAATCTTTGAACGATTTTTCTCGATTTTTCATTGAATTAGAATCAATCAATTATATATAATGTCATATAGTGTTATTAGTGTTACGTTAACTCCTGGTCAAATCAAAAAATTGCAATCAGAATCGGCTAAAAAATGTGGAACCACAATCACGTTGAAACCCAGCCAAATGACTGGTGGTGAAAATAAATTATCGCTGACAACTCGTCAGGTGAAACATTTCAATGATGCTTTCAAGGATAAAAAGGGAGTTCAGATTACTCTCTCTGCGGCTGCTATTAAAAATATGATGAAAACAGGCGGTATATTTCCATTGTTAGCTGCAATACCAGCATTGATTGCAGCAGCAGCCCCAGCGGTGGCTAAAGCAGCAGCGTTAGGAGCCGTTGGTACTGCAGCAGGAATGGCACTAAAAAAGGCAACTGGACAAGGATATAAAAAAAAGGGAAAGGGTCTAAGACTACCAGGAACCCCGTATTCTTGGTACAGCGGAAAAGGTCTAAGACTACCAGGAACCCCGTATTCATGGTACAGCGGGAGATCCGTTCACGGATCAGGCCTGAGACTACCAGGAACGGTTTATTAATTCAGAAATCTATGGTTCCAATGTCCAATTTTGATTTAATGGATGCTGCTAAAAAACTAGTGATTAAAAATTTCAGAGGTGTTTTTATGAAAGATCAATTACCACATCAACCAAACAAAACTGAAACAGGTATTATTAATCTCGATAACAGCACCGGACCTGGAACTCACTGGGTTGCATACGCTATTGATCCACGTGGGATTGTCTATTTTGATTCATATGGATTAGCCCCACCAAAAGAGTTTATGCGGTATATAAAAACCCTTCCAATGAAGACTTGGTATTCTACGCTACCAACACAACAAATCAATGACCCACCAATATGCGGCAGTGAAGTATTAAATGTCCTTGACGCTATTTCAGCATCTAGAAAACCACCTCATATTGTCGTAAATGACTACACCAGCAATCGCTTTTTAGAGAGAGAAAGAGTTTTACAATAACATGATTGATATTTGGGGAAGACCTCTGAAACTCAAACCCGATGACACTGCAACCCCTGATTCTATCAAGGATATAACAAAAAAAATTAAAGATGAAATCGCTGAGACGTTGAACTTAACAAGTGTTGACCCGAATGAAATAGTTGTATTTCAAGACAAACAGGGTAAATTGAAATCTAGTAATATTTCTCTGGATGATATTTTAGTTAAACAACAAAATGCAATCGAGAACACCGTTGCGTTATTTTCCGATCAGGGTAAATTGAAAACCAGTAATATTTCTCTGGATGATATTTTAGTTAAACAACAAAACGCAATCGGGAACACCGTTGCGCTATTTTCCGATCAGGGTAAATTGAAAACCAGTAATATTTCTCTGGATGATATTTTAGTTAAACAACAAAACGCAATCGAGGATACTATCGCGTTATTTTCCGATCAGGGTAAACTCAAACCGGGTGTACTTTTTTCGACGATTACAGATCGATTTAAAACTCTCAACGATTCTGCGTTAGAACTAGCAACACTTCAATCTAAAACCGAAGAACACATAAAACAGTTTACCGCATTTCGTAGAAATATCATTGATAAATTTATTGGAACTACATTCAATAAAATTGAACTAAAACTCCCTGATATTAAAAAATCCATCGATGAGACGAAAACTTCCATCGAAGGCATCAAAGGTGATCTTTCGAGGATGATAACAGCCATTGAAAAAACAAAAATTCCTCATGAGAAAACCAACAACGTAGTATACACAATCCAACACGGATCATTTGAGTGGACACCTACAAACAACACATTAGATATCACTGCAACCGTTAAGGGTATTTATCGATTAACACTAGTAACACCATCGTCTCAATTTAATATTTCATCGTCCAGTTCATCTGGGGTCAATAATACGATTTCAACGATCATCGACAAGAATACAACTGAAAAGTTCACAATCACATCTACTGATAAACATTTGGTTAGGGTCTCAACAACGTGGTATGTGGAATTCGTAGCGAATTTAAGTAAATCGTAATTGAAAACGCTAGCGTATTTAAAATAAAAATGATTTCATCATCGCAATATCGCTATGATCAGGTCAGAGAGTATCAAACTAGACTCAAAACCTTGTCTGAGGAGTATGAATTGAAAATTAAAAAATATCGCAGGAGAATTACCGCAATTGATGTTACTGTGTACGCTGTGAGTGGTGTAATCACCGGAGCCGGTATTATACTGTCTTCAGTGACAATGATGGCCCCGATAGCTGTTCCAATTTGCATTTCTGCGGCAACAACAATCGCTGGAATTATTTCAATAATCACAAAAAAAATATCCTCATGCAGCCAACGGAAACTACAAGACTACATAATTCAATTTCATGTTGTGTCCACTGCATACTCGCAATTATCCTCATTGATATCGTCATCGCTCGATGATACAATTATATCAGAGAGTGAGTTTTCAGCGATGGTAGATATATATGATTCTGCGATGTCAAAATTAGAAGTACAAAAACATGAGTATAATAACAATGACAACACAGATGGAATTACTTCAACAAATAGTGGAGAACACAAACCCAGTACAAACAAGCATGATCTCAATAACCTCAACGAATCCAGAATTCAGTGTGAATTTCCCCTCTCCAGTCCCAGTGAAGGAGATAGCGCTAGCAAAATTACGAGTATACCACAGTTGGCCAAATATTAGGTCAAAATCATTTGGTGGTCAACAACCCAATAATTCCCTGGTATTTGCAAATAAGAATAAACCAGACGGCACCCCAGACTGGAATGTTGTTTCCATACCAACCGGATCATATCAAATTGAACAAATCAATAATGAATTCGCGCGTAGAATAAAATCGATTACTGGAGTAGAGTCAAAAATCGCTATAACAGTTCATGAACCAACACTATCATCTGCCATTGAAATAAACTCAGAAGAATACGTCGTAGATATCTATCAAAGCTCAATAAGAACAGTACTAGGATGGCCTGAATTACCACCAAAGGGGGAAACCGTTGATTTACCAGAACCTCAAAAAACCGATTATATCACAGACAGGATAAAATCTGATAATCCAGTAAAGAGTTATAGAGATTACAGTATTGCTAGAATCTTTTTTGCTCTTGGCACTATAGATAAGGGAGGGAAATATCTTTTTGTTAACGAACTTAAAATCGCTGAAAATTTCACAGCAATGAATAATGATTTTTCACTGTTGTTAATACCCCTAAAATCCGGCTCTCTTACCCGAGATGAATTTATCAGTGTCGTAGAAACGTGTAACAAAATCATCAATGACATGGAAACATTTAATTCACAAATTATTCAAGAGATATTAGATGACAGTAATCCTACAACAAGAACAATTTTTGCAGGAGGCAAGGGCATCCCCGTCAAGGATATACCAACAGTCAAACTACCAGGATATAATATCTTAGAACTACAAAAATCTCTCAGTGATGCCATCGATATTGGTTTTAAAATAATTCATGATGCGTGGAAAAAAGCAACATCACCGGAAATAAAAATCCTGACCCATAATAATGACCCAGATGGTGGTGGCAGGCATATTGCTCCGTTCAATGTGAATATTTCAACGGTGATTGCGCTCAATTTAGTATGTGATGTGATCGAAGGAAGCTATCAAATAAATTTAGAACGATCAAATCAAGCTCAGCAGGGATATATTCTTTATTCATTTGCACCAACAGCTCCTCCAGGGTTTTTAATAATTGAGTCCCCGGTGAATCCAGTCTATATGCGATGTCATAATAATTCATTAACCAGAATTAATTTCAAACTCACTGACCAGTCTAATAATCTGATTGATTTACAAGAGGAGGTTTTACAAATTAGTCTGTTTGTGAAATCCTAAGGGGATTTTCGTCGTAGTGATTTACATGTCCCCCAGACAAGGTCTGGAACACGATATCGTATCGGACTGGATCAAATATTCGGTTAACCCATAGCAGCAGAGAGGGTGAGTGACAACGACGTTGTAGTCCCTTTTTCCCAAAAAATGTAATAGTTGAAAAGTTTTTGATTTCATTAATTTCATTGATTTTTTCATATTTTTTTTTTGGACCTAATCCATGATTCACACACACATTTGGGACCTGATGTCATTGACTTTTGGGTCTGATGTCATTGGTTTCATTGATTTTAAGCGTGATTTCAGTGAAAACTTGTCTAAAAATGTTGTCCGATACGCCCCTTCTGCTGCTATACACGTGATTAAACTTTTAAGGAATATTACGAAATTAATTAGTAATGCTGTGCCTTTATACATTTTCACGTTGTGTTCCAGGAAAATAAAGTAGTTTGTATGTTTACAAAACATATTTTCCCTATTTTTTGTTACATAGTTCAAGACCATTGAGCCTTTACACTGAACGTTAGGTAATAAAATCACTCAAAAATATGCCTTTTGTTTTAATTCTTCTTAAATTTTGCCATTGAGAACAATCGTGGAAACTGTTATGTATTTCCACATAATTTATTTACAACTTTATTTTTTAAAATATTTATTTTGACCAATATAATGTGTGCGTTATTATCAAGTGGTTGTTTTGTTTTCCTGCATTCTAAATTAAAGACCGTACATAATATAAGAATAGGAAATGACAAGCTAGTTGTATGTTATTCTCTCACTCTAGCACAGAATAACTAAAATTAAACTATTTAATTTAATACCTACTGCCAACATACCAACATTTGTGCATGTTATCATCACCTATACTACTGCACGCAATGAGAACAAATACAACAAATAAACAACACCAGTATAACACGAGACAAGTTCTTCAAAGTAGAATTAATTTACTTTCATGTATCTTAATACGGAACGGCTGCCTTCAGATTGAAGCATTACAATTTGCTTTAAATAAATATGATGATATGCTATCAATGTGGTACTTCTACTGCACGGATACACTTAAAGAACCTAATAATGTATCCTATCTACAATATTTACATCATGTTTTTATGTTTTCTAATTTCATGGTGTTTTTCTTTTTGTATTTTTGTAATAATATCATTGTATATGTTGTTAAACGCTTAGAGCTTCTAATGATTAGGCGTTATACAAATTCGTCATTTGTGTACTTGATCAGTGACATTATTTTTGTAACCCATATATTATATATCAAAGGTTTTTTTCTGATTATATAGTAGATATTTAGATCATTATTACAGGAGATAAACATGTTTGTTTCAATGTGTCTGAGAAACCAGTTTTCCGCCTGAACATGTGGACATGAGCAGCAGAGAGGGTGAACCCTACTACTTTTTAGAGGCGTCTATTTGACAAACAAAGGCCTCCTCCAAAACCGAAAAAAAAAGATAACGTCAAAAAGCAGAACTAAGGTTTTTGACCAACGGAGACGCATATTCGTTGTCACAATCTCAGAATATCCTTTCGTGATGGACGGTGGTGGTCGTGTGTTGAACCCAGCCTGGTTATACCAGTGGCTTATAAAAGTCGTACTACCAGCTGCCTTGCTTAGCGCTCGGCATTAAGATGTTATTATTAGACCGGGCGTCAGGAGTTTGTAACAGCGTGGGGCATGATGCTACATAGCTGTAGTATGATGCCTAGATATCAATGAATTCATATATAGTAACGATAAATAAACATAAGTGTGTGTGTGTGTGTGTGTGTGTGTGTGTGTGTGTGTGTGTGCACTTGAGAACAATTAAGTAATGAGTGAAAATAACTATTTAAAAATTCCATATACGAGTACTATTCGCAAACTGTACCAACCCATGTTTAGTTATCTTTTAAAATATTAATTGAATTTTTTTCATGGTCCAAATTATGTTGAGCCATTTAAAAAGTTATCTCTTGCAAGTTAGCATATTTCTTGTTATCTCGTGCATGTAAGTATATTTCTTGTTATCTCGTGAATGTGAGCATATTTCTCGTTATCTCTTGCATGTAAGTATATTTCAATTTGGATTAATATTCCGTCTATTACTTCTGGTGTGTGTCTGTAGATTGCATAGGATTTATAAATATGTATTTACGATGATTAATATCAATATTAGTAACTAAACGGTTCATACGTTTGGATCGTTCCCATTGGATAGATCTATCACGTGATTCAATGGGTATTACATTATTTCTCATTTGATGGGTCAGTCTGGTGGGTTCCATCTGCGTCATGGGATATTGTGATAAGAGGTACGTACTGAGTAGCGAAATATTGCGTTTTAGGACCGTATGGGTGTACATAAATAAGTAGATTTGGATAATTGATTAATTCCTATTACATATGTTTATGTGTTAACAAAAGTATGCAGATGGATTTAATGTTGGTTTTGAATCTCATTCGAGAGGAACCATTCATGTAAATTACTTAATGGAAATATAATGTTCTCCTATAGCGATTAGTTTGCATTTTAACACATTAGAACTGTTATGAAGTCATTCAAGGACGTTTAAAACAAAGCTACATTAATACATCAAGCTTGTTGGTAGGTTAGCACATTCAAGGACGAGGAATTCATTCAGAACACACGTTTTGTTAATTTTTTTCTCTGTATTTCATTTTCTCGCAAATTTCACTTTGTTTCTCTTTTTCCCTCTCTCCTTGTATGTTTTATCTCACTCTCTCTTCCCTCTCCATTTGCATTTCTACAATTTATGTCTGCAACTGAAGCATCGTATCTCTAAATCCATTGATTTGTTCTGAACATCCTTTTTCAAAGATTCCATACCTTCTTGGGTTGGCTTAAAACAACGTTCTCAACTTTAGCTGCCATTCTGAAAGACTGCTGGTTTCAATAACTATGTCTCAAATATATAAATTTAAAATGCCAGACGCTTACACAAGTCCGCAATAATGGGATTTCCCAATTTCAAATGTAAATTCAAGTTTTGTTTGTTTGTTTTTATAGAAACATGAATCCAGAACGGCACCTGTTTTTGTACGACCTTCTTTACTGGAGCTAAGTAACATAAAGAGCGAAACCAACGACGTTTATACAATTCTACAATTCACTAAATAATTTGTATACCATGAATACAAATCAAAATGTTAAAATGATCATGGATAAATTCTACAAACAATACAGATTACATATTCATATCACAGTTGAATCTTTGGAGATCTATATTATACCAGTAATTCGACTGTGCAATTAGAATAATTTGTACCACAGTGCTTTGTTGTTTAAAACTATTTGCGATGAGACTACAAAGCTGCAAAATTATTGCTTGGCATTTATTTGAATGAAAGTATGAAGTAGATACCCATATAATATTATTTTGTATCTAAACATGAGAAAGTAAACAATAATTTGATACTTTTCAGAAGTGCCTTATCAGAAGCTTGAAAGTGACAATTCGGTTCCTAGAACAGGAGGAAACCTGACTCTGTCATGTTTGACTCGCGACTTATTTAAATATGGCGTTATCTACTGGTTCAGCCCACAAGGTACTGAACTTTCCAGATGCTATTCCAAATATGGTGGAGTGTGTGATAGGAATACAAGCAGTTACAGCTTCACAGCCAACATTAGTGGAGCTTATGCTTATATTAATGGCTTAGATAGGGACAGAGACGGAGGAACATGGACATGTATGCACTGTAATGGAAGCACTTCCGACGAGGATACAATGGAGATAGTGATTTACAGTAGGTACATCATTTGTTTCATCTGCATAAGTAAAGTTAGCATCATGAATACGTCTTTAAGATGTCTTAGCGCATATCCTCACCCAACCCCAAAAAACTTTGAGATTAATAAGCAACATAACAGTTTGAAATGTACACGTTTTACATTCATTTAAATTGATCAAAGAAGATTCCTTTTGCTCATACCTCATACAATTCATCATAACAATACATTTATTCACAATTCCAATAACCATCTCTTAACATTTAAATTAGTTTCGAACTGAAAGTTTAAAAACACTGGTCACTTGAGTATTACATACATGTGATATTCAGTATGTAGCACCAGAACGAGCTGTCTGTGTATGTGGTAATAATTATTAATGTATAGCACACATACAATATATGCAAATGTAATTGTCTTCCGTTAAAACATAAGCAATTGGTGCAAAATTTACATTTATGGTTCCAAACTCTTTAGAATGTACGTTGCATATTATTATCAGGACCTTGTATCCTAATCTATTTGACGAATATAGTGGCCGGTCATTGCCGCAAGCAGGAAACGTATTTTGGGCCAGTAATTAATTTACCTCTGGTTAATTCAGTAGTTGTCCCGAAGTATACTGATGTGACACGAGAAGTATGTAGCGAAACATTTTTTGTTGTTGTTGCAAAGACAAAAATTGCAGACATGACACATATTCATAAGGTTCAAATACATACATATTTACTGACACTTCATCGTGATACTAATGAGTTTACAATAGATAAAGAACGTTCAACAACGAATGGGTATGTGGAACGTCTGCACATATGTTTTGTGAAAAGGAACAAACTATTCGGAACATTGTCTATTGTATGTGTTCTAGGGCACTTGATTTGAAACAATTATTAGGATTGGTGACCTCACCGGTGGCCTAGTAGCTAGAGCATCCTATGTTAATTCTAATCAATTATTATGATGCATGACATCAGTGGTGGCCTAGCGGTTAGAGTGTCCGAATATGACGTGGGATGTCGTGGGTTCAAAAACCAGCCGAGTTACCAGAGACTTGTACAAAATGGTACTAAAACTTGTCTCGTTAGGCGCTAAGCATTATGAGGTTATTGTTAGGATGACGTGACTGGTGGGACATATTGCTACACAGTATTATACATTAATATAAACTGTCACACTGCAGACATCGTAGCGATTTGGCTGAAAATGTTTTTTAAAACTACGTTAAAAATCCAAAGCAAGCACGCACATGTTATCATTAGTCACGACTATAACAACACATACTCTGTAGTAATCACAAAGAAATCGATGCATATCAAAATTGGACTGAAATGTCCCACAGAGAACAAAACAATGCACTAATAGATATTTAGAAACACATTTGGGATCTGTAAATGTGGACATCGGCACGTTTGCACAGTATCATATTGTGTGTGTGTGAGGGTGGGGGGTGGGTGTACGTTAATTATTTATAATTGTTCCATATATAAAAGAAAATCTTTCTATAAACCCCGTATTTGTGTACAAATACATACACCATCAGTTCATTCGCCTCAAGTGGAATCCTTCGACGCTTTTTTTGTACACCTCTCTGTTTGTGATACAAAAGTACGTAAGTGTAATGCGTGTGTTATAGTGTGATTATCCATAATGGCAGAGTTAGTTAAAAGCTTGTCTACATACATTATGATCTTGCAATTAAACTAGAAAAAAATATACAAATAATCTGCATTGCGGAGGTTTAAAAATCAATACTACAAAGCTACTGTTAACATATTGACATTTAACAGTTATCACGTACAAACGTTATGAGCTCATAACATCTTGGATAGTCACCATAGTTTGTATCTATGTATAACTGTTTACAAGATTAAGCATCACAAACTGTCAGACTATACTGTACCAATGTATTGGATTAATACCATACAAACTGTCTTATACCAATGTATTGGATTAATACCATACAAACTGTCTTATATCAATGTACTGGATTAATACCATACAAATTGTCCTATACCAATGTATTGGATTAATACCATACAAACTGTCATATACCAATGTATTGGATTAATACCATACAAACTGTCCTATACCAATGTATTGGATTAATGCCATACAAACTGTCGTATACCAATGTAATGGATTAATACCATACAAACTGTCCTATACCAATGTATTGGATTAATACCATACAAACTGTCTTATACCAATGTAATGGATTAATACCATACAAACTGTCCTATACCAATGTATTGGATTAATACCACACAAACTGTCCTATACCAATGTATTGGGTTAATGACTGTCTTACACCAATCTATTGGATTCATGCCATACAAACTGTCCTATTCCAGTGTATTGGATTAATACCATACAAACTGTCCTTTACCAATTTATTGGATTAATACCATACAAACTGTCTTATACCAATGTATTGGATTAATACCATACAAACTGTCCTATACCAATATATTGGATTAATACCATACAAACTGTCTTATACTAATGTATTGGATTAATACCATACAAACTGTCTTATACCAATCTATTGGATTAATACCATACAAACTGTCCTATTCCAGTGTATTGGATTAATACCATACAAACTGTCCTTTACCAATGTATAGCAATATCATTATTATACTACTTCCTTGACACTCTATTTTGCAAGTCACTGGCAATACGAAGAGATTCCTAAACGTAACGAAATCCTCAACTGGAACCAATTTAAGAGTGATATAACGAGATACTTCAGTTATCAAAATATCGCTGACATTCAAAATGGTGATATCTGTCCTTTAAAATAGGTATTATGGGTATTAGGAGATCTCCCTTTGAAGTATCGCTGTAGGCAGATTGTAGAAAAACAAATGTATACTTATATGATCAATTTGGCATCAGACTTCTAACCCTTTTCTTATCTTATCTTAAAAAATGTGTTACCAAGTTGTCTTTAAAGGTCTACTAGCGTCAAAAACACATTATACATCAAAATATTCCTTTTTCGCTGAATATTTCCGAAATGTACATTTTAGATGTAGCTTTTAACTCACAAAGGAGAAAAAAGGATTATTTGAGCATAAATTGATGTTGTATGTTAAACGCTCCGGAAATATTTGTAAACTTCCTGTGAAAAATCGGATTTCCGGAAGTGACGTACATAGGGGAAGTCATTCAAGTTTAGCGTATGTGATGATAATGGGTGATAGTGACGATACGTGCGATTTTGTGGGAAATTTATCATGCTCATCTTCGTCGTTTGATGAAGGTGAAAACCCTTGATTATGGACAAGTTCATGAATCTGAAGATTCTGCTCATTACGAAGTGAGGCCGTATCAGTTTCAGCCCGAACGAGATGAGTGTCAAGGCCCTGAACTGGCTGAAGAAAACTCGGTCCACGATCAAGCTGAACAGCGGTTGGGTTCTACATTCTGGTAATTACTATTATCATTACTGCAGTCATTGCTAACTATTACTAATATGTTTCTTTCTTTTGTGTTATTTGAATTTCATAATGACAAGAGAAGTAAACGAATATGGAAAACGTTTGTTGGACGTCTTCAGAAAAGAGTTTCATGTAGCATGATTCATCAATAACTAGTGGTGTTAAAATTTGACATTTAAGACTCAGAATATGAGAGGTGTAGAAATAAATGCTTTATTAATTGTATGACTAAAGTTTGTTCTTTTAAAGCACACGTACCCTGAATGTAGCTTTTAATCCAGGCAATGGGTATACATTTTTATATCCAACATGGATAGATTCTTAGCCAGCATATTTTTCCATGTCAGTTAAGGTGCACAGTACTAGTGGCAAATAATACACAAAAGGTTTATGGGGGAAATAATAAAGAGAATAATATACAACATTTCTGATGAGATGTATGTTTCATCATTGTGGTACAAAAGGTGCAACTGTAGAAGTCTTACCATTATGACACACATACACTTGATAATCTAAGAGCTACACGTTTGCTGTCTAACCAAATAATTATGATATAGCATATTTACCATATACATGTTTTATTTATTCAGGTGTTCATGTGGAAATTGCAGCATTAAAGAAACGGTTGAAGAGTGTAGATGCTGTAAAGAGATCAGTGTGATTTTTGAAAAGACCAAGGAGCTAAATGTGGATTGCATCATCAATCATCCTGGATTTTTGACAGTTTGCTTAGATGAATATGTCCTGGAAGCAGCATACTATGCCTACAGACAGCAGTATGGAAATCGCGAGGAAATTCTGTCAGAGTATGTAAACAATTGTACATCTAGGCAAAATATTCTCGCTGTAATTATGGCGCCAATATCAGAAAAACTTCAAACATACAATACTTACATATTTTGAACAGACTCTGCATTATGACATTTAAAAAATGTCTGTACGCATTCACTTAAGATTCATTTAGTTGACTACCATTGGTTGTATTAAAATCTAATATTATCCTAAACGTCTTGACTAGGAAAACTTGAAATAAATAAGTTAAAACCAGATTAGGTGACAGAATATAACTTTATTCAAATATTCAAGTCTAAAATATGTTGCATATTATATTTTCAGTCGTAATAGATACACCGCATACAGGCAGCTGGTAAGATGGTGATGGGGATATCTTGGCCGTGAAATTAGAGTTGCTTTGCCATCCTGTGCAGTAGATGCAATCAGGCAGAAGTTCCCAAGTGAAGGTGGTAACTACACCGGTTTTAAGCACTTGTAGTTAACTTGCAGACAGCCATCAACTTATCCAGCCTCAGGGATTGGCTCCATAAAGATGGTGGTAACTAACAACCGACTGGTTTCCTGACCATTTTCTCCAGTGATGTCATCAACATTTCAACATATTCTGAAATTTGTAAATAATATAGCAATAAATGTTAAAATGGTATTCATTTTAAAAACACTAGTATTTGACTATAATTATTTTGTTACAATATATGACTTTGATGTGCTAGAAAAAATAAATTAAGTCATGCTGCTTTGCCATCATTTGTAGTATATGAGATACTGTGAAAGTGTTAGCTACACTCATTTTACAAGGACTTGTACTTTGCGTGCAAATGGGATGTGTCAAACTGGAGAGCATTCAACTTGTCTGGCCTCTGGAATCGGCTGCACAGAGTTGGCGGTAACTATAAAAAGACTCTGGTTTCTTGACGATATCACCCAGTGCTGCCATCAACTCTTCAACATAGTCTGAAAGAAGGAATACCCCCACCCAATTTAAGAAACTAACAAGAATTTCATTCACTTATTATATCCTCACAAATAATTTACTAAACATAATTATGAGAATTGGAGACAAGATTTAAATAGTATTCAATTTAACATAAATATAAATTGTAGTAGAATACATAATAATTTTTCATGATGTATGATTCTGAATATGTGCTACAAAAATGAATCTGCATGAACTTTTTTTGGCTTAAGATCCATGAAATCTGATTAGCTTTGCCTGCAGCATATTCAATCCATTGGAATAGTCTAACTAAACTGTGAGTTATACATGTATTAATATTACCAAAATCAATTTGTTTTCCTCTCACAAATGCTTGCGTTCTCTTGGATCTCTTCAGTATCCTGTCAGTCTGACATTCAACGGCAATACTTCATGATGATGTCTCTAATCCCTGAAACAAAAACAATACATGAAAAATATATCTGTCAAGTTCTAGTAAATAACTGCATCAGATTAATCGTACAGCTGTAGTGGTCATATTTTAAGTTTTATGCATGTTGAATAATGACAAATGCATCATACCTCTTTAATTACTTGGAGAAACTATGACTGGTCATAATGTTTGACATATAACAAACACATTGTATAGCTTTCCAACATTAAATAATATCATATCTTTATTGATTTATTAGTAAACTATCATATATGAGGCCATATGAAATCATATTAAACTATACCAACCATTTGAACACTGGAAATGCATGGAAAGTTCTCTGTGACATCAATATGCACATCAGGATATGTCACACCATCTACTGTTGAGTGTGTGATTGTTGCAGTTTGGGTTTTCTCTTGAACATTGTCTTCTGGATGCTGGTTTTGAAACATTTCTTTCAACATCTAGCAAAATAGATACAGGTAAATCAAGCAGTATTGGAAGTTTACATCATAATTAAACAATATTAAAGGCTAAATTCCTTTTTTACCTTGTATGATTCTGTACACAATCTGAATAATAATAATAATAATAATAATAACAATAATAATAATAATAATATACTTATCACATCGAACAAACATTGATATTCCATCGGCAATCATTGGGTTGTGGGCGTTAATCAGACCTAAATCAAGATCCACTGACATAATAATGTATACTATACAAGGAAGGTAATTAACTCTCAGATCATCAGAACTAATTGGTCATTACGATTAAAACAATAAATACACAAACTATTCACACCATTTAAGTATGAGAATTACACTTACAACATTATTATTATTGTTTAAAACAGCAACATGCAGGAAAGAGGCTACAGCATCCACATTATTTTTTTTTCTTTCTAGGCTGAGGTCCTATCAATGCAGGGGGAGATACAGAGGTGTAGCTGGGGGTGGGGGCAGGGGGTACATATGCCTCTGGGCGTATATATATATATATAGTAATTGCTCGAAAACTAGGTACATTTGTGGCAAGAGTGTAGGGTTGACAACAAATAATATAGCACGATAAAATCAATTAACATTTATTTACCCTTGCTCGCTCTCGCTTTTGAAAAGCTCCTGTCGGGCTACATGTTGTTAGGCCTGCCGTAACCCTCGATTTCTGTTGATCTGGTGTGCATGCACCCTGGGTTGTATGGCGAGAAAACACACACGGAACTGCATTTGGTAGAAGTCGTCTACTGCTCTTAATCCCAAATGACTGTTTCAGTTTAAAGGTGGGATCGAAATCGTCTTCTTTGAAGTGGTCACTACAGACAACTTGACTATCTCGCCTGTCACTCGTCGGTTCAGTCCTGAGTCCAATCTTTTCTTGTCGTTCGTATCTGCTTAATCCATTGTTTCTTTGAAACAGGGTTAGAAGGAAATGAGTGCAAGCTCACTACTTCTCATTTTGTATTACTACAACCTCCAACAATACACCTTTTTACCATTTTTCACGCACGGATACACTCGTTGAAATCAAAACAATTCAAAATTTGAAAGCGTGTTCCCCTTACTACGTCACATCCGCTTTAACGTAACGGAAATTACCGAGCGCTAAATCAGCTAGGAGCGTTTTGTCAGCAACGATAAAAAAGCAATGTTATGTGGTCATTATTTTCGTTACTGATGAGGTATATGACATATCACCTATGAAACTCGCATCCTGAAGTTAAAATTTATAATATAAACGAAGGTTGTAAAAGTGCACTAGTAGACCTTTAAAGAGACTTAATAGTCTGCTACATTAACAGATTTATATAGCAATTGCGTTTAAGTGCAGTTATCGCCAATGACAACCTTACAATATGTCGGTTAATAGCGTCAGCTGACATTTTTTCTAGACATACATACATGTGTAACACCCGCTTGTACAGTGAGAATATATTACCAACAGATGGAGTCGACATTATAAGAAGGATTGTTGTCGCATTTGCTTCATGCTGCTTTTTCCAAGAGTTTGTCATATAACTGTTTGGTCCCACATAGTATAAAAAAAATCCCAATCCATTGAATAATTAATATTAATTGCTTACCCTAGATAAATTAGCATTTTCCCAATATTAAGGCAAGTAGGAAAACACACATAGGACATAAGCGTAGCTATAATACATATTTCGCGGTGTCGACGATATTAGTAGTAGTAGTCGTATGTGTATTTGTAGTAGTAGTAATAATAATAAAAACAAATATAATAATAATAATGTTTTACTAAATACAGCGCCTAAACTTCAGAGGATCTAGGCGCTTCACAATATTAGATAACTCATTTTAAAAAAATCTTAGATGTCAAGAAGAGCACCAAGCAAACAAAATGAATTCAAAAAGAAACTTAAAATATACAGACAAATAGTAAGGAATAATCGTTATTAAGTCTTAAATTATGTAATTCGTGTCGAAATGGGTGAGTTTGAAGATCATTCATTAATGAGATTGAATGGCAATTCGTTCTTGGATCCTGGGGCTCGTATGCAAATGTACATTGTCCATATTATTTCGTTTCAACAGTGGAACAATGAGAATACCATAGTCCGAAGATGTTTGTAAGTTTCGAGATGAAGTATACACATGGGTGAGGTCAGATATGTATATTGGACTGCAGCCAGTCAATGAAATGTAGCATAATCAACAGATATTGTGTTTAAGCCTGGATGAAATTGGTAGCCAGCGGAGATTACAGAGAAGGGGACGATGTGCTCCGTTCTTCGAACTCTGAACTTGTTGTTTGAAGTTTCTGTAGTAGATACTGAAACCAATCAGATAGAAATACATTACAACATTTAAGTCTTGGAAATACGAAGTGTTCTAGTGACAAAAACCGAAAGAAACATACGAATGGAGCAGATGCATCTCAGCTCCAGATGTGCAGTATTGTATGTGTGCATGACATGTTGGTGTAAAGAGATTGTATTTTCCAGATTGAAACCTAGACTACGTACTGTATGAATTTAATGTTGGGTATGCTGATACTTATTGTTTGAGGAAAGTGATATAAATGAGAAATCATTTGTGTGGTCATCTGAATGGCTTCAGGTTCATAATTACTCATCAGCAGCTTGTTATATGTCATACATAACATCACATCAGAAATACATCACTCTTCGCTTTGTTTGGTAGCCTCAACATCAGTCGTGCATATTAGTGTAGTAAGCTTGCAATTGGCGAGACACCGACGTCGAAGTTTGATGCTTGATTAAGGTTGAGTGTATCATAATAAAGACAACGGGGATGACAACACAGCCTTGTGGAACATCAAAGCATAAATCAACTGGGTTTCAATGTTTTCCAGTTTAAAGACATATATGTGTCTGTTGTCTAAGGACTTGAACCATGGTAGGTCTGTATCGTAAATACCAAAAAAATACTGTAAATGGTGACGTAATAATCCTAGTCTATTGTGTTAAATGTCGCTCATATAATCAAGTAGGTTGAGAACTGCAATTTTCCCCCTATCCATAGGAGAGAACAGGTTGTTAACTAATATCAGAAGTGTAAACAGTAGGATGGCAGCGGTATCTGGAATGTGTATTGCTAAAAAGACTGAATTCAGTTGATATCCAGGGATAAAACAACTTTTATTCAGCTTTGGCCATGAATATGTGGTTCGAAACAGGACCGGTGTTATGCGCGAACTCCCTGGACAAGATAGAAGTATAGCTAACATATGTTACTGAAGACAATATTGAATCTAGGTAGTTTAGTAGCAGTGGTGTCAAAATTGGAGAGAGCTGACATGACTCTAATGTGCTCTTCATCCGATTTGTATGTAGCAGGTTCATAGAGACAGGTTCAACTGATTTTATCTGTAACAACATTATGGCGATTATTAGTCAAATTGTATTTGCAAGCTTATATATAATGGACCGAGCTTTGTCAGGACATCACATTTGCAAGCCGTTTCGAAAGGATGAACGGAGATATGGTCGTTTAACGTGATGTACATGTATTTTTAGGCATAACTTTATCGTAATCCCGAAGAGTTCTTTGAAGCTGGAACCTTCAGAGAGTAATCGCACTCTTTGAATTTGAACCTCGTCATAGATCTCCTTATGAACCATAAGGCTAGTGAAAAGCCAAATCATCTGGACCTTATGGCGTTCTCGTTTATGAGTATGGACGAAACGGAATACTTGTCTATCGAAGTATGTCAATAAGTTATTGTTATTATCCCAATGTATGTGCACCATCTCTACACATGATGCTTAACGCTGCAACACATCCTTCCGATCACATGACTCTTTAGCTTATAATGATCCATATGATAACTTATCAATTATAAAACTTGCGTGATGGCATCAGAAAATGCAACGCTCTGAAAGGTTGCACACAATCGGCTGTCACAATATTTCTTTCCACTAATTGCTCCTAACACATCTTTACCTTTTGGCGTATTCGATTTGGCATCAATAATTAGTTAAACAAATAATTTTCCAGTCAAAGTTGCGAAACTCATTACTAATGTATAATCCGTAAATATAATGAAATAATATAGTAAATAATAATGAAATAATATAGTTATTAAAGTTATCACGATATATCATCTACATCTAGACAAAGCGCGTGACATGAAATCGTTATATATGTCTAAATAATCAAGATATAAGTCCCCTCCATTTTAAATTATTGCTACCCATATAGCCGTTAAATCTGTTAAATCTTTTGATTGGTAATTTTGTGTGGTTAAGCAAACTTTCTAATTATGAGAATACGCAGCTATTTCTGTCGTCAATTTCACTCTTTAGGTCGTGTATTTCTATTTGCCAAAACTCAACTTTTGGTTAAGGTTTAGGATCAGTTTGAAAATATATATCTTCCCTATATTTACTGTTTTGTTTACCCCAAACTGATGGTCGAAAGCACCAATCATAACATAAATTATTTACGGGATTTCTAGGTCGTAATATCAGTAACTGCTAATGACGAAACTTGTTTGTGTAATAATGGGAAACTGATGTCATGTATATGTATACTGCGAACCCTTGCTTTCCATGGCAAACATTTTGTTTTTATTGCCCAACAGATTGGACCTGCGCCGTTTTTAATTCCTACCTTAATCACTGTTTAGTGAAATACTACATAATCTACAGAATTTGCTTCCTTAGTTTTCACTTCATGCACTATGATCTAATTTTTTTTCAATGTTACAACCAATCCAGCGGCCTAGTGGTTAGACCGGACCTTCGGAATCGGCAGGTCGTGGGTTCGAATTCCGACTGAGTCATACCAAAAACTTACAAAAATTCTACTAACAGAAGCCTCGCTGGGCGCTTACCAGTAAGAGGTCAATGTGTTAGGACTGGTCGGCCTTGTCACTGGATATTGTGGCTGTGTGTGACATCATACTACATGTCTGTGGCATACTGCCTTGAGCTAGACCTCACTACAAACTGCCACACAGCATATATTTTAGCGACATACTAAAAAAGAGATTAAATTATAATTTGAACCTTATACTAGACATAGTATGGTATAAGATTGCGAAAGGTATACATACAAATGCTCTGTTCTAATATCATCAAAACATTGTCTGATAATATCAAATAAACTGAACATTATTAACTAATTTAATTTACGAGCCGTGCCATTTTCAAATAAAATCTTGCGCGTATCTCAATAAACCAATTATGTGGTAGTAAATACACAAGTAATAAGAGGGAGGGAGGGGTGTTTTAATAGTCTCATTGACAAAAGCTCAGATGCTCTTGAAAAGCAATATTTTCCGATAAGCTATGTATGGTCAACATATGTACAGGTATAAAGGCACTAAACCATTGAAAGGGGGAAGAATTTTTCTTTTGTAGTCAAAATATCCATTCCTAACCTCTCTCAAACAGTAAGAAAGACCCATGAGTGACTGCAACTTGTTGCGTTTCCCAGCAACGGTTTTTTTCAATACCATCATCGCATGCTGACATTATTTAGAATAATTATAATATTAATTAATATAATTGGAAAAGACTCAATCCATAAATAATCACAATATCCAGTGGTCATCCGTTTAATCGGTGGGCACAAATAAAATATCGCCAGCTTTTATAGTATTACAATGTCCAAGGCCGCGTCCAAATTCATAACTAATTTATTTTTATTCGGCCTTTGACAAAATTATTATTGAAATCGACAAATATTACACAGCGAATTGTAGCGGCTATTTCAAATAAAGCCCAATGAGCTCCGTTAACCTCTGCTTCATCTTGATAATAATGACCATCGTATAGTTAATGAGAGGTGCAAAGGAATTCTCGGAGAGGCGTCAATATTTTTTCGATGTGAAAGGAGAGTTTACCGTTGATGACGCTTCCTACATGTATTTATCATGGCTGAGGTCTCTTTCACCGGTGTTAATAATGGTAATCCACGAAGTCTATTACTGCTACAGTTATATGGTCATCGCAGTTGCACATGGAATGTATGTGAGGAATGAAACGAATCGTGATGCAATGTCCCCAATGAGAACTGGTACAATTTATTGCGTGGCCGCACATCTCTCTGATCAATTAGCTGGTGTAGCACGCGATTGTGGTTTGACGTACTAAACGTGGGTAGTGTGTATGAGCAAAAATTCAAGTACGCGTTAGAGCACAAATTGAAATGTCCAGTTGTTACTACAACAACAAGTGGAAAAAATATATAATCATGATTCTGGTAAATACTGGCATATAAGTATCATCAAACTCATCGAACGAAAGATCAAAGCTTTGTCGCCTGCGCTGCAGTTTTCTCTTAGCCGCTATATTATGTTTGTTTCGGAAACGTTATCCAAGCGATTGCAGACATTCGTCAAATCAATCGAGTATTCGTCTGATTATTTAACAGTGGTGAATGGTTTGATCCAATCTTCCTTCTCATCAAAAGGTGCTACCCAGCGGAATATATATAGGTTAATCTCGTTATGAGAATAATCAATTGGTGCAAGTTATATCAGGGCACGCCAACCTGCAGATAATCCGCAGATTTAGGAGATCCTTGGATACTACAACGAGTACACCAAGGATATAACTTAACATGCAAATATTGTTGAATTTATAAGCTACATTGATGAAGTGCTAACAATGGAAGACATTGATCTGAACATTAGCAATCAGTTTGTGTACGACAATATCATGTTGTGGGTCGTTCTAACCCCGCAAAACGTTTGCTCGCGACAAACACAACAATTCAACGTTAAATTATAGATCTGACACAACATTACACGTCGATTCCCAATGTGATATTTGTGTTGAATGGGATAGTCTCACACTTACTGAGAAATTTTCATTCTGGGGATATAGATTATAAAACTGTTTCAAAAACTTATTTTCACCTGCACATGCAAACTGACGTGGGTTTAATACCATGTCGATGTCAGCTGCTGCCTGATACAGGATTGACATTGATAAAATATGTTCAATAAGAAAGTTAAAAACGCAATTAGTAAAAATTATAGATGATAGGAAGAGAACGACTAGCAAATTGCAGCTGTATTAATTATAAGTATCATCGATCGATATAATGAAACTCCAATAGGAGTTTTATATTCACCAATACCGTTGAATATGGCTTATGAAGGAGATGGCAATTTAGCAGAAAAGTACCAGTATGGCGCACGCATGCAATTTCGAAAGATAACAATATGCAATAAAGCTTAGCTACATTAGTTGGAGTAGTAACACATAAATATGAACGAACTGCTAGTTTTCTGCGGTCGACGTCAGCTGTGTATGTATGCCAGCCGAAGTCAATAAAACTATCAACGCCGCTTCATCAGCACGACTAATTAATTTGGCACATGGTAAACGTTTACAAAACATCAACGTGAAACTTATTTCAGCGAACTTGATACAGGTAGTGGCACATCATCGTGGCAATGAAAGTAATGAAATATCATAAAATATGATCAGACACTGCATTTGACATTGTACGAAGGGATACTCAAAGTTGAATCCGTGTGCAGTTAAAAGCATGTTTTTAATGATGTTCGCATACCAGATTATCGTGGGCGAATATAGCTACATGTTCAACACAGCTGACACCTTCCTGGAAATTGAGAGTAAACTTGAAGAGGGTGAAGAGACAACTTATGCTGCGGTGGAAAGCTCTAAATGTGTCCAATATGGAATAATGGCTCTTTCTAACAGCATCCGATACATCACCGACGCCAAGGAATTCGACGAATGCATGAACAAAATTGACCTGGCAACAGTAATACATGTACTCGCCCAATACAGCAACGATTATTTTCGTAGTGCTCGACCCTCAGTGATATTCGCCAAGGATACTACCGATAATGTAAATACCAGACTATTTGCATTGGCAGTAACACTTGTCGCTACAAGCGACTGAAATTAGCTCGCAGTAAAGAAACGATGTATGATGAATCGATGTGACTTAATCATCTCAAAAACCAATCAAAGAAATCCAGCTAGATTTTGATCGGAATCGCGTCCCACCTGCTGAAAGCGCTCTAATTTCTTTCAAGATACACCACGTCCTCAGCTCACGTTATTTCTGCTCAACGGCTGCTACAGTTCAGGTTCACAGGTACTACGGTAAATCTATGTGATTGGCTTTTCAACTTGTAGCAGGTGGTCCTCGATCACTCTGATAACATGGAACGCTCAGGTCACTCTAGCCTCTCTAGCCACTCTGGACACTCCATACTCCATGCAGCTCTAAGCAACTCTACACATTCCGCTACGTACACTCTATATACTGGACACACCAGACACTCACCCAATACCGTGTTATATACATGACATGGGCATGAAACCTTAATGACGTTATACACAGCAATAATTTAAGATACAACGAATTCAGAAGTAAACCTAGCCCTGCTCGATAAGACTATACTCAACATTGCTTAACAATGAAGCTTTATAGTACTAATAAAAATCCCTGTATACGTAACAAACAAAAAAAGAAATTTGTTCATTATGCTGCATAAACAAAAGCTACATAGCAAACATACAAAAATAGGCGTGGTAGTACCATAGTTAGATCTTTAATACAAGACATTAATAAACTTACATACCTCTACAGCTGAAGATGTGCAAGTTCTTATAGTAGACCTTCTCACGTACAAGACTCTCCGTTATGTAAATAGCTTTAACAACGGTGAGGTATTTATACACATATTGTCTGTGCACTGAAGGCAACCGGTTATTTCCATCGAAAGCATTGGACCGGACTCACTATTTGGAAATACAACACAAAATACATTGTAAACCGAAAACGAAGCTGGAGTGCATTAATTTAATACATAAATATGGTTTATATAATTCCGTGAAATTAATAGTCGCAGACAATTAAGAGATATCATTGACATAGCATATACAGGTTTAACCTATCACGGGACCTCGTTATGAGCTAGAAATGTAATACAAGCATGACAATAGTCACCTTTTGAATAAATTAATTGTCAAATTTGCACTTCTGAGACAGTAAATTTTTTCCCGAATGGTATGTCACTGATCTTTCTAGGTGTGGTTGGAAATAACGTAAGCATCGCTATTATCTAGACCAGATGTAATCATGTTTGCTAAACATTGAAAAGGTCAAGGGGTACTGTTACGTGCTTACGCTCGAATAAACAGTAACATAGAAAGAGTGAAAATAACAAGCTTGTAAAACTTGAGTACAAATATTTTCATAAAAGAAAATAAATAAACTTACGGTTTTAGAGAATCAAGTCCAAAAATTATTCCAAAAAGAACTCACAATTTAATCCAATAGTGGAATTGCAAAAGTCCTGATAACAAAATGTCTTAATAGTTCCCAGTTCGAATCTTGACGATATAATCCAAGATGGACGACGATGTCACGTGATGAAGTCAGTATTCATTTTATGAAAGTTTATGAGCGCAAGTAAATTTCAGATGAATAACACAATAAATTCCATTTGATCCAAATGAATTGAAATAAATTCCTGCACAAGGTAATTTAAAATAACTCAAACAATAACACACATATTTGTATTCTAAAAAGCCCAATCTTCTACTGAACCGTTAGCTTCTAAAACATAACTATATACTGATTTTTAAGTAAACAGGAAGGGGTCACGTGATATTCTGGAAGCTTTTCGAACAGGTTCACGTTTACCAAGTCACGTATACCTTATGAGAATCAGCCACTTCTCACCCCCAAGAACTAAAAATAAAAAGATGTCCTTGGAATCAACCAATTATTTTAGAAGCTTGTTTATAACTCTGAAACCAGGTCAGAAATAAGGTCAACATCTGTTGTTTACCTGTAAAGTATAGGTCAATCTAATTTTCCAGAAAACACTTCCCAATTTAATGAATTTTAAACCCAAACTGACAAATTTGAATTTGACAAATATAAATAAATGATTTAAATCAAATATACGTAACAGTACCTTTCATAAAAACGGCATAGCTTTATACTGATAAAGTCCATTTATAATCATGAATGCCGAAAGTTCATATGTCTGTGGAATTTCAGTGAATACCACTCAAACATATCAGAAACTTAATTTCTAAAAGTTTGTAATTAGGATGTGTACTAGACTTGAACAGATATATCCAGGTAGAATATTGAGTCGACGACTTAGCTATAATAAAAAAATTTATCATCTACAGAATATGCAAGTACTGAACGTGTAAAGTTTCTAGATTTCCGATGTTGTGTTCCTCGAGTTAAGTCATGGATTTACTATGGACGTCATAACTGAACTCTTCAGCGAATATGAATTGTTTGAGATTTTTTAAAAATATTAATGACATTTCATGGCTACGTACCACACTTTTCCACAACTTGTAAGTGGGATCCAAGTGGAGACGCAATCATCAAAACCAAAGCAACTTTATCCAACGAGTTCTCTTGTACAAAATATATTACCAAAATAATTATTTATTTCTTGCTTCGTTTGCTTGCCTCTATCTCGGAGACATAATAGTTAGTTGCATATATTCTAACTGTTCTTGACTATAATTATAAAAGTTCTCTACTTTAGATAACATTGCCTGAGTTTGATGGGTTCGATATAAATTTGTAAAGTTTGAAGTAAAAACTGGGACATGGAAAATCCCCAAACATGCAAAATTGAAATTGGAAAAACAAAGTTTTCTGAAATATTTTAAAGCAATTTAGTATCCTAAGGACAAGCCTCTATTTTGTTAAAAACTGATCATAGCTATAAATAGAGCCACTTTACTAAAATTAAAATATTCGCTATTTTATCATTGAAATAGCAAACCCCAGCCTTGTGATCAGTGAATGCAATAATCGTATATAGAGTGAATTAATATATACTTCTAAGTGTTGAAATCTGTCCCAAGTACACCTTCTCGTTAGTAAAATAATTATTCGTGCATATTTGACCATTGTGAGAAATATTATATTGGATTTATCTTCCTAAATCAAAACTTTACCACCATCTATATAACTACGATGATCTCAAAGTGAATTAATGTTATATTTAGTTTGATAACCAATTTTGCTTTGCTTGAATTATAACCTAAAATATTACGCACTATATTAGGTAATGCAGGTTAATTTTTTGATTAGGATTTTTAACGTAGCTTTAACAATTTTTCAGTCATATCGCTTCGATGTCTGCAGTGAGGCAGTTTATAGTGATGTCTAGCACTCGGGCACCATGCCGCAGAGATGTAGCATGATGTCCCACCCAGTCACATTATCCTGACACCAGGCCGACCAGTCCTAACAATATCCTCTTAATGGTGAACGTCAAGCGAGGCAGCTGTTAGTACCATTTTTGTAAGTCTTTGGTATGACTCGGCCGGGGATCGAACCCACGACCTCCAGCTTCCGCGGCGGACGCTCTAACCACTAGGCCACCGGAGCGGTAAAAATAATGCAGGATAAGCATCGAAGTTTAGTTCTAATGATTTTTCGGGATCAATGTTTAATTTGTCCAAATATTGCTCAATGCTGGCTTGCTGGATTTAAATAATGTATTTTGTTCATTTTTGTATCCTTAAGTTCCTGTTAATTCCTCTTGAGTTATTTGTTCATTTCATTTTGATTTTATGGTAATAAAGTAGAATTTATTGCCTTCATCAGTTTTAGTTCTTCTTCAGGGGATATTAGTAATATTTATTTACCTATATTCTTGTGATGTTCTCCTGGTTTGGTTTTGATTCAGGTGTTTGACTTCCTTTTTGGTTTGTAATCTCTGCTGTTTTTGCGGTTCTGTTTGTAGTTCATCTGTTAGACATGTGTTTCTCCTTGTGGTGTAACTTATTGTATTGCTAATGTCGATTTCTCTTCATATTGTTCTTCCTTTAGAAATGATTTTGTTTTGCTCTTTTGTATCGAAATTAAATTTCACGTAACTCGTCTCCGTTTGATGATTATCTAGATCATGTCGTAATCATCGTATTATCGTAATATCGAATATAAGGATTTTGTTAAGCTGGCTTTACAATCTAGTTTATACAATATTTTGTTGTATTATATGTGTTCGATGGTGTTAAGTTTAAGAAGGATATGTATTTACCAATTGTTCTATATTCTTCATTCTACCGTATTCAATGTTAAACTGAGTAGCTATCATGGAACTAGAAATTGTTTTGATAATAATGTTCATAATAATAATAATTCTAATAATTTTAATAATAATAATAATCAAAATAATACTAATAATAATGATAATACTACTACTACTACATTGACATAATAATAATAATAATAATAATAATAATAATAATAATAATAATAATAATAATCAAAGAAGTTATAAAGTTATATGAAGAAGAAAATTACGGCACCTACCCAAATAACATACATAGATAACAAATATGGTTCATACACAAAACTAAACAATTATTGAACCAACCCACTGATTCCATAACCTTTACCTGTTTTTGAGAGCTAAATATATCCTTTTGTAGAAGATTACATTAATTACTAATTATCTATATGAATGTATAGTTCTTAATGAAATTTGCATTTCAGTAAACGGTCGAAAGTCATTAAGCAATCATTGAATTATTATGCAAGCACCATTAATAATATGAAACAAATTGTCTATTACAGTCCGGCAACAACTTAAATCTACCTGCTTTAACTATTATAGGTAAATTTCCATTTCAAAATAGGCAAATACTGTATAAATTGTTTCATAGTGTCTGCCCCAAGTGAACTGTTTAGTGTAGCTTTGTTTTGAGAATACAACATTTAGTAAGTTGAATCCATACTGAAGACGTCTACTTTATCTAACTACACATACTCACCTTCTTCCTAATTCGCGATATATAAACACATCTACCTTGTATTTATTGATGGTAACATTTACAAGGTTAAATATAAACAAGCCTCATGTCATTTGCGTTTTTCGAAAAACTAATTCAGTGACACATAATTGCATAATTTTTGTCTTACATATATGCAATAGAGCTTTTGTATAGAGTTTACTGAAAAGATTTATTCGAGTATTCAGTCTGTAAAATGCGTTTTCCGATTGTTCTGCTAGAGTTTTTAATATCTATAAACTGAGGTCATTCGGATCGCAAAACAAAGACTTTCTCATTCACATCGTTTACCTCAAACAATAAATAGCTGCAACACCTACATTAAATTCACAGAGTCAGTACGAAACTTAGGTGGTACTCTGGACGGTACTCTCACTTTGCAACAACATGTCATGAATATATGCAAGGCTACGCATCTTGATGTCAGATGCATCAGCTCAATTCGCAAGTATCTTTAACTGATGCCACTAAAAGGCAACGTTTGTTTGCTCAGTACTTTCAAGACTGGACTATTGTAACTCAATTTTGTCATGTTCGTCTCAATATCTACTAAAGAAACGTCAACGTTTAAAAACTTGCTGCTCGGATCATACTTAGATTACCACAATCAGAGAATATCACTAAGCAATGTTCTAGTGTAGCACGTACGAAAACATACCATCATATACGATCTACACCTTTTGCTAAAGCCAATCTGGCAGAGGTAGACTGTAAGGCTGCAATTATTCAAATCTGAGTAAATCCTACTGCAGAAACAATATGTTTATGAACATGTATGCACATATAGAAATTCAACACAGAGGAGGTCTTTACGCTAATCACCTTCAACAGTTCAACTTGGTAGAGTTGAAAATCAATGTACACATATAAAGTGAACTCGTAGAAGAAATGGTTGACTGCCTAAGACAGTTCAATATTCCGACGGCTGGGTGAGTAGATCATGCGACATATGGGTCTCCGCAAAAATCCACCTAGACCGACCGCTTAAGAGAGTCCTTAGCACATTAAAGCAGGGGACAATATGTTGAACTTTTACGACACCGAACAAGGACCCATTTTTGTGATTAGAAAGTGTTTTGTCGGGTCAGGTCAACCTTGATCTTCTCTATCTACGATACTATACTGCATGCAAATTTAACGACGTCCAAGTCACATCTTAGTCTTTATCTCTTGCCGTTCATGATGCTTTGGAATGACAGTGACGACCATACATTTGTCGTGACTACCGCTGTGGCACAGCTATATGATTTGCCTTTCTATGTTTGGAATGGTATATACCGTTGTTGTGGGAATAGCCGTGGTTAGCACAACAAATTGCTAACTCGTGAGTCACAATGAAACATAAGCTTGAACAAACACTCTACAGGATGCGAGGTTACTGTAAGGAAGTAGCAGCTATTACGAAATTACCAGAAGTCAACGTCTCACCAAATTGTATCAGGGTAGGATTCCAGAAGCTGGAAATCTATAATGGTACTACACTCAGGACGCCATTTATTGGTTTAGTTCCTAACCAGAAAAAAAAAACAATACTTATGTCTTGCTTCTTCCTGATATTGGCTATCTCCGTTTTTAAAATTACGAACACGTTTGTCGGGAAGTCGTCGTTAAACGGTATGCAAAGCACCATTCT
Source organism: Unio delphinus (assembly GCA_029339505.1). Classification (NCBI taxonomy): domain Eukaryota; kingdom Metazoa; phylum Mollusca; class Bivalvia; order Unionida; family Unionidae; genus Unio; species Unio delphinus. The sequence goes on along the minus strand of JAQISU010000390.1, from coordinate 1,770,941 downwards.
GGAGGCGGTTAATCCTTTTGATCCGCATCAAAAGTGTGATCAGAAGCCGGATTTTTCTGTACTGAACCATATATTATTTTAATGTTGTAGGTATGGGTCTAACTTTACACCTGCAGTGAACGTTAACCCCACTTTGAGTTTAACTTTTTAAATTCTAATACGCACGTATGAAATTATATGGATGGAACGAATGCCAACACATAGAGGCTATGTGCATCATGATACGCCTACGAATACTCATAGCCAGCTTCAAAAAGGTATTGAGTTGTTCTGAGTTTGCGGTCGTGGTTAGTGTTCTCCTTTCTAATTTTGAAATTGTTAATTAGGACGTGTTTACCACTAGATGTTCCACTTATGAATATACTCATTTACTTCCAATGACAGAAAGTTTTGATTCACTTTGTGAAACGAAATGCTTCCATGCCTCTATTTCTAGGTTAGCTAAATGCTGTTCTATATTTATGTTAATTACCGACGAATGTTAACCAACAACCCGCCCTTGTGTAAAACATCATGTACTTTATTATCGTGTTTATAACTGCACTGTTTCTTGGATGAATCTGCACGTGAACTTTCCATCATAGTCCCCGATATTATGCATGGCAAAATATATCTTTATTTACTTGGGGAAAACAAAACTAGACTCCGTAGTATAATGAAATACAGCGTACTTTTGGGAAAGACAGCTCTTTTCTGGCAAGGTCAGGCCATAGTATTTAAATAAAGTTCCATATTGTGTCTTTCCTGGCATATAATGGTATTTCACAGAAAAGGTGATACTTATGAATTATGGCTAGTGGGTGGTGCTCTAGCTGTAGGTAAAGTAATATAATTCAAACTTTCGTTGTTGATGCTAGTAATGACTCCATGACGTGCTGAAGAATAAAATCTACTTGATTTTATGGCAAATCAATATTATAATGGTTGACAATGACCACAGTAGTGTTGAAAGTGATGTTGATATACTATTTATATTGCACGCAAAATCACAGCAAGGTGTGTCTGCTCCACGGTATTTGATATATTTGGAGTTAATGAAGTTTCCTTAAGAATAAACGGACATCAAGAACCGTCTGAATATTCATTACTGAACTTTTATCAAAATTACATGTATGGGACATGATCAGCATAAAGATAATGTTTCGCTGTTGGATTTTAAAGCATTGTACCCAATATGGTACCTTTCACTGGAGCATCTTGAATTATTTAGACAATATGTCTTTGATATATTATTTGGAACGGTCCGAACATATTATCATTAACCAAAACTCCGCTCAGGAATCTTAGCAAATCACTAGAATTAAAAACAGGAGTTCAACTTAATCTGTATCAGAGTGTCATTAAAAATTCAACACAAACGTGGTTTTTCGACTACTTGCAGAAGAAAAATCACCATGTAACAAGAAGAATAGAAATATCTCAAAGAAAACTATAAATATGTCAACAAAAGACAATTATGCCTCATCCGGGTCGTCTAAGAGTGCAAACCTCACGATACGGAAAAGGTCTAAGATTGCCTGGGGCAACAACCCATTAGACAAAAAGTTTTCTTCCTATGTCTAATTTTGATTTAATTATTACTGCTGAAACTCTTTTAAAAAAGCTTAAGAGGTGTTTTATGCGTTACCTTATATACCATAAAAAGTTGACACCGGTATCATTAATCTCAGTAAGAGGTGTTTTTATGCGTGATCAAGTATCTTATAAACCATACAAAGTTGACAGCATTATCATTAATATCGTTAATATCGGTAAATGTAATGGCCCTGGAACTTACTGAGTTGCTTACACGATTGATTCATGTGCTATTGTTTTTTTTTATTAGTATGGACTGGCATGGCCAAAATAGATTTTAAAATATGTATTCGGGCTTCAAACACCAATCTTATATTCAGCTGCCAACACAGACAATAACTGATCCTAAAATGTTTCAGTTAAGCAATTGCTGCACTCAACGATATTTCTTTATCAAACAAATCCAATCACAAAGTTGTAAATGAATACACATTAAACAAGTATTAAAATCTATATTGGTAGATATTTACGGACAATCTTCCTCTAAACAAAGTCAAGCAAAGCGGACAGGATATCACACAAAATGTAAATAATCTCATTAGTTATCCGAATTATTGACTTCTGCAAATGTAGATGTTAACGTAGTAGATGTATGTCAAGATAAAAAAGGAAGATTACAAACAGGTAGTCTTTCAGTACAAGATATTATTGTCAGAATGAATAGAATAACCGAAACCAACATATATGTAATTGATAGTAATGGAAACAATTAAGCCCGCTTTTGTTATGCCAACGATATTAGATAATATTATCAGTCGAGGAATAAAATTCGGTGATACAATGCCGATGACACACTGATAAAGCTGGACAAATCTGAAGCTACCACACCGGATCGGTTGTCGCCCAGGTTAAAAAAAGACCGCACCTGCCGTCGTCCACCAGGACGGAGATGACAAGTGAGCTACTGGTATTTTGCACAAAAGCAACAAAAAAAGACATCCTCATCATCAAATGAGACTGGAATGCCACCGTTGGCAAAGATGCTCTAAAAGACTGGGATGATCATTGTGAACTTTCTTGCAATGAGCTTACCAATGAGAGGAAGACGGCTGCTTGAGTTTGCAAGCTACAATAACTTGGTACTAGCCAACACAATGGGCCAATATAAAGCTTCACGATGCTGAACATGGGATAGCACCAAATGGAACCCATCATAACCAGATCCACTCCATACTGGTTCAAAACCGTTACTGATCTGATATCAATAGAGCAAAAACAAGACTGTTCCCATGCGATGATGTTGGGGGTGCTCACGGCCTAGTCATGATGAACTTCCGAGTTAGACTGAATAAATCTAACAAGCCAAATCAGGCTCAAATTCAGACTTGAAGAACTGAATGACCCTAGCATCCGCAAGTCATTCCATACCACCATTGGAGGAAAATGTCCTACAGTCCTGGTGATAGATGTTGACGTTAAAGCGATGATAGTGCTTTCAACTGAGTCATGACAACAGCTGCCAAAGAGATAATTGTATTAAATCGCCCAAAGAAAATACCTTGAGTTCCAGAAGAGATTCTGAATATGTGTGATGCCCGAAGAGACCTTAAAAACACCAGACACACAACAGGGGCAGTGGAGTACCGAGCAATAAACAAGTATATCAGACAAAAACTTGAAGAAAGCAAAAGAAGATTAGATTGGACAAAAGGGTACAGAAATAGAGAGCAGTCTGATAAAGAATAACAGCAAAAAGGCATTCAAAATTGTGAAAGACCTTACCAGACAGAAGCAACCAGGAGTCAGTCCTATTTAAGACAAAAATGAAAAATATCTCACAGAAGCGAGCGACATCGCAGAAAGATGGTCTGAGTATTGCAAAGAACTCAACAACCATGCTTCCACAGGGTACATCCAGATGCTTGAAGTTACAAACTCCACAAATGATGATTTCCTCAGTCTCAAAAAAGACATCTGTAGTAGAGAACATTTCAGCTGACTTTATCAAGATTGGAGGGCATAACCAGTGATAGAGCTACTAACACAACTCTGCAACAAGATCTGGCAGACAGGCCAATATCCAACAGAGTTGACACAGTAACTGATTATAACAGTCCTCCCAAAAAGCAGTATCCAGCTGTGCCAAAAATTACAGAACCATCCGTTTCATCAGAGATGCTAGTAAAGTGATGCTGGAGATAGTCTTGAACAGAATAAAACCACAATCAGAAGAAATAATCGCTGCAGAACAGGCAGGGTTCTGGAGTGAAAGAAACAAAACAGAACAAATAGATTTTAAAAGGACTTAAATATTTGTCTTAATTCTAATATGGAGGAGTTTGAGATAATTATCCAAGTGTAAACCTTCTACATCTAGATTTTACCTTGATAGAAGAATCCCTAACTTGTGGAGTCGAGCTCTGGTTGATTCGACAAATGGTTTGATTGAAATTATTAGTGGCGTAAAGAAAGAAATGGCAACTATGGTTCACAGTATGAGCGGTCAACATTGAAAATCATACGAAACAATGATGAACGACCAACGAGAGGCAACTATTATTTATCTCGACTATCAAAGATATATTCTCAGAATGAAATTTATGATATTCATCTCTCCCTCCCATGAATTTATAATCGTCTGATACCTTTATTCCTTACCTCTTATTTTCAAATATAAATCCATGTTTTCTTTAACGGCCATTATTATCAAGTAATCGTTATTAGAGATGTTAAGAAGATTTTCGTTATTAACGCAAAGTATCAAAGATTTATTACATCAACAGACAAACGTTGTCAATCCACTAAGTATCCTCCGGAGAAAATCAAATTAACTCTGACATGTATAACGATACACGCCTTCCTCACGGTACTAAATAATGAGAATCCAAATTGCACCACTGCATATGATGTGCATACAATTCTTCTTTGCAAAGACGTACACGATTTAGCTTTGCGACTCGTTATCATTATCAGGAAACAAATATTTGGTAGAAATGTATTACATCCAAATATACAACTCAAATTATGTCACAATGATTATGAATATATCTTTGTCAATTTGATATATTTTACCTAAGTGATACTTTCTGCAAGTTGAAAGTTTGCTCATTATTTATAACATACAATGTATAGATGTTACCAGTATTCTTGTTAAATTAGTGTACCACAAGTGAAACTTTGACAATATTGCAATCAGGATCATGTAATAGGCAAAGTTGGTGTCACAGTAGATATATAATTTGTTGTAGCTTGAAAAGTATCTAGAGTACGTCTTGACGTCATAACATAACAAACAACTCTACACCGTGTTTCGGCCTTTCCATTGTATTTCAGACACACTTTCACTAATAAAAACGTAATCAGTGTCAGGGACGAGAGAGTTTGTACCCAGTAGAAGAAGAATTACATACTGGCAATAAATTGACTACAAAACCGGTTTATATCAGTATATGATTTGAATAAAATGTAAATAGTTATTTTTCGTTACCGTATTATAGACATAATCATCGACACACCAGCCAAAGACTGAAGTAAAACGGGCTGCATCAATAAAGGTTCATACGTATGTTTTGGTACCGTGCAAAAGTTTCGAGAGGCCGATCCTAAAATGTAGTATATCTCGGCAATTGAAACAAATGTCGTCGTTTGTAGATTATTTACCGAGCATAGTTCTTTCTCATTATGTTCAAACGAGGCAGCAGTTTGCAAACGCCACTAATTATGTATTTATTGGGGATAAAAATGTACATGAAATAATAATATAGGTAGTAAGAATGTTGCACAGAAATTGATTGCATTTTACTTACTAGTATAATAAAGCTGTTATTTTTCGCGGTCTTTAGCTAGATAGTGTTAAACAATGTAGCCTCTTCTGAATCAATATAAATGCAAACGGCAATTCTCATTTCACATACATGTGTATGTATGTCCTACGGTCAGGTAAGTATTCAAAATAATCGTCGGAGAACAAGTGTGTTTTAGTAATAATTCAATGCGTTTGAAAGAACCAGATAACATAACAATACTTTCCAGCTAGGCGATCATTGTCGCTCACTTTCTCTTTAAACATTTTCCTAATTTGTATGGAATGTTCTTTCATTGAGCTTAATACGCGGAATATTATACCTCTTTCATTTTGCGGTATTACAGGATAATCGAAATATTGAAGTTGCAGAAAAATGCCACTAATTTGTTTCATCCACAATCATGATGTATGTGTTATTGATTTCACTCATATAACGATATTAAATTATTGATTACACTCATATATCGATATTAAATTAACGGGGAGATAATTTCATTAACCGATGACTCACCTGTAAAATCTATAATATCTTCATCGTTGACAAAAACGTACAATTTATCGCGACGTTGACTAATTATCCCCGGGGAGAGATATTTTTCATCGAGATAATTGTTCACTGTTAAGATATCAATCGCGGACTTCTTATCATTGAAATTTATCGCGGAGTTATATCGGCGATAATACTCGTGTAAGTAAAATAACCCTTCTTTGGCCAAATTAGTTGATTTGTCATCGGGAGTATCGTCAAATATTTCTGCGATTATCGATGGGCTGATTTGATCTAACGTCGACTCAAAATATTCTTGCATATATAAATATATATATATATAATAAAATTATTATTCAATTGATTATTACTTAATCTACAATTATATTAAATATTAAAAATATCAAATAATGATAACATGACCAAAAACAAACCACCGACATAAAACTAAACCAACTGCGGAAGATGTCATCGAGGTTATTAAAGTTAATATACGAGAGCTTCGGAGCAGAGTTTGAACTACAAAGTGATAAATATGTTATAAAATATCCTAAGATAAAACCTCCTCCAGTTAAGTCATAAAGGATAATCAGAGAGTTCTATCACTACTCGCACAAATTCGAATTTCATTAGAAATTAAAATTTTCCGAACTTGAGCCACATATTTTCATTGTTGTTTTTCCAACACATATGTTTTATATTAAATCTTTAATTGAATAATAATTTTATCATATATTATACACAATGCCCAATCCCGCATTAGCTATTCAAAAATGTTCTTACTTACCTCAAGGATCTACAACCCCATGTGGGAGAAACTAGTATAAAGAGTTTTGTGGACCTCACACGGTAATGTCTAAACAGGGAGCTGCGCAGGGGTCTCAACCGTGTATTAACTGTGGTAAAGGCGTCCGAGGAAAATATCAAATATGTATCGAATGGGGCGGAACTAGGTACCGGGCGTTGTTAGATTATCACACACGAAAGAATAAAACCGTCCCATAGACCATAGGAGAATTTTTAAAATCCCGCCGTGAGAAATCTGCTACGAAATAATTTTTTTATTTCACTGTCATCTTTCTTTTCGTTTTAAAATCTTTAATTTTCAAATCGACACGATGAAAATTCCACGTAGATGTTATTTTGAGGAAACAACGATAAATATATAACGGCCCAGCAGCAGGAAGGGTGGGCCGGATAACCTCTATTATTTTGACTAATTGGTTAATCCCAGATAATATGTTTGCGGAGTTGTTAATAGATTGTACCGGGATGGCTGATAAACTTGTCAATAATTGTTCACGGGGTTTTAATCGATTTTATTTCTAGGTGATCTCCTTGGAAATTACCGACTTTTCAGCATTGAAAAAACAAGAGCTTGTCAAACACAATCCGATGTTATCTAATTATGTTAGGGCGAAAATTATTGGCCCTTCAGGCAGCGGTAAAACACAACTGCTACTTAACCTAATTATGAAATGGATGAAGATGGATAAATTATATTTAGTTGCACCAAGTGTAGACGATCAACGATGTTATCAAGTGTTAACAAATTATAACGAAAGTGCTACGGAGATAACCGTGAAGAACATCATAGAGTTTATTACAGATATTGAAGAAGCACCTTCCGTTGAAGACATTGATGGAAGTGTTAACAACTTGATTGTGTACGACGATACAATGTTAGATAAACAAAAAAAAACAACCAGTTAGGATATTCTCCCGGGGAAGACAAAAATACTGACGTGATAAATGTTACTCAACGATATACTCAAATTCCAAAGGTGATCAGAGACAATTGTAATATTCTCGCGATGTTTCACGGAGTTGACACTCATGCACATAAATATTTTCAAACCTGGTGCAACGGTTACATGGACTATGTAAAATTTAAACATTTCTTTAGTCGTGCTGAGGCAACTCCTCATGGATGTAACACTATACATTTATTTTACCCTATAAAAAGATATCGGATCGGATTAGATAAAATATATAGTTAATTAATCGCTATCTCTGAAAACACATAAAACACTTAACCAGAAATCCTACGGATTTTCAGGTAGGTTTTTACCGCAGGGGAAAAAACTTAGCAGACTAATTTTTCCCGTAGAGGGTTTAATTTGGTATGAAAATTTAGTCTGTTCACCCATCCTGTTCACACACACAAACACACACACATAGAGACGTACGTACGTACGCGCATACACACATACATAAATACATAAATACTTACATACATGCATGCATGCATACATACAACCACCCATACATACATACATACATACATACATACATACATACATACATACATACATACATACATACATACATACATACATACATACATACATACATACATACATACATACATACATACATACATACATACATACATACATGCATGCATACATACATACATACATACATACATACATACATACATACAACATACAAGGAATACAAATCCTATGGCGAATAACAGTCCTTTCAAGTGCATTGGATAAAGTGCATCAGATTGGTCGAGGGGCATAATAACGAGCTCATCGTTACGGATCATTGCCATCTCACCTCTGTCAACGTGCTCTTACACCTCTGTCAGCAGGTATTCGAGTATGAAGTTTGGCCAATGTGGGCAGCTGAGAAAGCGTGCCAATAGGCTCTCGTCGGTTGGTGGTTATTTCAAGGCTTTTCACGTATTCTTCCTTCACCATTCATACTGGGCGCAACGTATAAGGTATATTAAGATGGAAAATGGCGTTAAACCCCACAATAGCAATACAAACAACGAATAGTGCACAACTAGTATCTAACTAACATGAGGGCTTTCGACACTTAATGCGTCTTTTTTCAAAGGCAAATACAAAAGATAGAAAAGACAAATATAGACAAGAGAAAAACCGTTTGTATTTTAAAATCTGTACATATCTGCTTCTGCAGGAATTAAACCTTTAAGTTTATTGTGATAGAACTAGTTTATTGCAACGTCTTGCGGATGATTGAAAATATTCTTACGGACTTAGAAATCGATGATCTTTAACTTCATCATTCATTTGATGTAGCGACAATAGGCTAATAAGCAAATATAGAGAATTATTTAAAAGAAAATGTATCGGCTGCCAAAGATAATTGTATTTATCAATTACTGTATTTTGCTTGTCTTCTTGGTTTAAACCGCTTGATTTCAATGTTCTAAGGCGGCATATCCAGTAAGATTCCTTTTCATTCCTGGTTTCGGAACTCCAGTTCGGATTGTGAGCTATTCCAATTCGTGTTATATCACTGAAAATGTGTTTACACACATACACACACGCGCACGCACACACACACACATAATTTAGTTTCACAAGATATTTTTGTGTCAGACCCAATTTGAGCTTTTTGAATCTATTTTCACCAGATATTTACTGAATCAATGAATTTATTTGCAAAATTTAATTTTGTTAATTCTTTCTACACAAGTCCTTAATGTATTGAATATAATTTGAAACATGAAGGATATATAACACTAAGTCAGCACCCACCAGCTTACTTTTTGGGATATGTTTTCATTTCAGACAGACGGACAGATCGCTCCGTTTATTGGGTTTCCTAGCTACACAAATACTAGTACCAGTCAATGCCCCAAGCAGGAGGTTATTTATACCAGCATGCTACATCTGCCACGTGGAACTAACTTCTCAGGAAAGATCCCTTTAACAGCAAAGTTCCTTTGTGAAATAACTCATCAATCACTTGGTGAAGAAATAAGATATTCAAATGTTTCCAATGATTTCATATTTGCAGGTATAGAAACCACGTTTTAGATTTAAGTACATAGAACGAGCTAGCCGTATATCCATTAGATGAAATTATATGTTTCTATTTAAGGAATAGAGAGACGTTAGTTTAAGTAGATGTAATCGTATATTTGCTTAATTCATGCCTGAGATAACGTTTGCTTTCAAGAGTATGTGTGTGAATAATGTATCTACGAATAGCGCCATTGTCAGAATCTGACAAGTCCTGTTCATCTTTGTCCCACGAATCTATCATGTAAGGCTGGATGTTAATGGAATATTCTACTTTGGGAATGTTGTTGTTGTTGTTGTTGTTGTTGTCGTAGGGTTTAACGCCATAAGGTTTCGGAAGGGAAATTCAAAGGAAGTCAGGCCAGAAAAACAAAAGAAAAACAATGAAGACTATTTCAATTATGAGAGTTGTTCAAAAACGATGTGCATTGTTGAATACATTTACTAGATTATATGCTGCATTCATCTTGTTTGTGTAAGGTAGATAAAAGAAAAATAACTCACTTATAATTGAAAGTATGTGTGTTCATATAATCTCATTACATTTCTTATAACAAAACATCCCGGAACACCACGATAAAATAAATTAAACAAATGTTGCTGTTAACTTTCTTATTTGCTACAAATATTATACTAACATTATTCATTAAGGTGGTAATTACTCTTAAACTCGGACCAAGCTGATTCCGACCATGTGAAATATTATTCAGTTTTGTCCAGGATTGAAACGTGATATTTAAGTTAGATGTTAAAGATGATTTTCTTATTATGTCCCAAATACGTCGAGCAGTTCAAATATAGCAGCAAGAAGGGTGGACAGACCGAAACTATTTCAGACAGACGAAACTAGAGTGAAAGAAGGGTGAATGGACAAGTTTTCAAACAAAAATAAGGCCTATACGGAAACCGAAACTAATTCAGACTACTAAAATAGTGAACAGACCAAGTTTTTAAGCCTCTATGGATACCGAAACTAATTCAGACAAACTAAAAATACTGACAGTTTTGGTATCAACTAATTTTTTTTGTTGGTAAAAGTCTTAAGATGAAAATCCTTTAGGATTTCACATACAGACTAATTTGTAAAGTCTCATTCCTTAAGTCAATCAAATTATTGGACTGGTAAGTGAGTTTAAAATTAATTGTCGTTAATGAATCATTATGACATCGCATATACACTGGATTAGTTGGATCCTCAATTATTAAAAATCCGGGTGGAGCCGTTGGTGCAAACGAATATAAATTATATCCCTGCTGGGCTTGATTTGATCTTTCGAGATTTATTTGGTAACTTCCATTAAGAACGTTACATACAAGATTTATTGCAATCACCGAAGAGTAGCAATATGGCTACCACCATTGTCTGGGTCATTATTATGTTTGAGGATAGTTGTTTGTGGTTGTGTTATTTCTTTCCATGCAGCGAGTATTTGTGGGAAATACTCATCTATGACATCACTGACGGATTATTTTAATTGGTCTACATTATACTCAGGAAACTTAAATTAAACTTACATGCTGGAATATCTTTTACAAGTATATTATATGCTTTTGCAAATTCTATTCTTGTTTTAGGAAGTATCTATTGAAGACCGTTTGAATAATCAGTAAAAGAAACACTTTGATGTCAGCGATAATTTGCTTACATACTTTTATGTATTTGATGATTTCATCTCGCAGGGATTCTTTGAAAAGTTTTTCTCTTAGTATATGTCTATATTTTTCAAATTCATTTTTTTATTTTTATGAAATGTTCAGTGATTCTACTTAGAATTACTTGAGACCACCCACCAGCTGGTTCTATCCACCCACGAAAAAATCCCATCACTCGAAGATTTCCATCGTACGATATTATTACATCATGATATGATTCCTTATTTGAAGTATAATCAGACTTTTTAGGTTCGGGTAGATTTTGATAAGATGTCCGAAGTGGGATTTCAGGCCATCCTAGCACGATTCTTATAGAACTCTGATAGATATCTACAGCATATCCGGGTGAATTTATCTCAATCGCTGATGATAGTGTTGGTTCATGAACTGTTATAGCGATTTTTAATTATTTTCCCGTAGTGGATATTATTCTACGCTGTAATTCATTATTGATCTGTTCGATTTGGTAAGACCCAGATGGTAAGGAAACTACATTCCAGTCTTGTTTATGTTTACACGCAAACACCAAGGAATTATTCTGTTGCTGACCACCAAATGGTTTTGATCTAATATTTGGCCAACTGTGGCATACTCGTAATTTTGCCAGCGCTATCTCCTTAACTGAAATCGCATTGGGGATATTGACACTGAATTCAGGGTTTGTTGAGGTTATTGAGATCATGGTTGTCTTTTCCTGCATTGTGTTTGTCGCTATCTGCTAAAGTAATTCCGTTGTTGATGTCGACATTGATATTATTATTATTATTATTGTGCTGTTTTCTTCTTTAATTTTGATGTTGCGCTGTGGCAGATATTCATCATCACGGAGAATTCGGTATCTGATATTGTTGTGTCATCGAGACTGGATGATATCAGCGACGATAATTGGGAATACGCGGCTGATGCAATATGTAACTTAATTATATACTCGTATAGTTTATTCATGTGGATATTTGTTTGTGATAATACTAAGAATTCCTGTAATTGTTGTCGCCGATGACACAAATTGTGACAACTACAGGTGCCAGTGCTTTTATCGCTGATAACAATATATCAGTTCCAGCAATTACTCTTGAAACCGAATACACGATAACGTCGACGCTGGTAATTCGCCTGCGGTATTTTTTTTTTATATCTTCGCGTTATATTCGTCAGTAAGAGTTTTTAGTTTAGTTTGAAACTCACGGACATGATCATATCGATACTGTTGGACATTCATTATATTATTTACTTAAGTCAATTACAAATTCGAGGTAGTATGTCATTGATGCCCGAGCTAAATTACCACTGACTGAGGTTATTGTAAATGTTTCACTTTGGATCCCTTATCTACTATTGCACCTGCAGTCTTAATTCCCGTAGATGTACCCGATGACACATTAAACTGTACTCCTGAAAGCAGGGTCAATCTATAAATACCTCTAACTTCAGCGGTAAAATTAATGATATTATTTTGAGGCGTCCCGTCAAAAGATCCTTGATATGTCGAGTACACGGTATTAATATTTTGTTTATGTGGTATTTTGATTTTATCAAACCGGGTCGCGATAGCAGGAAAATCACTAACGATATCATCATGTGTTTTTGTTAATCGTATCGATATTTGTTTTAATATCAGAAAGTTTCATTGGGACAGTCATCGTAGTGCCAAAGAAATTATCTGCGGTTCATCAATTTTTCTAAAATTCTTACGAAGGTTTCCAAACATGCCTACATGAACATCATATTCAGCTCGCAGCGTTGTAAGTTTATCATCTGTGGTTTTATGCTCAGTTCGCATCGTCGTTAGTTTATTGTCTACCACATATACATACTTTTTTGTCACAGCATCAGTATCCAATGTTGTATCGCCAAGTGTGGTTATTTTATTCGAGTCCATGTCGAGGGGACCTGTCATTGTAACGCCGGATGTTTTTACTGGATTGTTAATACTATCTATCACAGTTGGTAAAATAAATTCTGGTTGTATTTTACCAGCGGAATTAAATACTGCTAGGGAATTTTCGGTTACATTTATTTTAAAAAGGAATATCTTTCAATGAAACATCATTCGTTTTCAATTTCCCTTGTTTGTCTTAAAATACGACTATTTATTTGGATCCACACATGCGAGGTTTAATATCTAGGATATTTCATCTTCGATTATTTTGTTTACATCCTTGGTTGCAGATATTTCCGCGTTGGGTTTATTCAGGCTTGAGAGAGATCTTCCCCAAATATCAATCATTATATTTTAAGATCTCTCTAAAACGCGATTTCTCGTATATCCATGAACGGTTTTATGGGGTGGTTTAGTTAATGATGATATAGCGCTGAGAACATTTAATACTTCTAGGCCTCATATTGGTAGGTCGGTCATTTTCTGTGTTTTTTTTATTGCTATTTTTTTAGCAGCATCGAGTAAATCAAAATTTGACATTGGAACCATCGGTTCAGGAGTTAGTAAACTGTCCCTGGTAGTCTCAGGCCGTTTCCGCTGTAACATGAATGCGGAGTTCCTGGTTATTTTAGACCATTTCCTGCTCGTTTCTTTTTCTTTTTTGTATCCCTGACCTGTTATCTTCTTTAGGAGAGAGTTTGCACCAAAACCGAGAAGTGAAACTATACACCTAGTCTATCCAATATCATAAGGGTGTGTGTTTGTGAATTTAATCGTGCCTGATCCTGTAACGCAACAAATATTTGCCGTAGCGCAGAAACTCCTTGTTTTGATGCCATGTGCCATGTCAATATATCATTAACAGAAGTCTCCATAATATCTGTTGTTGTCGTTAGCCATGATAGCAATGATTTACCACTTGTATCCGTAAATTATACCAATTTTTCCTCTGCCGTGATTGATGGAGTCACTACTGGCATCCACAGTGAGAGTTTTGTAATATTTACCTTACCATCAGCAACATTATCATTATCATCGCCTTTTCGCACGAGGACTACTGTATGTTTCGCTCCAAAGATAACTTTTCTAACATTTCTACAAAATCCAAATATATGATGCAGTGGAAACACGCATGAAAATAATCTACGCTGTCCTTGCAACATTGGTACGCGTGTTGCAAACCCTAGGTTGTAATTAGGATTAGTATCTTTTATAACATCAAAGGGATTATCTGGTCTAGCTTGATATTCAACGTCGTCTGGTTGATCAGCAACACCAGTAGCTACTGGTGTCCGTAATTTAACATACTGAATGTGTTCAGCGTGATCATTTACATCCTTAGCAAACATCATAGATCGACCTGCTGATCTTGTATAATCATCATAATTTCTTGCTAACCCCACTATTGTTGTGAAAACATCAACATCATGCTCTATAGATTAAATCTCTCTTCCATCAATCATATATCGAGCACTACTAAATAATACCATTATTTACAAAGCCAACTCGGACATTTGCGTCATTTGCATATGGCGTATTAAGTGCAACATCTGTTACATGTTCTCCTTCTACTTCGATAAATGCTTCAGCGGGTAGAAAGTATTTGCTTGTATCTTGAACCTGAAGTTCGATTCTTGATCGACTAGTTAGTTGTATTGCGTTACAGGAATAAAATTGATAATTCGTACAGAATCATTTTTGAGAACTGGGGCATCTAAGTCAAAGGCTTTGTCGGGTGACGATTTGAACATTTTATTATAAATTTCTTGATCTAAATCGCGATCTCAGGCCACTTTCCGCTATCATATTTGCAGTAATATTATCCTGAGCATCAAATCCTTCATTTATCCGCGAGGCTATTTTTTGATCCACCGCTTTGTTTATTTTTTTGCTAATAATCGCAGACATAATCTCCATAGATGGTAGTTTTTTCTAGTGATTTTATAACCAGTCGTGGTTTCTTTCGTCGTCGAATTAGTGTTAGTGGTTTTTCTTTGGCCGCGGAAAATGCTTTACCTGCACTATCACCAACAAGCGCTAATACCCTTATCAAGAATAACATCAATAGCTTTCATTGATAATTGTTTTGCAATTGGTGCTATTTTTGGAGCCATCCTTGCAAATAACTCTTGCTTAACATTACCGAGACCATCTCCATAATACACCTTATAAACAGGCAATCGTGAATTTACTAGGTAGGTCATGGTTGGTTTATTGTGGTTGTAGTGTATGATCATCTTATTATGCTATTTATCTAATCAGTGAATCAATCACCGGTGATGACCAATCATTATGGTAATCATCTACTAGTTCATCAATAAATTCTCAATATACACCAATATCCATGATACCACCTTCAAATAGTCGTCTGCATAGGTCAGCGTCTTCATCAGTTATTTCCGGTGAGTTATTTCCAGCTTGTTTCCCCCCGATGAGAATTTCTAATCGTGTTATGTCTCCGAGAACATTTTTAGGACAACGAACAAGACCACTACCCCCAGCTCCACTCTGAGAAAATCCACTTCCAGTTGCGCCTTGTGCATCATCATCTTCTTCTCGATCAGAAGGGATATAATACTCTTGTTGTTTCTTTTGTCTTCGTGTTTGTCTCCGTGTTGGTTTTTGACGTTTCTTCTCTTGTCTTTCTTCGTTTTGTCTATGTCGTTCTTCTTCTTGTCGTACATCATAATCAGTAATCCCATCTATATAATGTATATACCCCAATTCTTTTGTATTTATACGATCAATCCCCTTGTTCCATTTATATAACCAATCAATCCTTTCATCTCGCTTTATTCTATTTCTCTTATATTCTTCTTTTAAAAATTCATTTCTTGAATGATAGCTTTTAGCAGCAACATCACCATAAGTGTGATAATCCTTGGGTTTTAATATTCGAAATTGTTTTATTAGTGTTTTACCAACAGAACTTTCCTGTTTTTCATCATGTGATTTAACTGCAGCTGTCTGTTTTAACAATGGGAGAATACTCTTTTTTCTATCTTCATTGTCAACAATATCTCCCAATATAGCTTTTTCAGTGGTCAATGCAGCTTTCTCAGTAGCTGAAGTTACTAGTTGAAATAATTGTGCAGTATCAGTTGCAAAAGCAGTTTGAAATTCTTGTCGCGCTTGTAATTTATTTTTGACAGAATCCCTACAGGTATAAATCTCTGTATTGCTTCTAATCGCTCGGGAGCCAGTCTAGTTGTTAATGATTATCCTACCATTGTTATATGATATGATTTAATTGTAAACATTTAAACCCACCCCCAACACAATTTCATTTCCGTGTTCAATGATAAAATCACCGGTAAAAAAAAATAACACTGATCATACTTGTCCGCCCTACTAGTGTTATAGAATTTGAAACCCATACAAATTGTTAAGAGGACTTCGTTGTGTGTGATGGGCCATTTCTGTATTGAAACTAAATTTAGAAATTACAAATCACATGTCCTTTCTCAAAAGCATGTACATGTGCTATGTTTTCAAAACAAGTAGTGTTGTATTTTTCATGGCAGTGTATTGTCCTGTTTATCATTTTAATCCTGGAATGTATTGTACGCCCGAAATGATATTGGTGTGGCCGAGTTCAACTCTAACCTTTTCGACTGCAGTAAATAACGGAATGAATTTATTTACATCAATGTTTTAGACTAATGATTTTCAAATAGCATGTTGTATCCTTTTGATTAGTGCATATTGAGTAGTTAGGACATATTTATTATTTTGAGCGTTATCATAGAGATATTGAAAATCAGAGAGAATCTGATTACAATCTAATTTAGGTGATAATTGTGTTTTTTGACTTTCTAAATCTGAAATTTCATTTATTATGTCATTTATATTTTCGAAATTCGTTATATATAATACATATAATATATAAAATATGTCAAATACAAAAATGGGGGTCAATTTTATGTATTTTTGTTCTTTTTTAAATCTGAAATTTCATTTATTATGTCATTTATATTTTCGAAATTCATTATATATATATATATATATATATATATATATATATATATATATATATATATATATATATATATATATATATATATATATATATATATATATATATCCCTAGTTGCAGCCTTAAGTGGACCATCCTCATTTTTCAGCATTAGGCAGACCAAAATGTATCTTCGTAGTTATTCAAAATATACAAATATCCATCAAGTTTTTTTTATAAGTAAACAACATTTATATATTTGTATTGTATGGTTTCAATGCTTCTTGCAATAATTAAAAATATACAAGATACACGGTCTACTTAAATTTCGTATGTTCATTATCAGCATTATGGAGACCAGTACTTAAATTTAAGCATAAAGAAGACCGCGATATATATGCCAAAATACATCATTTAAGAGACTTTAAACTGAAAATTTAAGTTGTAAAATGGATACAAATGTTGGCTACTTTAACATATCTTTAGAGATTGTTCAGTGCTTTGTATAATTATTGAGATTCATTTTGGTCTGCCTAATGCTGATAATTTAGGATGGTCTTCCTAATGCTGATAATTTAGGATGGTCTGCCTAATGCTGATAATTTAGGATGGTCTGCTTAAAGCTGTTATTAAAATTATATATGCTTAAATTTTAGAATAATGACATCCTTGGTATATATCTACGCCAAGCTGCATCAATGAAGAGACTTTAATCGGAACATTTCAGTTGTAAAAAGCATACAAATGTTTGTTACTTCAACAAATCTTTAATAGATAGTTCAGTGCTTTTGTACAATTATTAAGATACATTTTTGTCTGCATTGTATATACTTAGTGTGGCCTCTAGTGCCTTACTTCATTTGGACATGCCTGCCCCACGGCCATTAGTAGAGACTATGAAAACCATGATGAATTAACATTTCAAAGGCCTGGATACTCTGACTAGCGTGTAGTAGATATTCACCATTAAAGCCAGGGCCGGATAGAGGGATCCAGGGTGCCCGGACCACACCCCCAAACCGGCTAAACAGAAACCAATAAAAATGTACACACACACACAAACGCATAGTCACTTGAAATTTGATCATCGCTTTATTATCGATAATGTTTATTATGTATTATGCGCACTTTGAGCAAAACGACACATCGAATGAATAGCCTTCCTTTAGTCATTATTAGCCCATTTGAAATTTCGGATATCCTCCCCAGCACTTGACCCGATTTGACCCTGAAAGCTAAGCATCAACTACTAATCAGAAGTGATTAGCAGATACAAAAACTAAATAAAAGATTGACATGAACTTCACACAGGGTGGTGGCTAGTGACAGTAGTTTTATCAAAACATTTGGCCAGGTATTAGCACATTTGGTTATGTTCCTGAACCTCTAAACGTGACCTCATTCAAGGCAACAGTTAATTCTCTTTTTCAAAAGAGAGTTATCACAGGCTATATAATGTGACTATATGCAAATGATAGGCACTAATGCCACAGTCAATGATAAGTAATGAACACCATTCATGTATGTCGTCATGCATTCAGTATAAAAAACATTAAAATGCTAAAGCTACAATTATAAAATAGTTCAGTGGTTCAACAACTTTTAATGCAAACCAAACACAACAGTGTAACACCTGTTATGTATATTTAATTTATACTGTGTATTCGACTTTTGTCCAAGATTGTGGATTCTGAAGCTTTTGCATACCCGACATTTGTCCATGAATTGTAAGTTTTAAACAAGATATTTACTATAACAGAGCTTCAAGGTCAAGCCTTGCTTACAATTAAACTGGTTTTCCTGTTGGAGTGATACATATTTTTGTATGTCTGTTGTCAAGACACAATTGATTTTTGTTTTAGATCGGTCGCAGCAAATCTTTCGAGTTTACAGTTGTGTTGCTCTAATAATTTTTCGAGGGTAATTATTTCAATTATTCTATGAATTTACTCATTGACTTCGTATTGATAAATTACTTGGACTTTTGTGAATTCACAGAAAGACATTCTGGATTGCATCATTGGAATACCAGGACATTCAAGACTATTGGTATATCACAGTGTTTTGTATTTATAGCCCCACCCAGTCACATTAACCTGACACCAGGCAGATATATCATCACGCCCCACCCAGTCACATTATCCTGACACCTGGCCAACCAGTCCTAACTCTAACCTCTTAATACTGAGCGCCAAGCGAGGTAGGTGCTAGTAACATTTTTACAAGTCTTTAGTAAGACACGGCCATTGTTCGAACCAGCGACATCCCGCATCTGAGACAGATGTTCTAACCACTAGGCCACCAGAGTGGCCTGGTATGTCAAGACATTCAATGATATTTTAATTTATTTGGAATATTATTTTCCAACTTGTGATAAGGCATCTAGGATTATTTGGAATTTAATTTGAATTTTCAAATAGTATTCTAGGGAAAGGGGCCCCGAGTGGTCTAAAGCGCTCTCTGTTACGAACCACTGCCATCTCACCTCTGTCTGCGTGGGTTCGAGTCTCGGATTCGGCTAATGTATGTGAGAAAGCTTGCCAGTAGCTTCTCGTGGGTTGGTGGTTCTTTCCGGGGTTTTCCCGGGTTCTTCCTCCACCATTAATACTGGCCGCCATGTATAGCCTACTGTGTGATGAAAAATGGCGTTAAACCCTACAACAACAATTCTAGGAAATAATTGCTTGCTGAATTGTAATTAAACTGTAGGTTTCACTTAACTTCCTTTCTGTTACATATTTTAAGACCTATAGTTTTAACAAACCGTGTGGCCCTAGTTAATCATTAGCAAAACCAAATGTGGCTCAAGACTTGTGTGAAAGTTGACTATATTTGTCCCAATAATTTCTTATGAATTGAATAATTTGTCATTTTTAACGTTTTGTCTATTGTTAATGATGGCAGCCATCTTGAATGACAGACTGACCACATCTGTGCAAATTTACATTAGTTTAGTTTACAGCAAGTATCATCTTTACAAAAATTTTATGTTGCAATGGACAAAGCAGGTTTTGGAAGCCATTTATAATACAAAGCTACAGTGGGCAGCACTGGAAGGCAATACAAATATTTCATCTGTGCTGTATACCAAACAAATATGTGTGCAATGAAATCTACACGTATGCACATACCACCAATTTTAGTACAAGCTTTTATAAGCACGCAAAATATGAACAGAACAAGCACAAGGGATGTTCAACCAAGGGCCATACCACTAACTTATCAGCCTTCATACAACATCTTGCTGATTATTTCCAAGACTTTAGAGGGGAAATAGGAATGATGGAATATGCCCATACAAGTTGATGCCATAGATAAATGTTAAGTTTAATGTTAAATGACTGTTTCAATAATGTGCCAGTATACAACATTCTAGGAAAGTTTTTGGCACTTACAGTTTAAAGTCAAATGACGGTTTCAATAATGTGCCAGTACATGATGTCCTACGATAGTTTTCAGCACTTTACTGATCTACAAAAATGTAAAGTTCAACCTTCTATGCCATATTAATCAATTTTACATCTATTACATGCACCATATAATTCTCATTTTCTATGTCCGTGAGCTGAATAGAGAAAAAAAAAGCATTAAAAGAAGGGAAATTTATTACAAAAAGATGTCAAATAAGCGATGAACAATTTATTGACTCCTTAATTACATGTATCATTTTTTCTAAAGTAACATAAATACAGAGCAATATTTCAATGCAAACAGTATGTGATAAATATTCAAATGGAACAATCACAAACTTCATTCAAACAAGTCACCAATACGGTTTATTTTGTAAGATGTCAGCTCACTAAAAAACTGGTAACTAAATTTTATTATTACTGACCCATCAACAATAAGTAATTAAGTATTCTTGGTGTTTGTTTTCAATGCATCATGTGTACAATCACTGCTCAAACTAAAGCGGACATATCTCTGCTAATTCAACTGGCATGAATGACCAAGCACCAAACAAAGGGGTGGTTGGTAAAAGATACCAAAATTTATATATCAGTTTATTTAAGTCGTTATTAATCATCAAAACCAATCTTAAAGCTAAAGATTGTTCAAATTATGGGGTACCCCCTTGTTCAAAAACAATTATTGTAGCTGTAGCCATTCAAACAAAAGGTGTCAACGTGGTAATTCGAAGATATTTACAATGGATAAAAGTACACATAAATATAACTTTTACTGTTATAATATAGAGGCTTGAAGGATTAAGCTTTAAACGCAATTAGCTTGAGATTTAGGTCTGACAAGACAACCATCTGAACAATCAGTAGCTGAAAATCACATCCATTTTTCAAAACCAACAAAGTATTCAGAATATAGCAGTATGAAATCTCTGCTGATACCATTTAATGACCTTGCGATAGATGCATACATCCACACCTAACCATAAATGTGCTTCATCAATCCTTCTGTAATTTTTCAATTATTTTTGGGCATTGAATTCAAAGATGTAATGATGTGTGAAAAATGACTCAGCGTTATAATTCTGTTTGCATAGTTCATTGGAATTATTAAAGATTCACTGTTATGTATGCAACAAGATGAGCTGGTGTGTACATGTCGATTCAGTGTACTTCAACTATTCATACTCTACCTTAGACATGTACATACATACTGTGTGTAACAATGCATGGTTTCAGAGAGTTGATTAAGTAGAATATTGTACATGCAATTTATCATTTCAATACACGAGAATTTCTCGTTTACTATGCAGATATAAGATGATAATTATGCCAATGAGGCATGTAGCTTTGTATCCACTTCTATCCCCCCAATTCTATTTTTGCATGCATTAGTGGGGCAACATTCATGATTGAAAACCTCTGTTGCATATGTAAGTGTATCAGGGTAAATCATCACGTGCATACTGCTTAATCCAAGTTCATGTAAATCGAGTTCAGGGTACAAGCATGATCACATATTTGATTTGAAAATATAACAACTCTACCCACAACCCAAGTGATTAGAGAAAAAGCTTAATATATCCCGACTCCCCTTTTCTATACTTTACTCCTGAAAAATGAAACATTTTTAATGTTGAAGCATGACAACTGTACTACTATGTTATATAATATATTTATACAAAGTGAAAAGTAACCAGTTTCAATATATTACAAATATAATAGAAAATCAGGACATGCAAGTGAACATTAATGAGATTGATGGAATTAATCCAAAATCTTGTACAAGAAAAATATCTGATACTCTTTACTGATACATGCTTAGCCCAATATCAGCATGCTTTTTCACTGATAAACAACAAAAAATTAGAAACATCAATATCATAAGAATAACAAGAGCATACTTAACCTGTTGTGTGATTACAAAACAATATCAAAATGCATGAAGCTAATCAATGGTTTTACCACTCAAGTCCACATGCTTCAATCCACATTTTAAACATACTAATATTTGCAGTGGAAATTTGTTGTTTTATCCATAGGCACACCCTTGCAAAGGATAGGGCTGGAGTGAAGCCCAAATAAAATACATCTTGCATCAGTTTATATTGGGAGAGAAATCATTCAGAAAGTCTTTTGAATTTATGTCCTCCCAAAATTGTAAACAACTACAATTTCAATTATTTCATGCAATCGGGGCCACAAGTGGCTGAGTGGTCTAAAGCGCTCACCATTACAGATCACTGTCATCTCACCTCAAGGGTTAGAGTTTCGGATTCGACTACTGTGGTCATGTGAGAAAGCTTAAAGAAATTTTAAAGTCTATATCCACAACTTTAAGTCTGAGCACCTTCAGGTTTTTCATTTCTGACGTAAGTGTTTATGATAATTTTGTATTTTTTGAAGTTAAATAAGTGTTATGATTTTGTTGATCTGTCAGACAATTTAAGAAACATAATTTTCATCCATTATTCAGTCTTACGGTGAACTTGAATAAACAAGAATTTCAAGCGATCTGATGAGATTATTTTGAGTACTGTAAAATCAACAAACACTGCGTTAGAGCCAGATGAATGGTCAATAAAATGCATATGTTATAATAGTGAAGTAAAAAATTACATCACAATAATTACTGGCAGACAGACATAATCATGCAAAAATACCAATATATTAGTCAAAGTGCAAAATAATATGAATAACATAAATAAAACAACTGGATAATGGTAAAGTCTGACTATTCAGAGAATCGTTTTAAGTACATAAATGAAAGTGATGAAACCTACAACATATAATAAAAGGCTCATTTCTTACATGCACAACCTTGCTTGATAAGGTGTTGTAGTTTTCAAAGTCATGATAAAATAGAGGTCACATAAATCTAGTTACACTTTGCAAATGTGGTATAAGGTACTACATTTTTATCTTTCACAAAACCTAAGAAATGAGCTTGGGCACTAGAAAATGAACAAAGACTGTGTTACATGAAATATAGTCTACAGGAGTTGTCATAAGCTTAGGTCACTATTCAACCAATTTTCACTGATTATGTCAGAATATAATCATTTGGCAGTCATCCTTTTTTGACAAAAAAGGATTTGCACATCACTTTTTCTAATAAGTAATGTGTAAAACATAGTTTACCCATCCAAGTTGAACCCTGGTATGCTTAGGGGATTTCAAAGCCAAGTTGACAACACTACAATCATTAGTTTCATAAATGAAAATGCCTCAAAAGTTTATTTAATATTACTGAGGCATTAACTACATTTACTGTGCTCCCATTCCAAATCATAAATAAAACTCGCTCATAGTTTTGTCACATTCCTAACTAAATTTGCACATGTAAATAGTGCACCATTACATACTAACATAAAAAACACATCAATTACAGTATGAAGCATCATGACTCTACCATGATCAGAGCATTAGATATGACTAGCCCCACAACTTAGTGAATGGAGCATAGAATATAGGTCATGGTGATATAAGTTTGTAAAAGTGTTTTTGTTTTAGATATGTGTCATCACAGCAAGTTTGCAACTCTACCAGAATAATTTTCTGAGAAAAAGTTTGCTGAAAAACTTGAACCATGTCCTTACACAAATCTCTCAAAAAGTATTCATCAGTAAGCTAAGCTGAAACACCAGTCTGCCCCAAAACTGCACCCATACCATAGGTTTGCTTACAGGTATTCTTCAAGAAGCTGAGCAAATAAAATTTACTGTAATCAATCTTGCTTCACTGGCTGCATCAGGACCAATATCAAGCCTCATGGGGAGACAAATAATATAACCCCTCGACTTGGATTTCCTTGTCTCGGTCCAAACCCTAACATAAATTATTTTTCCCACCACTGTTGCTGTAAACCAGTACACATCATCCTAAATCAATGAATTTGAAACTAAAGATACATATGTGCATAAAGTTTTATGACAATATCAAGAAAAGTCAGAAAATGACCTACTGAAAAATAAGGATACTGACAAAGTATACAGCTGGACCTTTTAATATGACTCTGTGCATGAAACATGACATATCACCATTAATTTTGTATGCAGCTCAAATTCTGTTGGTAGCATATTTCCCAGTAAAATGTCAATGGTTCAAGAAAACAAACAGACTGGGCAAGAAAAGTGTAATGAATTTACAAACAAGCTCAATCTAGCATACTCCTGCTCTAACTGATTTGTGTGTGGGCACACGAGGAGGGGCTACCAATATACTAAAGCTTATGTAAAGTACATTATACCTATCTATGTAAACTAAAAATATATCACTTCCAGAAGTTTTAAACTGAACCCTCTCTCTCTGACACTAACCTGTGATCTTTTGACCAAACAAATTATATGGGATATTCTTGTTCCATTGTAAAACTGTGTGCAAAGTCTAATAATAATCTCAAGTGTAAGTAATAATAATCTCAGGTGTAAGCAGCCAGCATAGCCACTTCCAATGATTTTATTTAAACGAATGATCTTGACCAAATACATCGTGTTCCCCATGTCCCTGGAGATATTCAAAGCCCTTTGTCAATCTGTAAAAAGCTAATCCATCAAAACAGAAGACAGGTAATTCCCAAAAACTTTTACAAACTGACCATTAACAAAAATTCAAAAATTCAACCATTTCATGTCTATTTATCTAAGTTTGAGCTTTCCTATAACTTCAGTTGTTCTAATACAAAAACATGCCATCTGTGGACAGAAGGACATTGTGGCCAGTATGTCTCAACTTTCTGACACTTGTTACAGGCAAAAAAAAAAATTACTGATATAACCATATTGGTTGATGAACAGTGAAAACTTTCAAGAGGATCATCAAAAGGAAACTACAAAATTCCATCCAATGAATTTAGAGGATTCAAATCGGAAATATTATACATGGTTCAAAGTTTTTTTAAAAGACAAATTTCCATGTCATTTCTAGCGTTTTTTCCAGAACAAAATTTATTTTTCAAGGCTCATATATGATCCTTACTGAATGAAATTAAGGAACATTTAAGCTTAAAAACATGAATGTTTTAAAACAAAAGATGATTTTATTTCATGACTCTGACAAAATATCTGAGTCATATATATGATCATGCCCTAAACCACAAATGTATCACAAGAAACAAGTTTGATAATGTATTTTCATACAAATTAGCATATAAAGTCATTTCAATATGCAGAATAAAATTTAAACTTGGCTGAACTGCATTATGTTGGTATCAGGAAACAATAACATAATGTACATAAATTAGTTGTTTCCTTTCAAATCTTTAATTATATAAAAATCAATTGTAAATCAAGTTAGCAATCTATAGAATATAAACTTCATGTCACAGCATACAAAATACAATCCATTAGAAAATTGTCTTATAAAGAAAAAAATCTAAGCCCTTAATTACTCTGAGCCAACAAAACCCAAAACTAACAAGATGTTTCAAACAAAGTAAACTACTTAAGACAATTTGGTTAAAAATCCATCACTTAAAATGACTTAATCACAAAGAGTTAATTTAAATTTTGACAAAAATACCTTCAAAATTATATATTTCTGTATAAACAAGGATTGAATTTTCTGTAAAATTGACATGTCCGCTTGTAATGCAAGAAACCAGTTCTCAAACCTGTATTGATACAGGGGCTAGTATCGTTTCTTGATATATAATACAAGGAATGACAATCTCCCATTTCTCCTGTGACCTAATTAAGATCAAAAAAAAAATACTTCAGGTTATACATAACAGTGTAATAGTTTAGCACCAAAGTTTAGCTAACAGAGTCAACATTTTAAACTACAAATTTGACTCAGTACTCTGTCTATAAGGAATGACAGTCTGCTTTCTATTTCCTCTTAATATTCCCATTAAATTTGTCATATTTGGACATTATGCTGAGGTGAGAGGTCTAAGCCAACTGCCTATCAAAAAATTGGAATCATTGCTACCCTATGGTAGTGGCATCTGGTAGCCGCTCATCAGCAGTCCTAGCAAATTTTAAAAAATGTTACGTTAAATGGCATCTTCACGAAATCAATATGAAAATAATTTATTTTCTCAGAAATTGCAAGTATTATAATTGTTATGTCTTTAATTCGCTGACAGGCGAGACAAAACTTCAGCATTGATGAAACCTGACATGGTACTTGCTATTTGCACTGCTTGTCACATGATTACAAAAAGCTCTCAACCTAAGACGTCCCAAGCCCAATAGTCACATGACATCAACAACAAATCTCTTTTTAATGTTCCAAAATTCAAATATATTAAAAATAAGTAACATACCTTTTGTAAACAGAGGACAAAAATATTCTCAACCTATTTTATCCCCAGAAAACTCTTGCTGTTGCAGCAAACTGGACAGAGCCAGATTCATCAAGCAGAGAGTACATGTCTACAAGGCATCACATGATACAACAAAACCATTGCTTACACATGCTCCAGGTTTCATGAATATTCTCGGAATAAATATAAAGAGAATTTTGTGTTCTTTAGTTTTTTTTAATTACAAACATTATGGTGACTTTCATTTAATATTTTTTATTATTTTTCTACATTTGAAATGGGTTACTGTTGATATCACATGACTAAATGTTATAAACATATAGCAATGCAAATGGTGAGTACTAGGTCAAATTTTATCAATGCTGTAGTTTCATCTCATCTGTCAGCATATTAGAGACATATCAGTGTTAATACTTGTAATTTCTGAGAAAATAGATAAAGTTTCCTATTAAGGTCATACCAGTATGACTCAATGCAACAGCAGTTTTGTTTGCTAGGCCATCTGGTAAGCGGATATCATATGCTGCCACCATGTTGGCTTACTGAGATGCTAGACTGATTTTCATGCCTTCCATGTAAGAAACAAACCAATATCTAGCTTGTCTTTGAACTATCTAGAATACTGGACAAATCTAATTCACTGAGTGCTTGGAATAACCATACCAATATGTTTGTGGCAAGCACACAAATGATCCATACTGCAACCTTTGAATGCTCTGGTCAGAAACCAAGATATTGAACTCATGATCAGTTCAGTTACAACTCAATTACATATATGTTTCAATATTTTATCAAGTGGTGGCAGACAATTCCCTGGCTGTTCCTGACATGCTTTTATCAATATTTGCAAATTTCAGGGACTTCTCACAGTTCGGAAACGTTTTATCATTTCTCCTGATTTTTTCCTGGTATCATGAGAACCAAGATTGCATGCCACTACTCTGGCAGTCATTTTAAATGATGCAGTGAGATTTATAAAGTAAATGGGGGCCATCTTGAGAAATATTTCTGTAAAAGTTTATTTAAATAAGCGCCAGAGAAGACTCAACATTTTACCATCCAATGGTGGTGTGGAAAGGTGCCAGATAACTACAGTCAACGATTACAATTTTAAGATCACAAAATATTATGGAAAGTTCATAGCAATAATAAAGACATGACATTACAAGCTATGTCTAAATCAACTTATTTTGATGCCTATATATGTTCTGTCTTTCTCTCATTAAATAATTTTGTTCGTGTTTTTATATAGGCAGTCTGCATATTCAGCGACTTCAGACACTGCGGCATGTGATTCTTAAGGAAATCAATTATTTCTCATTTATCTGTAATTGAAAGAAAAAAAATAATATAAGCAGCATTTCCCATTCTTTATGACTGCTCAACATGTTGTGATCTTAAACCACTTCATGTAACCATCTAAGGCAGAAAAGATATTTAAAATGATCACAGTATCAAATTTTATGAACAGTATTCATACCAGATACAGACGATTTTTTTTTTGCTGGTGTTTAATGGCACATCATTAAATGAAAGACTATTTAGTATGAAGGCAGAGACAGCAAAGTAAAATGCCCAGAAAAATATAACTGCTGCTGACCAGAGATGGTCTGGACAGGATTCAAATCTGCACTACTCTGAATCTGAGACCAGCCTGCTGACCACTGGGTCACAATTGCTTCCAGACACAGTAAAATAAAATAAGCGATAAAAAAAGCATTTAAAAACTGGACTTCGAAGACTTGACCATTATTATGGACTGCACAGATTAGAAGATTACTGAAAATGTATTGTGTGCAAAAGAGTCACACTGGAAATAGTTACTGGAAATTAATAAAGCTACATATTTCAATTCAAACTCAAGGAGAAAAAAATCAATTGCATTCCAAACTGGAGGCAAATAAATTATATATAGAGAAAATAGGGAAGCACTTACTTGGTAGACACCCGCTGTTGCAATTAGTGTTAGATGTACTGACAGTGAAGAAGTCTTTGAAGACCTTTCTTAATTCATCAGTTTCTTCTCGAGACCAGGTTACTGAAAGCATTCACACAGTGTCAATCATTATAGTTTGCTGACTTGTATGCATAACAGGCACACAGACAAAGTGGAGTGAAGTTGATTACAAATTCTGTAGGTAGCAACTTTACTTGAATGATAAGCTTTGGATGCAAGTCAAATAACTTTACACACATAAAG
Organism: Unio delphinus; assembly: GCA_029339505.1. Lineage (NCBI taxonomy): Eukaryota > Metazoa > Mollusca > Bivalvia > Unionida > Unionidae > Unio > Unio delphinus. The sequence continues at coordinate 1,741,987 of JAQISU010000390.1, read as the reverse complement.
TGAATATAAAAAAATGAAGTTTCATGGATGAAGCAGACTGTATTAAGATTATGTATGTATCACACTTTTCAGTTTTCAGAATAATATAAATAAATTTTAATAAATTATCACTGTGAAAAACTGGGTCAGCTCATGATTTATTGGTAATAGAAGTGCATGTGGTTTCTATCTTTGCAAAGAACATATGTTGTGGTTTTGTAAAAGCAATCAGGCCAATGATGAAAGTGATCAATATGATAAGAATGTATCTTCTGAGCCACTGGGGCGTGATATGACATACACTGAAACTTTAGAGCTTATAACAGTGATTTAAAAACTTCACTATTGCTAAGGATAACCATTATCTAGCTATGGCACAAGAAATGGTATCATTTACTCAAGCCACATAAACATAATTACTTAAGTCTTGGGACATGAGGAAATAATTATTTTTTTTGTGTCCCAAGATTAATGTGCATTTAAAAATTATAGCATTTTCTGTTTCCCAACTCTTACAGATATAAAAAATGTCAAGACAAAATTGGCAAGATCGCTATACTGCATACAGCAGTGATCAGCTCACGTTCATTTACTATGTGCGAGACATAATCCAAGTATGTACAGTAATAATCGCTGATCGAGGCTGTATTCTTGTTCAAATGGCCTTGAAATATTATATAAATGGGGGCCAATGTGGTTTGGAAGTATATTTGATATGATTTCAGCATGCATTCTGTACGTATCTGCAACTGTTTTTAGACATAACATATGCCAATACACCAATATCTTGGGCCCTATACATGGATCACTAATGATATCATTGTATAAATGTCTGATAGGACCTGGTGTAAAACCAAAACTGAGAGAGTAAAAAAAAATTAGACTCATCTGTCAGGAAGTCACTATGCATCTGTTAGTCACCCATGTTTCCGATAAAGTTATGAAAGATTTTTCTTGTTACTGATTATTTCAAATTGAGTACTTTGAAGGGTACTATATCCACCCACCCCACAATATCTTTTCTTCACCTTGGCTTTTGACCTTTTCGGCTCCAAATGTTTCTCCCTTCACCAAATAAAGTTTGGATATGGCATGTGGTCTAAAAGTACAGTGATCATGCAGAAAAAAAGTTTCTTCATTAAGTAAATATGATCTTGACCTCTGACAACAAAATCCCCATATTGGACTAGCTTCTTCCTTTTCTCAAGTGCAAACATCACAAAAGCCAAGTTATAGAACCTGCCATTTTGTACCAAACTATTTTATGGACATTATATTGATGTCACCTGAAAATTAGAATTTTGTGACTACAAAGCCTTTTCTTGCCAAAGTGCACACAACTGACAATGTTTAGCTATAGCATACTGTATGTGGTGTTGTGCTCCAGTTATGTGGAAACTGTTTTCTTCTCTCCCTCACTGTGATATTGGACTATCACCTTTGAGCTTCTGACTAAAACTTGATAGGTTTCTTACTTCTCTCACATGTAATTAACAAAGTCTGGATAATGTACGAGTTATTCAACAAGTTAGTTTGTGAATATTATCCTCCTTCTTTCAGTCCCCGCATCTTCCTTTTCTTTGTACATGACCTATCAACATTTCATCTCAATAAAACTAGGTTTCTTATTTCTCTAAACAGCCATCTACCTCCACAGTAAGGTAAAGTAAGATAGATAGGAATTAAAATTAGTGTACATGAAAAGGAGACACATGGACAGATGGAGGAAACATATACAAATGATACAAACTGAAATCTTATCAAGTCTGTAGGACAGTTGTCAGTATTAAGTATACATCTGGGTATAACTGATTTAAATCCAAATGGATTAAATGTTAATGGCAATGTAAGAGTTTAATTAAAAAAGGACTAAACTAATACAGCCTCAGTTTGATGTCAGCTCCAATTGACAGAATGTTTTAAAAATTCATTTACTGAATACATCTGACATCTTTTTCATGTCAGTGACATCAATTATGAACCAAATCTGTGGTGATAAAAAAGCAGTTACCACTGACAAAATAAGAAAAAATACCTTTGTCAATGTTATCCTGCAGCTTTCCCATAACTCGAACTTCTTTTATCCCAATCGGGCATTGGTAATTATCCCTGCTGAGGGCTGCCTCATGACCCGTATGATCCAGGAAAATCCTCTGGTGTTCAAGACTCATGTCAAGACTTGAATAAATGGTTGAAATTCTGTGTCTATTTTTTGTAGCATTTATCTTCACTTCAGCCTGGATAGAAACAGCTTTAACTGAATGCCACCCTGAGCAGTGACTATTGGAAGATTTTGTTCCAAATAAAAAGATGTTGTTCTCCTTGATCTCATGTGCTTGTCTATGTGTAACTAATATCTGAATAGGTTCTATTATATCTTCAGGAAGTAAAACTGGAATAAACTTCCTTCCTTTTCCATGAAGATAGGCTAGCCGAAACTGACCAACAAGATATTTCTCTGCATCATCTTCAGCAGCAGAGCAGGTGAACCTCACAACCTTCCGAGCGTCGATTCGGAAATCTGAGGCTTCTGCCAAATAGTAAAAAAAATGGCGTCTATTCGATAAAATAAGATTTCCTTATATACGCCAACGTCGTTGTCATTCACCTGCTCTGCTGCTAAAGTTTTCAGTTCTAGGTTAACAAAAAATAATAAATGATTTCAACCAAATATTTGATCGAGTCTTTAGGACGAAAATCATTTGAAATTGCAAAGCAATTTAGGATTTTACAAACAAACTAATCGCTAACACCTCTTCTTGTAAATCAATCAGATTATTTGACTGGTCGGTGAGTTTGAAATTAATTCTCGTTAACGAATTATTATGGCATCGCATGTAGACAGGATTAATTGGGTTTTCAATAATTAGGAATCCTGGAGGAGCTGTTGGTGCAAACGAATAAAGAATATATCCCTGCTGAGCTTGATTTGATTGCTCTAGATTAATTTGATAGCTTCCTTCAATTGCATCACATACTAAATTGAGCGCAATCACCGTTGAAATATTCACATTATGAGGGGCAATATGCCTACCGCCACCATCTGGATCATTATTATACCTGAAGAGGACAGCTGAATCTGATTTTTGTAGCGCCTTGATATCGGTTTTAACAATTCTTGCTAGTTCATCAGCGTTGTATTTGGGAAACTTGAAATTACGCAGATTGTCCTCTGTGATATTGTAATCGGTTAGGAATCGTTGTTTATTGTCGCTGTTGTCATTAATTATTGTTTGAATAATTAGTTCATAGATATATTTCATGTCCGATATAAGCTGATTTATTATTTCAACGTGTTTTTGCGATTTTGTTTTCCGTAGTTGTTCTAGTTGTGTGTCATATAATTGTTTAATCTCATTAAAATAACCACGGACGTCAGTTAGCGTAAATGAAATAGTAACAGATGAGTCGGTTGTTCTTTTAATGATAAAATCCCATTGCAATGTTTCTTTGTTGGTAAATATAAATCTATCGGCGATTCTTCCTTTTCTTATATCAGATAAATTATCTCGATAACTGGGATTGATTTCATGATATGATTGTATGTCCGTGGTTAAGTCGGTGGCGGATTTTTCCGGTGGTTTTTCAGGCCATCCTAACACTGTTCTTAACGAGCTGTTATATATATCTACAATGTATCCCTCTGTGCTTATTTCGATCGACGACGAGAGTGTCGGTTGATGAACATTAATAGCTATTTTTGATTCTTTTCCAGTGATTGATTTTATTCTACGCTGAATTTCAGCATTGATTTGCTTAATTTGGTACGACCCAGTTGGTAACGAAACTGTTTCCCACTCTGGAGTACCATCGGGTTTATTCTTATACGAGAACACCAGTGTGTTATTGGGTTGCTGACCACTAAATGCAACCGATCTGATATTAGGCCAACTGTGATACACTCGTAGTTTTGCTAATTTTGGTATCGAGGAATCATAAATACTGACCATCACTGAGAACTCACAATCTGGTAATGTTGATATTATTGAGATCATTTTTTGTTTTTTTGGGTTCGTGTTTTCTGATTCCATCGGTGTTGTCATTGTTATTATATTCATGTTGTCGCTCTAATTTCGATATCGCGGAATCAAAAATACTGACCATCGCTGAGAATTCACTATCTGATATAATCGTATTATCGAGTGACGACGATATCATCAATGATAATTGCGAGTATGCGGTTGATGCAATATGAAATTGAAGTAAGTAATTCTGCAGTTTACTCTGGCTGCATGATGATATCTTTTTTGCTATCCCGGTTAATATACCCCCGATTGTAGCCACCGCAGAAATGCAAATTGGAACTACGACCGGGGCAATCATTGTAACCGATGCAAGTATTATTCCGGCACCAGTGAGAACGCTTGACACCGAGTATATAGTAACATCAATTGCGGTGATTCTTCGTCGGTATTTTTTCATTTTTATTTGATACTCCTCAGTGAGGGTTTTGAGTCTATTCTGAAATTCTCTGACCTGATCATAGCGACATTGCGTCGATGACAAAGTCATTGTTATTTTAAACCCGCTAGTGTTTTCAATTATTTGTCATCGTTAGCGGGAATTGCTAGTACTTCAGTCGGAAAAATGAGCTACGAGTTCTAAACACCAGGCTATTTTTGATCTAATGGTGGAGCTATCAACCGCGACGACATTAAAGTTTTTTTTGCGACCATCCATAATTAACGTCGCGGTGCCACCAGAGTAGGTTTTACCGTCCGCGATCATATTAAATTGATCGATAGAGATCCACGTTAGCCTGTAGATACCATCGGCCCATGTTGGCTTGTAGTCAGGGCCCACTATGCCGGGGAGACCCAAGATACCGATGGATAATGTAGTATAACCGTCTCTTATCCAATCCATGGTTCCATGATTAACCGTATACACGATATTTTTAACGCCCGTGTAGTGATGTGGAATCTTTACCTTTTCAGATATTCTTTTCAGGTTAAAAAGATCGTCGAAAATATCGAGATAATTTACCGTGATTCTGGTAGGATCTATTGTTTTTCTACTCTCCTCCCTGTTAGAGAAGAATAATGAAACCAGAAGGTCTTCAACTTTAAGCTCTGCTTGGGTTTTAATATGGTTGTCGATGTTAGAAAATTTCGTCGTGATATCTTGGAGGCTACTGCCCTCAAAGAACTTATTAACAATATCGCTGGTGTGCTTTTGTTTGTCAATAGCGCTTTTAATTTCCGCGAGAGTCATGCCTGTCAACGATGTGGTTTCAGACACAGGTGTTCTCCCTAAAAATTTATCCACGATGGTATTAAGTGTTGTTTGTCTCACCATAAACATATTAATATCTTTGAGAGTCATTGTAGATGTAGCCGGGACACCAAAGAAATTATTAGCGATATAGGCATTGTGAGTGTGCTTGCCGATAAACTCACTGATTTCAGCGAGAGTCATGCCAGCCACAAGCGGGGTTCCAAAGAATCTACCAATGACGTCGTTAGTGGGTTTTTGATCTTCGCTTACTTTAAAAATCTCGAGATAATTTGCCTTGATTTCTGAAGCAGTCATCATCCTTCCAGCTTCCTTGTTAGCGAAGAATGAATTCAACAAGTCTTTAATTTCAGCGAGAGTCATGCCAACCACAAGCGGGGTTCCAAAAAATTTATGTACGACATTTTTGCGAAAACTATTATAACCTCGTATAAAATCATTCAGCTCACGTTCGTTGGTAGCAATCGCGTCGGTGATCGTAGACACAAGTGCGCCTGGTTTAAGTTGTCCATCGTTGGAATACAGTGCAATAGAGTTTTCAGCGGCAGCGCGATGCCGTATCAAAATGTCATTCACGGATATATTACTGCTTTTCAATTTACCCTGGCGATCTTGAAATACAACTATTTCGTTCGGGTCAACACTTGTTAAATTTAACGTCTCAGCGATTTCATCTTCTATTATTTTTTTTACATCCTCGATAGAACCCGCAGATGTTTCCTCGGTGGGTTCCAACATTGACAGAGGTTGTCCCCAAATATCGATCATTATTGTTAGCGTAACTTGTGTTTTCAATTTATTGATCCTTGTAATTTCCCACTCGTGTATTCGTTTACAATAATATGAGGTGGTTTCCACGGAGATCCAAAGGATTTTAATGAAATCTCCGCGAGGACATTTAATACTTCACGGCCGCATATCGGTGGATCATTTAATTGTTGTGTTGGCAGCGTGGAATAAAAAATCGGAAACCCTTTGAGTTTCATCGAGGAATTTATATACCGCATAAACTCGCTTGGCGGAGCTAACCCATATGAATCGAAATAGACAATCCCACGTGGATCAATCGCGTATGCAACCCAGTGAGTTCCCGATCCGCTGCTGTTATCAAGATTGATGATACCGGTTTCAACGTTATTTGGTTTTCTCGGTAATTGATCTCTCATAAAAACACCTCTGAAATTTTTAATCGCTAGTTTTTTAGTAGCATCAATTAAATCAAAATTGGACATAGGAACCATAGGTTCCTCAACCATAGGTTCGGAAATCGAAGATTTTTCAATTAATAAACCGTTCCTGGTATTCTTCTTAGACCCGATCCGTTCACGGATTTCCCGCTGTACCATGAATACGGGGTTCCTGGTAGGTACAACCCCTTTCCCTTTTTTTTATATCCTTTCCCAGTTGCCTTTTTCAACGCCATCCCTGCCGCGGTACCAACGGCTCCCAACGCTGCCGCCTTCGCCACCGCTGGGGCAGCCGCTGCAATCAATGCTGGTATTGCGGCTAACAATGGAAATATACCACCTGATTTTATCATGTTGGCGACTGCGGCTTTCGAAAATTCTATTTGAACTCCTCGCTTATTTTTCATTGCATCATTGAAATGTTTTATTTGACGATCCGTTAATGATATTTTATGTGTACCGCCGGACATCTGCGCTGGTTTCAACGTTATTGTTGTTCCACATTCCTTAGCGGATTTTGATTTTAATTTCTTGACCTGACCATCAGTCAGCTTGACACTAACAACACTATATGGCATTTTATTGTAAAACATATTTATTCTTTCAATTGATCTAATTGGGGAAATCCTATGGAAACTTTTCAAGTTTCATTTACAGATTTTCCACTGGTGCATCAACAAGTCTCATTCGTCCGCCAACCCCTTCTAACAACATTGATTTGTCGCTGAGAATGACAGCAACCGCTCTATAATTACCACCACCAGGAGCTATACGAGCCCTAAAATGTATGTCAACAACGGATTGTCTCATTAAATCAAGATGTTCCAGCGAAAAGTAATAAATCGGATACAATTTCTTAAAATCGAGTTGAGATATTTGCAAACCAGTATCAACGTTTTGATCACGACCCATATATGACAGCATCCGATGATATACACGTGCTATATGATTTTCTGTGTAATTAAGTTGTATATCCTCGGTTGGTTCTTGTTGTCCGTTTATTCTCAGCGAGACTTCTCTAACACCTAACTGATCAAATATCATATGGCTGCGTTGTTGATTACCAACTCGCTCATTATTCTGTAACGCTATAAATATATGACGTGGAGCTGAAACGCCTTGTTTTGATGCCAGGTGCCATGTGAATATATCATCGACATTATCCTGTTTGACATCAGTCGTTGTTGTTAGCCAACTTAGCAATGATTTGCCACCTGTTTCCATAAATGAGAGTAGCCGCTCTTCTCTGGTAATTGATGGGGTCATTACTGGCATCCACAATACCAATTTAGTTATTTTAACTTTACCCTCAGCGGCACCAGTACGCCAAATTGCATCGTTGTCATTGCCTTTTCGCACTAACGCGATTGTGTGTTTGGCTCCATAGATGACTTTTCTGACATTTCTGCAGAATCCAAATATGTGATGGAGTGGAATTGCACACGAAAACTTTCTCTCTTGTCCTTCCAATGCTAATTTTCGTGTTGCAAACCCTAGATTGAAATTACCATTAACGCCTCCGAGAATATCAAACGCAGCTCCGGGTCTAGCTCGACGTTCTGGATTAGTTGCTTCTCGTTGATTATCAACTGAAGTTTCTTGCGGTGTTAACACTTTAATGTATTGAATGTGGTCAGCGTTATCAGTAGTATCCTTTGCAAACATCATAGACGGACCAGCCGATCTTGTATAATCATCGGAATATCTTGCTAGTCCGATTATTGTTGTTGCAACATCAACCTCGCGTTCTATTGATTCAATTTCTTTTCCATCAATGAGATATCTTGCACTTTCAAATAACGCCATTATGCCATTGTTAACGAACCCAACTCGGATATTTGGGTCATCTGCATATGAGGTATCCTCTGCAACATTTGTTACGAGTTTTCCTTCGATTTCGATAAATGCTTCACACGGCAAAAAGTATTTACTTGTATCTTGAACTTGAAGTTCAACTCGCGATCGTAGGTCGGGTTGTATTGCATGATAGGAATAGTATTGATAATCGCGGACGGAATCATCTTTTCGCATTGGGGCTTCCATATCAAGCGCGGGATCAGCTGTTCGTTTAAACATTTATAACATACTAGTGTTTTCAATTGGTGAATTGCAAAGCAATTTCATCTTTGTAATCATCGTCGTTGAAAATTCCTCGAATTTCTTTTTAGTTTCAAACCACTTCCTGCTATCGCGTTCATGATAGCGTTATCTGTTACTGGCGAAGCTGTCAATTGTGACGAAGTCAATTGCGCTAGTTTTTCTTCCACTGCGTTATTTATTACTTTGCTGATTTTTGCAGGCATCACTGTAGTTGATGGCAGCACTGGTGGTTTCACCACCGACTTAGTCATTCGTGGTTTCTTTCGCACCAATGATGCTATTTTATCTTTCGCAGCAGAAAATGCCTTTCCAGCAAGATTTCCAACGAAATTGATTCCCTTATCACGAATGATATCAATGGCTTTCATTGATAATTGTTTAGCTAACGGCGCCACCTTGGGAGCCATTCTTGTAAATAACCCCGCAATGGTATTGCCGAAACCATCTCCGTACCACGCGCGATAAACAGGCAATCGTGAGTTCACCACGTAGACACTTACGGGTTTATCATGGTTGTAGTGTATAATCATCTTATTATAAAACTAGTAGTTTTTCAATTAGTGATCAATCGCTTACATCCATAAGATTTTCATCGTTGTGATTTTCAACTAATTCAGCAATAAGTTCTCGATATACATTAATGTCCATGATACCACCAGCAAATAATCGTCTACAGATATCAGCGGCCTCGTTAATTATCTCGACGGAGTTATTTCCGGCTCGTTTCCCTCCGATGAGAACCTCTAACCGTGATATATCACTGAGAATATTACCAGGACATGTCACGGTAGAGTCAAATACATCCTTTGGATTTTTAATCGAATATCCCTTTCCGCTTGTTTCCTCAGTTGTACCAGTTGCGCCCTGACTATCATCAAGTAATTGCCTTTGTCGGCCTCGACTTTGTTTTTCTCGTTCTTGTTGTTTTTGTATACCATAACTATCAACTCCTACTTTAAAAGATCTATACTCAATTGTATCCTTTTTCAAATTACCAATAATCCCCTTATTCGTTTTATACAACCAATTAACCCATTCATCTCGGCTTATTCTACTGTTTTTATACTCGTCTTTTAAAAAATCCTTTCTAGAATCAAAGCTTTTGGCGGCGAAATCACCAAAAGTCGTATAATCCTGGTGTTTCTCCAATTGAGGTCGTTTGATTTCCTTTATAGCTCCTTCGGTGAGTTTGTCTATAAAGGAAACACCTCTTGGGGTGACGACATCAACAAGTTGTGGTTCAGGTGTGGAATCATCAATATCAGCTAATCGTTCATACTCACGCTGAGTTTTTATATCACTGGATAACTGTTGTATCCCTGCGCGTGTTTGTCCGGTCTCTGCTGCTATCTTTTCAAGCACACCAAGAACAGGCACTTCTCGTCGCTTGCCTTCCTCAGGAATATCTCCGTATATTGCTCGTTCAGTTGCTGTTTTCACATCGCTGGTCGCCTTAGTTACCGGGGCGAACAGTTGTTCACTTGACACAGAAAAGTCAGTCTGCGCTTGTTGTCGTTGTTGAAGTTGATCGCGAACTCTGTCTCGAACCGGTATAAACTTTTTAATTGCTGCTAGCCGCTCTCGGGCTAATCTAGTTGTAAGCGATTCACCAACCATATATTGTTTGTGAACTAAATTTTCAAATGTGAAATCCGGAGGGTTTCCATCATAATTAAAAGCTTAGTTATTAAATAACTTAGTTATTAAATAATGTACCATCAAGCTAACGTATTCATCTTCGACAGGGTTAAACTGTACGACGCTATTCGCGAGTGTTTCAGAAATAACATCGCTGGGGATTTCAGAATTGTAATATCTGAGAATGGCGATGAACGATTTGTGTTAACGACGCGGCAACAAGAACAATTACGTGAAAATGGAGGCGTCGCGGTGATTACTTGCTACTACGACCAGATCATCCATTATGCACATAACTGCATGAGCAAGGCCAAACTGATGAGTATCCTTTCAGGAGAAAATCCTATGTAACAAGTGTTACAAAAAAACGCTAAAAAAAAAAAATAAATAAATTATTTAAATTATTTACGAAAGCCTATATTATTTTTTAGTAACACTCACGTGGTTAAGATACGGGTCGCTCCTCGTTTAACATTTTTCTAAGATCACGAACTTTAGAACCAATTTCAGCTCGTTTTTGATATTCTTGGCCAAGCTTTTGACGTATTGCTTCAACGGTGCTAAATAGCGTTATAAATAAATTAATGTCGTTACCGTACAAACAACCATTAATGGATTTTTGAATTCCTTTCACGAGCCTGTACATCCTAGGTAAAACATAACGACCCTTACTAGACAGATATTCAATATCTTCATATTCCGAGGTAATCTTGTCAACGTCGAGACTTTCAGATAATAATACCCCTTTATTATTTAAATTTGAGATTTCAGCAATTATAGCATTTACATCATTGATATCCATTATTTATATTTTTATATAAATAAATTTATTTATAAATATAGTATACTGTATCTCTAATTAATAAAAATAAAACATATATGACAACACATCTTTGGAACTCCTTGGGTGCCTTCGCATCCAAGTAAGCCCAAGGGGACCCGAAACATACATCTCCGGAAGGGAGGCCTAAGGTGGCAAACGCCATCTTAGACCGCCCAGAAGATATGCTTGAGGTATAACGTCACAACATGGACGGCACAATGCCATATATTTCCGCTCGAGTGTTGCGGCAAATTTTAGGCATAACATATGCTTAATTAACATAATTAAGGATGGATTATAATTCAATGGAACGATGATGGTATGATGTGGGCGTGGTAAACCAAACCAACATGGCAACCCATGAAATCTCATTCATGGTTGCATGAGTTGGAAAAAAACACCAACCCACGCTACCGAGAATGCGATAGCATGGGTTGCCATGTTGGTTTGGCTGAGGGGGACCGCCCCACCCCCCCAATTAATAGAAAAAAACATCTTCCGTTTCGCCATCAAATAATGTGTCTGCTATGGGGACCGAACACGTAGTAGTTGATAGCTATGTTTACAAGACAAACACGATACCATTACACCACGAACAGTCATACAGAATAGAGATTTTTTAATATATATATATATATCTGATATACTTAACAATAAGAGATTTTTAAAATAGACAATTTTATGCTGCAACAATGAGAAATATTTTAAACAAAATAATACAGTTGTTTAATAAAACAGCGTTTTATATACTCTGTTATAATTCTCTAGATAAAATACATTCACATACAAGGAATTTTAACCACGCCCACATACTTCAATGAATAGGAAACACTCGCGTTCCGGCTGAGCGAACATAGGTAATGCGTGGATTATAAAGAACGTCTGTACTGAAAAGAACGAGTTAGCTGTCTGCTTTACTGCTAGTCCACCCACCCCACACATGAGATATGTAGATAAATAAAACTAATAATGCAGTTTTAGCCCACAAGTGACAATAAAAAGTTTTATTCTCTATCGAAAACTCATGCATTATATCTCCATTACAGTCACGTGGGCGCACCTAGTCAAGTACAGGTAAGCAGGCGACAAATTCCTTTGACGTCATAATACAAGGGAACTTAGTAGGTAGGGTGTGAATTGTAGTGCGGATTTATCCATAAAGGATTTATCTCCCTTAAATAGTTTCAGTGTATACGAACTTTATTTTATGACCATTTTTTTTAGACAGAGATGTTTTAATGATTTTTTCAGCAACAAATCGAATGGAAGTACTGCAAATATCGAAATATTTTCCAGCCGCATTTATCGACTGAAAGCTTCTCTCTTCATTATTTTCTAAATCAAACGATTTCACACCCTTGGGATGTTTCGCGTGCTTACCAGCGTTGCTTTTTAAAAGGTTATCGCGCTGCGAGACGGCTTGAAGATTCCCAAGACAATTATCAGTCTTCACGCCATTTATGTGATCAATCACAAGACCGTCTTCGATTAATCCGTAAAATGCTTCATAGATGGCTCTGTGACAGAGATACTTCTTCCTCCCAGCTGAAAACATCAAATAGCCCATATTATTCAGATACCCAACAGGTTCTTTGAGTCTGCGGTGCCTGACAACACCATCACTAGAGGCTTCGTAATTAGCAAGCACTGGGTGAGGTCTGAAATCTTGGCTCATTTGTATAATAATACTACTTGTCTAATTTATTATCTGCTTTAATTATAAATCTCTGGATATAATCTTGAGGGGTTTTTATTACTTTGTCCTTGATTTTATCAAGGATGACGGAGTCAATGATTCGTTTGTCATAGTAGCGTTTAAGTTCCCTGTATCGTTTACCCCCACAAGCAAGGCATAATTGCGATTTTCCTCTAACACCCACCCCACATTGGAGGCATGCGAGAGGGCCTTTTGAACCGTTTCTCACGCTTTGCATATGATACCCACAGAATTCGCTTCTGCATGATTTGTTACACGGGGTTGTAGATCCAATCATTAGCCACTTGCAGTGATTCATTATACTATATTTTTCTATTTAAATACTTGTTTTAATTATAACATGGAGGAGTTCAAGAGATTATCGAAAATTAAGCCCTGGAAAAATACTAAATTCAATCTTGATAGGGAGTTCCAAAGATTATCGAAAATCAAACCTTGGAAAAATACTAAATTCAATCTTGATAGGGAGTTCCAAAGATTATCGAAAATCAAACCTTGGAAAAATACTAAATTCAATCTTGATAGGGAGTTCCAAAGATTATCGAAAATCAAACCTTGGAAAAATACTAAATTCAATCTTGATAGGGAGTTCCAAAGATTATCGAAAATCAAACCTTGGAAAAATACTAAATTCAATCTTGATAGGGAGTTCCAAAGATTATCGAAAATCAAACCTTGGAAAAATACTAAATTCAATCTTGATAGGGAGTTCCAAAGATTATCGAAAATCAAACCTTGGAAAAATACTAAATTCAATCTTGATAGAGTCTCTGATACACCAAAACGTCTAATCGGTGATAGAACTATACTCGGTAAAATCAGGGAGTGTTTTAATGAATTCTACCGAGACGGTGCAGCATACTGTTGGTCGACATTTCGAATTATTGATGAAGATGTCAATGTACCCATCATCGATGCTACTATGAACGATAAAAGAGCAGCTGAGATAATTTCACATTTTGGCACGAAGAGGTATTTTTTCAGAATAAAATTCATTATCTACGACGAAGGTGAATGGATTATCAGGGATAAATTTGAACCAATCCTCAAGGATAAAAAAACTGTTATTGTGAGTAGAGATTCCAAACCAGGAATTCTAACTGGAATTGACAAACCATACTACGAGAGATCTTATCCCGTAACAGCAATCGTTTATGGGATATATCCGTTAAATGATAAACCCGATATTGCAAAACTAGCTCCTATGAAATATTCACCATTGACTTCGTCAAGGCTCAATTGTGTAGCAACACGGGTAATGGAACACTTCACAAATGCATCCCGAGGAAATAAACTAACTGATCTGCGACGTAGGAAAATAACAGAATGGGAACTGACAGTGAAACAGCACGGTGCAAAGATTTCTGATATAGCTAAATTAGAAACATCATTAAGATTCCCAATAACCGTTATGACGATAACCGGAGAAGTATTACACGAACCGAAATATAAATTACAAGGAGCGCCAATACAAATTATTGATCATAACGAACACGCGTGGACACCTGCAGTAACAATATTTCCACGAGATAGAACCGTGAAATATATCCCCCCGGAATTTTCCGGGGAATTTTCCGGGGATGTTTTCTATGAAGAGAAATTATTCGATGCTATTCATGCGTTGTGTAAGGATGATCCTGTGTCAGTGTGGTTACTTAGAAGTGCTGGTTCCGAATCAGGATTTGATCAATTTGTAAGACCAAATGGTGAATTATATCGTGTTGAAGAATTAGATAACAGAATGAGAAAAATCGCTAGTGATTTTTCACCGGAGAGTTTCCATGAAAAACTACTCACGGATAGTTTTACTATTCCATCAGTGGTAGCTCACTTCGCAAGAGAAAAAAACTCATGGCGTCCAACACGAAGTGATTTTCTCGAGGACGTTAAATTGAGTTGCATCGAATTTGGTCATGGAGGACTGTGGAATACAAAATACCATCGTGACGGTATGATTTCAATTGATATATCCGCGTGTTATCCTGGAAGTTTTCTCGGGTATGGGGAATGCGCTGAGTACTTCAAACGATTTGGACACCCCACGCATGAAATGACTCGTGTTGCGATTAATGGACCATTACCTGATTTTGATTTAACCGGATTCGCTCGTGTGATATCATTTGAACTCGCTACAGGGTTACATCCGTGTAGTTATGTTTGGCTCGGTAGACACCTATCTGAAAAGGCCTGGATGCCAATAGTGTTACTACGATATATGATTGATTGTGGCATGCTGATATCGTTGATTGTTTCCGAAGCTATTATATGCTATCGAGCTCAAAAAGAAGTTTGGCTACCACAACCCGATCTAGATAGAATAATCAACGAACTACGAAAACAGTGTCCAGATGGAAATTCTTCGAATTTCAATGAAGAAGAAATCATAAATTGGTCTAAGAAGTTATTTGAAAGTAAAAAAGAACAAGCAAAGGATTTTGGACGAAAAATAATCGGTAAATTTACCCAGGGTGGAAGATACGACAATGCAAAATTTTCCTCGCGGTTGATCATAGACGTCGCTGAATGCGATTTTCTTGTAACGGATTTAACGAAACAGGGAAAACTTGTATCCCGTAAGGATGCTTTTCTATCCAATGGTGAGAAATTGGGTACGGTTGTTACCTACTGTGATGGATATAATTCCCAGTACACACATTTGAGAAGTTCTATGCTAGCTTATGCTTCTATCAATTTATTTTCGATGATAAATAGATTTCCTAATACCGCGGTTAGAGTAGCCACTGATTCGATGTATATACACAATAAGTACAAATCAGCTGTAGCGGCATTCACAGATCCGGAGGAAGCGTGGGGGCGTTGGCGATTTAAAAAGGAGATGCTACATGAGTATTGTGAATCCGCAGACGTTGCCATGGATGAAAAGTACTTAAAATGTGATGAGATTCAATCAGAATTTTCTAATGCACCACCGGTATCTGATCCAATATGTAGATACAAGACAGTTTATTTAAACGGTTGTGGTGGGTCAGGAAAGACAACTCGTGCAATTGAATTATATCGTGGTGGTGGAAATACTTGTATTCCTACTAACATGATTGTGTTAACACCGACTCACAGACTCGCCAGAGAGATGATACAGCGAGGGGTAAATGCTTGCACTTACCATAGTTTTTTTCGATGGAAAGGTGACAAATGGACTCCTGAGCGTATGGGTGATAAATTCATTCCTGAAATCATAATTTGGGATGAAATATGCACAGTGTCATTAGATGTATTAAAAACATTTCTTGAGTGGTTGTTAAACAAAAACACAAAAGTCGTCATGTGCGGTGATCACGGCCAACCACCACCATTTGTCGGTGGATCTCCACATGAATGGCTAAAGGGTTCTGTAGACTATTATGAAGAAATTAATACCGACCATAGATCACTTGATGAACCATTACGCGAGTTCAAAGCACTGCTTAGATTACAACCGGATAAAATCCAATGCGAAATAGCGCGTGAAATAATTTCAGAAACTCCTATGAATGATTTCTGGGAAACGTGGAGACCAAATGATTTGATAGTAGCAAGTAGAAAAATAGTCAGAGACACACTTCAGATGAAGTTATTTGAATTGCATAAAGAAAAATTTGCAACGCTTCCAGTACCGTTGTGTTATAGGCCTTCGGATACACGAAAGCAGAATATAGAAGTTGATATTCCAAGCCTGACAAAGTCAGGAAGTGAAAAGCAGATTCTCGTGTTAAATGATATTGTGCTGGTTGATATCAATGTCGTTGAAGATGCATTGCGTGCTAATAAATCCCCATGGACGCTAGGATACGCAGCAACAATACACTCTTCACAGGGATTGACTATATCGGATACAATTGTTTGGATGGTAGATAATCGCATCGAATGGTCGAATTTAGTCTATCTCGCAGTATCCAGAGTACGAAGAATAAATCAGCTTCGAAGAATTGTCTTCGATGATGAAATCATTGGTGGCGATGATGAAATCATTGGTGATGATAATGACACAACAATAAGTGATATTGATGTTAGCATCATTAATAAAAAACTCTCCGGTTACAAACAACAGGACAAAAAAAAACAACGAGAATTTGATATTGATGCTAAATTAATAATCACTTTGAAGAAACAACAGAATAATCACTGCGCGAGTTGCAATTGTATAATGCGTTGGCAGTATTCGGATAAGGATCCTCGCCAATTCACCGTAGACAGAAAAAATAACAATCTCGGTCATGTCAGAAATAATGTGATGTTGACTTGTCTTGAGTGCAATAGACGCCGGGGTGAAAGCACAATGCCTCTGGCATCGGGTGCTAATTAAGACCATGCGGTGGCAATTGAGTATCCTCGGGAATCACTTGCAGTTGTTGTCGAGTAAATCCTCGCTGAGGAGCAGTTGAATCCAGTTTATAGATTGCTGGTCTACCAGTTGATCGTGTTATACTAGATATCTTATGCGTAGTGACGCTCCAAATAGGATCAGTAGCCCTTTTTCTACCCCCTTCAAGCTCTCCTGGTTCGTATAAGTACCTAACAGTGACATTACTACCAAGAATTGGTTGGGAAACGCTAGCGTTTCTAGGGAAATCTTTTTGTGGTTGTACGGGTATAGACTTCTTTTTAATCGCGTTGATAGGTTTCATGTTGATTGTTCTAGTAATCTCGTTATTCAGTGCAGTAATCACAGCTGGTAACCTTTTGACCCATTCACGGGATCGCTTTTCTTGAATGAATTCTTTTGCGTATTGATATCCAAATAACCGCTCAGCAATCGTCCGATTAAATCGTTCGACAATGGCCTGATCGCGATGTAGCGCAGTATGCCCTCGTCGTATGGTGATATTATGATTTTTCATTGTAGATAGAACTGCACCCTGAAATTCCTTGCCAGGATCAACCTGCAATAGATTCGGCCAGTGCAGAGGACCTCGTCGATAAATCCTTTCAAATGCAGAAGCAACTTCAGTGGCTGATTTTGTTTTTAACGGTTCTGCTTCTTTGTATCGACTTGCAATATCAACTACGGTTAACGCGTATTTGTAACCACGATCATGTGGCAGAAATAATATATCAGCCTGATGAACTTCATTAGGAGCGGTCACATCAAAATGCGAGAATTGAATTTGTTTAGGTGGTGGTAGATAAATTTGCCATAGTGCCTGTTTAGATAACCAATCCGCCGCTGTAGTTTTTTTCACTTTTGCAGCGCTAGCGAGTTTATGTACTGCTGATTTACCCCTCCAGTATCCTCTTGGGGAATAATAAATTGATTCCATATTAAAATGCTAACATTTTCAATTACCAGCACCCATCATCAATTTGCCTTTCATAGCTGATTTTACCAACCACGAAGCCAACTTTTCTTTAAAAGATTTATCAGGAATAGCATTTAACGCATGAATTAATTTCACATCCGCGAGATGCCTGTTTTGCAGATTGCTGCTTTTATATGCAACATCATGAAGGTGACAGGCCTTATCAATGGCGTTTATTGGTTCTTCACCGGGTCGGGGTTGATTTTGATCATCAAGTCTGATATCTAATCGTGTTCCGGGACCACAGTAGCTATATCCTGGAAGGTGCTTTTCTCCGGGGTACTTTGCCCATGGGGTTCCAGGGAGCTTTGTCAATTTGGCTGCGATATCACCTCCTCGTTTTTTTTTAAAACATCTCCGGATTGTAAAATCTTTGATTTTGTAGAAATAAATCTAAACTTTTTTATACCACATGTTGCACATCTACCAGTTAGTGCTGATCTGTTATTTTTAGTTGTAACCGTCGTCACATCATTTGTGCTAGTACGCGTTTTACACTTCACACAATATAGATCCATAATTTATGTATAGAGATATGAATATAATTGATTTTTCAGCGACTAAAATAAGAGAACCAGTGAAGCATCATGCAGCGCTACCAAACTCTATCCGCGCAATTATAATCGGGCCATCTGGATCCGGTAAAACGCAATTGTTGCTCAATTTAATAATGAGATGGATGAAGTGGGATAAGTTGTATTTAATTGCCCCTAGCGTAGATGATCAACGATGCTATGAAGTGTTAAAGGATTTTAACGAGAATGCATCAGAAATTAAAGGTGAGAATACCATTGATTTTATAACTGATATTGACGAGGCGCCATCCGTGGATGACCTTGATGGGAGCATTAACAATTTAGTCGTATACGACGATGTGATGTTAGACAATCAAAAAAACCCAGCTAGAATATTTTCCCGGGGGCGTCACAAAAACACTGATGTGATATATGTCACTCAACGCTACACTCAGATTCCAAAAGTGATCAGAGATAACTGTAATATTCTTGCTGTGTTTAACGGCGTTGATACACATACGCTACGAAATATTTGGCAGACATGGTGTTCCGATATGGACTTCAATCAATTTAAAAATTTCTTTAGTCATGCTCAGTCAACCCCGCATGGATTTGTAACAATAAATTTACATGATCCTCGGACTCGATATCGTATCGGACTCGATCAAATATTTGGTTGAAATCATTTATTATTTTTTGTTAACCCAGAACTGAAAACTTTAGCAGCAGAGCAGGTGAATGACAACGACGTTGGCGTATATAAGGAAATCTTATTTTATCGAATAGACGCCATTTTTTTTACTATTTGGCAGAAGCCTCAGATTTCCGAATCGACGCTCGGAAGGTTGTGAGGTTCACCTGCTCTGCTGCTTCTTCAATTTTCAAAACCTGATCAGATGGAAGCCAAACACCATCTTCAGCATCTTCCCACTGTGAGAGAAGCATTCGTGATGGTTCATCACCACGTCTCCCATTATATAATGTGAGCCGGCAAACCACCAAAGATCTCAGCCAAGCATACTTAGAGATTTCAAATTTGTATTTTACAAGTTTGATTTGTTCAGATATAAGTGTTTTCAATTTCTTTAATTCCTCCTCTTCAGGTAACTGTTCAGGACGTCGGAATTTATCAACTGAACTGGAGATACACTGATACCTTGCATTCGAGAACATTTCATGTGAACGAAATGAATATGCCAATTTAAATTTCTTTGTTTCATCATATTTATCATCCTGCATTGTTTACGTATAGTATCCTTTCAGAGATTTGATAGTTCTCTGGATGATAGCATTCAGCGTCAATTTTAGCCCATACTTTTCTCTTCCTTATTCACTGGTTTCCACCATTCTTTCAATTGCTTTTCTTAAAACTGATAAATGACCCCTTTGGAACATATCCTCTGTGGTAACAGTTTCTGATGATATAGATTTAAATGCAATAAATAATCTGGCCAGATCCCTCATTTCTGACATAACAAACTTTCTTACTTCGTCTTTTTTTCCCTTTCAATATCTTCGAAGGCAAAAGTGTCAATATCCAACTTGCTGGATAAGGAAATCAGTGCGACACAATTCTCCAGCCTCGTTAGTCCTAAACTTGTTCAGGATCTCTTCCATAAACTCTTTATCTTTGTGAATGATTGTGCTAGCCAAAAGCTTATAGGCTTCATAGCATCTGCAGTTAAACTTGTGCAAGTTTGCTTATGCTTGTAAAAGGAACGGTTTGACAAAAATCTCTTGCAGCCAGAACACATTCTTAAGCCATCATCATACTTGGGTTTTCTTTCCCTCATGAACTGCATTTTATCAGTTTCATTTATTGTTGGTTTCATCATGAATTTAAGATTAAATTGGTACATTCCTTCCCTTCGCTTGTCCTCAAAAAACTTATTTTGCAATTGTTTGGGCAGCAACATAGCAGTCTTTACTTCCTCCTCAAATTTTCGTTTTCTCAGGATGTGTCGGTTGAGCTTTCCACCAGTAATTATCTGATGGCAATATATGCAATAATGGCTAGGTTTATGGAAAAGAAGAAGATATTTTACCTTATTTAGCCCATTTCCCCCTGAAATGACCCCATGGTAAAACCAGAAAGTTCTAACAAGAGTCTCAAGATGGGTCGGAAGCTCAACTGGTCAAAGTGTACACTTAAATCTTGTTACAAGTAGCATAGGTTCTGATATTATCCCATGCGGATACTCCAACATTTAAAATGAAAAGTGAGTAGTGACTCAAATTTCAAAATTACTACACATGAAGTCATACTGGACATCAAACTAGAAAGTATTTAATTGGGAACAATCTAAGCATCACATTGAAAGGCTGTGAAAACTACCCCAAAACAGTTCTGCAGAATGAATTTTGAAGGCAAAACAAACTCCGATATCAGGTTACAAGTTTTTTGCATAATTTAGTTCTCAAATTTCAGTGAAGGTAGTATAAAGGCTCTACTCTATTTCAAAGGGATGAGCTAAAATTTAACTTGTAGTCATCCCACAAATTCTAGCGATTTTAAAGTTGTTTCAATCAAGAATTAATGATAGAAAAGTGCACATGGATATACATATCTTGCTCCATTGTCCCAATGTCTGACATACCATCCAAAGCAAGACCTTGTCCGTAAGGCAGTTAATACTGTTCGGTAAGATGAACTTTTCAGCAAGATATAACAAAATAAAATGTAACATTATTGTCAGCTTTAAAAATGCAGGAAGTGTTATCTGATGTGATAAAGGCAATATTATGTTCAAACTAAAATGTTTGTACAGTACACTTAGACCTACAGTTCAGTTTCAGAAAATATCATGCAAACAGGTGGCGTGTATGTCGGCTGTTTGGGGAGTTATTTTGTCATTTTTGTTCTAAGTGGCAGCAGTCATCTCTTCTGCCATGAGCAATATTCAAATCAACATTACAATTTGTCCAAAAGATATAACTGTTGCCTTTTCCTGCTTTTTCACAGACAAATCCGAGAATCAGAATATTCAATTTTATAATTTCATGTCAATTGTTTGATCATGCATTAGTTGGATATGAAATTTGTTGGTAGATTAAAGCATCCGAGGTATTCCTGTAGGTTTGTCTGGTTCTCTGACCAACTCCTCTGAATCTGATATGAAAATCCAGATCTAGACCCACCACAGACAAGCCAATATCAAGATTTTACTGCAACTATCATATTTTTATACAATTTGCATTTATTTAATAAATCCTTAATATAAGGGTCATTTCAGTATGGACTATTCCATTAAAACATACAGGGGACCCAGATAAGGCACTTTTAAAGTGGAGTACTCACCCATTGATGCAATTTAGAATTTGTTTAACATTTTAATATGAACTATGTGAAATCCAAGTACCCTGGCATGTATTTTTTTAAAACCTGCCTTCCCTGGGTACCATGTATGTTTAAATGGAACAGCCCTAAATGTTTTGGTCAAATCATAAGGGATGGAGTGTATACATAGTCATCAAGTCACCTTCATTGGGGAAGAGATGAAACTATGGATAAGACTGCTCTAAGTAATATACAGCCTAAATGATCACAGCTATATACCAATTAGAGGCAGCAGTGCAAAATGATACTAAGCCCAGACCGTTGTCTTTCAGATGAAATAATGCCCACAAATTTGGTCATTTTTCTTACCTGACGGTTAAGGTCACAACTTTTAATGCCATTATCCAGGTGACTACTCCTTCCGAAAGCAGCAAGCTTGTGGCAATTCTGACTTCTATTATCAAGCTGGCCATTCTGACAGGCATCATTAAGGTAAACATCCTGCCCACTGCCATCAAACTGGTCAACATCATCAAGCCGGTCACTCTGAGAGGCATCATGGTGGTCAACAGTCTGACCGATGTCATCAAGCTGGCCATTTTCACTGGCTCCATGAAGTTCTAAATTCCAAATGGTGTCATCAGGCTGGCTATTCTGACTGCAATCACCAAGGTTAACATTATGATTGCTGTTATCCAGCTGGCTATTCTCACCAGCTTCATTAAGTTCAACAATGCAACTGCTGTCTTCAAGCTGACTATTATGACTGGCATTAAACAGGTTAACACTCTGAATGCTGTCCTCAAGCTGGTTAATCTCCCTGTCTTCATGAAGTTCAACAATCTGACTGTTGTCCTCAAGTTCACTATTCTGACTGGCATCACAAAGATTAACATTCTTAATACTGTCCACATGCTGACTATTCTGACTGGCATCACAAAGGTTAACATTTTGACTGTTGTCTACAAGCTGACTATTCTGACTGTCATTATAAAGGTTGACATTCTGATTGTTGTCCACAAGCTGACTAATCTGACTGGCATTATAAAGGTTGACATTCTGATTGTTGTCCTGAAGATTACCATTCTGAATTCCACAATCGTTATCATCTTGAAGATCACTGTCAGAATAGTCATATTCTAAAACAAAACAATTGGATGAATTCAAGTCATCTGCAACCTGAGAACCCAAATTTGAGGCTTGTGTTTTTTTAAAAGCATGGACCATGAAAATATGCCTAAAATAGTTATGAAAAATCAATTTAGAAAAGTGAAAAAGATATTATGTGAGGATAATATAATACTGATGGAATTTGGATATAACTTAAGTCTCGATATACTGAAACTAGTTGGGCAACAAATATCACATTTCACTGTCCTTTAAACAGAAGCATATGGCACAAAAAAAGCATTCAACAAACATTTAAATGCACGGGAGTCAAACATTTTGTCTGAGTTTAAGACCCGACCCTTTTTAGATTTAGCACTGTTAAGAATATACATGTGCAAAATTTTGAAAAGTGATTGTTTGAATTTTCTAATTTTTGGATAGATTATTATGGATTATTGAGACAAGTTTTATAGTAATTTTACACTTTGATCACCCGATTTTGATTTCCAGATCTGGAACTCGGATTTCTTGATTAATGGAGCAAATTAATGTTTAGGAATTCCATTCCTGTTGAATTATGTCCAGATACCAAGGTTTCCGGTGAAACAGCATCTGGATTAATGAGGCTCCTCTGTATATCCACTAAACTGAATCCCAAAACTCTGTGTGTGTGTATGTGTGTGTGTGTGTGATTTGGATTTCTAACAAAGGTTAAAAATGTTCCTGTCATATTCCAGCAATATCTGCAGTGTGGCAGTTTATAGTGATGTCTAGCACTGGGCATCATGCCATAGATATGTAGCATGATGTCCCCCCAGTCACATTATCCTGACACCAGGCCAACCAGTCCCAAAATTAATCTCTTAATGCTAACAGCCAAGCGAGGCAAATGCTAGTACCACTTTTTTCGGAAGTCTTTGGTATGACTCGGTCAGAGTTTCAACCTGCGACCTACCACATCCGAGGTGGACACTCTAACCAATTAGACCACTGAAGCGGTTCCTCAAAACAGACACAAAGTAACAATTTTGAATCTTAATATCACCAAAATCTAACCTGGTCAAGGACTCGAATGTATTTACATAAAAGAAAATTTTGGATTACTTTATGTAGTAAGGTTTCACTGCTTCATGCTGTTAATCTGGTATCAAACCAATGATTATACTTTGTCTATGCAGAAACAAACACCAGACTGAATAATGTAGTGATGGATAATTGGACATGCCGAATTTCCCAACTTTAATTAAAGTGGAGACAATTCAGTTTTGGATGACAACCTGCCTCATGATGGGAAAAATACTGAGTTATTTTGTGTGATGCAATTGCCTTTTTGTCGCAAGCTGTGTTCTCCATATTTCCAGTATCCAGCAAGCTAGATATAGATATATCTCGACCACTTTACTGGAATTTTAAATTTATCTAATGTTTATTATGGTCTCCTTATTGCTGGTATATCAGCATGTGGATTTACTCATTTACAAATTAAAACAGACATGATGGGTAGTTGTGTTACCAAATGACTCCGGGTAACTGCCTGATATATATTAATGCAATAGTAATATTTATAACTTCATCATTTTCAAGCTCATAATATTTGGTTTTCCAAAAAAGTGTACTTTTCCAAAGTCAATATCCAAAATGAATTATTTCAATAAACTCTTGTTCATACGAGTAATGATGACTTCATTTGTGTGAATTTCTTTAAATCTGAATTTCAGTGCAAATATCTTTAAAAAATAAGGGTTGGAGGTTTAATCGTAATTTACTCCGATAAAACTTCTGCTGTCATATAGGAAAAAATTACTATGTTGATGTTTTGTAATTTTTGAGATATTTGTTACGCTATTAACTGTTACAAGTCAAAAGTTCAAAATAACAATATTTGAACCTGGCAGCTCATGATCCAAAACCAAAGCTGTCTCATCAACCTTCCTTAAAAAAAGCATAATTTCAGATTTTTAACCCATTAAAATTTTAGTATTTAAATCCTATAAATAAACTAAAAACAACTGTATTGTAGTCTCAACACTTTTAACATACTCTCTTTGTAACAGGCTCATCACAGGTGGATCTATTTGTCTTTATACCAAGTAAATAAAACCATATATAGTTAATCATACAACTTTATTGATTCTAAGATCCAAATGGATTCATCTGTATAGGAAATGGGACTAACTTCTTAAATGGAAACGTACTCATGACTGTAATTTTTTTTTAAAAAACCACAAATATTTATATCAATGAATGTCAACAACACAAACTTGCACTAAACAAATACAAGAATTCTATGTTTATAGGATTTTTTAATACAGTGCTCTTCAATTTCAGAACCCCTCAGTAAAATGGCTTTACATATTATGAGGACATGGTTAAGAATATTTTTAAATTACTTGTATTTAGTTCCCATTGCAGCTTTTTCTTTTGCATTACATTTTAGTTATTGACTGCCAGATGATAACCATTTATAATGTGCTTACAAGAATAAAATAAACAAATTTTATGTTATATACGCATTATAGAACATACTGATACAGTTGTTTTTAACAGACCTTTGGAAAATGTTCTTTCAACACAATAAAATTTCATGAACTCTATGATCCACAGTGTAATGAGAGATCACTGTACAGTTCAATTAATACCTGCCTTTTTCATTATCATTGACAATACCCCCGATTAATTCCCACAACCTGGGTCAAATGAAATTGATAACTAAATTTTTTTTTTTTGTAAACATTCAATGATTTTTTTGTGGAAAAGTCTGGATGATGCATATAATACATGTTGGTGACTTAAAATCAGGATATCACTTCTACTTTCTGATCATTCCAAATGGGGGAATTTTTATTTGAAAAATCTAGTCTCTTCCCATTTTCCTATCCTCATATCCACCACATTTGTATGCTTTTATGAAAAATGACAGCTTTGCTAGCAGCAGAGAGGGTGAACAGACCACGTTTTCAAGCAAAAATAAGGCTTCCAGATCACGTTTTCGAACAAAATATGGCCTATAGATAACGTTTTCGAACAAAATATCAGGTTTCCAACAAATCTCATTTAACCAAAAAAAAGTCTCCATTTTTGCAAAAACGGAGATTTTACGATTTTGGTCGCAACGATGTGGTCATCCACCCTCTCTACTGCTAAAGTTTTCAGTTCTGGGTTAACAAAAAATAATAAATGATTTTAACCGAATATTTGATCAAGTCCGATACGATATCGTGTCCGAGGATCATGCAAATTTATTGTTGCAAATCCGTGCGGAGTCGACTGAGCATGACTAAAGAAATCTTGAAATTGATTGAAGTCCATATCAGAACACCATGTCTGCCAAATATTTCTAAGAGTATGAGTATCAACTCCGTTGAATACAGAAAGAATATTGCAGTTATCTCTGATGACTTTTGGAACCTGAGTGTAGAGTTGAGTGACATATATCACGTCAGTGTTTTTGTGACGCCCACGGGAAAATATTCTAGCAGGATTCTTTTGTTTATCCAACATTATATCGTCGTATACGACTAAATTGTTAATATCTCCATCAATATCATCAATAATCGGTGCTTCATCGATATCGGTTATAAAATCAATAGCGTTCTCACCCTTAATTTCTGATGCATTCTCGTTAAAATCCTTTAACACTTCATAACATCGTTGATCATCTACGCTAGGGGCAATTAAATACAACTTATCCCACTTCATCCATCTCATTATTAAATTGAGTAACAATTGCGTTTTACCGGATCCAGATGGCCCGATTATAATCATCCGGATAGAGTTTGGTAGCGCTGCATGATGCTTAATTGGTTCTCTTGTTTTAGTCGCTGAAAAATCAATTATATCCATATTTCTATACATAAATTATGGATCTATATTGTGTGAAGTGTAAAACGCGTACTGGCACAGATGACTTGACGACGATTACAACTAAAAATAACCGATCAGCGCTTTCTGGTAAATGCGTGCAATGTGGTACAAAGAAATTTAGATTTGTGTCTATGAGATCTGATTTAAAAAAAAACGAGGAGGTGATATCGCAGCCAAATTGGCAAAGCTCCCTGGAACCCCATGGGCAAAGTACCCCGGAGAAAAGCACCTTCCAGGATATAGCTACTGTGGACCGGGAACCAGACTTGATATCAGACTCAATGATCAAAATCAGCCCCGACCCGGTGAAGAACCAATAAACGCCATTGATAAGGCGTGTCACGTTCATGATGTTGCATATAAAAGCAGCAATCTGCAACACAGGCATCTCGCAGATGTGAAATTAATTCATGCGTTAAATGCTATTCCTGATAAATCCTTCAAAGAAAAATTGTCTTCATTTTTGATAAAATCGGCTATGAAAAGTAAATTAATGTTAAGTGCTGGTAATTAATACTATGGAATCAATTTATTATTCCCCAAGAGGATACTGGAGGGGTAAATCAGCAGTCCATAAACTCGCTAGCGCTGCTAAAGTGAAAAAAACCACTGCGGCTCATTGGTTATCCAAACAGGCACTATGGCAAATTTATCTACCACCGCCTAAACAAATTCAATTCTCGCATTTTGATGTGACCGCTCCTAATGAAGTTCATCAGGCTGATATATTATTTCTGCCACATGATCGTGGTTACAAATACGCTTTAACCGTAGTTGATATTGCAAGTCGATACAAAGAAGCAGAACCGTTGAAAACAAAATCAGCCACTGAAGTCGCTTCTGCATTTGAAAGGATTTATCGACGAGGTCCTCTGCACTGGCCAAATCTATTGCAGGTTGATCCTGGCAAGGAATTTCAGGGTGCAGTGTTATCTACAATGAAACATCATAATGTCACCATACGACGAGGGCATACTGCGCTACATCGCGATCAGGCCATTGTAGAACGATTTAATCGGACGATTGCTGAGCGGTTATTTGGATATCAATACGCAAAAGAATTCATTCAAGAAAAGCGATCCCGTGAATGGGTTAAAAGATTACCATCTGTGATTACTGCACTGAATAACGAGATTACTAGAACAATCAACATGAAACCTATCAACGCGATTAAAAAGAAGTCAATACCCGTACAACCACAAAAAGATTTCAAAGAACCAATTCTTGGTAGTAGTGTCATTGTGAGGTACTTATACGAACCAGGAGAGCTTGAAGGGGGTAGAAAAAGGGCTACTGATCCTATTTGGAGCGTCACTACGCATAAGATATCTAGTATAACACGATCAACTGGTAGACCTCCAGTCTATAAACTGGATTCAACTGCCCCTCAGCGGGGTTTTACTCGACAACAACTACAAGTGATTCCCGAGGATACTCAATTGCCACCGCATGGTCTTAACTAGCACCGTTGCGTCTATTGCACTCAAGACAAGTCAACATCACATTATTTCTGACATGACCGAGATTGTTATTTTTTCTGTCTACGGTGAATTGGCGAGGATCCTTATCCGAATACTGCCAACGCATTATACAATTGCAACTCGCGTGATTATTCTGTTGTTTCTTCAAAGTGATTATTAATTTAGCATCAATATCAAATTCTCGTTGTTTTTTTTGTCCTGTTGTTTGTAAACGGAGAGTTTTTTATCAATAATTTTAACATCAATATCATCCATTGTTGTGTCATTATCATCACCAATGATTTCATCATCGAGGACAACTCTTCGAAGTTGATTTATTTTTCGTACTCTGGATACTGCGAGATAGACTAAATTCGACCATTCGATGTGATTATCCACCATCCAAACAATTGTATTCGATATAGTCAATCCCTGTGAAGAGTGTATTGTTGCTGCGTATCCTAGCGTCCACGGGGATTTATTAGTACGCAATGCATCTTCAACGACATTGATATCAACCAGCACAATATCATTTAATACGAGAATTTGTTTTTCACTCTGTCCTGGAATATCAACTTCAATATTCTGTTTTCGTTTTTCGTGTATCCGATGGCCTATAACAATGGGGTACTGGAAGCGTTGCAAATTTTTCTTTATGCAATTCAAATAACTTCATCTGAAGTGTATCCCTGACTATTTTTCTACTTGCAATGATCAAATCGTTTGGTCTCCATGTTTCCCAGAAATCATTCATTGGAGTTTCTGAAATCACTTCACGCGCTATTTCGCATTGGATTCTATCCGGTTGTAATCTAATTAGTTTCTTAAATTCTCGTAATCGTTCATCAAGTGATCTATAATCAGTGGTAATTTCTTCATAATAGTCTACAAAACCCCTTAGCCATTCGTGTGGAGATGCACCGACAAATGGTGGTGGTTGGCCGTGATCACCGCACATAACGACTTTTGTGTTTTTGTTTAACAACCACTCAAGAAATGTTTTTAATACATCTAATGACACTGTGCATATTTCATCCCAAATTAAGATTTCAGGAATGAATTTATCACCCATACGCTCAGGAGTCCATTTGTCACCCTTCCATCGAAATAAACTATGGTAAGTGCAAGCATTTACCCCTCGTTGTATCATCTCTCTGGCGAGTCTGTGAGTCGGTGTTAGCACAATCATGTTAGAAACGCTAGCGTTTCCACGACGAAATAATTCAATTGCACGAGTTGTCTTTCCTGACCCACCACAACCGTTTAAATAAACTGTCTTATATCTACATACTGGATCAGATACCGGTGGTGCATTAGAAAATTCTGATTGAATTTCAATACGGTTACAACAAAGATATTTATCATCCATGGCAACGTCTGCGGATTCACAATACTCATGTAGCATCTCTTTTTTAAATCGCCAACGCCCCCAATTTTCTTCGGGATCTGTGAATGCCGCTACAGCTGATTTGTACTTATTGTGTATATACATCGAATCAGTGGCCACTCTAACCGCGGTATTAGGAAATCTATTTATCATCGAAAATAGATTAATAGAAGCATAGGCTAACATTGAACTTCTTAAATGTGTGTACTGGGAATTATATCCATGACAGTAGGTAACAACCGTACCTAATTTCTCACCATTGGATAGAAAAGCATCCTTACGGGATACAAGTTTTCCCTGTTTCATTAAATCCGCTACAATAAAATCGTATTCAGCAACATCTATGATCAACCGCGAAGAGTATTTTGCGTTGTCGTATCGTCCACCTTGGGTAAATTTACCGATTATTCTTCTTCCGAGATCTTTTGCTTGTTCTTTTTTAATTTCAAATAACTTCTTAGACCAATTTATGATTTCTTCTTCACTGAAATCTGGAAACTGTTTTCGTAGTTCGTTGATTATTCTATCTAGATCGGGTTGTGGTAGCCAAACTTCTTTCTGAGCTCGATAGCATATAATAGCCTCGGAAACAATCAACGATATCAGCATACCACAATCAATCATATATCTCAATAGCACTATTGGCATCCAGGCCTTTTCAGATAGGTGTCTGCCGAGCCAAACATAACTACACGGATGTAACCCTGTAGCTAATTCAAATGATATCACACGAGCGAATCCGGTTAAATCAAAATCAGGCAATGGTCCATTAATTGCAACACGAGTCATTTCATGCGTGGGGTGTCCAAATCGTTTGAAGTACTCAGCGCATTCCCCATATCCGAGAAAACTTCCGGGATAACACGCGGCTATATCAATTGAAATCATACCATCACGTGAGTATTTCGTATTCCACAGTCCTCCATGACCAAATTTCGACGCAACTCAATTTAACATCCTCGAGAAAATCACTTCGTGTTGGACGCCATGAGTTTTTTTCTCTTGCGAAGTGAGCTACCACTGATGGAATAGTAAAACTATCCGTGAGTAGTTTTTCATGGGAATTCTCCGGTGAAAAATCACTAGCGATTTTTCTCATTCTCTTATCTAATTCTTCAACGCGATATAATTCACCATTTGGTTTTACAAATTGATCGAATTCTTCATCACTTCTAAGTAACCACACTGACACAGGATCATCCTTACACAACGCATGAATAGCATCGAATAATCTCTCTTCATAGAAAACATCCCCGACGAACTCCTTAGGGATATATTTCACAGTTCGTTCTCGTGGAAATATTGTTACCGCAGGTGTCCACGCGTGTTTGTTATGATCAATAATCTGTATTGGGGCTCCTCGCGATTGATATTTCGGTTCGTATAATACTTCTCCGGTTATTGTTGTTACTGATATTGGGAATTTTAATGATGCTTCTAATTTAGCTATATCAGAAATCTTTGCACCATGCTGTTTCACTGTCAGTTCCCACTCGGTTATTTTCCTACGTCGCAGATCAGTTAGTTTATTTCCTCGGGATGCATTTGTGAAGTGTTCTATTATTCGTTCTGCTACACAATTAAGCCCTGACGAATATTTCATAGGAGCTAGTTTTGCGATATCGGGTTTATCATTTAACGGACATATCCCATAAACCATTGCTGTTACGGGATAAGATCTTTCGTAGTATGGCTTATCGATTCCGGTTAGAATTCCTGGTTTTGGAATCTCTACTCACAATGACAGCATTTTTATTCTTGAGGATTGGTTCAAATTTATCCCTAATAATCCATTTACCATCGACTTCGATAATGAATTTGATTCGGAAAAAATGCCGTTTTTCCCCAACACGTGAAATTATCACTGCTGCTTTTTCATCATTCATGGTAGCATCAACAACACCATCAATTCGAAATGTTGACCAACAATAAGATGCTCCATCACGCTTAAATTCATTAAAACAGTCTCTGATTTTACTAATCATGGCTTTATCAAGAATTGTATTCTTTGGTGTATTAGAAACTATATCGAGATTGAATTGAGCATCTTTCCAGCGTAATCTCTTGGACGTTTTTTTTTGGTTTATCGAGATTAAATCTAGGATTGATTTTCAATAATCTCTTAAACTCTTTCATGTTTCCGTCTATTGGACGTTTTTTGGGTTTATCGAGATTAAATCTAGGATTGATTTTGTTACGTTTTTTGGGTCTATCGAGATTAAATCTAGGATTGATTTTTAATAATCTCTTAATCTCTTTCATGTTTCCGTCTATTGGACGTTTTTTGGGTTTATCGAGATTAAATCTAGGATTGATTTTCAATAATCTCTTAAACTCTTTCATGTTTCCGTCTCTTGGACGTTTGTTACGTTTTTTGGGTCTATCGAGATTAAATCTAGGATTGATTTTTAATAATCTCTTAAACTCTTTCATGTTTCCGTCTATTGGACGTTTTTTGGGTCTATCGAGATTAAATCTAGGATTGATTTTTAATAATCTCTTAAACTCCTTATCAGCATTTTTCGAAGGCGTTCTCCCTAATTCCCTCATGCTATAATTAAAAGCAGCAGAGAGGGTGAATCCTACAACGTTTTTAGACAAAATTTGATTGAAATCCTAAAACGAGCCTTCCTACGATCTTATTTTAACCAAAAAAAGGTGAACCCTACAACGTTTTCAGACAAAATATTGATTGAAATCTCCCTACGAAATCATTTTAACTAAAAAAATGAAAACAATTTTTTAATTAATTTTGGTCGCAACTTGTTGTCATCCACCCTCTCTGCTGCTAAAGTTTTCAGTTCTGGGTTAACAAAAAATAATAAATGATTTGATCGAGTCTTTAGGATGAAAATCATTTATGATTTTACAAACAGACTAATCGCTAACACCTCTTCTTGTAAATCAATTAGATTATTTGACTGGTCGGTGAGTTTCAAATTAATTCTGGTTAATGAATTATTATGGCATCGCATGTAGACAGGATTAATTGGGTTTTCAATAATTAGGAATCCTGGAGGAGCTGTTGGTGCAAATGAATAAAGAATATATCCTTGCTGAGCTTGATTTGATTGCTCTAGATTAATCTGATAGCTTCCTTCGATAACATCACACACTAAATTAAGCGCAATCACCGAGGATATATTCACCTTGAACGGAGCGATATGCCTGCCGCCACCGTCTGGGTCATTATTGTGTTTGAGGATTTTTATTTCCGATGATGTTGTTTTTCTCCATGTATCATGAATTATTTTAAAACCAACATCGATGGCATCACTGAGAAGTTTTTTTAGTTCTGGTACGTTATATCCTGGTAGTTTGAATGTTGGAATATCTTCAACGCGGATTTTATATTCATCTGCAAATAAATTCTTTGTTTCAGGGCTATTGTCACCTAATATCTCTTGAATAATTTGTGAATTAAATGTTTCCATATCATTTATGATTTTGTTGCATGTTTCTACGACGCTGATAAATTCATCTCGGGTGAGAGAGCCGGATTTAAGAGATATTAACAACAACGAAATATCGTTATTGAACGCTGTGAAATTTTCAGTGATTTTATCCTGTCGAATTAAGTATAAATCTTTCTTAACGATGGGATTTTTCAATACATTAAAAACATTAAATTTATTGTAATAGCTATAGCTTTTTATTGGATTATCGGGTTTTATTCTGTCGGTGATATAATCAGTTTTTTGTGGTTCGGGTAAATTAACGGTTTCCTCCAGAGTTTTACTCTGGGGTGGTAATTCAGGCCATCCTAGTACGGTTCTAATAGAACTTTGATAGATATCTACGACGTATCCTTCTGTGTTTATCTCAATTGCGGATGATAGCGTCGGTTCATGAACTGTTATAGCGATTTTTGACTCTACTCCAGTAATCGATTTTATTCTACGCGCGAATTCATCATTGATTTGTTCGATTTGGTATGACCCTGTTGGTATCGAAACGACGTTCCAGTCTGGGGTTCCGTCGGGTTTATTCTTATTCGCAAACACCAGTGAATTATTCGGTTGTTGACCACCAAATGATTTTGATCTGATATTAGGCCAACTGTGATACACTCGTAGTTTTGCTAGCGCTATCTCCTTCACTGGGACCGGAGAGGGGAAATTCACACTGAATTCTGGATTCGTTGATGTTATTGATATCATGCTTGTTTGTACTGGGTTCGTGTTCTCCACTATTTGTTGAAGTAATTCCTGCGGTGTTGTCATTGTTATTATACTCATGATTTATTTCTAATTTTGGTATCGAGGAATCATAAATACTGACCATCACTGAGAACTCACAATCTGGTAATGTTGATATTATTGAGATCATTTTGTTTTTTGGGTTCGTGTTTTCTGATTCCATCGGTGTTGTCATTGTTATTATACTCATGTTGTCGCTCTAATTTCGATATCGCGGAATCAAAAATACTGACCATCGCTGAGAATTCACTATCTGATATAATCGTATTATCGAGTGACGACGATATCATCAATGATAATTGCGAATATGCGGTTGATGCAATATGAAATTGAAGTAAGTAATTCTGCAGTTTACTCTGGCTGCATGATGATATCTTTTTTGCTATCCCGGTTGATATACCCCCGATTGTAGCCACCGCAGAAATGCAAATTGGAACTACGACCGGGGCAATCATTGTAACAGATGCTAGTATTATTCCGGCACCAGTGAGAACGCTTGACACCGAGTACACAATAACATCAATTGCGGTGATTCTTCGTCGGTATTTTTTTATTTTTATTTGATACTCCTCAGTGAGGGTTTTGAGTCTATTCTGAAATTCTCTGACCTGATCATAGCGACATTGAGTTGAAGAAATCATTTTTATTTTAAAAACACTAGCGTTTTCAATTGTGAAATCCTTTCAATTTAGTTATTTACTTAAATCCGCTACGAATTCTACATACCATGATACCGGAGTTCTAGTCAAATGTTTATCAGTAGATGTTATCGTGAACTTTTCAGTTGTATCCTTGTCGATGATCGTTGAAATCGTATTGTTGGCCCGGATGAACTCGACGATGATATATTAAATTGAGTCGTTGTTACTAGTGTTAATCGATAAATACCCTTAACGGTTGCAGTGATATCTAATTTGTTGTCTGTAGGTGTCCACAAAAATGATCCGTGTTGGATTGTATATACTACGTTGTTGGTTTTCTCATGAGGAATTTTTGTTTTTTCAATGATTGTTATCATCCTCGAAAAATCACCTTTGACGGCTTCGATGAAAGTTTTCGTCTCATCGATGGATTTTTTAATATCAGGGAGTTTTATTTCAATTTTATCCAACTGGGTTCCAATAAATTTATCAATGATATTTCTACGAAAAACTGAAAACTGTTTTCCGTTATCTTCAATTTTAGATTCAAGCGTTGCCAGTACAGCCACAAAATTTTTTAACTCATCGTTGAGAGTTTTTAATCGATCTGTAATCGTCGAAACGGGTACACCCGGTTTGAGTTTACCCTGATCGGAAAATAACGCGATAGTATCCTCGATTGCGTTTTGTTGTTTAACCAAAATATCATCCAGAGAAATATTACTGGTTTTCAATTTACCCTGATCGGAAAATAACGCAACGGTGTTCTCGATTGCGTTTCGTTGTTTAACCAAAATATCATCCAGAGAAATATTACTGGATTTCAATTTACCCTGTTTGTCCTGAAATACAACTATTTCGTTCGGGTCAACACTTGTTAAATTTAACGTCTCAGCGATTTCATCTTCAATTAGTTTTTTTACATCCTTGACAGAATCAGGTGGTGCAGTGCCATCGGGTTTGGGTTTCAAAGATCTCCCCCAAATATCAATTATGTTATTGTAAAACTCTTTCTCTCTCTAAAAAGCGATTGCTAGTGTATTCATTCACGACAACATGTGGTGGTTTTCCGCTTGGGTTACTCAAGGAGTTAGAAATAGCGTCAAGAACATTTAATACTTCGCTGCCACATATTGGTGGGTCATTCATTTGTTGTGTTGGTAGCGTAGAATACCAAGTCTTCATTGGAAGGGTTTTTATATACCGCATAAACTCTTTTGGTGGGGCTAATCCATATGAATCAAAATAGACAATCCCACGTGGATCAATAGCGTATGCAACCCAGTGAGTACCAGGTCCGGTGCTGTTATCTAAATTAATGATTCCGGTTTCAACGCTGTTTGGTTGATGTGGTAATTGGTCTTTCATAAAGACACCTCTAAAGTTTTTAATCGCTAGTTTTTTAGCAGCATCCATTAAATCAAAATTGGACATTGGAATCTTCGATTCCTGAATTAATAAATCGTTCCTGGTAGTCTTAGACCCTTTCCGCTGTACCACGAATACGGGGTTCCTGGTAGTCTTAGACCCTTTCCGTTGTACCACGAATACGGGGTTCCTGGTAGTCTTAGACCCTTTCCCTTTTTTTATATCCTTTCCCAGTTGCTTTCTTTAGTGCCATTCCTGCTGCAGTACCAACGGCTCCTAACGCCGCTGCTTTAGCCACCGCTGGGGCTGCTGCTGCAATCAATGCTTGAATCGCAGCTAACAACGGAAATATACCGCCTGTTTTAATCATATTTTTGATAGCAGCTGCAGTGAGAGTAATCTGAACACCTTTTTTGGCTGCAAGTGCATCATTGAAATGTTTTATATGACGAGTTGTCAGCGATAGTTTATTTGCACCACCAGTCATTTGGTTGGGTTTCAACGTGATTGTGGTTCCACATTTTTTAGCTGATTCCGATTGCATTTTTTTTAATTGACCGGGAGTTAACGCAACACTAATAACACTATATGACATTATACATTGTTGATTGATTCTAAATCGTTTACAATTTCAATTACATGTTTTCCACTGGTGCATCTACCACTCTCATTCTTCCACCAACACCTTCAAGTAGTATTGATTTATCACTGAGAATGACAGCAACCACTCTATAATTAGCAATAGCCCCACGAGTCACATTAGCTCTAAAGTGTATATCAACGACGGACTGTCTTGTTAAATCGAGATGTTCCAGTGAGAAGTAATAGATCGGATACAGATTTTTAAAATCATATTGTGATATTTGCAAACCAGTATCGACATTTTGATCGCGTGCCATAAATGACAACAGACGATGATACACGCGTGCAATATGATTTTCTGTGTAATTAAGTTGTATATCCTCGGATGGTTCCTGTTGGCCGTTTATTCTCAGTGAGACGTCTTTCACACCTAACTGATCAAATATCATATGGCTGGAGAGTTGATTGCCAACTCGTGTGTTATCCTGTAACGCAATAAATATATGACTTGGCGCAGCAACACCTTGTTTTGATGCTAGATTCCACATGAATAACCCGTTCAGATTTGATTGCTTCACATCTGTACTCACGGTTAGCCAACTCAACAACGACTTTCCTCCTTGGTCCATAAATGATAGTAATCGTTCTTCTGCGGTGATTGCTGGAGTCAACACTGACATCCACAATGATATTTTTGTTAAATTGACTTTACCGACATCAGTATTTGGATTTGCAACATCTGCTGGAATCCTCCAGATTGCGTCACTATCATCACTCTTTCGTACAAGCGATACTGTATGCTTCGCCCCGTAGATAACTTTTCTGACGTTTCTACAGAATCCAAATATGTGATGCAGTGGAATCGCGCATGAAAATGATTTACGCGCTCCTTGCAACATTGAAATACGTGTTGCAGCCCCTAGATTGAAATTAACATCGTTGTTTATAATCATATCTTCGATACCAGCAGGAGCAGGGTTAGCAGCACGATCATTTGGTCGTCTTACAACGAATTGTTTTCCTCCAGCGGTATTTGTAGCATCTTTTGCAAACATCATAGAAGGTCCTGCTGATCTTGTATAATCATCGGAATATCTCGCTAACCCGATTATTGTTGTAGCCACATCAACATCGCGATCTATCGACTCGATTTCTTTTCCATCAATGAGATATTTTGCACTCTCAAATAACGCCATGATACCATTATTGACAAAACCGACTTGAGTACCAGCTGGAAACGGTGCTGGTACAGCAGTAGTATCAGCAGCTGTTACAAGTTCTCCTTCTACTTCAATAAACGCTTCACAGGGCAAAAAGTATTTACTGGTATCATGGACTTGAAGTTCAATTCTTGCTCGACTATTTGGGTATATGGCATGATAGGCGTAATATTGATAATCGCGTACAGAATCATCCTTGCCAACTGGGGCGTCTATATCAAACGCTGGATCATGTGACTTTTTGAACATTTTATTCTATTTATCAGAGTCTAAATCGCGATTTTCCATTTTCATCGTCGTAGTTTTTTAAAGCCACTTCCTGCTATCATATTTGCAATATTGCTTTGGTCGGGGGTTAAAGCCATCGACGCTAATTTTTCATCTACTGCGTTATTTATAATTCTACTAACACTTGCAGGCATTTCCGCTGTAGACGGTAACGGTTTCTTTTTTCGTCTCACTAATGATGTTATTTTATTCTTCGCAGTTGAAAACGCTTTTCCAGCAAGATCTCCAACAGCACCAATACCCTTATCACGAATAACTTCAATTGCTTTCATTCCTAGTTGTTTAGCCAACGGCATCACTTTTGGAGCCATTCTCGCAAATAACCCTAAAATGGTATTGCCTAAACCATCTCCGTAGTATGCTCTATAAACCGGAAACCGTGAATTAACTACGTAGACGGGGGTTGGTTTATCATGATTGTAGTGTATGATCATTAATTGAAATCAGAAACAATTTTTCAATTGGAAACGCTAGCGTTTTTATTCAATCCCGGTGATTAATCACTGTGATAATCCTCCACTAACTCGCCAATGAAATCTCGATATGTGCTGATATCCATGATACCGCCGGCAAATAACCGTCTACAGATATCAGCTGCTTCATTAATTATTTCCGGTGAGTTATTTCCAGCTCGGAAACCTCCTACAAGAACTTCTAATCGTGATATATCATTGATAACACTACCAGGACATGAAATCCTTGGATTCTTACTGGAATCTTGCAATCCGCTTCCGCTATAACCAGTTGCTTCATCCTGTTTTTTCATTTCTTCTAAATTGGCTTTTTGTAAATGATCAAGAATATCATCATCAGGTGGTAGTTGTTTTTTAGGTGAAAAATATATTTTCTTTGCAGGTTGCTGTCGCCTTCCTCGCAATTTTCGTGCTTTTTGTTGTTGTTTAAACTCTTCGTATCGATTATACACTATATCCACCGCATTTCTATATTGAATATATGATGCGTTATCCTTCTTCCTAATTCTACCTGTTTTTTCAGTTTTGATTTTGTAGAATATATCAGCCCAATGATCTAAATTTCTAACAAACATATGATATTCTGGTTTCAACATATTTTTCCTGTTTTCATAAGTCGTAACAACAAGCTCAGGAATTCCTGTTGAATCAGTCTTATTAATCGCTGCTAAACCCGCCTCGTTAAATATCACTCGTAAATCATCTACTATTTCTTTTGATTCCATTTGTTTTGTTTGTTCAGTTTTCGCTGCTATTTTTTCGAGTTCACCAATAACAGATTTTCCCGTCTATGGAACATCTCCCAGTATAGCACGCTCTATCCCTTTCGTTGCTGTGGTTACTGGTTTAAACAAGTCTTCGGATCCCATAGCGAAATCAGTCTGAAGACTCTGTCGTTGTTGTAGTTTATTCCGTACAGAGTCACGAATTGGTACAAATCTCCTGATTGCATCCAGTCGTTCACGAGCCAATCGGGTTGTTAATGCTTCATTGACCATTATTTGAAATCAGAAACAATTTTTCAATTGTAAAACAATTTTTCAATCCCGACCTAACACCATCGATTTTTGACATCCCTTGAGGGTCGGCTAAAAAAAAATGATTAATGGTCGGGCAATCAAATAATGATAAATAGTCGGTCAATCAAATAATGATAAATGGTTGGTCAATCAAAATTGTTCATTTTCTTGAATTAACGCCCGTAGGTTTCTAACTTTAGAATTAACCTCCTTTTTCAATTCGTATTCGTACCCCAATTCCTTTCGTATTCGTTCTACGATGGTATACAACGGAACGAACACACTTACGTCACTGGAAAATGCGAGAGAGTCCTTAATAGAATTCTGAATTCTTTTGATGAGCGCATACTTCTTTGGTAGCATATATTTATTGTTGTTAACTCCGTATTCTATATCCTGAAAATCAGACATGATTTGATCAGGATTTAACCCATCTGATAGTTCAATATCCCAACTTTTCAATTTTGAAATCTCGGATAAAATGCTATTCATGTTTTCAGAATTCATTATTCTATAACAATTATATATTTCTAAATGAAAAAAATGACGCATTAGACATAACTAAATTTAATTTTTTGTCCCGTCCTTTTTGAAATAGCCAATCGACAAACCCCCTCTGCAACGAATCGTACTGAGGCTCTACAAATATTGAAATACTTGCCGGCTTCATATATTGATTTAAATATTTTTTCTTCGTTAGTTGTTGTATTCAAAGATTTTACTGGTTTCACTTTTTTTGAACAAATGCCAGTCCTTCCTCGTTTGGAATTCTCACTCTGTGTGATTGCTTGCAGATTTGATAAAGAATTGTTCCTTGGATTATAATCCTTGTGATCGATAACAAAACCATTTTTGAACAATCCATTGAAACATTCAAATACGAAACGATGATTGTAATATTTCTTCTTTCCAACAGTAAAGAACAAATACCCCATACCATTATCCCACCCAACTGGGTTCTTCAGTCTACAGTGTCTTACAACACCATCACTGGATGCTTCATAATTTGTACTCACTGGGTGTGGTCTGAATTCCTGGTTCATTAGTATACTATACTATTTGTCTAATTCATTGACTGATCCATTGCAGTGATTCATTATACAGAAACCTTTCATTTAGACACTTGTTTTTAGTATAGCATGAAGGAGTTCAAGAGATTGCCTTCGAAAAATGCTGAATTCAATGCTGATAAGGAGTTTAAGAGATTATTAAAAATCAATCCTAGATTTAATCTCGATAGACCCAAAAAACGTCCAAGAGACGGAAACATGAAAGAGTTTAAGAGATTATTAAAAATTAGTCCTAGATTTAATCTCGATAAACCAAAAGACGTAACAAACGTCCAAGAGACGGAAACATGAAAGAGTTTAAGAGATTATTGAAAATCAATCCTAAATTTAATCTCGATAAACCAAAAAGACGTAACAAACGTCCAAGAGACGGAAACATGAAAGAGTTTAAGAGATTATTAAAAATCAATCCTAAATTTAATCTCGATAAACCAAAAAGACGTAACAAAATCAATCCTAGATTTAATCTCGATAAACCCAAAAAACGTCCAATAGACGGAAACATGAAAGAGTTTAAGAGATTATTGAAAATCAATCCTAGATTTAATCTCGATAAACCAAAAAAAACGTCCAAGAGAGATTACCCCTGGAAAGATGCTCAATTCAATCTCGATATAGCTTCTAATACACCAAAGAATACAATTCTTGATAAAGCCATGATTAGT
Source organism: Unio delphinus (assembly GCA_029339505.1). Lineage (NCBI taxonomy): Eukaryota > Metazoa > Mollusca > Bivalvia > Unionida > Unionidae > Unio > Unio delphinus. The sequence goes on along the minus strand of JAQISU010000390.1, from coordinate 1,700,873 downwards.
AAAATCAGAGACTGTTTTAATGAATTCAAGCGTGATGGAGCATCTTATTGTTGGTCAACATTTCGAATTGATGGTGTTGTTGATGCTACCATGAATGATGAAAAAGCAGCAGTGATAATTTCACGTGTTGGGGAAAAACGGCATTTTTTCCGAATCAAATTCATTATCGAAGTCGATGGCAAATGGATTATTAAGGATAAATTTGAACCAATCCTCAAGAATAAAAAAGCTGTCATTGTGAGTAGAGATTCCAAACCAGGGATTCTAACCGGCATTGATAAACCATACTACGAAAGATCTTATCCCGTAACAGCAATGGTTTATGGGATATATCCGTTAAATGATAAACCCGATATCGCAAAACTAGCTCCTATGAAATATTCGTCAGGGCTTAATTGTGTAGCAGAACGAATGATAGAACACTTCACAAATGCATCCCGAGGAAATAAACTAACTGATCTGCGACGTAGGAAAATAACCGAGTGGGAACTGACAGTGAAACAGCATGGTGCAAAGATTTCTGATATAACTAAATTAGAAACATCATTACGATTCCCAATAACCGTTATGACGATAACCGGAGAGGTTTTATACGAACCGAAATATAACAAAAATGGAGCCCCAATACAGATTATTGATCATAACAAACACGCGTGGACACCTGCGGTAACAATATTTCCACGAGAACGAACCGTGAAATATATCCCTAAGGAGTTCGTCGGGGATGTTTTCTATGAAGAGAGATTATTCGATGCTATTCATGCGTTGTGTAAAGATGATCCTGTGTCAGTGTGGTTACTTAGAAGTGATGAAGAATTCGATCAATTTGTAAAACCAAATGGTGAATTATATCGCGTTGAAGAATTAGATAAGAGAATGAGAAAAATCGCTAGTGATTTTTCACCGGAGAATTCCCATGAAAAACTACTCACGGATAGTTTTACTATTCCATCAGTGGTAGCTCACTTCGCAAGAGAAAAAAACTCATGGCGTCCAACACGAAGTGATTTTCTCGAGGATGTTAAATTGAGTTACGTCGAATTTGGTCATGGAGGACTGTGGAATACGAAATACTCACATGATGGTATGATTTCAATTGATATATCCGCGTGTTATCCCGGAAGTTTTCTCGGGTATGGGGAATGCGCTGAGTACTTCAAACGATTTGGACACCCCACGCATGAAATGACTCGTGTTGCGATTAATGGACCATTGCCTGATTTTGATTTAACCGGATTCGCTCGTGTGATATCATTTGAATTAGCTACAGGGTTACATCCGTGTAGTTATGTTTGGCTCGGTAGACACCTATCTGAAAAGGCCTGGATGCCAATAGTGCTATTGAGATATATGATTGATTGTGGTATGCTAATATCGTTGATTGTTTCCGAGGCTATTATATGCTATCGAGCTCAGAAAGAAGTTTGGCTACCACAACCCAATCTAGATAGAATAATCAACGAACTACGAAAACAGTTTCCAGATTTCAGTGAAGAAGAAATCATAAATTGGTCTAAGAAGTTATTTGAAATTAAAAAAGAACAAGCAAAAGATCTCGGAAGAAGAATAATCGGTAAATTTACCCAGGGTGGACGATACCATAACGCAAAATACTCTTCGCGGTTGATCATAGATGTCGCTGAATACGATTTTATTGTAGCGGATTTAATGAAACAGGGAAAACTTGTATCCCGTAAGGATGCTTTTCTATCCAATGGTGAGAAATTAGGTACGGTTGTTACCTACTGTGATGGATATAATTCCCAGTACACACATTTGAGAAATTTAATGTTAGCCTATGCTTCTATTAATCTATTTTCGATGATAAATAGATTTCCTAATACCGCGGTTAGAGTGGCCACTGATTCGATGTATATACACAATAAGTACAAATCAGCTGTAGCGGCATTCACAGATCCCGAAGAAAATTGGGGGCGTTGGCGATTTAAAAAGGAGATGCTACATGAGTATTGTGAATCCGCAGACGTTGCCATGGATGATAAATATCTTTGTTGTAACCGTATTGAAATTCAATCAGAATTTTCTAATGCACCACCGGTATCTGATCCAGTATGTAGATATAAGACAGTTTATTTAAACGGTTGTGGTGGGTCAGGAAAGACAACTCGTGCAATTGAATTATTTCGTCGTGGAAACGCTAGCGTTTCTAACATGATTGTGCTAACACCGACTCACAGACTCGCCAGAGAGATGATACAACGAGGGGTAAATGCTTGCACTTATCACAGTTTTTTTCGATGGAAGGGTGACAAATGGACTCCTGAGCGTATGGGTGATAAATTCATTCCTGAAATCATAATTTGGGATGAAATATGCACAGTGTCATTAGATGTATTAAAAACATTTCTTGAGTGGTTGTTAAACAAAAACACAAAAGTCGTCATGTGCGGTGATCAAGGCCAACCACCACCATTTGTCGGTGCATCTCCACATGAATGGCTAAAGGGTTTTGAAGACTACTATGAAGAAATCACCACTGATTATAGATCACTTGATGAACGATTACGCGAGTTCAAAGCGCTAATTAGATTACAACCGGATAGAATCCAATGCGAAATAGCGCGTGAAGTGATTTCAGAAACCCCAATGAATGATTTCTGGGAAGCGTGGAGACCAAACGATTTGATCATTGCAAGTAGAAAAATAGTCAGGGATACACTTCAGATGAAGTTATTTGAATTGCATAAAGAAAAATTTGCAACGCTTCCAGTACCCCTTTGTTATAGGCCATCGGATACACGAAAATAGAATATTGAAGTTGATATTCCAGGACAGAATGAAAAACAAATTCTGGTATTAAATGATATTGTGCTGGTTGATATCAATGTCGTTGAAGATGCATTGCGTGCTAATAAATCCCCGTGGACGCTAGGATACGCAGCAACAATACACTCTTCACAGGGATTGACTATATCGAATACAATTGTTTGGATGGTGGATAATCACATCGAATGGTCGAATTTAATCTATCTCGCAGTATCCAGAGTACGAAACATAAATCAACTTCGAAGAGTTGTTTTCGATGATAATGACACAACAATAAATGATATTGATGTTAGCATCATTAATAAAAAAACTCTCCGGTTACAAACAACAGGACAAAAAAAAAACAACGAGAATTTGATATTGATGCTGAACTAATAATCACTTTGAAGAAACAACAGAATAATCACTGCGCGAGTTGCAATTGTATAATGCGTTGGCAGTATTCGGATAAAGATCCTCGCCAATTTACCGTAGACAGAAAAAATAAGAATCTCGGTCATGTCAGAAATAATGTGATGTTGACTTGTCTTGAGTGCAATAGACGCAACGGTGCTAGTTAAGACCATGCGGTGGCAATTGAGTATCCTCGGGAATCACTTGTAGTTGTTGTCGAGTAAAACCCCGCTGAGGGGCAGTTGAATCCAGTTTATAGACTGGAGGTCTACCCGTAGATCGTGTTATACTAGATATCTTATGCGTAGTGACGCTCCAAATAGGATCAGTAGCCCTTTTTCTACCCCCTTCAAGCTCTCCTGGTTCGTATAAGTACCTCACAATGACACTACTACCAAGAATTGGTTGGGAAACGCTAGCGTTTCTAGGGAAATCTTTTTGTGGTTGTACGGGTATTGACTTCTTTTTAATCGCGTTGATAGGTTTCATGTTGATTGTTCTAGTAATCTCGTTATTCAGTGCAGTAATCACAGATGGTAATCTTTTAACCCATTCACTGGATCGCTTTTCTTGAATGAATTCTTTTGCGTATTGATATCCAAATAACCGCTCAGCAATCGTCCGATTAAATCGTTCTACAATGGCCTGATCGCGATGTAGCGCAGAATGCCCTCGTCGTATGGTGACATTATGATGTTTCATTGTAGATAACACTGCACCCTGAAATTCCTTGCCAGGATCAACCTGCAATAGATTTGGCCAACGCAGAGGACCTCGTCGATAAATCCTTTCAAATGCGGAAGCGACTTCAGTGGCTGATTTTGTTTTTAACGGTTCTGCTTCTTTGTATCGACTTGCAATATCAACTACGGTTAACGCATATTTGTAACCACGATCATGTGGCAGAAATAATATATCAGCCTGATGAACTTCATTAGGAGCGGTCACATCAAAATGCGAGAATTGAATTTGTTTAGGCGGTGGTAGATAAATTTGCCATAGTGCCTGTTTGGATAACCAATGAGCCGCAGTGGTTTTTTTCACTTTTGCAGCTCTAGCGAGTTTATTGATTGCAGCGTTACCCCTCCAGTATCCCCTCGGAGAATAATAAATTGATTCCATATTATTAATTACCAGCACCTAACATCAATTTACTTTTCATAGCCGATTTTATCAAAAATGTAGACAAATTTTCTTTGAAGGATTTATCAGGAATAGCATTTAACGCATGAATTAATTTCACATCTGCTAGATGCCTGTGTTGCAGATTGCTGCTTTTATAAGCAACATCATGAAGGTGACAGGCCTTATCAATGGCGTTTATTGGTTCTTCACCGGGGTTGGGTTGATTTTGATTATTGAGTCTGATATCAAGTCTGGTTCCCGGTCCACAGTAGCTATATCCTGGAAGGTGCTTTTCTCCGGGGTATTTTGCCCATGGGGTTCCAGGGAGTTTTGCTAATTTGGCTGCGATATCACCTCCTCGTTTTTTTTAAAGGTTCCTTGGGTTTAGAAACAAATCTAAATTTCTTTGTACTACATTGTACGCAATTACCAGAAAGCGCTGATCGGTTATTTTTTGTTGTAATCGTCGTCAAGTCATCTGTGCCAGTACGTTTTTTACACTTCAAACAATATAGATCCATAATTTATATATAGAAATATGGATATAATTGATTTTTCAGCGACTAAAACAAGAGAACCAATTAAGCATCATGCAGCGCTACCAAACTCTATCCGGATGATTATAATCGGGCCATCTGGATCCGGTAAAACGCAATTGTTGCTCAATTTAATAATGAGATGGATGAAGTGGGATAAGTTGTATTTAATTGCCCCTAGCGTAGATGATCAACGATGTTATGAAGTGTTAAAGGATTTTAACGAGAATGCATCAGAAATTAAGGGTGAGAACGCCATTGATTTTATAACCGATATCGATGAAGCACCGAGTATTGATGATATTGATGGAGATATTAACAATTTAGTCGTATACGACGATATAATGTTGGATAAACAAAAAAATCCTGCTAGAATATTTTCCCGTGGGCGTCACAAAAACACTGACGTGATATATGTCACTCAACGCTACACTCAGGTTCCAAAAGTCATCAGAGATAACTGCAATATTCTTTCTGTATTCAACGGAGTTGATACTCATACTCTTAGAAATATTTGGCAGACATGGTGTTCTGATATGGACTTCAATCAATTTAAAAACTTCTTTAGTCATGCTCAGTCAAAACCACACGGATTCGCAACAATAAATTTACATGATCCTCGGACACGATATCGTATCGGACTGGATCAAATATTCGGTTAAAATCATTTCTTATTTTTGTTAACCCAGTGATGAAATCACTAAGCAGCAGAGAGGGTGGATGACCACATCGTTGCGACCAAAATTAATTAAAAAATCGTTTTCATTTTTTTAGTTAAAATGATTTCGTAGGGAGATTTCAATCAATTTTTTGTCTGAAAACGTTGTAGGGTTCACCTTTTTTTGGTTAAAATAAGATCGTAGGAAGGCTCGTTTTAGGATTTCAATCAAATTTTGTCTAAAAACGTTGTAGGATTCACCCTCTCTGCTGCTTTAAAACAAGCATTTAAATGAAAGATTTTTATATAATGAATCACTGCAAGTGGCTTATGATTGGATCAATAACCCCGTGTAACAAATCATGCAGAAATGAGTTCTGTGGGTATCATATGCAAAGCTTTCGTCGTGGAAGCCTTGGTCCGTTACCTTGTATTCTATGTGGAGTTGGGGTCAGGGGAAAATCTCAGTTGTGTCTAAATTGCGGTGGTAAGCGATACAGGGAGTTGAAGCGTTATTATGATAAAAGAATAAAAAATGGACAATCAATCAGAAATTTTGACCCTGAAAAGGTCCTTGACCCTGACAACATCAAGGATAAAATCATAAGAACCCCTCAAGACTACATTGAAAGATTCATTATTGAACCAAACGATGAATTAGACAAACAATAGTATTATGTATACGAATGAACCAAGAATTCAGACAACACCCTGTGATCACAAATTATGAAGCATCCAGTGATGGTGTTGTAAGAAACCGCAGACTGAAGAAACCAGTTGGTGCAGACAATGGTTGGGGATATTTGATATTTACTGTTAGGGGGGGAAAAGAAACGAAAACTTATCTCAATCATCGTTTCGCATTTGAGTGTTTTTATGGATTGATCGAGGATGATTTTGTTATTGATCATATCGATTCTAATCCGAAAAACAATTCTTTATCAAATCTGCAGGCTATCACACAAAGTGAAAATTCCGAACGAGGGGGGACTGGGAAATACTCGAAAAAAGCGAGACCTGTGAAATCTTTGAATACGATAACTAACGAAGAAAAAATATTTCAATCAATGAATGAAGCCGGTAGGCACTTCGATATTTGTGGATCCTCAGTACGAAGAGTTGCAGAGGGGATAACCAAAACGGCTATTTCAAAAAAGACAGGACAAAAAGTTCAATTTAGTTATGTCTAATGCGTCATATTTTTCATTTAGAAATATATCATTATTATAGAATAATGAATTCTGAAAACATGAATAGCATTTTATCCGAGATTTCAAAATTGAAAAGTTGGGATATTGAACTATCAGATGGGTTAAATCCTGATCAAATCATGTCTGATTTTCAGGATATAGAATACGGAGTTAACAACAATAAATATATGCTACCAAAGAAGTATGCGCTCATCAAAAGAATTCAGAATTCTTTTTGGGACTCTCTCGCATTCTCCAGTGACGTAAGTGTGTTCGCTCCGTTGTATACCATCGTAGAACGAATACGAAAAGAATTGGGGTACGAATACGAATTGAAAAAGGAGGTTAATTATAAAGTTAGAAACCTACGGGCGTTAATTCAAGAAAATGAACAATTTTGATTGACCAACCATTTATCATTATTTGATTGTGACCGTCCCTCATAGAGATTTTAATTTTTTTTAGCATTTTTTGATTAAAACTGTTGAAATCAGTGAATAAAAAATTGATGGCTTGTTCGGATTGATCAAAAATAGAATGAAGGAAGTGTGATATTAATTATTTTTATAGCAGTTTCCACACTTCCTTCATCATTGATAGGATGAAATAACGCTTCTATGATCGTGTTAAAAATCATCCTACATGTCTGACATTTCATGGTTTTTGAGGGCGAAAACCCGAGGTTTTGTACACAGGATTTTCGAGATTTTTTATCAGATTACACTTTTTAGCCATAATTCGTATCAGATTTTCATTTATTTTTAGCATTTTTTGATGGAAATTCATGTAGGATTTGCTTGATTTAGCCCTTTTTGATAAAAAATCTCGAAAATCCTGTGTAAAAAACCTCGGGTTTTCGCCCTCAAAATCCGACATGTCAAATGTTTTCGTCTGTTAGGTCGGATTGAAAAATTGTTTTGCAATTGAAAAATTGTTTCTGATTTTAAATAATGGTCAATGAAGCATTAACAACCCGATTGACTCGTGAACGACTGGATGCAATTAAGAGATTTGTACCAATTCGTGACTCTGTACGGAATAAACTACAACAACGACAGAGTCTTGAGACTGATTTTGCTGCGGGATCTGAAGAATTGTTTAAACCAGTAACCACAGCAACGAAGGAGATAGAGCGTGCTATACTGGGAGGTGATCCTGACGGTAAAAGAAAAGAAGAGGGTCTTATTCCTGTGTTAGAAAAAATAGCAAAAAGAACTAAACAAACAAAAAAATCCTTGCAATCACTTCCTCAGGATATATCAACCGCTTCAGAACGAAAATTTAAAGGATTTCAGGAAGAACTAGTTAGTGGACTACCTAAATCAATTATATTTACCGAGAGCGCTAAACAACAAATTCTCAACGAGGATATAGACAATTTAGGTGAATTCGCTGCTAACAGCTATGATTCACAAGAGAAGTTTTTCACGGACAATTATTCGGATTATAGAATGTCACATAATGAATGGGCTGATATAGTGTATGAAATAAATACTGGGAGTTTAGATAGAAGGATGAAGGAATACAGAGACTTCAAGAGAAAATTTCAACTCCAAATAAGACGGCCATACGATGAGAAGAAATTTTTGGGGAGTGGTCTAGTTGGAAACGCTAGCGTTTCATGTCCTGGTAGTGTTCTCAGTGATATATCACGATTAGAGGTTCTTGTAGGAGGGTTCCGAGCTGGAAATAACTCACCGGAAATAATTAATGAAGCAGCTGATATCTGTAGACGATTATTTCAGGTTGGTATCATGGATATCAGCACATATCGAGATTTCATTGGCGAGTTAGTTAAATTCTTTGGTAATTTTTTTCCCCATAAATGAGACCTTGTAAACACATTACATCCTATCCATTGTGGTTTCTCTTCAACACAATAGCTTTTTTTTATTTTATAAAATGTTGAACTTTACTCATTTTTTTTACAAGATCAGTTTAGTTTGCTTAATATCTCTTGCCATTTATTGACATTGTTACATTGAATTTTGTAAAACTAGCTACAAACCTGACCTAATTACTCTACTGAAATGCTGACAGAGATAGTCCAAAGTAATGTATTTCATTTCCATAGCCCAAAGGATAAACATTACATCTTCTCAAAGCTATGTGCAGAATAGGCCGACATATAGCAAGTCATGAAAACAAAGGGGTTGTATCCTGTGTGTCAAAAATTAATATTATTTTGAACCGAATATTCTGGTGACAACAGTCTCTTTTCAAATGGTAAGCATAGCAGTATTTTATTTTCATTAATCAATTGAATTCGGTATGCGTTTTTGCTTCAATATTGGTGACAGAAACCTTAAGAGCGAAGAAATGCCCGACAGCAGTGTACATGCTTTGAGCTAACTCAGTAACTGTACTATGTCAGATTTCAGCCTATGAAAGAAAGGAGACATGGAGAATGTTTACTGTCTGCATTCTGATTCTGTGATCAATGCATTATGATATGAATTGTTTTTTGGAGTTTAAAGCCATTTTTCAGCACAACAGGCTATACATGATGGCCTCGTGCACAGTGCATTGGTGTATGGTAAGATCAAATATATCAAAGAGAACAAAATTTTGAATGAAAATGATGACTAAATGTCACATACAATACTATGTACATTAAGAAAAGTGTATCAAACAGCAGAAAATGACTATTAATCAATGAAAGTGACTTGCAGATCAACTGTCAAAGATAAGTAAATGTTTGCTTATACAATAATCAATATGTTATCTTAATATTAATTGATGTTACAGGATTTGATCAATACAAATGGGCATTCATGCAATCACACATCCAAAGGAAAACAACACAATAAATTTAACATAAATGTAATCTTTTGAATTTCCAAATGCAAGTACTGCATTTTTTTTTTGGGGGGGGGGGGGTTGAAATTATTCAAGATTAAAACAAAGAATTCAACTTGCTCTTTTCTTTTTAATGTCTGTTGCCTTTTATTATGGGTCTGAATTTAAATTACTTTCAGTCAGGTAAGTCATTATCTCTGCAAAGGTTTTTGATCAAACCTTGTTTCCATCACATTTTTTGGATGAGTTAATAGTGACAGATTCAACAGATTTATAAACTTTATTTAAGTCAATACTTCTTCCAACACTGAGAATTTGAGTGGAAAAAAGCTATAAAAATGGAATTATTTTATTTATAGAAACTTGGCTATAACAGATTTTCTACATCATATTTCTGACATTTAAAGTGTCTAATATCACCCTGAATGCTTAGTATTAAATGCAACTGATCAGGAAACAAGCAAGGCACCATTTCAATTTTGGCAATTAAAGTTAAACTGGCTTACTATACATGTTTACATATTAAACAGCTAAAAATGTGCTTTTATAGTTCATCAGCAATGTAGAATGTTTAAATCTACATATGTTTGCATAAAACTGTAATGCCATTTTACAGCTGATAAAGCTATACATAGTGGCCAGTAGATCTGCTGGAGGAAGAAGCAGAAAAACCCTTAGAAGAACCATTAACCCACTGGAAGCTCATGGCAAGATCTCTCACTGAGATGTTGGTGACCGGTAAAAGGTAGTGCTTAGACCAGTCTGCCATCTGCAGCCCTGTTTATACAAAGCTTTGTAAAGAAACAAGTCTGTTGCGAGTAGGAGTGAATAGATACTTGCGCTGAGCATTGATATGATTAATGATTCACAGCCAAAGATATAATCATCATCATCATCATCATCATCATCATCATCATCATCATCATCATCATCATCATCATCATCATCATCATCATCCATTTTGATTATCCAGGCCTTTTATTAATCATCTAACAAGGGTGGGCCTGTCTGTTTTGTCAAGAGAGTATTCAAAGCTTTCTTCCAGGCTCTACGGTCCTGTGGATTAATTCTGCTCAGCCCCAAAGTCTTTCTGTCTCTTTTTGTCAACTCTTCCCATGTTAGCTTAGCTCTGCCTGGAGCTCGACTTCCAGTAACTTTGAAGGAACGGACCTTGGATATCCACCCTTTACTACGCTTAACATGGCCCAGCCATCGCATCCTATTTGATTGGATAATGTCAGAAATGTTTCTGATGTTGAGCTGGGTGAGGAGAGACTCAAATGGGACATTCGCCTCGGGATTTACATGGCAGATCCATCGTATCATGGCTTTATCATTGCGATGTATCTTCCTGAGAGTTGTAGCAGTGACAGCCCAGGTTTCAGAGCCGTATAACAGCACAGATCTGATGTAAGTTGATCAAAGACGACCCCTTGTAATGTGCATCAAATGCCTATTCATCAGGATTGGGAGAAGCTCTCTAAACTTATTCCAAGCAGACTTGCAACGCGTTGTTGATGCCAGTTCACATCCTCCTCCGGCCAATATGATGTCTCCTAGATAACAGAAGTCGGCTACGACATCAAGCTTTCCTTCACCTACATTTACTATTGTCACAGGCCTTCCATCAATAGGTCGAGCGAGTCCACCACATCTGGAACACTTGTAGCTTGGATCAGGTTTGAGAGGTCCATTGATTCCACTACGTTTCTTGTGAACCCAATGTGAACAGCTGATGCAAAAGATTGAGTTTCTACCTGCGCCTTTCAGGCAGATGGCACATGGGTACTTTCCTGAGCTTTTCAGTGTTTACCTATTCAGGCCAGAAATCAATACCTTGGATTTACCCATGTTGACCCTGAGACTTTTTTCTTCCATTCCCTACTTCCATTCTGTCACACGTTCAACCAGAGCCTCTAGTGTGGAGTCAACGACCGCTAGATCATCAGCATACAGGAGCTCATATGGGCAGCTTGTTCGAAAGTCAATTGACAGCGCTTCCAGAACAACGATAAACAATAACGGGCTCAATACCGATCCTTGATGAACACCAACATTGACATTGAACTCGTCACTGTAGCCATCACTGACACGAACACGGCTTCTAGCATTAGAGTACATGGACTGTACAGTTTTAACAAGCCATTCTTCAACGCCTAATTTACGCATCGCCCACCATATGACATTCCTTGGAACTCGGTCGAACGCCTTCTCAAGATCTATGAAGGCCATATATAAGGGCTTGTTAACTGCGATATGTTTTTCTTGCATCTGATGCAAGATGTATATGGCATCAACAGTTCCTCTTCCTGGCATGAAAACGAACTGCATGTCACCGATGTGTACTTGTTGTCTGATCAATTACTCTATAACTATCTCAAAAACTTTCATTATCTGGACCATCATCTTTAGGCCTCTGTAGTTGCTTCTGTCCAGTGCGTCGCCTTTGCCCTTGTATAGACTGACTATGTAGCTTTCCTCCCACCATGTTGAAATATGTCCATCACGAATGATAGCTTCAAAGAGATCACGTATGAGTACTACACCACTCATGCCAGTAGGCTTCAACATCTCTTCTACTATGCCAGATGGGCCTGCAGCTTTACCCGTCGCCATCTTGCTGATTGCTTTTTCAATCATCACAGTAGTGATCATTATCAATATACATATGAAAGTGATAGTCTTTCCATTCTTAGAAGACCTATCAGTGGTAGGTATTACCCTTTTATGTGATTTCCAGAATAGCAATTACAGACAGCATCTATACTCAAATATTCTCATTCATGACAAGATAATAAAGTCTTTTTAAACAGACTACTAATGTTTGTTGTCAGTGAATTTTATTCAACATTTTAGGTCACTAAAAGCCACTCCATTCTATCAGATGCAGGATTCACTTGAGCCCCCAGGCAGAAGTATTTTGATTAAATAAATTTCTTTACTTCTTAGGTTTGGTTTATATCATTCTGATTTATTTAGTTTATCTCATTAGCGAATATTCACCGTTTATACATGCTACATGTCACAATCATAGTAAATCAAGTGGTGTATTTTTTAAAGTTTTGAAGATTACTGTAAATTGTGTTTTCCAAAACAGTGTTGGCAGTATTGTCAGCATCTTGAAAATAAATTTTGCATTTCGTCAGCACACTCCAAGCTAAATGTTTAGAGGAAAGCTCAATGGGCGTCACACTTAGAATACTGAAAGCTGAATCTGAAATTAGAGGGGCCCCTAGCTGACATTGGATTGTTTTAGCACAGTATTCACATAAAAAGAACGACGAAGTATTTAAAAAGCAGGTTCAGGTGAGTGTGTATGATAATTTATGCATTTATTTCCACTGAACATGTTCTGCAAAAATGGCAATAAATAAAATTTGCCAAAATGGACAGTTAACCTTTCAATTATGAATATACACAAATGTAATAATATCAGCTTTTTACATATAAAAGTAAGGGCCCCAGGTTACCGAGTGGTCTAAAGCACAAACTGTTACAGCTCACTGCCGTCTCACCTCTAAGTGGGCTTGAGTCTTGGGCTCGGCCAAAGTGGGTACATGAGAAAGCTTGCCTGTAGCTTCCCATGGGTCGGTGGTTTTTCCAGAATTCATCCTCCACCAGTTTTACTGACTACCACATATGCCTATGGTGTGTAGACAAATGGCATTAAACCCCACAACAACGTATGAAAGTGGAAAGTACCAGGTGTAATGAGGTTGCTATTTCTATATCAGCTTGTTGTTGTCACAACTGTTCATTTTCAGTGTCCAGGTTATTTATCTGGTTGACAAGTGACTATGTTGGTCACATGACTTATGATGTTCCTCAAAACAAAGAGGCCAAAACTAGCCCTGCTAACAAAAATGATTTCCTTTCAGCCCCATGACATGAGCTTCAGTAACAATACACATGTTCGAGATCACAAATCATATCTACACTAGATCTAGCTGCAGCAAATAGCTCCAATAACATGCCCAACGTTTGGGTTATGAACCATATTGTCTCACACTAGATATTTACTGTAACACAATATGCTTTCAGACTGCAAAAAATAATTCCTTTTTTGGTGGCTGAAAATCTTTTAAATTTCTATATTTAAAAACAAACAGGCAAGATAAATTTGCCTCCTTCTCCCATTGTAACAAGGTTACCATTAGTTCATATGATGTGCTGCCATGAAGTAAACATTTACTTTTTCTAACACTACTGGACATTTTTAACAAGCAAAGAAAAAAGATTAAATCTAATCTGACGTAGATTTGTATATTGACAACTTACATTTGTAGAGTACAATCCATATTGTGTTCATCTATATAACTTTGTCAACAAACACCATGTACCAAATTTGTCACTGCAATATTGTTGCCAGTAGCACATATGTGTATAGTTGTTGTTTACATTTTACGTGGACATGTCCTTAAATTGGCCAAGGTTTTGGTCTGCATGAGAAAACTATCAAAACGAGCTGAGGCTACTAAGCGGATAAGGCTATTCATAGTGAAATGAAAACAAGAACAAAATAAAAAAATTCATAAAACATTTGGGAGATGTTTTATCTTCAATTAACCTGTCAGATATCTAGATTCAAAGGATTGTTAATTTAATCTGCATTTTATGCTGCCATTGGTATACAGCCTTCATAAGCATAAAACTATTTCCCCCCCCCCTGACAAATGACAATTTTCATGGCACAATAAATGAGCTCCACTCACTCTGAAAAATGTAACAATCAGATTCCATGCCATGAACTGCCATTGTTAAGTTGGAAAACATATATTTGAAAATTCGGTATTCAAAACTAATGCAGCAATGGTAAACATATGTTCAACAGGAAAGTTTGTCAAGTGCATACCTTATTTAATCCTCAAGTACAGTTGCACCAACTTCAGTTCCAAGTCATATGCAGCTCAATGATTTTTTTTGCTTTCTCTCAACTGGACTAATTCTTGGAAATCTTTTCGATTTCACTTGAGGAGGGCAATCATATCTCCCACTATGAGACAGGCTCAAAAGTGACACTTTTTGATTTTATTTACAACTATCTGAATATTCCTTTTTACTATTTTGTACTGGTTAATAACCATTTTTAAGAGGTTTGCATTCCCTTTCATCTCCAACATGTATAGCTTGCTCATTGCCATTTTTTGAAAATTCTATTATCAACAGTTTAATCATGCAGATGCCTTGCGTGAAAATTATATGCAGTTTAAAGGATCTAATGTACTACTGTACAAAATCATAAGGGTTGGCAGGTCTTAAGGATTCATGGTTTCCAAACAAAGCCATAAAATCAAACCTGCTTAAAGTGGGTTCAAGAGTAACAATGTTTACAGTGACAACAAACAATATATTTGTTAACTGAATGAAGCTAGTGAAAAGAGACAATAATAAATAATTATCCAATACAGTATGTTCTGATAACCAACCATCCATGGGGAAAATTACATGATTAAATAGCAATAGGATACCTACCTCTATTGAATGTTAATAAAGTTTACATACTGGATTGCTACATGAAACCTAATATTATTAGTACTGTGAATAATTTTTATAGACCTTATTAGATTCTGTCTAAAAACAAAAAAATTCTAGCGATAAGTTATAGTTGAGCATTATCTGAAAGTTACAAGCATTTAAATATTATTTTCAAAAAAAAATATGGCGTCGGAAAACATAAAATAAACAATTGGCAGTTGCAATGAAGCACTCCAATAAAATTCCCAACAACGGGATCATGACCCATCTCTAATAACATGCTTAATCTCAATGTCAAGAACCATATCGACACTATAGCTGCAGTGTTTCCTACAAGAATGAAACCCTATTGTCCAACTGCAATCTGCCAGTCTGCCGTAGTTATTAATTTTTTTTTAATTAAAAAATATTCCATGTTCAATGGCAATCGGGATTTTAGCTGCACACAGAGTGCATCAAAGTACAATTGTGTTTTACAAGATTCTTTAAATACAAGGGGACACCCTTGACTAGTGGAAAAACAACACAAACTTCATTAGTAGCTAAAACCACGAACTGACCATTACAGACCTATATGTCATCTTGTGAAGTGAATAATAACTGAGCTGTTCCTTGCTCACTTACACTAGCATCATGCATCACTGGTTAAACATGTAAAGCAGCATCAATGAAGAACATCAAAAATGTAAAGATAAACGGTATAAAGCAAGATGTGCTTCAGTTGCTAATGAACATCAACAATGCTGATCCAATGTGTATGGAGGACATTGATAGTCTAGAACAGTCTGCACAATGGTTGACATCTGATCTGGAGTACAAGAATTCTAAATAAGCACACAAGAAAGTCACCAGCCCTAGGTTTGTGTCCTGTGTCCAAATAAAATATTTCTTTGAGCACTGAACCACAATGGTGTTTATCATCATTTGTTCATATAAAAATTACACTTAGTGTTTGGTAAATACTTAAATGAATAAAAGTATTTTCAAATCATACATTTGTTAGTGCAAAAAAACCATTACAAAAAGTTGCTCTTTCATTATCGTTGATAAAATCTGCTAGTGTATCCAGGCAAAAGAGAAGCTCAAACCCAAAATCAATATTCTTCTCCCTTACGCCAAGTGATTTTTTTTGAGCAAACTGACACTATGGAACCTTCAGAAAAATGATAAAGCTCAGCACAATTTTTTCCATCCTCCAATGAATGAATATTATCTGAATATGCTTGATAATTGGATAACTGACTGATTTATACCACACTTTTGGCATCATGTGTGATTTGATAATAACATATACAGCTTACTTACCATCTGTTTTCCTCAGAATATTAATAAATCCTCTGGATTGGATGGTATTAGTCCACGAATCCTTAAAATTGCTGCACCAGTAATAACAAAGTCATTAACGCATATCATAAATTTAAGTATAATGAGTGGTAATTTTCCAGAAAAATTGAAATGTGCAAAGGTTACACCTATCTTTAAGAAAGGAGAAAAGGAGGATCCAGGAAATTACAGACCAATATCAATTCTATCTGTATTGTCAAAACTGTTTGAGAAGCATGTAGCCATTCAGGTCTATAAATTTTTTGAAACAAACTCTCTATTTCATAAAGCACAATCAGGATTTAGAAATTACCACTCATGCCAAACAGAACTTACCAAATTAATTGATCTTTGGCTGAAGGAAATGGATAATGGGCATATGACTGGGATTGTTTTCCTTGACTTCAAGAAAGCTTTTGATGTTGTTGATCATGAAATTCTGCTGCAAAAATTGAACTGTTACAGGTTTGACAATCCTTCTTTAAACTGGTTTAGATCATACCTAAACCAAAGGTCTCAACAAGTAAGCATTGGCAATATTAGCTCTCAAACTCACACTATGCATTCAGGAGTCCCTCAATTCTCAGTTTTAGGCCCTCTTCTCTTCCTTATCTATATCAATGATCTACCATTAAATAATGAATCCACCAATACAGAATTGTTTGCAGATGATGCAACCTTGTATACATCTAGTTCTGATACTGAAGTTATCCAAATCAGATTAAACTCAGATCTTATTAGAGTCCAAAACTGGGCACAACAAAATAGGATGGTAATTAATGAAGGTAAAACAAAATGTATGATTCTGGGGACGACACAAAAGCTACACAAGTCAGGGAACCCAAAATTATCGCTTCCAATAAATAATCATTCATTAGAAAATGTCAATCATGAAAGGCTTGTAGGTGTGTCCATAGATAATAATTTATTATGGAATGACCATATTGATAAGCTGTGTAAAACACTGTCATCCAAAATTGCCCTTCTCAGCAGAATCAAGAAATATTTACCTATGGAAACTCGCAATCTATACTACAAGACGTATATTCTTCCAACAATGGATTACTGTTCTAATGTATGGGGAAACTGTGCTAAATCTGAGCTTGACAGGATTTATAAACTCCAGAAACGAGCAGCACGTGTAATTTTAGATACATCTGTTGACCATCCCTCAAAAGCATTATTTACAGAACTCAAATGGTTCACAATATATGACAGGATAGATTTTCACAAGGCAGTTCTTTTATATAAATCTCTACATGGAACTGCACCAGAGTATCTTCAGGACTTATTCAGGCCTTTTTCAACACAATACCAGTTGAGATCAATCTCACATGGAAACCTTCTAGTACCAAAACCAAGAACAGAGCAATTCAAAAAGAGTTTTCAATACTCTGGTACAGTTCTGTGGAATAAGCCTCCATTACATGTAAAATCGGCTGCAAATATTAGAGTATTTAAGAAGAGATATCAGGAGCATGCATGTATTTCTAACAGATAATGGAATTTAGTATTTTAATAAGAAACATGCTAATATAAGCACTAATTATTGCTTCTTCACACAATGTGCATTTGTTATACTTTCGTTAAGAGGGCCTCAAGGGAGAATAGTCCTTGACTAATGAGTCACCCTCTATAAATAAAGCATTATTATTATTATTATTATTATTATTATTATTATTATTATTATTATTATTATTATTATTGCTGGCACTTGATCTGAAAATAAATGAAATGTAAAATTTATAACTTTAATTGACCTTTCTCAAAGGAATAGATGTGGTGAAATCATGAACTGAGTTCCCAAGAGGTCATGTGAACACTTAATTCAATATTGTGCAATGGAATAGAGATGGTCAAATAGTAAACTGAGTCCCCAAGAGAACAGATGAACACTCAATTTGACACTGCTCAAAGGAATAGATGTGGCAAAATGGTAAACTAATTAAAATGTCAAAATATTTGGAAAAGTCAACTGGGTACCCATCAAACCTAATGAAAAGTTACCTGGGTACTTGATCAAAGGGAAATTATATTAAATGTGAACTTGAACTGCTTTGTGTTAAGTTTATATATGCCACCCCCACCCCAAGGTATAAGAGTAATTATATTAATTTGAGGGGCAAATAAGCACCACCTGAGCTTACAAAGAGTGATCTATATATTACATGTCATAATTACAGAAAACTACATGAAGAAAGTATAGCTACTATGGCTACTTGCCTGATGTGCAGTTAGCAAAAGTTTCTTGTCACAAATTGGCTAAATCCATGTGGATTGGTACCAGAATACAGGCACAAAATGAAATGATAAATTATTTATACACAACATTCATTTTAACTAGTCCACATCACATGTTTAGCTTTCACTGAAAGGTCATAGTCAAGTTCACAAATTCTGAATGCTGTATTACATCACTGTAGAAGTCCTCTTTAAAAAAATTGTAAAATGCTATTGATTTGTCCTTTCCTGATGTAATGTGTTCTTCATTTTAACAGAATCCCACTTCTTTACCGCTTTTTAGTCATATAAAATTCACTAGTCATGTTGATAAATCCCATTTCACTTAATATTTAATGCCATGTGTTTTTCAATATAGACTGGTCTGCTACTCAAGTGTGTATCAGACTAATGAATCTGGGACACATGGTATCAAATTTAATAAACCTGTGTTTTCTTGGAAACATGTCATGTATAGTTACTATAAATAGAAAAAAAGGAAGCTGTTAATCATGCATAGCCAGATGCTCTCACACGATGAAAATTAAAGATCAGTAGATGGAGGTCTATGATGGATCAATATCACAGGACACATGCCTCAAACTGTAATTGTTATTCTGTTTCTCACATGGCCTTGGTGTTGTCCGATACAACTTGGAAACATGTAATGTATTTAATTTCTAAATTAACTAAAATGGTGCCCTATAACTAATTTTATTACCCGGGTGATTATGAACAGGCGGGTACCAGAGTACCTGCTGACACCTGTATGAACTGAGTTCCAAAAGAACATGCAAATACTTTATTCAAAATGATGCATATAGGTTAGGCAATGCAAAACGTTCAATACATTATTTTGATCACATTATCACAGTGAATAAAAAAATCTAATCAATAAGTAACTGTCACAGTAGCTGAAGAATAGTTCACAAGGATTTCTTCAAATCAGCACATTTCATTATCAAATCTTTGTGAATTAGCATTTCTTTACTAAATGTCTCGACCTCTTGAATGGTTTTAAAATGGACAAGAAAGCCTTTAATCAAGGAATAATAAATTTGCCTACAGTTGCAACCCCTCTATAAAAAAAACAAAAAAAAAACCCCAACAAAACAAACTTTTGAACTGATCAGGGCAATCCTGACAAGAGTTGACATTTACAAAAACCCAATGAATAACTGCTAAAAAAATGAAAATTCTAATATCTCAGGATTCAGTGATATAGGCACAATTAATGCTTGATATTTTCTCATGGGACCAGATCAGGTTTTGATTGGCCAATATTTAAAATGTTTCTGTGGTATAATCTCTACTATTCGCACATTCAATGCAAGGAACTACTGCATTTACCTTACTAGAAATTCAGAACAAAATCAAATTTTAATGATGGATTTATTCTCATGTTCAAGTAACCATTTCTCTCCAAAAATGTTTTTGGACATTTGAGTCTATATTTTTTTTCCTCCTGGGAAATAAGTGTAGCACCATTTTTGCTCAGAATTCATCCTCTCTTCCATATATATTCTAGCAAACAATTCACCATCTGCTAACTGCTCTGGTGACATATTGGTCAGAGCGTCAGCCCGGATGCGCAAGGTCATGGGTCGATACCCAGCAGATTCATAACAAAGATTATTAAAAATGGTACTAACAGCTACCTCTCTTGGCACTCAGCATTAAGAGGTTAGAGTCAGAACTGGTTGGCCTGGTGTCAGGATAATGTGACTGGGTGGGACATGATAATACATGTCTGCGTCATGATGCCCCTGTGCTAGACATCACTATAAACTGCCACACTGCAGACACTGTAGTGATATAATTGAAAAATTGTTAAAGATATTTTTTAAAAAATCCAAATCACACCATCTGCTAATCAAGTTCAGTAAGAAATTTCTGTTAGCCAATGAAATCGTTCATCCTATGATTCTTTAGCAATAAAAACACTATTCAGTATGCTTGTAGTGCTACCCTCAGGATCTATAAAGGGTATCTAAATATGCATATCATAAACATGCCTTTGTTTCATTACAATTGTTATTGTTCTTGTTAATAATAAAAATAAATTCTTATTCAGTATTAATTCCTTAGTAGAGGGTACATGTAAAGTTTTGAAAGAAAACTGAATGCAGGATTAGGTACATGTACAAATTTCAAAACTTACAAACATTAATAATATTAGTAATTCATTACCTTGTGCACAAAACATGTAACAAGATGACCTGTTAACCCAAGACAAACATTCAGTTTTTGGAAAATTTCAATTTCAGCAATATGTTTGTTAAAAATAATTTTTAATACTCTTAAAATTATAAATAATTACTGTTTAGAAGTATAATGGTGTACATAATAATTAAGCTATATTCTTTTTGTAAGATGGAATTTTTATTAGCGATGCAGGGAAGAAAAATATCTGCAACCACAAGCTTTTATCCATCCAAATTTCATCAAGGTTTCGTTAAAGGAATAAATCTAACTTCTCCATATGGATACCGACTGTTAGAAGTGACCCCTTTTCACCACTGTCAATTGAAATATGGATGACCCATTGCAAAATGTTTAAATATTTACCATAAACAATTTACTATTGTGACAGTCACTTTGTTGGTGGAAAATGGCAGACATAAACAATGCAAGGTCTGTCAAATTTCACTTGCTGATTGGTTAGTCAAAGTGTGATTGACAAGTTGCAATAGATCAATTCCATATTGTACTAGGCTTTATATTTCTTCTATTGTGCATCCTTTAAAGTCCTTAGACAAACCATGATTTAATTTAGTTAAGGACATGGTCCATGTGTTTACTAGTTCATTAGATGTACCATTACATACAACATAAAATGCTATAGCTAGTCACAACAAATTGGTATACCCCAAAATGTCATCCTTCCAGAATGAAGTAGTCTACTGCTAAAATGCCTGTAGAGCTTTTCTGTTCAATATTTAAATGGAGCAATAGACTTAATGAATGTCATTAAATTATTAACTGAAAGCAATTAGTACTTGGTACTTGATTAGTTTAATGCTACATCATAACGACATTTTTGCAATGTGCAAAATCAACCTTTACAAGAACGAAATTTGGAAAAATATATCCATATTAGAAATTTAAAAAGTGTTCAACTGGTTTTCTTAGAAATCAGCAGTTGTGATTAATATTTCTTGTAATGGAATCATGTCTTTGGTTATCTGAGGGTAAAAGCTGAATTTGTAGCTATCAATCTGTGCATATGGTATTGTAAAAGTATATTCCTGCTGACTTTTAGTTCTTTTTGCAGTGTGGAAAGTTGTTTCATTTGTTTTCGATCATTGTGGAAAATATTATTATATTTTCCAGTCTAACGTTTGTTTAAAATCATTTCCAAAACAACTTCATCAATATTGAGGTCATATGTACTTGGCTATAATTGCTAACTTTTGGATTCTTCTCAATCTCATTTTTTATAACCAAGGAATTGCATCCCAAACCATAAGCATACTCTGCTGTTCAAGTGTCTCGCACACCGAATTCACCACCAAGTTATGCAGGCATTCATAATGTAGAAAGAAAAGGATCCTGATGAAACAGATTTGTAAATTTAAGCTAAATACATTCTAAAGTTATTAGAGAGAGGCTGTCATACACTAACACTGTACTGTAAATAAACATAATTCCTCATGGAACCAAAACTCTCAAGACAAGAAATTACTACCACTACTATTTTCACACTCATTAGTAATATAATCTTATGAATTAATAAATAAAAAGAAGAAGAATCACTCAATGAATTGTTAATAATGATATTCACAGCTAATATCATTTGAATGAAGTACATATACTACTAGTTAAAATGTTGAACTGCGATCACATCCATTATTAACAACAAAGAAATGACCAGTCACAATTTTCTCACAGTTTGTTCTCTTTTATCTGCAATATCATGTTCCAGTCCATATAATTTTGGCTTTCCTAACATCACTTTTACATATGTACTTCAATGTTAGCTGACAATGCTTAACTGTTTTTCTGACGTTACTGCAACAGATAAATATTTTTATCAATAAAATATGATGAAATCGGTGACAATATAAAACCACCTTATCTGTCCTATAAATATAGATTCAAGTTGTCACAGATTCTGTCATATTTTATTGATAAAATGTCTGACTCCTGTGATTACCATTCTCAGAATCTGAATAGCATAGTTTTACTGAAGAAGCTTGAAAATGACACTGCTGGCTGTGATTATTCGGCCCCAATCCTGCTGTTACTCATTTTTTTTGTTGTCAGCACCCAATGGCCAATACCAACTATACTCAAGGTTTGTTTAATTGCATTCAGTGGATGATCACGCCTATTGTCATGGTCAACAGGTGTTAATAAAAATGTCTTCGTTTCTATTAGAAGGGTATTCAGTTCTTATATTCTGTGATATAATTTAGTTATTGTTGAGAAAGAAAGTAAGACAGAAAGTTCTAAAAGTAGAATGACAGAGAGAAGAAATAGAAAGATGGCTCATTTTGCTAAAGTAAAATTATTACTTAGCAAAATCAAGAAGCAAAGATAAAATTCCATTGAAAATATTAAGGTTTATTTAAAGTAAATGATTATTTTAATAAGCAGTTACAAATGAAAAATGTGTGTTAGGTAGATGGAGACTAAACTTATGAAGGAAATTAGGAAAGTATAAAATAATCTGATAAATGATGTAATAATGGGGCCAAGCTGAATTTCTTACCATCTTGTACACCAAAACAAACCAGACGATTATATCATCTTGATAGAGCAACTCTTCAGACAAAAATCTGATCTAACGCCAAAACAATGGCGACTGTACTAGCTTCAACAACTGCAAACAGCGATCCCCCCCGACCCCAAGCTGGACTGGTCAAAAAGCATATTTAAAATAAAATGTATACATGCGCCGCGACTGGATTATTCGACACGCGCAGAGAGTGGACGAATGTGCTGATCAGCAAAAATGGTTGGACATAAACAGAGCTTAAGTAAAGACTTCATGGAGAAAAGAAGGGGGGTAATCTTTAAATTTCAGTGTAAATAAGTCCTAAATTAGCCACATCGTATATTAAAGAACTACCTGAAGTAAATTATACATTAAATTTCCATCCACCATCACACTTGTTTACTTAAGACTAACATTTAGCTAATGTTCAGTTTGGCCACAGCTGTCTGAGTATGAAAAAAGGGTGTGTAATGGGGGGGGGGGGATAAGGCCTGTCACAGGGAGAATGGTTCATCTTTTACGAATTTCGCTCGCATTGGACCCGGACAATCGGTCAATATTTAGTGAAAACGAGGCTTAAAAATGACACGAAAAACCCGATTTTAAGTCCCAATCCCCGTATTTTTTTAAAATGAAGTTTCGATTCCTGGCTTTTGAAAAAGTTGACAGATATGCCAATTTATAATATTTGTAATTATTGGAGTATAAGATGTGGTTTGTATTTATATACTTATATACAAAGAACAACACAACTATTTATATACATATATACAAAGGACTATATACATATATACAAAGGACACACTCTACATTCAACTAAACCACTCTACCCCACAAAATCACCCCGAGTAAATGCAAAAACAGATTCACACCATGTGACGGTGTGATGTAGAGTGGTATTTCAGTTGAACTTCGAATCAAACCCGGAGCCACAATAACAAAACCGGTTGTATACTATATAACCTGACTAATTCATGAAAATCAATAACAAGAGTGTGTGATTTCTACTCTCTCGTAACTTAATTGTGGTTATTGACAGCATCTAAACAAATCAAGATACATGACAACAGTATAAAAAATAGCATATTTGTAAATACTCATTTATTTGATTCATTTTCTGACAAAATAGATCAGAGAAAGAACACGTGATTATTCCCATGAGATCATAGACGGTATTTCCGTAACAACAACAAAGGAGTTATCTCTGTTTCAGGACAATACACACATGCCTACACGAGTTATTTCCCTTGGTGTTATAACACACAGTACAAAATGGAATTTGATGTATGTAAATTGAATTTTGTGCCCATTTTTCTTTGAAAGAGTTGATTTATATATCCCCTCTGCTACTTTTCGTACCGAAGGCATACAAGTATCAAAATACTTTCCGGTCGCATTCATTTATTGAAATATTTTTTCTTCGCCGGTATCAACAATTATAGATCTGACACATCTTGCAATTTTCGGGTATTTTCCAGTACAACCTTATTTGGTATTCTCACTCTGAGTAATCGCCTGAAGATTTTGTAATTTGTTATTTTTTGGATATCCATCAATATGGTCAATCACAAACTCATCTTTGATCAATCCGTTGTAAACATTCATATGTGAATCTAGACAAATAATGATCTTTCCCTCCAACACAAAACATCACATACCTCCTGGCCGCTGTCAAACACTACTGGTATGTTCAGCCTGCGGTGTATGACTACACCATCACAAGATGCTTCATCATCAATGATCACAGGATGTGGTTGAAATTCTTGGTTCATTTATATACATATATATTATTTGTCTAATTAATTATTTGGTTTAATTATTACTTATTGAGAATCTATCAATGTAGTCTTGAGGTGTTTCATTGATTTTGTCCTTGACGCTGTCAAGGACGTTGACAGAGTCAGGGTTAGAGTTTATACCTCTTGTAACATCATAACGCTTAAGTTCCCTGTATCGCTTACCACCACAATTGAGACACAGCTGAAATTTTGCTCGCACACCCACCCCACATCGTATGCAGGGTAGCATAACTAAACTTCCACGTCGCACGCTCTGTGAATGGTATCCACAGTATTCATTTCTGCATGATTTGTTACAAACAGTTACTGATCCTATCATAAGCCACTAACAGTGATTCATTATATATATATATATATATATATATATATATATATATATATATATATATATATATATATATATATATATATATATATATATATATATATATATATATATGTGTTATTTAAATACTTGTTTTAATTATAATATGGAGGAGTTCGAGAGTTTATCCAAAATAAAACCCTGAAAAATTGCTAAATTTAATCTCAATAGAGTCTCCATAGATGTACCAAATAAGGGTCTAATAAGTGATAGAAGCATGACAGATAAAATCCATGAAGGATTTAACGAATTTAAGCGCGACAGAGCATCTCATTGTTAGTCAACAATTCGAATCGATGGTAGTGTTGATGCTGCCATGAACGACAAAAGAGCAGCAGTGGTAATATCATATCTTGACCATAGAAAGTATTTTTTTAGAGTGAAATTCATTATCCTTTCAGAAACAGGAAATTGGATTATACGCGACAAATTTGACCCCATCTTGAAAAAGAAGCAAATTGTCACTGTGAGTCAGGATTCAAACCCACGAATGCTGACTGGAATTGACAAACCGTATTACGACAAAATTTGTCCTGTAACCGCGGTTGTTTATAGGATCTATCCGTTAAATGACAAACGGAATATTAAGAAATTTAAAACCATGAAACAGTCGTAGTTGAATTGTGTAACCGAACCAATAATAGAACATTTTACAAATTCTTTGCGTGGAAACAAGTTGACCGATTTAAGACGCAAAATAACAGTCAGGGACAATAGGGCCACGATTCAAAATGCAGATGAGCTAGAAAAGATATTAAAATTTCCAATAACCGTAGAGACAATAACAGGAGAAGTATTTTACGAACCAAAGTATAAATCGAGGGGATCTCCAGTCAAAATTATAGACCATAATGCACACGCTTGGACCTCCGCGGTAACAATATTTCCGCGGGATAGAACCATAAAATATCTACCCGTGGAGTTCTCCCCAGAGTTCTTTGGGGAGGAAAAATTATTTAATTTTATTTATGACTTAAGTAAAAACGATCCTGTGTCAGTGTGGTTATTTCAGAGTTTTGAAGACGAAGAGTGTAAATTCGATCAATTTGTAAGACCTAACGGTGAAATATACCGTACTGAATCTCATCACGACGCGATGAGAAAACTATCTCGTGATTTTTTTACCGGATAACGACGAACAATTACTAACAAATTGTTTACAATCCAGTCAGTTGCAGCTCATTTCGAGAGAAAAAAAATCTATGGAAACCAACAAGAGCTGACTTTCTCTCATATGTTGAAGCAAGCTGTGTGGAATACTTCGATGGTGGAATATGGAATACCAAATATGATCCCAAAAGTGTTATTTCGGTTGATATGGTTGCGTGTTATCCGGCGAGTTTACTCAGATTGGGTGAATGCTCTGAATATTTTAAACGATTTGGACATCCCACACGCGAGATGACCCGTGTTGCGATTAATTGGTCGCTACCCGATTTTGATCTAACCGGATTCGCTCGTGAAGAATCATTCGAATTCGCTAAAGGACTTCATCCGTGTTGTTATGTTTGATTTGGTAGACAAATATCTGCAAAACAGTGGAGGTCAATAGTGTTATTACGGTATATGATCGATTCTAAAATACTGATATCGCTGATTGTCAGTGAAGCAATTATATCATATTGAAAAAACAGACTGAAGTTTGGTTACCAAAAACAAAGAAAAATTACCTGATCTCAACGAAGAAAATATCGTTAAATGGTCCAAGGAGATCTTTAAAGTCAGAATTAATTACACAAAGAAGCTTGGTAGAATAATAATTGGTAAATTCACCCAGGGTGGAAAAAAATATGATCACAAGCGACATTATTCGCGATTAATTTTAGATGATGCTGAATGCGATTTTATAATCGTGGATGCAACATCAAGAGGTATATATGTTAATCGTAAAGACGCTTTCTTGTCTGATGGAACACAATTTGGTACAATTGTTACTTACGTAGATGGAGATAATCCCCAATACACATATTTAAGGGCGTCTATTTTGGCTTAATCAATTTGCTATCGATGATAAATAGATTTCCTGACACCTCAGTTAGAATCGCCATTGATTCATTTTACATAGATGTAAAACATAGCGATGCAGTGGCGGACATTACGAATTCCAACGAGTGTTGGGGATCATGGAGAATAAAAAAAGGAAATATTGCGTGATTATTCTAAATCAGCAGATGTTACAACTGAAAATAATTACATAAAAAATAATCCGATATCAGAACTATCGAAAGCTCCTTCATGATCCGATCCAATATGTAGAATATATAGATATAAAACCAGTTACTTAAACGGTTGTGTTAGGTTAGGGAAGACGACTCGTTTGATCGAATTATTTCGAGGAAAATCAAACATGATTGTGATAACACCCACACAGACTTGCAAGAGAAATGAACAGCGAGGAGTTAATGCCTGCACTTATCACAGTTTCTTTCGATGGAAAGGTGACGAAAGGACTCCTGATCGAATGGGCGAGAAATATATTCCTGAAATTATTATTTGGGATGAGATATACACAGTATCGTTAGAGATATTAAAAGTGATTCTTGATTGGCTATTGTTAAAGAATACAGCTGTGATAGTGTGTGGCGATTATGGTCAACCACCATCATTTGGCGGTTTATCTCCACATTATTGGCTGAAGAATTTTGTAGATTATTATGAAGAAATTAATACTGATCATAGATCACTTGTTCCAGAATTAAGTGAATTTAAGAATTAATTAGATTATAACCGGATAAAATCCAGTGTGAAATAGCGCGTGCAATAATGTCAGAAACCCCATTAAATGATTTTTGGGAAGCGTGGAGACCAAACAATTTGATAGTGGCAAATAGAAAGATAATCAGAGATACAATTCAGAGGAAGTTATTTTAAACACACAAAGACAAATTCGCAACACTTCCAGTGCCATTGTGTTATAGGCCTACGGATACGCGAAGACAGAATATGGAAATTGATATTCCTGGACAAACTGAGAAGCAGAGTCTAGTGTTAAATGATATTGTTTCGGTTGATATCAGTGTTGTCGAAGATGCATTGCGCGCTGATAAATCCCCATGGACGCTAGGGTACACAATGACGATACATTCTTCGCAGGGATTGACTATATCCGATACAATTGTTTGGATCGTAGATGATTGCATCGAATGGTCGAATTTAATTTACGTGGCAGTATCCAGAGTAAGAAGAATAAATCAATTTCGAAGAGTTGTTTTAGATGCTAATGACACCACAATCAGTGATATTGTCAGCGATGACCTAATCAGAAAAAAACTCGCTGGTTATAAAGAACAAGATAAAAAAAACACAGAAAATATGACATTGATGCTGAATTTATAATTTCGCTGAAACAACAGCAAAATAATTACTGCGCGAGTTGTAATTGTATAATGCGTTGATCATGCTCGGATAAAGATCCTCGCCAATTTACCGTAGAAAGAAAAGATAATAGTTTTGGTCATACCAGAAATAATGTGATGTTGACTTGTTTTGAGTGTAACAGACGCAGAGGTGATAGTTAAGACCATGCGGCGGTAATTGAGTATCCTCAGGTATCACTTTTAATTGTTCACGTGTAAACCCGCGCTGAGTAAGCAGTTGAATCTAATCTTGTTATGTTATATATTTTATGTGTAGTGACACTCCAAATAGAATCAGTAGCTCTTATTTGATATAGCAGCAGGGGTGGGGTGGGGTGGGGTGGGGGGCGAATCGGACATTTGCTCCAGACATCATTTGCTCTAAATCTAATAAACATCTCGAGAGAATTAATTCCAATCCTTCTTTTTCAAAAAAAAAAAAGATTACTTGCTCGAAACCTAAGTTTTTCGCAAAATCATACTCCAAGGCCGTTTTCATCGTTTAGTCAAAATACGGTCTCGTCGTGAATTCATCACCCCCCCCCCCGCGTTGCTATGGGTTAATAATTTATTTCAACCAAATATTTGATCGAGTCCGATACGATATCGTGTTCGAGGATCATGTAAATTTATTGTTATAAATCCTTGCAGGGTTGACTGGGCTTTACTAAAGAAAATTTTAAATTGATTGAAGTCCAGAACACCATGTCTGCCAAATATTTCGTAGCGTATGTGTATCAACGCCGTTGAATACAGCAAGAATATTACAGTTATCTCTGATCACTTTTGGAATCTGAGTGTAGCGTTGAGTGACATATATCACGTCGGTGTTTTTGTGCCTGCCTCGGGAAAATATTCTAGCTGGATTTTTTTGATTGCCTAACATCACATCGTCGTATACGACTAAATTGTTAATGCTCCCATCAAGGTCATCCACGGATGGTGCCTCGTCAATATCGGTTATAAATTCAATAATGCCCTTGCCGGCAATCTCTGAAGCGTTTTCATTAAAATCTTTTAGCACTTCATAGCATCGTTGATCATCTACGCTAGGGGCAATTAAATACAACTTATCCCACTTCATCCATCTCATTATTAAATTGAGCAACAATTGCGTTTTACCGGATCCAGATGGTCCGATTATAATTGCGCGGATAGAGTTTGGTGGCGCTGCATGATGCTTCACTGGTTCTCTTGTTTTAGTCGCTGAAAAATCAATTATATTCATATCTCTATACATAAATTATGGATCTATATTGTGTGAAGTGTAAAACGCGTACTAACACAAATGATGTGACGACGATTACAACTAAAAATAACAGATCAGCACTAACTGGTAGATGTGCAACATGTGGTATAAAAAAGTTCAGATTTGTTTCTATGAAATCCGGAGATGTTTTAAAAAAAAAACGAGGAGGTGATATCGCAGCCGAATTGGCAAAGCTCCCTGGAACCCCATGGGCAAAGTACCCCGGAGAAAAGCACCTTCCAGGATATAGCTACTGTGGCCCCGGAAAACGATTAGATATCAGACTTGATGGTCAAAATCAGCCCCGACCCGGCGAGTATCCGATAAACGCTATTGATAATCCGTGTCATGCTCATGATGTTGCATATTATAAAAGCAGCAATTTGCAACACAGGCATCTCGCGTATGTGAAATTAATTCATGATTTAAATGCTATTCCTGATAAATCTTTCAAAGAAAAATTGGCTTCGTGGTTGGTAAAATCAGCTATGAAAGGCAAATTGATGATGGGCGCTGGTAATTAATAATATGGAATCTATTTATTATTCTCCAAGGGGATACTGGAGGGGAAACGCTGCAATCAATAAACTCGCCAACGCCGCAAAAGTGAAAAAGACAACTGCGGCTAATTGGTTATCCAAACAGACTATATGGCAAATTTATCTACCGCGTCCTAAACAAATCAATTTCTCGCATTTTGATATTACCGGACCCAATGAAATTCATCAAGCTGATTTATTGTTTTTACCACATGATAACGGTTACAAATACGCGCTAACCGTAGTTGACGTTGCGAGTCGATACAAACAAGCAGAACCGCTAAAAACAAAATCATCACCTGAAGTTGCTTCTGCATTTGAAAAGATTTATCGACGAGGCCCTATACGCTGGCCAAATCTGTTACAAGTTGATCCTGGCAAGGAATTTCAAGGCGCTGTTTTATCAGCGATGAAAGATCACAATGTCACCATCAGACGGGGGCATACTGCACTACATCGCGATCAGGCAATTGTAGAACGATTTAATCGGACTCTTGCTGAGCGGTTATTTGGATATCAATACGCAAAAGAATTCATCCAAGAAAAGCGATCCCTTGAATGGGTCAGAAGGTTACCAGGGGTAGTTGCAGCGCTAAATAACGAGATTACCAGAGCAATCAATATGAAACCTAACAACGCAATAAAGAAAAAGTATATACCACAACCACAGCTGAAGAGCGTTTCTCAGCCAATTCTCAGCAATGTCACCGTGAGATATTTATATGAACCAGGAGAACTCGAAGGTGGTCAAAAAAGGGCTACTGATCCTATTTGGAGCGTCACTACGCATAGCATATCTACTATAACACGATCAACTGGTAGACCTGAAATCTATAAATTGGATTCAACTGCACCCCAGCGGGGTTTTACACGCGAACAACTACAAGTGATTCCTGATGATACTCAATTGCCACCGCATGGTCTTAACTAGCGCCGTTGCGTCTATTACACTCAAGACAAGTCAACGTTACATTGTTTTTGACATGACCGAGACTGTTATTATTTCTGTCTACGGTAAATTGGCGAGGATCTGTATGCGAATACTGCCAACGCATTATACAATTGCAACTCACGCAGTGATTATTTTGTTGTTGCTTCAATGCGATTATTAATTCAGCATCAATATCAAATTCTCGTTGTTTTTTTTTGTCTTGTTGTTTGTAACCGGAGAGTTTTTTTTATTAATGATGCTAACATCAATATCATCCATTGTGATGTCATCATCGAAAACAAGTCTTCGGAGTTGATTTATTCGCCGTACTCTAGACACTGCAAGATAGACTAAATTTGACCATTCAATGCGATTATCCAAACAATTGCATCCGTGATGGTTAATCCCTGCGAGAAATGTATCTTCGTTACATAACCCAGTGTCCATGGCGATTTATCAGCGCGCAATGCGTCTTCGACAACACTGATATCAAGCAGCACAATATCATTTAACACTAGTGTTTGTCTTTCGCTTTTTCCTCGGATTTCAACTTCAATATTTTGTCGCCGTGTATCATAGGGTCTATAACAAAGCGGCACTGGGCGCATTGGAAATTTTTCTTTGTGAAGCTCAAACAACTTTTTCTGAAGTGTGTCTCTGACTATATTTCTACTTGCCACTACAAAATCGTTTGGCTCCCACGTTTCATAAAACTGTTTCATTGGAGTTTCAGGAATTATTTCCCTGATTATTTCACATTGAACTTTATAGTGTTGCAGTCTAATTAAATTCTTAAGTGTACGTAATTGTTCATCAAGTGCTCGACCCGCGCCAACAAATGGTGGTGGTTGGCCATGATCTCCACACATTATTACCGCTGTATTCTTTTGCAGCAACCAATCAAGAAACATTTTTAATACATCTACCGAAACCGTGCATATCTCATCCCAACTAATAACCGCAGGGATGAATTTCTCACCCATTCTTTCAGGGGTCCATTCATCGCCCTTGTATCGAAAAAAGCTGTGATAAGTACAACCTTCAACGTTTCGTTGTTTCATCTCTCTGGCAAGTCTGTGTGCTGGTGTTAGCACAATCATGTTTGTGAAATCCGTAGGATTTTTCCCACGAAATAACTCAATCGCGCGAGTCGTCTTTCCTGACCCGCCACAGCCGTTTAAATAAACTGTTTTATATCTACAAATTGGATCTGATATCGATGGTGCATTAGAACGCTCTGATAAATTATCACCGTGTAAGTAATTATTTTTAATTTCAATGTCTGCTGATTCAGAATACTCGCGCAGCATTTCTTTTTTAATTATCCATGATCCCCAGCTTTCATCCGAATTAGTGAATTCAGCAACTGTGCAACTGTACTTGCTGTTAATGTAAAATGAATCAACGGCAACTCTAACCGCAGTGTCAGGAAATCTATTTATCATTGAAAATAAATTAATACAAGCATAACCCAGCATCGACGACCTCAAATGTGTATACGGGGATCTGTAACCGTCGCTATAAGTAACAACTGTACCCAATTTTGTTCCATCGGACAAAAAAGCATCTTTACGATCCACATATATGTTTTTGGATACTGCATCCGCGATTACAAAGTCGTATTCGGTGTTATCCATAATCAGCCGTGAGCAATATCGTTTATAGTCGCATTTTTTTCCTCCTTGAGTGAATTTTCCGATTATTCTTCTGCCGAGATCTTTTGCTTCGATGTTTCGTTGATTAAATACCCGTTTGGACCACTCAATGATATATTCTTCGTCGGCATCAATATGTTTTATGAATTCCTCAATTATACTATCAAGACGTTCCGGTGTTGGTAACAAGACATTGATTTGTTTCCGATATGATATAATTGCTTCACTGACCGTCAGCGAAATTAACATGTTTGTATCAATCATGAACCGTAATAACGCTATTGGCAGCCACTTCTTTTCAGACATGTGTCTACCAATCCAATACTCAGAATGCAAAATTAGGTGGAACCGACAAACACGCAAAAAGGGCAAAACATGTCAAATCATTTGATACAGAAACCAACAAGGAGAAAATAGTTCAGTCAATAAATAAAGCCAGTACATATTTTGATATTTGTAGGTTTTCAATACGATTTGTAGCAGAAAATATTACTAGATCTACCGTCCCAAAGAAAAACACACACAGGAGACAATTTTCATATACATCTGATACGATTCAAGGGAGATAAATCCTTTATGGATAAGTCCGCCACCACTCATAACACTCTACTAAGTAAGTTCCCTTGTATTTGTGTCGTAAGCTATTCTCACAGGTGGAGAGAGAGGTATAATTGACATAGGCGCGCACACGTGACTGTAATGGAGTAATATGACTGTCTATGTACAATCTCTACATAATAACATCTACGTGAAGACACTTGATTGTGAGTTTCGGAAAATTTTTAACACTTTTAAAGCTTTTTATTGTCGCTTGGCTAAAATTGCATCATTTAAACAGTTGTATTTATTTTTTTAAACCCTTATATTATACACTTTCAGTAAAACGCCCGTATAATTTAACGCGTTACCTATGTTCGCTCAGCCGGAACGAGCACGAAACACTTGGATTTCCCATTCATTAAAGTAAGTGGGCGTGGTTAAAATCACTATGTGAGTGTTGCAGTTATATATTAAAAATTCCTCTTCAGCTCTTTGTGGCCTAATCGGTAACTACACGTTGTTATTTAACAACTGTATTCTTTTATTTAGTGTTTTAATCAAATATTTTGTCTCATTTAAATGTTGTGAAACAGCATTAATAAGTAATTCAAGGAAATAAAATAAAACACCCGTGAATCGACGCTGCTGTATTAGTCACCTTATATACGTTATGACTCGTAATAAGCTTGGGGCTTTTGAAAGTCGATTCCGACCAATCAAAACTAACCCACGCCATTTAACTCGGGCGTGTGGTTGTCTTTTGTCAATCATGCAACCGGGTTAATTTAATTGGGTTGCTTTTGATTGGTTGGATTGGCCGTAGAAAATCCGCCCCGTCGTTTCATGTTTGTTCTGTCGTGTGCCGTCCCACATCATTACATCACAAATTCCATCATCGTTTTATTGAATATGTCCATCCTTAAGTAAGTTAATTAAGTACATGTTATGCCTAAAATCTGCCGCAACACTCGAGTGGAGATATATACGGCATTGTACTGTCCATTAATTAAGTACATGGTTGTGAATGTCCTCCCAAGCATATCTTCTGGGCGGTCTAAGATGATGTTTGTCACCTTAGGCCTCCCTTTCGGAGATGTATGCTTTGGGGACATCGCAAATTCCATCCTTAATTAAGTTAATTAAATAACCTCTGGGTCTCTCTGACGTCATAGGGCGCCAGCGAGATTGCCAAATGTGTTTTCTATGTGCTGTCCTTAATTAAGTTAATAAAGTAACCTCTGGGTCTCTCTGACGTCATAGGGCGCCAGCCCGATTGCCAAATGGGGTTTTCATGTATGTGCTGTCCTTAATTAAGTTAATAAAGTAACCTCTGGGTCTCTCTGACGTCATAGGGTGCCAGCGAGATTGTTAAATGAGTGTTATTTTTTTTATATACTATAAAAATATGGATATCAAAGATGTAAATGCTATAATTGCTGAAATTTCAAATTTAAAAAATCGAGCGATAGTATTATCTGAAGGTCTCGACTGCGACAGGATTACCTCGGAATATGAAGACATTGAGTATCAGTCTAGTAAGGGTCGTTATGTTTTACCTAAGATGTACAGGCTCGTGAAAGGAATTCAAAAGTCCATCAATGCTTGTTTGTACGGTAACGACATTAATGTATTTATAACGCTATTTAGCACCGTTGAAGCAATACGTCAAAAGCATGGACAAGAGTATCAAAAACGAACTGAAATTAGTTCTAAGGTTCGTGATCTTAGAAAAATATTAAACGAGGAAAAACCTGTATCCTAACCACGTGAGCGTTGCTATAAAAAACGGCTTTCAGTAAACATTTTTTAGCGTTTTTTGTAACACTTGTTACACTTGTCACATGGGATTTTCTCCTGAAAGAATTCTCATCGGTTTGGGCTTGCTCATGCAGTTATGTGCGTACTGGATGATCTGGTTGTGGTAGCAAGTAATCACCGCGACGCCTCCATTTTCACGTAGTTGTTGTTGTTGCCGCGTCGTTAACAAAAATCGTTCATCGCCGTTCTCAGATATTACAATTTTGAAACTCCCAGCGATGTTATTTCTGAAACATTCGCGGATAGAGTCGTACAGTTTAACCTTGTCGGAGATGGATACATTAGCTTGATAGTACATTATTTAATAACTCAGCTTTTAATTGTGATAGTTTCACATTTGAAAACTCAGTTCACAAACAATATATGGTAGGTGAATCGCTTACAACTAAATTAACCCGAGAGCGGCTAGCAGCAATGAAAAAGTTTATACCGGTTCGAGACAGACTTCGCGAAAAACTTCAACAACGACAACAAATGCAAACTGACTTTTCTGTGTCAAGCGAACAACTGTTTACTCCGATAACAAGTGCGACCAAAGATGTGAAAAAATTAACTGAATCAGCGATATACGGAGATATTCCTGAAAAAGAACGAGCAACGAAGGCGCCGCTTCTTGATACACTTGAAAAGATAGCAGCACAGACCGAACAAACACGCGCAGGGATACAACAGCTCTCCAGTGAAATAAAAACTCAACGCGAAATTGAAGAACGCGAAGAAGAACAACAAGGTGCAGTTGGAGGAAAAGACTATTCACCTGAGAATATATTTACAGTCGCAGCATTAAATGAAATTAGAGGAAACCATACGGATTACGAATTAGCTGATTTTGCTAGAGAAAACTTTCCAAAGGGTAAAAGAGAGAATTTATTAAAAGACGAGTTTAAAAGTTTTATAAAAAGCAAAGACACTTGGGCATCAAACATATATTTAGCGAAACGCGGCGGGGATAAAATCAGAGCGTTGCAGTACCCTGGTTATAATGACTTTCTAGCTGCGGTTATAGGCGGTCCACAACCACCACGTTATACGGAGGATCCAATCCCGGAACAAATAGACATAAGAGCAGAAGCCGGTTCAAAGAAAACAAGCAGAAAAGGATATTCAATTAAAAATCCTTTGGATTTCAACGGAACCGTGACATGTCCTGGTAGCATCCTCAGTGATATATCACGGTTGGAAGTACTTATGGGTGGAAAACGAGCCGGAAACAACTCCGTCGAGATAATTAATGAAGCAGCTGATATCTGTAGACAATTATTTGCCGGCGGTATCATGGGCATTGATGTATATCGAGAACTCATTGCTGAATTAGTTGAAAATCACAGAGACGCCCATGGTTATGATGAAAATCCTATGGATCTTAGCGATTGATCACTAATTGAAAAACTACTAGTTTTATAACAAGATGATCATACACTACAACCATGATAAACCCGTAAGCGTCTACGTGGTGAACTCACGATTGCCTGTTTAAAGAGCATATTACGGAGATGGTCTCGGCAATACCATTGCGGGGTTATTTACAAGAATGGCCCCCAAGGTGGCGCCGTTAGCTAAACAATTATCAATGAAAGCCATTGATGTTATTCGTGATAAGGGAATCAGCGCTGTTGGAAATCTTGCCGGAAAGGCATTTTCTGCCGCGAAAGATAAAATAGCATCATTGGTGCGAAAGAAACCAACAGCGACGAAGTCGGTGGTGAAATCGCCAATGCTGACATCAACTACAGTGATGCCTGCAAAAATCAGCAAAGCAATAAATAGCGCAGTGGAAGAAAAACTAGCGTCGTTGGCTGCTTCGGTGACTCCGTCGCCATTGACGGCTTCACTGGTAGCAGATAGCGCTATCATGAACGCGATAGCAGGAAGTAGTTTGAAACGAAAACAAAAATGACGATGATTACAAAGAGTTTCACAATTGAAAAGACTAGTATGTTAACATAATGTTTAAACAACAAGCTGATATAGAAGCCCCAGTACCCAAGGACAATTCCGTCCGCGATTATCAATACTATTCTTATCATGCAATACAACCCGACCTACGATCGCGAATGGAACTTCAAGTTCAAGATACCAGTAAATACTTTTTGCCATGTGAAGCATTTATTGAAATCGAGGGAAACCTCGTAACAAATGTTACAGCTGATACCCCATATGCAGATAACGCAAATGTCCGAGTTGGTTTTGTTAATAATGGCATAATGGCGTTTTTTGAAAGTGCAAGATATCTCATTGATGGAAAAGAAATTGAATCAATAGACCGCTTGGTTGATGTTGCAACAACAATAATGGGACTAGCAAGATACTCCGATGAGTATAGAAGGTCGGCTGGTCCATCTATGATGTTTGCAAAGGATACCTCTGATAACGCTGACCACCTTCAATACATTAAAGTGTTAACAGCACAAGATACTGCAGAAGCAAATCAACAAGAAGCAGCTAATCCAGAACGTCGAGCTAGACCAGGAGCTGCGTTTGATATTCTCGGAGGCGCTAATGGTAATTTCAATTTAGGATTTGCAACACGAAAAGGAGCATTGCAAGGACAGCAGCGATATTTTTCATGTGCAATTCCACTCCATCACATATTTGGATTCTGCAGAAATGTCAGAAAAGTCATCTATGGAGCCAAACACACAATTGCGTTAGTGCGAAAAGGCATTGACAATGATGCAATTTGGCATGCTAATGATGTCGATGATGGTAAAGTTGTTTTGAGTAAAATAGTATTGTGGATGTCAGTAATGACCCCATCAATTACCACAGAAGAGCGGTTGCTCTCATTTATGGACGCAGGCGGTAAATCATTGCTAAGTTGGCTAACAGTACCAACTGATGTCAAGGAGGATAATGTCAATGATACATTTACATGGCACTTAGCAGCCAAACAAGGCGTTTCAGCCCCACGTCATATATTTATTGCGCTGCAGAATAGGAATCGATTAGGTTCCCAAGAACGCAGTCATATGATATTTGATCGATTAGGAGTCAAGGAGGTTTCACTGAGAATAAACGGACAACAAGAACCATCTGAGGATGTACAGCTTGATTACGACACTAACCATATAGCACGTGTGTATCATCGGATGCTGTCATTTATGCGCCGTGATCAAAATGTTGATACTGGTTAACAAATATCGCAACTTGATTTTAAAAACCTATATCCGATTTATTACTTTTCGCTGGAGCATCTTGATTTAACAAGGCAATCCATCGTTGACATACATTTTCGAGCTCGTATAGCCCCTGGTGGTGTTGATTATAGAGCGGTCGCTGTCATTCTCAGCGACAAATCAATGTTGTTAGAAGGGGCTGGCGGACGAATGAGAATCGTGGATGCACCAGTGGAAAAGATGTAAACGATTCACAAATAGATCAATTGAAAGCATAAATGTGTTTTACAATAAAATGACATATAGTGTTGTTAGTGTCAAGCTGACTGATGGTCAGGTCAAGAAATTGCGATCAAAATCCGCTAAAGAATGTGGAACAACAATAACGTTAAAACCAGCGCGGTACACATAAAATATCACTGACGGATCGTCAAATAAAACATTTCAATGATGCATTAAAGAAACGGCGAGGGATTCAAATTGTATTTTCAAAGGCTGCAGTCGCCAACATGATAAAATCAGGTGGTATATTTCCATTGTTAGCTGCAATACCAGCATTGATTGCAGCGCCCCCCCCTCCCCCCAGCGGTGGCGAAAGTGGCTGCGTTGGGAGCCGTTGGTACCGCTGCAGGGATGGTGTTGAAAAAGGCAACTGGGAAAGGATATAAAAAAGGGAAATTGTCTAAGACTACCAGGAACTCCATATTCATGGTATAGCGGAAAGGGCCTGATAATACCAGGAACGATTTATTAGTTGAAAACCCAATTGTTCCCATGTCCAATTTTGATTTAATTGATGCTCTAAAAATCTTGCGAAAAAAACTTCAGAGGGGTTTTTATGAGAGATCAATTACCGAGAAAACCAAACAGCGTTGAAACCGGTATCATCAATCTTGCTAACAGCAGCGGATCGGCAACTCACTGGGTTGCATACGCGATTGATCCACGTGGGATTGTCTATTTTGATTCATATGGGTTAGCTCCGCCAAGCGAGTTTATGCGGTATATAAATTCTTCAATGAAACTCAAAGAGTTTCCGATTTTTTATTCCACGCTGCCAACACAACAATTAAATGATCCACCGATATGCGGCCGTGAAGTATTAAATGTCCTCGCGGAGATTTCATCGTCACAGAAACCACCTCATCTGGTTGTAAATAAATACACGAGTGGGAAATTACAAGGTAATTTTAGAGAATCAATAAATTAAAAATACTAGAGTTTTTACAATAATGATTGATATTTGGGGACGATCTCTGTCAATGTCGAAACCCACCGCGGAAACATCTGCGGGTTCTATCAAGGATGTAAAAAAATAATGGAAGATGAAATCGCTGAGACGTTAAATTTAGCAAGTGTTGACCCGAACGAAATAGTTGTATTTCAAGATCGCCAGAGTAAATTGAAATGCAGTAATGTGTCATTGGATGACATTTTGATACTTCAGAGCGATGCCGCTGAAAACTCTATTGCGCTGTATTCCAGCGGCGGACGACTTAAGCTAGGTGCACTTGTGTCTACGATCACCGACGCGATTGCCGCCCACGGCCGTGATCTGGATGATTATATACGAGGTTATATGACTTTTCGCAAAAATGTCGTACATAAATTCTTTGGAACCCCGCTTGTGGTTGGCATGACTCTCGCTGATATTAAAAACTTTCTATCTTTATTTTTTTTAACAAGGAGGCGGGGAGGATGATGAATAAAAATGAAATCAAGGCAAATTATCTCGATATTTACGCGGATATTTCTAAACTAATAGAAAATTTTGAAATGGTACAAAAACCCACTAACGACGTCGTTGTTAAGTTTTTTGGAACCGCACTTGTGGTAGGCATGACTCTCGCTGAAATTAGCGAGTTTATTGGTAAGCATACTCACAATACCTACGTCGCTAATAATTTCTTCGGTGTCCCGGCTACATCTACGATGACTCTCAACGATATTAATATGTTTATGGTGAGACAAACAACACTTAATACAATCGTGGATAAATTTTTGGGAGAACACCTGTGTCTGAAACCACATCTCTGACAGGCCCGACCCTGACTGAAGTTAAAAAATCTATTGACGAACAAAGCTGACCAGCGAAATTGTTAATAAGTTCTTTGAGGGCAGTAAACCCCAAGGTATCACGATGAAATTTTCTGACATCGACCGGTATATTGAAAACCAAGAACGGCTTAGAATTAACCACCTTCTGATTTCATTCTTTTTTAGCAAGAGGGATGGGAGGATGATGCTTTCTACCGAAATCAGGGCAAATTATCTCGAAATTTATAATGATATTCTTAAACTAAAAACTCTCGATGAAATTAAAAACCTTCTATTTTCATTCTTTTTTAACAAGGAGGCGGTGAGGATGATAAATACTAACGAAATCAAGACAAGTTATCTCGATATTTACGATGATATTCTTAAAGTAAAAGAAAATTTTGAAAAGGTACAAAAACCCACTAACAACGTCGTCGATAAGTTTTTTGGTGTCCCGGCTACATCTACGATGACTCTCAAAAATATTTACAATGATATTCTTAAACTAAAAGAAAATTTTGAAAAGATAAAGATTCCGCATCCACGCATAAGCTTTAAA
This sequence comes from Unio delphinus, assembly GCA_029339505.1. NCBI lineage: Eukaryota > Metazoa > Mollusca > Bivalvia > Unionida > Unionidae > Unio > Unio delphinus. Next base: position 1,659,684 of record JAQISU010000390.1, on the reverse strand, counting down.
AATGTCGTGTATGCGGTCGATCATGGAACCATGGATTGGATAAGAGACGTTTATACTACATTGTCTGCCGGTCTCTGGAAGAGGGGCGAGGCGGGGGGCGATGATATCTACAGTCCAACGGGGATCAAAGGTATCTACAGGCTAACGTGGATATCTATCGATCAGTTTAATATGATCGCGGGCGGTAAAACCTACTCTGGTGGCACCGCGATGTTAATTATCAGGAGTAACGGTCAACACTTTAATGTCGTCGCGGTTGATAGCTCCACCGTTAGATCAAAAATAACTTGGTGTTTAGAACTTGTAGATGATTTTTCAGGCTGAAGCTACCATACCTACGACATCCCAACCCATCTACCCACCTGTCCTGCCCTGGACCCCTTAACGATGGCGAATACTTGAAAACACTAGCGGGTTTAAAATAGTAATGACATCGATGAAATCAATTGAACCGATAATAGTCCCAGAGGTATCACAGTCGCATCGATATCGATATGATACCGTGAAAGAATTTTCCGCATTTTTGAAATCACTTTCTGAGCGTTATCGTGAAAAAATGAAAAATTACCGACGCAGCGTAACAATCATCGACATCACCGTGTACTCGGTGTCCGGTGTGATGGCCAGCGCCGGGTTATTTTGTCGACGGTGACCATGATGGCTCCGATTGCAGTTCCAATCGCTATATCCGCGGCAACAACAATTGCTTCAGTCGCCACCGCGATAACTAAAAAGTTATCATCGTGTTCTCAGAAAAAACTTGCCGATTATACAGCTCGGTACAGGGTGGTATTTGACGCGTACTCGAAATTATCCGAGTTGATCTCGCTGTCGATAGATAATTCGTTCATATCCGATGTTGAATTTTCCACGATGACCCAGTTGTATAACTCCGCGATGTTGAAATTGGAAATTGAAGACAGCGTTAACAATAATGTCACTCGAACTGCTTCAACGAATCGCGGAGAATACCACCCCGATACGAACAAGCCTGATATCAATAACATCAACAAACCCACAATTTAGTGTGAACTTCCCTTCTCCGATTCCAGTGCGTGAGATCGCGCTGGCAAAATTACGAGTATATCATAGCTGGCCTAATATCAGATCGGTTGCATTTGGCGGTCAGCAGCCCAATAACTCGTTAAGGTTTTTGTGGAATAAACCCGATGGTACTCCAGCGCGGGAAACTGTTTCGTTACCAACTGGGTCGTACAAAATTGAGCAAATCGATGCTGAAATTCAGCGTATAATAAAATCAATCACTGGAAAAGAATCAAAAATAGCTATTAAACTTCATGAATCGACGCTCTCGTCGTCGATCGAAATAAGCACAGAGGGATACATTGTAGATATCTATAACAGCTCGTTAAGAACAGTGTTAGGATGGCCTGAAAAACCACCGAAAAAATCCGCCACCGACTTAACCAGAGACGTACAATCATATCATGAAATCAATCCCATATATGGAGATAATTTATCTGATATAAAAAAGGAAAAATCGCCGATAGATTTATATTTATCAACAAAAACAATATGCAATGGGATTTTATCATTAAAAGAACAGCTGACTCATCTGTTACTATCTCATTTACGCTAACTGACATCACTGGTTATTTTAATGAAATTAATCAATTACATAAAACACAACTAGAACAACTACGGCAAACAAACTCACAGAAACACGTTGAAATGCTAAATCAGCTTGTATCTGACATGGAATATATAAATGAACTAATTATTCAAACATTAACCAATGACAACAGCGACAATAAACAACGATTCCTAACCGGTTACAATATCACAGAAGCCGATCTGCGTAATTTCAAGTTTCCCGGCTATAACGCTGAGGAACTAACAAAAATTGTTAGAAACAATATCAAGGTGCTACAAACACTAGATTCAACTGTCCTCCTCAAATATAATAATGATCCAGATGGTGGCGGTAGGCACAATGTGAAGATTTCAACGGTGATTGCGCTCAATTTAACATGTGATGCAGTTGAAGGAAGCTATCAAATTAATCTAGAGCAATCAAATCAAGCACAGCAAGGATATATTCTTTATTCGTTTGCACCAACAGCTCCTCCAGGATTCCTAATTATTGAAAACCCAATTAATCCTGTATACATGCGATGCCATAATAATTCGTTAACGAGAATTAATTTCCGACTCACCAACCAGTCAAATAATTTAATTGATCTACAAGATGAGGTGTTAGCGATTAGTTTGTTTGTAAAGTCCTAAAGACTTGATCAAATATTTGGTTGAAATAAATTATTAACCCATAGCAGCGGGGGGGGGGGGGGTGATGACATCACGACGAGACCGTATTTTGACTAAACAATGAAAACGGCCTTGGAGTATGATTTTGCGAAAAACTTAGGTTTCGAGCAAGTAATCTTTTTTTTGGTTGAAAAAGAAGGATTCGAATTATTTCTCTCGAGATGTTTGTTAGATTTAGAGCAAATGATGTCTGGAGCAAATGTCCGATTCGCCCCCCTGCTGCTGATATACATTTGTATGGCGTTAATAGGTTTCATAATATTTGTTCGAGTAATTTCATTATTTAGCGCGGTAATTACACCTGGTAATCTCTTGACCCATTCACGAGATCGTGTATCCTGGATAAATTACTTCGCGTATTGATATCCAAATAACTGCTCATCAAGTGTCCGATTAAATCGTTCAACAATTGCAAGATCACGATGTAGTGCAGTATGTCCTCGTCTGATGGTGATATTATGATGCTTCATTGTTGATAACACCACACCCTGAAATTCCTTGCCAGGATCAACTTGTAATAGATTTGGCCACTGCAGAGGACCTCGTTGATAAATCCTTTCAAACGCAGCAGCTACTTCAATTGATTACTTTGTCTTTAATGGTTCAGCTTGTTTGTATCTACTCGCAACATCAACTACGGTTAGCGCATACTTGTATGTTTGTTAATTAACAGTATCATGCAGCAGAAATAATATATCAGCCTGATGAACTTCATTAGTGACGCTGACATCAAAATATGAGAAGTTAATTTGTTTAGGCGGTGGTAGATAAATCTGCCATATCGACTGTTTGGATGACCAATATGCCGCGGTGGTATTTTTACTTTTGCGGCATTAGCGAGTTTACCGATAGCTGATATACCTCTCCAGTATACTTTTGTGGAATAAAAAATAGATTCCATGTTGTTATTAATTACCAGCACCCAACATTAATTTGCCTTTCATCACCGATTTTATCAACCATGAAGCTAATTTTTCTTTGAAGGATTTATCAGTGATAGAATTTAACGCATGAATCAATTTCACATCTGCGATATATCTGTGTTGCAGATTATTGCTTTTAATAAGCAACATCTTGAGCATGAAATGCCTTATCAATAGCCTTTTTTGGATATTCGCCGGGTCGGGGTTGGTCTTGATCATCAAGTCTGATGTCGAGTCTGGTTCCAGGGCCACAAATAACTATACCCTGGAAGGTGTTTTTCTCCTGGATTATTTGCCCATGGAGTCCCGGGAAGTTTTGCTAGTTTGGCTGCAATATCACCTCCTCGCTTTTTATCAAATTATTAGAAGCAAATCTAAGCTTTTGGTACCAAATTGTACACACTTACCAGCAAGTGTTGATCTGTTATTGCTTGTTGCAATTGTTGTCAAGTTGTTTGTGCTGGTGCGGTTCTTATATTTCACACAATATAGATCTATAATTTATTTTTAATAACATGAATGTAATTGATTTTTCGGCGACAAAAACACGAGAACCCGTTAAGCATCATGCAGCGCTACCAAATTCTGTTCGCATGATTATAATTGGTCCATCTGTAAGTGGCAAGACGCAGTTGTTACTTAATTTGATAACCAGATGGATGAAATGGGATACACTATACTTCGTAGCCCCATAGACGATCAGCGATGTTATGAAGTGTTAAACGATTTTAACGAGAAAGCAAAATCGGAAATCGATGAGGATATTATTGAATTTATAAACGATATCGAAGAAGCACCGAGTGTTGATTCTCTTGATGGAAGTATTAACCATTTAGTCGTATATGATGATGTGATGCTATATAAACATGCAAACCATGCCAGGATTTTTTCCAGAGGTAGGCATACAAATACTGATGTGATATATGTTACTCAGAGATATACAAAAATACCAAAAGTGATCAGGAATAACTGTAATATTCTTGCTTTATTTAATGGAGTTGACACACATACGCTACGAAATATTCACCAGACCTGCTGCAGTGGAGATATGGATTATAGTCTCTTTAGAAATTTCTTTTGTCAAGCTAAGTCGGTCCCACATGGATTTATAACGATATATTTGCATGACTCTAGATGAAGATATCGTATCGTACTTGATAAAATATTCGGTTGAAACCATAACAGTTTCGGTTTGTCTGAAACAGTTTCGTAGAGGTTTAAAAACTTGGTCTGTTCACACTTTTTTAGCTTTGTCTGAAATAGTTTCGGTCTCCGTAGAGGCCTTATTGTTTGTTGAAAACTTGTCTATTCACCCTTCTCTCTCTCTAGTTTTGTCTGTCTAAAATAGTTTCGGTCTGTCCACCCTTCTTGCTGCTAATATGTATTAAGGTAACAAAATCCCGTTAGTGTGCGTGATCATTGTGTTGTTATATATAATAAAATAACGTAAACTTGATTATTTTGCATCGGCAATTTTATAGTGAAATAAATTTTAAACTTCTCGTTCAACCTTAAATAGTTGGTTTTATTTAGAAATATTAAAATTAAGAACACTAACAAATAGGAACAAATAAACTAAACGATGTTGAACTCAGTAGCGACAGCATTTCCTGAATATGCGTCAATGCTGTTTGTTATCAAGTTCAGGTATCATACATTATTGGAGCCCTTTCATATATAAAACTGCAGACTTCACATCATGCTCTTTTTTTGTCACTTATAATGTATCGAATGATTTTGATTATCAGAGCAAAAGTGACAGATGCCACTCCTGTTTCGTTAAGTACTGAAGCTGAATTGATCAATTGGAAAAGCTGAAAAGTTACAAATTTGTATAACTTGAACAAGTTATTAAGTTGAAGAAAGACAACAATAAATAAAACCTTAACAACATGTGGCGACATCTCACACTTAGCATATAGGATCCTTCTCTCAGTTCTCTATAGGGCGAGTTCTCGATAATTCATTATCAACGATACCGGTGTGTACAGTGTCTCAAATGACGTCACTTCCGATATTTATGACGGGGGGATGGAAGCGTTTTGTCTGATTCAAGACGGATCGGGAGATAATGATCGTTTTTTTCATAAATTTCGTCGTAACCAGTAAGAATGAAAGGTATAAATTTTCAGAAAGTGAACAATATACATATAGCCAATTATATAAAAAATTTTAGTGAATTTCATTTCTGCATGTTCGTCCCCTTTAATGTCATGCCTACATTTCAACCAAGCGAGTCACTATTATGAGAATCATTGACTAACAAACGACTCACTATTATGATTGCCATTGAGGCGATATGGGCTGACTAACAAACGACTCAATGACCGGAACTTGATTGAGGCTGAATGGTCCCAAAACGAAATGACCTAAAAGATCCCAAAGTAACATGTTGCAGATTGCGACAATTGACATCCAGATTGAAGCAGTTAAAGATAGGCACTGAACTTAAGTGTAGCAGACTTTTAACGAAAGAACGCATACTACTTTCATACTATTTCCAATTAAAATTAAATCTTTCTTAATTTAAGACATGTAGGGAAGGCAAATGATACAATATTCAATGACGTTTGAAGCAGGCTGACTGGCAAGACGAGCAAACCAAGAAAGTTTAGAAAACAAAGATTATTAATAGTTCACTGACAAAAGTGCCACCCTGATTAAAGTCACAGGAAGTATATCAGAGAATATTGCAAGGAGGTTAAGGGATTCCTAATAAGAATGCATTTAAAGCGCCTTGTCAATTAACACATATGCAATGAATGACTAATGGAGAAAGAAACTCACAGAGAATGCCTTAAGGAAGGAAAATAGAAGTGTATCGGTAGTTTGTACGGTGAACCTGCATAACTGGTAGCCCAGTTCACATTGGAATGGCTTCAGCTGGAATAGAAACTGAGATTCAGTAATTGATACTGAGGGTCAGGCATTTATGCCGAAAGCAGTTTGAAACGAACGTGTACATAAAAATAATGTATCAGCACAGTAAAGAGGTAATTATGCCATCGCACAGGAAGATAATACAGAAAAAAGGTGTCAAAACTCATATTCAATTTTAATTTTGTCTTCCTTCTTAAGACACGATACGATCAATATTGGGTTCTTATCCAAATATTCCTTTCATATATATACCAAAACTTACACAAAATAAATAATGAATATGTACAATTGTTGCTGATATTTTGTTAGAAATATGAAAGCGTAGACTTTTGCTGAAAATGTATTTTGCTATATCTGCTAACATCGAATGAGAGGACGCATTGTGCAATGTATAGTAGTTTTTGCTATGATAGAATGAGATGACTAATTTTGCAATGTGTAGCCTGTTTTGCTAATGTAGACTGGGAGGACTCATTTTGCAATATATATCATGTTGTTGCTAATGTAGAATGAGAGGATTCACTTTGCAATGTATAGCCTCTTGCTAATGTAGGAACGAGGACTCACTTTACAATGTATAGCTTGTTTTTGTTAATGTATATACATCTTTTCGCTGTTTTGCAGTCTATGTGAGTAAGGTCATCCTTGTAAATTCAGAAAGTGGAACAAAAGTATGTTACGAAGGAGTTCCCCAAACATTGAAATGTGTCAGTAGTCCAGCACGACCAGTACCTATCATACAATGGTTTTATCAAACCAAAAATGCAACTAATGCAACGACATTTATTGCTAACATCACCGAGATGAACAAAACAAATAACGATGGGCTGCATGTGAAAGAAAGTGCAATTACCATAATCCCGAAAAGAGACCAAATATATACAATCCACTGTGCTGGGAATATCGACGGTCAGCAAGCAGTTAATTCAACAATTGTTGACATAGACGTCTTGTGTAAGTTGTCACAAAAGTAAATCGTTTAGCTATCATTACAAACCACTTTTCTTCGGATGAATAGTGCACTTTTTGGTCCATAAAATCATTCCGTACGCATGACAGGTTGGGAATTTTCCCATGAATTCAATGAATAGATGACATTATAAATATCATGCATAATGTACACTATTTATCAGCACATATATATTCTTACCTCTACATTCTTAATGGTACTAATTATGTTATGAAACGTTTCTTATGTCGCAATAGTGAAATAGATCTTCGTTTTTGGTCATATATTTATACGAACATATTCATCCAAATGTTAATCTAGAATTTGTTGAGAAAGGAAACATTTACAAGATTGTTGGGATAATAAATATCGTATCAATGGAATGGTGAGGAGAGAATTCTCAGAGCTGTCATAAGGAAAATGTGCAAGTATTATTACTGTAATGTATATGTTTATAATAATCATTCTATTATATGCAGCCAGTGCTATACCATGTCTCCTTTCTTTCCATAACAAAATAATGGTGAATGGTGTCATATAGATTATTATGGGTTGTGATGTGTTGTGATGTGATTTGGAGTGTTAACAATGTTCCAGTGATACAGATTCCATGTCTGCAATGTGGCAGTATATAGTGAAGTCTAGTACTAGGCGATCATGGCACAGGCATGTAACATTATGTCCATTCCAGTCACATTTTTCCGACACCAGGTCGACCAGTCATAATATTAACTTCTTAATGCTGAACGCCAAGCGAGGCAGCTGTTAGTAACATTTTTGTAAGTCTTTGGCATGACTCTGCCATGGATCAAACCCACAATATTCCGCATCCGAGGCGGACGCTCTAACCACTAGACCACCGGAGCGGTAGATTATTTTGTTTTAGAATATATCGAATAAGCAACGAAATATAACAAATTAGTTATTTTAAGCACTGGAAAAGATATATTAGTGTTATCATGAATTTGGGACATTGCATACGACCATTATTAATGTAGTTAACGACAGAGTTTACATTTATAGTGGATTATGTGCTGCTTTTTTACTTGTGGACTCGTGTGTCTTATTTTGTATTTAATTAATGATTTCGATAATTTAGCAAATGTAGTTATCGTTAAAAAAATGTAAATCAATCCAAACTTATAACCTGCTTTCGTACTTACGTGTCCAATTTGTCAGTTGGCGTCTGTATTATTGGCACATTTGTATAGTATAGTTATCATTCGGATGTCCTTAGGAGCTTATTTGTATTGGTGGGATCTATTTGAATTGATTAAACGTTTAGGAGTTTAGGAATTTTCGCCGCACTGTAAGTTAGTTTAATATTTTAACTTTATATTATAGGAAAAAATAATAATATTTTAAACATTGTATAAACTTATTGATTATCGTTTTTTCTTGGTCCTTAGTCTCAGCTGGTCGATATCTTTACAGTTAAAGACTAAACTGTATATAATTTCAGGTTATCTATATATTATACAGAATACAGTTTTATTAGATTCAACATATGGTTTACATGCATGTGTTTTCAGATGCTCCTGAGATAAATATAACAGTCACTGGTTCGGATCAGCTAAACATGACATGGAATGTAACATGTGAAGCGAGCGGATTTCCCACAAACTATACATTCCATCCTTGGAAGCAAATGCTTGGAGAAGTGACAATTAGATCCGATCTCCATGGTAACAATGAAGGCATCACCAACTCCAGTAAAAATACCTTGACCCTCAATAGGTTGTCACTGGAGGATATAGGGACATACGTCTGTTCCGTCGACAACGGAGTACGAGGAGTCAATGGGGATATTATACAAACTAGTGCTACAGTTCTTAATGTCAAAGGTACGAATATATATTAGTGCTAAGAAAATATGTCTAGTATATAATGCATTATTATATATATATATATATATATATATATATATATATATATATATATATATATATATATATATTGTAAACACAATCAAGACAATATGCAAAATATAGAATACAACATAATGTATAGTGTGTATAGATTCAAGCAAATATGCCTAATATAGAATGCTACATGATATGTATTGTGTATAATTTCAAGACAATATGCTTAGTATGGAAAGCATCATTCATGCTGCGGTGATCCTGCATTACAGACCTAGCTAGCGCCATCAAGATGCTTATCAATATATATATATATATATATATATGCTCGAAAGAATTTTAATATAAGAGTATAAAGTGAAAACCATGTCCACCCATTGTATAATTTCTCATTTGTATTGTCTTTAGTTTGCTGAGGAATGAAGAATAGACAGTTAACACACCCTGAATCGTGAACATCGTCGATTTCATGGGTAGCAAATACAAATGTTAACGAAAGTTATTAAATACATGTTGAACATATGTTTATTAAAATAGATATGTGTATCTACATTTCGAGTTTCTAGTTGATATGCTTGAATGGATAACATATCGATATAAAGTGAAAGTGATGCAGAGAGAAATGGAAATAAATGGAATGTCGAATAATATACATACATTTGCTTCCCTTCATTTTAGGGAAACCAGAAGTCGTAAACAGGAAACAGGAAACATTTACTGGAGAAATTGGTTCATCCGCCAATGTATACGTAGCCTATTATAGTGACCCGGTCATTACTGAGTTTAAATTTCAAAGAAATGGTTCAAACGTCGAGAGAACAAGCAGGACACATACATATATCAGCACGAACGTTGTTGAAGTACTGTTCCATAACAAGAATGTAATGCTGGCAGTTTCGATGGCACATCTGTTGATTAAGAACCTAACTGAAGATGATTTTGACGATTACAATCTTGTCTTAGAAAATTCACTTGGTAAAACAGAATTTAAAGTGCAACTGAATCTAACAGGTACTATTCTAAATATTTCTTACATTCTTCCATAAATACACGTTATTTGCGGTTAAATTATACATTTTCAATTAAACCTCGATCCCAAATTCAACATCAATTTTAGTATACATTTTATAATTTTATTTCGTAGAATTAAAAATGTAATTGGAAATATTTATATTACTGATATTAAACCATAATTTCATTTCAAATATTTCAAAATGTAACTGGAAATATTTATAGGTATGATATCTTTTGATAAACCATGTGACCAAAAGGTGAAAGGTTGATTATCAAGTTGAATATTTCCTGTGTTTGGGTAGGAGTGAAAACAAGAAAGGTTCATTATCAGGTTGAATGTTTCTTGTGTTTAGGTAAGAATGAAAGCAAGAAAGGTTCATTAGCAAGTTGAATGTTTCCTGTGTTTGGGTTGGAGTGACAGAAGGAACGGTTCATTAGCAAGTTGAATGTTTCGTGTGTTTGGGCTGGAGTTATAGCAGGAAAGGTTCATTAGCAAGCTGTAAGTTTCCGGTGTTTGGGTAGCGATTATTATATATTTTTGACAGATCATAAAGACTTTATATAATATAACATAAACATATACCTTAGTGTGATTGTTTACAATAAGTTACTTAAACTTGAACATAATGGTAAGGGTTAGAATGGTACTGATACTTACAATAAATTGCTTTAGTCTCTTTAGACCTTGTTGAAACTTCCATTCGCTGCGTTGAGAGAGAGAGAGAGAGATATTATTGATTGTATCGTTGGTGTATCACAACATTTAAGACAATTCATACATACATACATACATACACATACATACATACATACATACATACATACATACATACATACATACATACATACATACATACATACATACATACATACATACATACATACATACATACATACTTGCATACATACATACATATATTATACATGCATACACACACACACACACACACACACACACACACACATACATACATACATACATACATACATACATACATACATACATACATACATACATACATACATACATACATACATACATACATACATACATACATACATACATACATACATACATATAGGTCATGATGCATAATTTTCACAACAATCATAGAAATGAAAAGTATCAAGCAATTGTACTTAAATAAAACTACTTAAATGTTCAATTAGGAGGTTTTAAATTGTTTTCTTTTCCCAGCAGAGACAACACTTATTCCACCACTATATACATATGTAATGCTTAATTAATTTGTACCTAAAGTTGGAGGAACCTAAAAGCTGCAATTTTGAAAGGTTCGTTGGAAAACTAGTTTTTTATTTTTCAGAGTATTCCATCAATCAAACTTATGAAAGAAAATATATAAAAAGTTAATAAAAAAAAACAGATACAGAGGACAATAAAACAATATTTATTTAAATTGACATAGTATATGTAGTACAAAGTAAAATATAGCAATATGTATGTAAATGAATTTATTATATGTAGTACAAAGTAAACTATAGCAATATTTATGTAAATGGATTTATTATATGTAGTATAAAGTAAAATATTTAGAACAAGATAAACTGCTAAATCGATAAATGTATTCAAATTTGCAAGTATAGAAAAAAGAGAAAAACGATAGTTTATTAGAAGAATTAATCTTGTGGAATTTAGAGCAAATGAAGGATCCGGAATTCTGTAAAAGAAACTAAAGATGTGTGGCTATATCGATCTTAGTTGTTCGACATGTAAAATATGACCAAATAGTGTCTAAATTATTAATTATATTGAACTCAGTCGCTATAATTTAATATACGTTTAAATATCAAAACTGAGGTAGTTATTTCGTTGATAAAGAATCCTTCATTGTTCTTGTTTTAATTTTAAAAAATCTTACATTGAATTAGTCCTGTTATAATCTATTGCGACATTATTCATAAAAATGAGTACAGTATGATTTTTGTTCGTGAATATTTCTACACGCACACAATCTTTAAGACGTTTTTGAAACTTGATTTGAGAAAAGAAAACCCTGATTGTGAAGGTAATACAACATGATTAGAGACAGGAAGACCCTGATTGTCATGGTAATGAACTAGGATTAGAGAAAGGAAGACCCTGATTGTCATGGTAATGAAATAGCATTAGAGAAAGGAAGACCCTGATTGCTAAAGTAATGAGCCAATCAAACATATGGTTTTGTAACAAACATTCAACTTTATTTCTTTTTATGCATAAATAATACTGTCTGAAAAGAAGAGGAGAATCCTGATTATCATCAATATGCAACCATACCATTGTTTGTTGGGATGGGAGCAGGAATAGCTATTTTAGTCATCACAGTTATCGCTTTAGTCATCGTTATGCTGAGGAAAAGGTCACGTGGTATGTTCGTTTTGAATCATTATAATCAACCTTCATCTGTCCTTTGATACAATTTATTTCTAGTATATGGAGTTTGACAACTTCGAAGCATGTGAAATCTAGATTGCGATAATAATCTATTTTATTTTTTGTTTCGAGTTAAAATGATGAAAGTAAGTAAAACAATATTGAAGAATGTGTAAATATATGTCACTAAAACTTGATAAGACAAAATCTGAGAAAAAATAAGAAATATCAAAAACAGGATAGTGATTTTATTACTATTATTTTATTTTACAATGGTGAGATTAAACGGAATTGTGTATTAGCTTCCATCTTTTCTAGGTTAATGTTTAGATGGCATTTATTATAACTTACTTATGGAACCTACTATGTAGACCCCATCCGAAAGAAAGCTACTTTATTGTATATAGCATACATGATATGTTTTTTAATTACAGGCAAAATGTCTGAAGAAAACGAAGTTCATAGGTAAAGCAGTACTTACATTTATATACACACATGATAACTTTGCACACACCTAACAAAATTGGTAAAAAACCAAATATACAAATATGGAACAGACACTTAATGAAGTGATTACTCATATCAAGATAGGTCTTAATAAAATAAGTATCAAACTAACGTATATTGTCTGCTCTGAAAGTAGTATATTTTTGTTTCATTTAAAAGAGGAAAAGTTCTTGCAAATAGACATTAACCCTTGCATACTGGAACAATACGATTATATATTGGGTGGAATATTAATAATCCAGGATGGGATAAAACTTGTGTTGCTATTACATATGATTTAGTGTGTATGAACGTTATGTGAAAAAGCTAAAATGGCATGTCTTGGATATTTACTTAGATGATTAGAGAAAGGGGACGTACAGTTAAACGGTCATTGCTCACAGCAGTATCTTATGTTGTGGGTTCTATCAATCGTGGAATCCGCACACATTGTTACACTGCTAATTCAGAATAACTAGTGTTGATGAAAGACACATTTCGCCTCGAAGATAATTTCTCTGAACCATTATCCTTTTTGTTGAAAAGGAGGTTGTTTTAATTTTGTTAATCTAATGAGCCAACTTGTGTGTATACAAAGGTCATATGCAGACATATTCTTCTTCTGGTATGCAATGTTGGGTAGCTGCATATAAAAAGATTCGGTGTAAATATTATTCAAACTGTTTTACTAAACATAATATTAAATCATCACTATTTTCTTTTATAATCATGTTTCTTTTCTACATTTGCATTTAATTTAATATTTTATTGTTAGGTATGAAGGAGTCAGATTGGATCCAACCGGTATGGACAATGCAGTTATATCGGAGTATGACTCTATACGAGAGGATGACAACATTTACACAGAAATGAACGGTACACCCCGAAATCGATTGATTTCTAAGATATTCGATTATTTCAGATAACTAATTGTTCTGACTAAAGTTGCAAATATAGCTTTTAAATAGAATTCATGTAAAACAATGTCCATAAATGTAACTACGTTTCATCGTCAATTCAGGATGCATTTGTTTAATTGCTTATAACGTAGATGTAAAGTACATTTTTTCACTTTTTTATATTATTTTTTTTTCAGACAACTCTGCCGACAGTATACAAAGTAATCTGAGGTAACTAAAAGACTTATACTATATGAATAAGAGATTATACTATATGAATAAGAGATTATACTATATGAATAAGAGATTATACTATATGAATAAGAGATTATACAATATGAATAAGAGATTATGCTATATGAATAAGAGATTATACAATATGAATAGAGATTATACTATATGAATAAGAGATTATACCATATGAATAATGGATTATGCTATATGAATAAGAGATTATACAATATGAATAAGAGATTATACAATATGAATAAGAGATTATACAATAGGAATAAGAGATTATACTATATGAATAAGAGATTATACAATATGAATAAGAGATTATACAATATGAATAAGAGATTATACAATATGAATAAGAGATTATGCTATAAGAATAAGAGATTATACTATATGAATAAGAGATTATACTATATGAATAAAAGATTATACAATATGAATAAGAGATAAAACTATGTTCAGCATCTTCTTTATATGAAAGCATAAGAACAAATGAAGCAAAAAGGAGAAAAAATGAATCGGTGATATATATATATATATATATATATATATATATATATATATATATATATATATATATATATATATATATATATATATATATATATATATATATATATCTTTCTATCTATCTGTCTGTGTGTGTGTGTGTGTGTGTGTGTACAAACATATAAACATAATGACGCTTGTGAAGAAAAAACAAACATTTAACATGAAATTGGTTCTATTTATTAATATGCACACATTTACTATGTAGCACAGTATCTTTAGAGAAAATTCCTTTTGCGAAATGAAATAACGAAAGTAGAAACTGACCAAATCTACGATCAAGGTCAAATGCATCTCTGCATGGCACCAGTTTGAAAAAGCGAAGCGTTCTTATATGGAATAAGAGCTGTATTAGGCAAAACACAGGTTAAAATGGTGTTATAAACTAGGCACAGCCAGTTACGGATATTTAATTTACATTGTGTGGTTGACCTTTGTCTGTAATTAAGGGTAGTATATTTCAAGTTATAAATATAACGTTTACTTTGGTTTGTGTGTAAGATCCAGCCTTGATTATGACCTTTGAAGAGTACAAAAAACGAATTTGTTTAATGTTTGTGGGTTTTTTTAAAGTTAGTTTGGCTCCTTCAAACAATAACAATAACAGAGTGAAAACTACAAGCTTTGTAAACGTTAACAAATAGTTCATGTCCCTAGGAAAACAAAGTAAAAATGTCAAAAGGATTTTACGAGTCTACGAATCAAATCCCAACACAAATTCAAAGAATATTCCAAGTATTCAAAAATAGAAGTCCCAGTAATAAAATGTTCTAATGAAACTGAGATCGAATCCCGATGAAGTCCTAAATGGAAGGCGATGACGAAAGCTTTGGTAAGCGTCGTACTGATGCGAAAACAATTCTTTGTTGTATTGCATGCTCCAGTGTCAGAATTCCGTGTATATTTTAATAACTGACTTTGTACAAGAATTAATTAAGAGCAAAAGGAGTTCCAATGAAAACAAGCTTGAAATCCAAAACAATTATATATAAAAAATAACTAGCTCAAGAACGTATCAAGACCTAAAACATTTTGATGTCTCAAGTGTTAACGCTAGTAATGTCTATTCTTTCTAAAACCATCAATAAGAAATCTAGTTAAGACTCAAAACAGATGGCCAGGTGGTGGTAAGTAAACTGGAAAAAAACAATTAATAATTGCTTTTTCTACGTACTCCAATTACAACCTCGAATTTACTTATGAATCTTACTCTGCGAAAAAATAAACATATTCATTACATGTTAATAAGTACTTGGCGAACAATTCATCGCAAACGGTATCACTTTATATTGGCAATGTCAATCTCGAGTCACGAACGCCGAAATATATCATGTCCTTTCCGTCAGTGGAACTTGCCAAAATCCTTTCAGAAGGTCACATTGGGTGACATACCAATCGAGCCATCGATTCTTGGTAATGGAAATTAATCTGTTTTAGTCACACTTTTCTTATATTTAGTGCACATAGGGAAAATTGTATCCGGTGACGGAACAAGTATATACAGTCATTTATTGTGGGCTGTATAAAATCATTCCGCAGCAAATATTGAATTTCGTTTGAAAGAGTTTATACTGTACGGGTCTTGTTTCACAGATGTGTAAGTTACACTTTTAATGTCATGGAAAACAATTATTGGAGGAACATCTGGAAATAAGTGCTCATATTAAAATAATAACTGTTGAAATTCATTCTTATATTCATACCTTCTGGATTCCGAATATGTGCAAATCAGAAGAGTGAGATGGTATTCCTATGCTTATCTTGACTGAGTGACCTATCTCATTCAATATACACGTTTAACATGTTTTGTTTTTGTTTTTTCATCCCAGAGGAATTTATGAGCTAATTTAAATCATTTGCTTTCTTTAAAATTCTTTTGGAATAAAGATAATTTTGTGGCATGGGAAAGATTGCAAGCACTCTATCATCAGGCTGAAAACTCCTTTCCATTGAGGTTGTATTATGCCATAACTTCATGTTTGAGCACAATGCAGATTCGCTCTCGCAACCTTACAAGTCTTTGACAAAGCATACTTAAAATTGGAATCAATAACTTCATTAGAAAGTACGTTATCTTACAAGAACTTTGATGGTCCACACACAGTGTGCCCATGAACCAGTTCAAAGGGACTAAATCCAACCGATGCTTTAACAATTAACGATAGTGAATGAATTCCTTCATCCCAACCATTGCCAATATGAAAACATTATGTTCGAGTCATATGTTTCATTGCCTGATGAAATATTTCTAAAGCCCCTTGGTTATAAGGGTGATATACACAATATTTTAATTAAATGAGGTCTACATTATACATAACTTGTTATAAATTTCAGACATGAAAGTTTACCCTTGATCAACTTGGAAAGATTTGGTAAGGCCAAATGGAGTGCAAAATCTTTATTACTTTTTTTGCTGGTGTTTTGGAAATTCATGTCTTAGCCACTTTTCTCGAAATATATCGTATATAATATTTTATCTCCTATAATTGTTCTATGCAGTTGTTGTTGCATCCGTTAGTCTCGTGATATGAAGAAAGTACGACCATGCGAGATTTTTCGGTCCGTGGTTGTGCAGCGTCTGTAGTATGAAGCTCAACAAGGGAGTAGCAGTTCTTTTTGCACTGGAAAGTTGAGCTTGGTTTGTTTTGGAGTTGCTTCGGCTTCCACCGAGATCACTTCCATCAGATAGCAAGCGTAGCTTGTTCTCGCCGGCTTTCTAACCAGTGGTCAGAGCGTGTCGGCAGCTGAGTATGTCTTGAACAAGCTCTTCCCAGTTGTTGACATCGAAGTCAAGGGATTTCTTGTCGCGCTTGCAGATATCCATGAAGCGAATACGTGGCCGTCCGATCGACTTTGTTTTATAAGAGGCACGCTCCAAATAAAGAAGGTCTTTGGGGATTTGTCCACCATCCATCCGACGTACATAGCCCAGCCATCTGATACAACGTAGGAGGAGAAATGGATCTATGCTGAAAATCTTGGCACGTTCAAGCACCTCTTTGTTACTCGATCACTCCAAGTTATCTTGATTATGCGTCGGAGACATCGCATGTGAAAGGCGTTCAGGTTTTTCTCTTGTGACGCGTACTGAGTCCAGGTTTAAATGGCATACAGGTGAGTGCTTAACACACAGGTATGATACACGGAGACCTTAGTGTTGTGTGTCAGCATAATGTTCTTACACACTCTTTGTGACAACCTAGAGAGAGTTGTTGATGACTTCACAATTCGCTCGTTGAGTCAGAAGCATTGCGATTGCATTAAGGTATAAATTGTTGGTGATATTAGTGCCTAGATATGTGAACGGACTACCTCAGGTTTTTAGTTGTCGATGATAATGATTGGTGTCCGCGATTTGAGCCATCTCGTTTGTTTTCTTTAGGCTGACGGTCAGCCCAAATGTATCGCAAAGCGCTCCATCAGGTGCTGTAATTTAGCTTTGAGCAAGTGGCTACAGCAGCATCGTCTGCGAAGAGCATATCTTTTATAGTTGCTTCCCTCTTTTTTCTCTTTGCCTTTAGTCGTACGAGGTTGAACAGTTTGCCGTCTGTATGTGCAGGTAGATCCCTTCTATGGACATCCTAAGGCAAGCTTGACCAGGGCAGTGAAGAAGATTTCGAAGCGCGTGGGGGCTAGGACACAACCCTGTTCAAGGGGTTGGATGTTAGGTCATTGTACTGCACTGTGCTTTTCATATCATGGTGGAAGTACTGGATCATGCGTAGCAGATATGGATGGCATCTAATATTCGATAGGATTCTAAAGAATCAGTCTCTGCTGACAAGATTGATCGCCTTGGTGAGGTCTGTAAAGGCCAATACGTGTGGTTTGTCATTTGCAATTCTTATCAAGTTGTCTGACAGAGAAGATCATGTCGATTGTGGACCTCTATGTACGGAACCCGCAATGCGACACTTGATACACTCTGTCAACATGCATCTATAGTCTCCTCAGGATGACTCGTACGAAGACTTTACCCACAGTCATGAGAAGGGATGTGTCCATGTAGTTGTTGCAGTCAATTCTATTGCATTTGTTCCTGTACAGGGTTATTATATTGGCGTCTCTCATCTCTCATGTCCTGAGACACTGCGCCCTCATCACAGCACTGGCAGAGAAGGTCGTCCAGGTGTGTGAGTAACACGCTGAAGCCGCACATGATGACTTCTGTTGGGATGCCATCATTCCCCGGAGATTTAACAAAGAACAGTTTCTCTAAGGCCTTTAATAGTTCTGCCACAGTATGCTTCTCGTCAAGTTCGGCCACGAGCCGAGTGTTTTCAATGGAGTTGATGGCATCGTTGGTCACGTGGTTCTCTCTGAATTACAGTACAGAGTAGTATTCCACATAACGCTCCATCTGCTTAACCGTGTCATTGATTGTGTCGTCACCGTCAGACGTTAATGGTGCTATCACTTTGTTCGTGGGACCCATGTTTTCTTTATGCCGTCGTACATGCCTCTGATGTTTCCTATATCTGCTTCTGACTGGATAGTTTGACAGAGCTGAAGCCAGTATTAATTGGTATTCTGTCATAAGAACCTCTGCTGTTTGCTTCCGGTAGACATGCATGCCTTTAGATTCCTCTGCCAACGGGATGGGGTCGTCTTAATCCAGGCAAGCACTGTCACGCTCTTCTATGGCTGGCGTGAATGTAGGTGAGTTAGCCTCAAACCAGGCGTTGTTTTTTGACTGTTTTTTTTTACCAAAGATCCGTGTGGCTGTGCTGTACATAGTCTGTCTGATTTAATTCCATCTCTCTTTGGCACTACCGTTAATATATTCTAAATCAACCGTTTTGGAGAGGGCATACGTGAACTCCTCACACTTGTCTGGATATGACGTCTTGCTCACTTCAGTGCGTGGTGTATTCAGTGTGTCTTTAGAGCGGTGTGTCTTCTTTGGCTGAAGCTTCATTTTTCAGCACACCAGCTGTGGAAGGTAAGGGCAAGAGGCACACCCTTCATGGCAGAACGTCTGTTAATTATCAAGCCCAGTTGGTGCCTGTGTTTTGATACGGTATGTCCTATTAACCGTTGTGTTGTTGCTTTTTCTAAAATAATGAATTGATGATGCGGAAATCGTGGTACGAGCACATCCCTAGGTGTCGCTGCCCGTTCTTATGCATCTTCCCAGTAGCAAGCTTGCCAGGGTAGGAAGGCCAAATGTTGTGGTCAGCACCCACAATAGCGTTAACGTCGCCTAGTAATATCAAGTTCCCTTCCTTTGAACTTGTGTGGATGAAAGAGTCTAAATCGTCGTAGAACTCATCTTTGGTATCTGCGCTGACGCTTAATGTGGGAGAGTAAACACTGATCAGGTTGACATGCCAAGTTGTGGTGAGTTGGCTGGGGGATAACAGTCTTCCGTTTCGTTGTTGGCAGGATACTATCATCCCCTGCAGAGTTTTGCTGACGTTGTATCCAACATCAAACTTTCTGGCTTCGTCATTACTCTTTCCTTGCCAACAGAAGCTGTAGTTCTCTTCTCTGAAGGACCCATAATCTGGTAGGCGCGTCACATGTACTGCCTCGATGTCAACCTGGGGTCATCAATGAATGAAATCTTTCGAACATCCTGATTGTATGGAGACCATCTGAGAGTCCAGTCAGCGTGATCTGGATATTCCAGATACCACGCTTGGATATTGGATGATTCTTTGTTGGTTTTCGGTTGTTGTTTATTGGTGTAACAGGTGCGGTCCGCTTTGTCATGTACCCGCGTACTCCTTAAGGAGTCTTGGAGAGGGCATACATGAACTCATGCTTAACCGCTCAAGATTTAATGTGCCATAAACTCAACCAGTAAGGCAGACGAACTGTGACGGGACGGCACCTTATTGTCTGGGTGCTCCCGAACTTGAGGCGGGCAGTAGCTGTCCAGTGAGACGTATTGATTTCTCCCACCGTAGGAAGCAATCCCTGGCGTCTGACCCTACTTTAATCGAGCGATGACTTATAACCGGTAAGCTGCTGCTTCTCGTGTTGTGTCGACGCTGTGAAGCAAAGCTGGAGTGTCCTCTCCAGAGCGCAAGCATGGGCAGGGTGATATGGAGAATCAGGTATTGCCCATACAGCTGATTACCCCTCTCCATGAAGCTGATGGATCCAATGGAAAAGACAAACCGGTACATCATGTCATTAGCGGCGTCGCAGGAGCCGCCGAGATGACAATGAAAACAATGCGAAGTCGCCATAGGGATTCCGTCTCCGGATTTTCTGTTAGGGTTTACCCCCTTAGTCTTTCCCATGAAAGGGTATAGTCGCAAGGCAGGGAAGGTTTGAATTCAGAATTCATCTTCTCCTAGATGGGGAACAATCCAAGGTTAACGAGACACATCTGCCCGAAACATCTGGTTTTAATGTGCCATAAACTCTCCAGTGATCCTTTCTCCAGTCCGTTTAAACAGGTTTTGCGGGGCTTAGTTACACCACTTGTGAAGGCCTCAATCTGGATTTGGTTGACAGAGATTTTGCTATATGCAAGTAATTGGAGGTTTTCTAAGGGAAATGGGTGTGTATCTCTCACATCCACCAATGCGATAACAACCCTTGGAACCCTATGCAATCGTAATAACTTAAATTCTAGCTTTTAATTCCTTGCAATTCACTCAAACCATGTTATGCGATACTCTTGGTCCTGATAAATTGCCAATGCTGCTAACATAATTTTATCAAAATAACCTATTATAACAAAACCATGGCTGCCAATTCGCTTATTAATATTACAATATGTTAATGTGTAGATCAACGTATAGCACATTTTGAATCGAAGATTTATTATCGCGTCTAATATGAAGTTTAAAAATAACCTTTTCTCACAAGAGCTATAATTACTGGCATTATTGTATATGTGCCAGTTCAAATTTATAATTTGAGCAGTATTTTCATACCGCTTTCGAATTATTTTAAAATTCAGATTCTAACGTTTTCAATCCCCCCTGCATGATTTTGTGCGCACACCAACATAAGTGAACGTTATTGTGTTATCAATCTAATTCAGTGACCAACAAAATCGCTATTATCATGCTACGTACATCTCTGTAAATAACTGTTGACATGTCAGGTACTAAGTACAGGATACGGAGTATTTCAAGCATATTCGGTGTTTACTAGACGCAATCATGCATTTAAAATATTCCTGTGCTGAACACTGCGGAGTCTACTCTTATTGGAATTATATATTAAAACAAAACCTTTGTATTTTCTTCTAACTTTTGATGTTGTTACGGTAATACATCTGACTTAATTTACATGTTGTTAATGTGTGATGTCTTGAATACATACCTCAATATTATAGTCTTGCAACTAACGTGTACGAAATGCAATTTATGAACCAAGATATCGGAAGTAACGTATTTTCTTATCTCACACATAAAATAAAGGCTTGAACCCGGAAGAATGATTCATCAATCTGCAGAGAATGATGTCACTTGCAATCTGTATGATAGTGCAACAAGTAGCAAGACCGAGGTTTATTCCTACGTAGAACCCTTAGGTAAGGCAGTCCTGACCTTAAAAATATAAGTTTGCATTATATTTTTTTTTTACAAGCAACACTATTTAGATGTAGAAGGACATGATAGTCTTTCTTTTATACCTCACTTAGATAACTGAGTTGTGTTAAATGCTTACGTACATTCATTCATACATACATACATGCATACATAATTACATACATACATACATACATACATACATACATACATACATACATACATACATACATACATACATACATACATACATACATACATACATACATACATACATTCATACATACATATACATGAACGAATCTACTCACTGCATATGTATATGTTGTGGAAACCGTTTCTAGTTTTAATGATGCAAAAGCTGTATTTTTATATTTATCAAACTGAGTCATGTCTTTTATCCTTACAAAGATACTAGTTTTAAGCAAACTTAAAATATATGGTACCATGTAAATATACTACTGACTAAATTCGGTTGTCTTTTCAGAAGTAAGAGATCAAAGAAAAGAAAAGGCAATTTCTAGGTCAGTACTACACTTAACACAGTAAAGATATATTTAGACTGGTATTCAAAACTTTAAATGTTGTGTACTAAATTTAATACAGTAAATATATATTTTGACTGGTATTCAAATCTTAAAATGGTGTGTACTATATTTTAATACAGTAAAGATATATTAAGACTGGCATTCAAATCTCTAAATGACGTTTACTACATTTAATACTGTCACAGAATTAGGCGAAAATTTGAACTGATTTTTGTTGTACTTGAATTGCAAACGAAACTCACCATTTTCTTGATTTCGTCGTACACGCATTACCTGGGGTGATTAAGTGGCGTGTAACGATTTGCATGTGCCAATTTGTAATTTACATGAAATCCGAAATACTCGTTTTACGTGGTGTACGGCAAGCTCGATGTGATTTATGTTCACCTATTGAGAGTATATAAGGCTAAGGATTTATCATAATTTTTACGGGAACTAAAATATCTAATCGAAGGATAGATAACCTCGTCTTGCAAATCTCCAGCCAAAGGGGTGAGTGTTAAATTTACATTTCGTTTTATTGTGAATTTTATTCAGATTATCATTTCGTATAATGATGCTTTTATTGCAATTAAACGTGGAATATTTGGAATTACTAGTCACTTTTAGACTATAAATACAATATCGTAATCTACGGCTTAGATTATTTTTGAGACAACTATTATTAGTCTGGTTTTGTTTATTATAGCTGATTCAGTCTGATTCCAGTTGATTCCGTCGTTGATTCAGTCTGATTCCAGCTGATTCCGTCGTTGATACCGTAGAAGTTCATCACTGATAGCGCATCTAATAACATCGTTGATACCGTCTCTGATACCGTAGCTGCTAACATAGTTGTTACATTGTTTTTGGTACCGTAGCTGCTAATTACATCGTTGATACCGTAGCTGCTAATAACATCGTTGATACCGTAGCTGTTAAACACATTTGATACCATCTTTTGATAAACGTCTTTGATATCGTATGATTTGTTGTGGGACATCTATTGTTTGTTCTGGAACATCTCTGTATAAATATCTGAATGTGATTGTGCCGTTAATTTGTGCAAACGGAATTGAAGTATCTGTCTGTGTGTCGAACTGTCTGTTCGTCAACATCTGTGTAACATGTAAATATCCGGAAAGCTAGAAGTCCGAGTGTCGGAGCTGTCTTAGAGTTGTAAAACGTCCGGGTAGACATCTAGGGGAGTGAGGAACCGTTGGTTCGGGTAGATGTTGTATGCTGTCTGAACGTATAACTGTGGTGGATCCGTGTAGGGAAACGTCCGATAATAGTATTGGTCAACCCTCGGTTCTCGGGGAAACTGGGAGACGATTCAACTGTTGCTGAATCGTGCGGTTATACAGGGGAGACACATAGGTGTATTGAAATTGTGATATAATTTAATACATTGTTGTATTTGCATGTTTATGTCAGATCGCAATAATATTTCAAGTGATCACATAGATATCAATAAAAGCTAGCAACTTGATTGAATACAAGTATATGATCGTGCTAGTTATCGCAATCCATCGTGCGATAGATAGTTTGTCGTTTGTGTTTATTTTTTTTCGTAAATCATAGTTGCATTTATTTAACTTTCGTAAAGGATTCTTGGATCTGTGTATAATCCAAGAGATCCCTTTACATTTGTGATTCCTTTTGTATTGTTATTTAATTTGTTCATGTATTGTGAATGGTTGTGAGTTTAATTGTGGGTTGAGTGCATGAATTATTGTGTTGTTACATCTGTTTTTTTTTCATTTATAATTTATTACATAAATTTATATTTTCTTTCACAAATTGTGTTTGTATTGTTCATTTAATCCACCCTCCTCTCGGTAACAATTCTGTTACAATGGTGTCAGAAGTGGGATCATTGGATTAAGTGAACTGTCAATCATTTTTGTGAAGGTATACATTTAATGTTTATATTCGAGCGTGACCTTCTGTTAAGATAATACTCTAGTTGGAGTTTATTTTTGTCTAGTTTACCTAGGTCCGTGAGTCCAGTATAAACGTGTTTAAAGTATTGGTTTGGTTATATATCTATATTCATATTACAATTGTCATGTCATCCCTTAAGGACTTGGTTGCCTTAGGCAAAGAATTTGGATATGAAGGTGAAAGCTTAAGGAAATTTATTCAAGAAGAACAAGCCCGGGAAAGGGACGAAAGGGTAAGAGCAAGGGAATTAGAAAGGGAAGCCGAAGAAAGGAAAAGGGAATTACATAGGGAATTGGAAAAGGAAAAGGGGGAGGCCGAAGAGAGGAAACGGGAATTAGAAAGGGAATCCGAAGAAAGGAAACGGGAATTAGAAAGGGAATCCGAAGATAGGAAATGGGCCTTCGAAAGGGAAAAGATAGAATTAGAGAAGCAGGCCGAAAGGGAAAAGATAGAATTAGAGAAGCAGGCCGAAAAGGATAGGATAGGATGGGAAATGGAAGCGGAGCAAAAGCGAATAGAGTTAGATGAGAAAGCAAAACAACGGGATCATGAGCGTAAGGTAGAATTAGCGACATCTGGAAGAGAACACGATTCTGCCTTTAGCAAATTAAGGGGCCCCAAATTACCTCCCTTTGACGATGAAAAAGATAACATAGATAGTTATCTTCATCGGTTTGAGCGGTATGCCGAAAACCAGAAGTGGAGTCAAAATGACTGGGCGCTGCATCTGAGTGCTTTATTAAAAGGTAAAGCACTGGATGTATACTCGCGACTTCCTAGGGACGATGTGTTTAAGTACGACGTCCTAAAGGAAGCACTTCTCAAAAGGTACGAGCTCACTGAACAAGGTTTTCGGAAAAAGTTCAGGTATAGCAAGCCCGATAAGGGAGAAACCTTTGGTCAGTTCACCGTCAGAATTGCGAACTATTTTGAGCGGTGGATTGAATGCGGCAAAGCGGTGAAAACGTTTGAAGGGTTGACTGATTTCTTGCTCAGAGATCAATTATTTAATACAGTTGGGCGAGAATTAGATCAATTTCTGAAGGAGAAAGTCTTCACAAACGTAAAAGATATGGCTAAGCAAGCCGATTTATTTGCCGAAGCTCATGGGGGAACCCAGAACGTGGTTTTAAAAGATTTTAAGTCTGGAAACGAGTCTGTAAGACCTATGCCTAGGGAGCCTGTAAAATCAGCTGAGGTAAAAAGGTCAGTTGGGAATCCAGTTTTTCAGCGTGTGCGGTGTTTCTTGTGTAATGCATTGGGTCATGTTCAAAAAGACTGTCCTAAAAGAAAGGCACTTATACATAAGGTAGCAGTGGCTATACAAAGTAAAGGTATATCCGATAACAACGTACATGTAGAACCTTGTATTCATTCACTTGGCACGTGTTTATTTCCTGAAGCGCGCGTACCAACCGCGAGAGGGTTTGTCAACGGTCGAGAAGTCGTGGTATTGCGTGACACTGGTTGTACGGGCATAGTGATCAGACGTAGTCTCGTGCAGGATAACCAAATGCTCGGGTGGGAATCCCCATGTATGTTACTTGATCAGACGATGGGTCGCATTCCCGTAGCAAGGATCACAGTAAAAACACCTTTCTTAACGGGAACTGTTGATGCCCTTTGTATGTACAATCCTATTTACGATCTGACGATCGGTAATGTTGAAGGTTCCCGTCTTCCAACCATGGCCGATTTTAAAATACCTTTGGCCCAGGCAGTCGAAACGCGAGCGCAAACACGGCGAGAGAAATGCGCGTTTAATAAATTAATAGTCCCTGAATCGATCTCAGGAATTTCCCGTGATGATTTCAAACAAGAGCAAGAACGTGATGAATCCATCAGAACAATTGTTGAGAAAATCACGTCCGGCGCGATTAAACATTGCAAGCGTGGGGGTAGCTCTAGATTCGTACGCAAGAACGGATTAATTCATAGGGAGTTTAGCGCTCGGGAGGGTAAGAAGTATTGGCAAGTGGTCGTACCCCAGAGATATAGATCTCAAGTACTTAGGGTGGCGCATGAGTCAAGCATGGCAGGACACCTAGGTAAGGCTAAGACCACTAGCAGGGTAGTCGCTGAATTCTACTGGCCAGGTGTTAATGGCGATGTCACACGGTTCTGTAGGTCGTGCGACGTATGTCAGAAAACCGTCTGTAAGGGAAGGGTCACAAGGGTGCCCTTGGGACAGATGCCATTAATAGATACACCGTTTAAAAGAGTGGCAGTAGATATTGTAGGACCAATACACCCAGTTACCGAAAGAAAGAATCGGTACATACTTACTCTGGTTGACTACGCAACCAGATACCCTGAAGCCGTAGCGTTACCAACTATTGAAACGGAAAGGGTAGCTGAAGCATTAGTTGATATCTTCAGTAGGGTAGGGGTGCCAGAGGAAATCCTCACTGATTGTGGTGCCCAATTCACCTCTGACCTCATGGGTGAAATAAGTAGGCTGTTATCCATCAAACAGCTAAACACTACCCCATACCATCCGATGTGCAATGGACTGGTAGAGAAGTTTAATGGTACCCTGAAAAGCATGCTGCGAAAGATGTGCGCGGAACGTCCGCAAGACTGGGACCGTTATTTAAACGCTGTTCTGTTCGCGTACCGTGAAGTACCGCAGGAAAGTTTAGGGTTCTCACCCTTTGAACTGTTGTATGGTAGAACAGTTCGAGGCCCGATGCGGATACTACGCGAACTATGGACTGGTGATGTCGCGAACGAGGAAATAAAAACGACTTACCAGTACGTGTTAGATTTAAGAAACAAACTTGAGAGTACATGCCAGATGGCACGTGACGAATTGATTAAATCGGGGCGCAGATATGCCAAGTATTACAACCGCAGAGCGCGTAATAGGAAATTTCTTGTGGGAGATCAGGTGCTATTGCTACTTCCAACGAGTTCGAATAAGTTATTAGTCCAGTGGAAAGGTCCATATGAAGTTAAAGAAGTAAAAGGTGACATGGACTATAAAATTGACATGGACGGTAATGTAAAAACATTCCATGCGAACATGCTCAAGTTATATATTAAGAGACAGAGCGACAATGTTGGAAAGGGGGTCTTAAATGTCGTTTGTACGGCAGTCGTTGACGATGATGAAGCTGATTCGAATATAGAGAGTTCCCTTGAATGTCCCTTGGGAGTTGCGGGGGAGGGGATAGATAAAGTCGATGTGAGTGCGGAGTTGACGAAAGACCAGCGTCAACAGATTAATGCGCTCTTGGCTAAACACTCGTATGTATTCACAGATAGACCAGGTTGTACAACTTTGTTGGACCTCAAAATTAAACTGAATACGTCTGACCCTATTCGAATCAAGGGATATCCGGTGCCATACAACGCACGTGAAGCTGTGGACGAAGAGGTGAGTAAAATGTTGGATCTGGGGGTGATTGAACCCTCCAACTCACCATATTCGTCTCCAGTAGTGTTAGTAAGGAAAAAGGACGGGACGAACCGATTCTGTATCGATTTTCGGCAGTTGAATAAAATCACTGTGTTCGATGCAGAACCAATGCCAGATATGGAGGGTCTATTTGCAAAGTTGTCGGGAAACCGATGGATTTCCAAATTGGATCTGTCCAAGGGATATTGGCAGGTTCCCATTGTCCCAGAGTCCCGAACTTTGACGGCATTTGCGACCCAGAAAGGATTGTATCAATTCAAAGTGATGCCTTTCGGGTTAGTTGGAGCCAGCGCCACTTGTTGTCGTTTGATGCGAAAGTTGCTGAAAGGTTTAACAAACGTTGATAGCTTTGTAGACGACATATTCGTGTACACGAATACTTGGAGTGATCACGTGTCCGTCCTGAGCGAGCTCTTCAATAGACTCCGCAGAGCGAACCTCACAGTGAGACCCACTAAATGCAGTATTGGTTATACAGATTTAGATTGTTTGGGTCATAGGGTCAGCGGTATAGGTCAGTTAAAACCTCATCCCAAGCAAATTGAAGCAATTAGAGACGCACCGAAGCCAACCAACAAAACGCAGGTAAGATCATTTCTAGGTCTAGTAGGTTTTTACAGAAAGTTTATACCGAACTTTGCAGCCATTGCTAGCCCGCTGTCTGATTTGACCAAAAAGGGGCAACCAAACAAAGTGGAATGGGGACCGCCACAAGATAAAGCATTTTGTACTCTGAAAGAGAAACTGGTTAGTGCACCTATATTGAAATTGCCAGATGTCAGCAAACCTTTTATTCTAAGAACAGACGCTTCTGAAACTGGGTTGGGGGCAGTTTTACTGCAAGAGCAGGACGACAGTAAGTTACCCGTAGCTTACTCGAGTAGAAAATTGCTACCCAGGGAGAAAAATTATTCCGTTATAGAAAAGGAATGTTTGGCCGTAGTATGGGGAATTGGGAAGTATCACGCATATCTATTTGGGAGAGATTTCGTTCTTGAGACTGATCACCAACCCCTACTGTATTTAAACAAGGCCAAGGTCGCTAACGCTCGGTTAATGCGTTGGGCGCTAACACTACAACCTTATCGTTTCCGTGTAGAAGCAATAAGGGGAGTTGAAAATATAGGCGCAGACTACTTGAGTAGGGCGTGATGGGAAATTTGTATGAATTTGCCCAGTAATAAAATCCAGTTTGTAGTATAACCAGTGTAAATGTTGTAAGATATCATCAGTAGTTATTTTTCTTCTATTCTGTGTTAGTTTTAAAAATGTGTACATTTTTATTCTTAGGGGGGAGGTATTGTCACAGAATTAGGCGAAAATTTGAACTGATTTTTGTTGTACTTGAATTGCAAACGAAACTCACCATTTTCTTGATTTCGTCGTACACGCATTACCTGGGGTGATTAAGTGGCGTGTAACGATTTGCATGTGCCAATTTGTAATTTACATGAAATCCGAAATACTCGTTTTACGTGGTGTACGGCAAGCTCGATGTGATTTATGTTCACCTATTGAGAGTATATAAGGCTAAGGATTTATCATAATTTTTACGGGAACTAAAATATCTAATCGAAGGATAGATAACCTCGTCTTGCAAATCTCCAGCCAAAGGGGTGAGTGTTAAATTTACATTTCGTTTTATTGTGAATTTTATTCAGATTATCATTTCGTATAATGATGCTTTTATTGCAATTAAACGTGGAATATTTGGAATTACTAGTCACTTTTAGACTATAAATACAATATCGTAATCTACGGCTTAGATTATTTTTGAGACAACTATTATTAGTCTGGTTTTGTTTATTATAGCTGATTCAGTCTGATTCCAGTTGATTCCGTCGTTGATTCAGTCTGATTCCAGCTGATTCCGTCGTTGATACCGTAGAAGTTCATCACTGATAGCGTATCTAATAACATCGTTGATACCGTCTCTGATACCGTAGCTGCTAACATAGTTGTTACATTGTTTTTGGTACCGTAGCTGCTAATTACATCGTTGATACCGTAGCTGCTAATAACATCGTTGATACCGTAGCTGTTAAACACATTTGATACCATCTTTTGATAAACGTCTTTGATATCGTATGATTTGTTGTGGGACATCTATTGTTTGTTCTGGAACATCTCTGTATAAATATCTGAATGTGATTGTGCCGTTAATTTGTGCAAACGGAATTGAAGTATCTGTCTGTGTGTCGAACTGTCTGTTCGTCAACATCTGTGTAACATGTAAATATCCGGAAAGCTAGAAGTCCGAGTGTCGGAGCTGTCTTAGAGTTGTAAAACGTCCGGGTAGACATCTAGGGGAGTGAGGAACCGTTGGTTCGGGTAGATGTTGTATGCTGTCTGAACGTATAACTGTGGTGGATCCGTGTAGGGAAACGTCCGATAATAGTATTGGTCAACCCTCGGTTCTCGGGGAAACTGGGAGACGATTCAACTGTTGCTGAATCGTGCGGTTATACAGGGGAGACACATAGGTGTATTGAAATTGTGATATAATTTAATACATTGTTGTATTTGCATGTTTATGTCAGATCGCAATAATATTTCAAGTGATCACATAGATATCAATAAAAGCTAGCAACTTGATTGAATACAAGTATATGATCGTGCTAGTTATCGCAATCCATCGTGCGATAGATAGTTTGTCGTTTGTGTTTATTTTTTTTCGTAAATCATAGTTGCATTTATTTAACTTTCGTAAAGGATTCTTGGATCTGTGTATAATCCAAGAGATCCCTTTACATTTGTGATTCCTTTTGTATTGTTATTTAATTTGTTCATGTATTGTGAATGGTTGTGAGTTTAATTGTGGGTTGAGTGCATGAATTATTGTGTTGTTACATCTGTTTTTTTTTCATTTATAATTTATTACATAAATTTATATTTTCTTTCACAAATTGTGTTTGTATTGTTCATTTAATCCACCCTCCTCTCGGTAACAATTCTGTTACAAATACATAAAAAGATATTTTTAGACTGGTATTCAGATCTTTACATGCCGTGCAAAGAAGAAAAATGTACATTGTACATTTCTGATTTTAAAGGTAATCAATCTAATAAAGACTATACTATTTGTTTGATTTTTATATATGGCTTTTTATTTTTTAGTTTTGTTTGATTAAGATTTGTAACGAGGCTTTAATTTATTTTTAGTCATATCGCTATAATGTCTGCAGTGAGGCAGTTTATAGTAATGTCTAGAACTGGGGCGTCATGCTGCAGACATGTAGCATTATATCCCACCCAGTATATATATAAAACCCCTCCGGTAGCCAATGTGGTTAGAGCGTCAGCCTAGGATGCGAGAAGTCGTGGGTTCTAACGCCGGCCTTGTCATACCAAAGCCTTACAAACATGTTACTAGTAGCTGCCTTGACTGGCACTCAGAACTAAGAGATTAGTGTTAAGACTAGTCGGCCTGGTGTGAGGATAACGTGACTGGGTGGGATATCATGCTACATGTCCGCGGCATGTTGCCCAAGTGCTAGACATCGCTATAAAGTGCCACACATCAGAAATCGTGGCGGATATAACTAAACGTGTTAAAGCTATGGTAAAAATTTAAATCAGAGACAAATTGTAAGCACAATAATATTGAATACTATTTAGAGAAGAAGTATCAGATGAAAACAAGTCACATGACTTTACAATAGTATTGATTATCTAGGTCTGAAGTCGGAGGAATGAATAGTCCAGTTCCTCGGACCAATGTTCCTTTCAATAGCAATGACGTGACGATGAGTCATAAGGTCGAAGTGCATTCATACTTGGAATTGCAAGGTGAGTCTGACACTGATAATTTCTATTGAAATCGATAATATTTAATAAACATAAATAAGTTTTCCAAACAAATTAGTAGTTATAATAGTACATGTACATTACGAAAAATAATCATTGATATTTTAGTCAAATATTGCATTTTCTTTCTGGCACAATTATGCATATATACCAGTCACACAGTCCATGTACTTTAAAATTTAACAAATATATGTATATTTTTCTATCGTATATAATCATATGTATTTTATTGGATTGGTGAGTCAAAATCTAGAAATAAATTGAAACAATCTGTGAAAGTTTACATACTCTCATCATTGAATGGTAGGTGCGCTGATACCATTATAATATTGAAGACACTTGCATAATTAAAAGTTGTGTATGCATCTTTTAAACTTTCCATTCCCTTCAAATGTTTTTAGTGGTGACTGATATTTAAAAAGTAAAGATATCAAGTTCATTGAATAAATTGTATCCACGATTTGTCTTTTCAAATTTTACAGTACAGCATGTAGACTAGACAGCATGCAATTTGTCACTTTCATACTCATTAGATTTTTAAAAAGTCAACATCAATACATTTGGACCGCTCAGGTGGCCTATTGGCAGGATAATATGACTGGGTGGGACGTGATGCAACATGATGCTACATGTCTGCAGCATATTGCCACAGTGATAGACATAACTATATACTGCCACACTGCAGACAAAGTAGCGATATGTCTGGAAAAAGTGTTAGAGTTAAGATAAACATTAAAATGACACTGACAATAAATATGATAAAATATTTGTTAGAAAAGCAGCTCGAAATAATGAAGCAAGAGTCCGGTATGCAACGCAAGAAACATGAGAGAAAACATAAAAAAGGATTAATATGGCATGTAAATGCTCTTAAACGACTGTATTTTTTCTCACTAATCTAATTTAACCAAAACTTGATAGTCCACGTCTTGATTACGACTCAGTGTATCGTTACTTGCTATATCGTGATAACAACGATCTGTAATATATCTAATGTATCAGCCTTTTACATTTACGTCTCCATTTGGAGATTTGTTTGTTTTCTTTGATTGCTCCTTTGATTATGGGAAGTCGGAGTTGGGGACATATTCATTAGCCCATGTAATTAGCCAGTTTCTAGGGGCAACTTTATATTGAGCAGTATTGATGAGTTTTCAGGATGTCATTGATTAACTGAATTCAAGTTAGACAAGTGGGAGTGAGCTAAGCAGTTATTATTAAAATATAATTGAGTTGATTGATAATGGAATCGTAACAAGAAGTGACCATGATATGTTTATTTTTATTGATTTGTTTGTTTGATTAGGATTCCTAACGTAGTTTTAACACTTCTTTCAGTCATATCGCTACGATGTCTGCAGTGATGCAGTTTATAGTGATGTCTAGCACTGGGAAATCATGTAGCCTTTGTCCTAACCAGTCACATTATCCTGACACCAAGCCGACCAGTCCTAACACTAACCTCTTAATGCTGAGAGCTAAGCGAGGCAGCTCTTTAGTACCATTTTGTGTGTCTTTGATATGACTCGGCCGGGGATCGAACCCACGACCTCCCGCATCCGCGGCAATCGCTCTAGCCTCTTAGCTAGGCCACCGGAGCGGTTGTTTGTATTATTTAAATTAGTTATATATATATATATATATATATATATATATATATATATATATATATATATATATATATATATATATATATATATATATATATAATAATAATAATAATAATAATAATAATAATAATAATAATAATCTGCAAAATAGAAACATGAACTTGAGCTACACGAACATAAGGTAAATAAACCATGATTCATAATGCATATTTGCTATTACCTTATCAGTGCCCCATAATCTATTTCAAAGGTGTTCATGATCTCCTTGGTATCAGCCAATTTTTTTTAATCCAAGCAAAGAATTTACCATGTAAATAGATTAAAGTATATTATTAAACTATTTAAAGATTAAAGTATACTTGAATAAAATGGAAATATTTTTTTAAAAAATAGTATATATTAAACTATTTTACTTTACCTTTAGGTCTGGATTAGAAAGAATGAGTTGTCAACCTTCTGTGAACGATGCCATTTGTTACCAGTATGGAAGAACAATAAATAGCCTAATATTTTATTGCAACATATAAATTCAAAGTGCGCCCATCTACGAACGATGCTAATTCACTGAAACTGGAAAAATTAAGTCTTATACAAAAAATAAGTTACGCCCATATTACATGAGCTTGTGGATGTACGTGTGTCCAAGTTCTTATAAACCACGACCTTAAATTGCAAAAGTTAATGAATCGATCCTTTAGCTTGTATCTAAACACTTAGACAACTGAATGAAGTTTTATGTGTATATAACGTTGTACTGAATTCAGTATATATAAGATATGTAATATTGAAAGAAGTTTTATGTGTATATAACTATGTACTGAATTCGGTATACATAAGATTTGTAATACTGAATGTAGTGACATTGGAATGATAACAAATACATCCGTCATCAAAGAAGAAACAGATTTTCACCTTTGCCTTCAAACCTATTTGCATCTTCTATTATTATAGTATATTGGACTTCTGATCAGAACTTCGCAATACAATAATTACGAAAATCAAATTTAAGAAATAGAAAATATACCTTTAGAAGTAACTCATTCCATCGACGGCGAGTCAAAACCTCGCATTAAACAACGACTTTTGTCTGTGATCAAGTGTCATGGGTGAAGATGTTGCATACCTGATGTTTGCTATGGTTTCAAAATGTAACGATGTTTACTAATATTCGATTTCATGGTTTAGCCAATTTACCAATTAATGTAATTTCCTATCTGAATTATAGATAACAATATTGCAACACAGGACACAATGGATATGTGCATACATTGTTAGTTTGGTGAACAATTCATGCAGGTTAGAGATCATTCTCTTGGAATCTACTGGACAAACAAATTTATTGTGAGGAGGAATAGGAATTATTTAAATCTTTCACAGAAGTTACTCGAGTACTCCTTGACGTTGGATAAATACATTAATTTGGATGTTTGCCTATTTATTCCATGACATTATGTATTGTATCGTTGATGTATGATGTATCTGAACATTCAAGACTATTGAACATTAGAGACTTATATATATATATATATATATATATATATATATATATATATATATATATATATATACATTTTCTTTCTTTTTTTCTCATAACATTCTATATTCTTGGACATTGTGATAGGACATGTGAGACAATGTCCAAGTTAATTAAATAGTCTTTTTAGCAATGTACAGTCTGCATATCGCTCTTGCCACAGTCCAGAAACTACTCTTATGAAAGTATTTAATGACATTCTCTCTGCTTTGAATAGTTGAAAGATTACAGTCCTCACTCTCCTGGATTTATCTGCGGCATTTGACATAATAGACCATGATAAATTACTTTACCGTCTCCAGCATGTATTCTGCATTCAGAATATAGCCTTAAAGTGGTTTAAGTACTACTTAGTCAACAGGACACAAATTATATCTGCAAATGGAATACATTTCAGCCTAGTTGACGTATGTTGTGGTGTTCCACAGGAATCTGTTCTTGGACCTATTATCTTCATTCTATAAACTCAGTCACTCTCAAGTGTCATAGATTATCATCCATTGTCGCACCAATTGTACGTTTATGACACCCAAATATACAAGTCTAGCCACCCAAGTGAAGTTGATGCTACCATCATGGAGTAGAGAGGTGCATTTCATATGTGAAATCATGGATAACATGTAACAAGCTGCAGATGAATGATGATACAACTTAGGCTGTTCTGATCACAACACAATGCCTTTCTCATTCACATCCTTTACCTCAGACAATAACTATCAGCAACACCAACTTTAAATTCTCAGTCAGTACGAAACCTAGGTGTAGCTCTGGACTGTACTCTCACATTGCACCAACATTTCATGAATATATGCAAGGCTGCTTATCTTGAAGTGAGACGCATCAGTTCCATTTGTAAATATCTTACAGTTGATACTACTAAAACACTTGTGTATTCATTAGTACTTTCAAGACTGGTCTATTGTAACTCAATTCTGTCTGGTTCGTCACAATATTTACTCCAGAAACTTTAAAAAGTTCAAAACACAGCTGGACAGATCATCTTTAGAGTACTTCGATCAGAGCACACCACACCACTGCTCTGTACCCTACACTGGCTATCAATTCGATACAGAATGAAACACAAAATTTGTTCTCTGTACTATGTTCCAGTCAAACATACCTATAAAGCTTCACCCACGTGTATACACCAGCTAGATACTTGCGCTCTTCTTCTGACAATCTTTCTACTATGAAAATGAAGTCATATGGACAAGGTTCCTTTGCATAGGACGAATTGCCCATTGAAATTAGACACAAAGATACAGTGGTCCCTTTTAAGAGTGCTCTTAAAGCTCACATGTTTCGACTGCAGAGACAAACTTAGAGACCTAATAATATTTTGTATCTTATATATTTTCTCATTGTTTTTCATTCTTTTTGTAATTTGTTTTTCTGAAGTGTAATCATATCATTATAGATGGTGTAAATCGCTTAGACCTTCGAAAGATTAGACGCTATACAAAGTCCTCATTATTATTATTATTATTAATAATTCAAAATACTGAAAATGTCTCTTGAGATTTGACTTTTTGATTCATGAGAACATCATTTTTTTAAAATATTAAATAAATGAATGTTATTTCGGAACATTTTCTATTCTTTGTGATAGTGATTCAAAATACTTGAAGAGTCTATTAATGTTTAACTGTGTATAAATAATTTGTTGAATATTATAAACATTAAATGTTTCACTTTCATTATGCTACATAGTTTTGCACCAAGAATCGCAACAACAACAACAACAACACACACACGCATATATATATATATATATATATATATATATATATATATATATATATATATATATATATATATATATATATATATATATATATATATATATATATATATATATATAGATATATATATATATATAGATATAGCAGATATGTTCTTTACGCAGATACTAATTATCTTATATGGAAACATGGACGTATAATCTGCTTTAAACTATTTGTCATTTTGCAATTATGATTTCGAAAACAAGTTATCAAATGCTTGTAATTTGTTACTCTAGGGGGCGGGGTCTTTCGTTGAATTACGTTTAATCTTGTCAGGGTTGACATAGAAGAACATCTAGAATTTGTGAAGAAAACTATATGTTAATCATCATTCCAGATTATACAGATTTTTAAGCCTTATGATTTCGTGGATCTCTCTTTCTAGTCGTTAATGAAAATAAATCATGTATGTCAATAATATAATTGTATAGGACAACATTAATGACTATTGCTAGTACAATATTTGTTTAGCTGTAGCTATACATACTGCTAATAACCCATAACGTGTCTAAATAAAATAAAGATTAATACAGTCACAAGTCTCATGCACCAAAACTGCATTCGTTTTTTCTAAAAAAAATAATTTTATCTACATTACGTTTTTCCAGATATAATATTATTAAATATATCGTTTACTTTGTGTGTGATGTAATATATTTTTATTGTAATGTTCAACTAATTCATTTAATTAATGACAAAGAGACGCATGTGTATATAACAGTAACATCTTTTCATTTTTGTTTTGTTTTCTTTTTCATTTAATGCCATGTTTATAATGCAGCAAAGATATGGAAATATGTACAGTGGGGCCCCGATTGGCCGTGTGGTCTAAAGCGCTGTCCGTTACGAATCACTGCCATCTCACATCTGTCTGCGTGGTTGCGAGTCTAAGATTCAGCTAATGTAGTTATGTGAGAAAGCTTGCCATTAGCTTATAGTGGGTCGGTGGTTCTTTCTGGGGACGGTCCGGGTCTTCCTCCACCAATAATTCTGTACGCGAAGTATAGCCTATAATGTTCTAAAAAACTTCAAAAGAAAGAAATATTTATGGACAGGTTAAATGCAATAGGCAAAAATCTAAAGACATACTTTTCTTGAGAAACCGCTTGTTTAAATTACATATGTTGGATGTGCACGTGGAAAATGACATGGAATGTTATAATATGGTTTCAAGGCATAATTGTTTTCCATCTCACCAATATTGGTACTTTACGCGTCCTTAATTTATTGCAATAATTTTAGTTCCTTCAGCAGCAAACGTAACGTGTGAGTTAGATTCAACTTCAGTGATTTGACCCTTTCTTCAGTAAACAAGCATTCATTCTTGTCAATCGATCACCTGCCTCAACTAATATTTATGATATATTCGTGATATTACATTAGAACATTGCTGTTGTGTACGTACATGCATTTTGCCTTGAATGTATTATATAAATCATGGAAAATCCATTGCATCTCGTGGTACTAATAAAACCGGAAAATTAATACTTCGAACAAGTAGCGACTGACTGCATATAACTGTGGCTAATACTTAATTTGGAAGAAGACAATTATGTTATTTGTTGATAATAGGAATAAAAAAACTTGACATCATTGTGCATATGAATCATATTCTAACGGTATGAAAGTCACCTATTCAAGTAGGAAAATTGATTTGATGTGATTTATATATATATATATATATATATATATATATATATATATATATATATATATATATATATATATATATATATATATATATATATATATATATATATATATATATATATATATATATATATATATATATATATATATATATAGAGTTAAATGCAAACAAAATTCCTCCATTCCTTTGCTTCATTATTTCGAATTTGAAAACTATGTAAATACATCATCAATAAATTATATCAAGTTCTAAACAATAACCGCATGAGGAGGCATATATTTTCTATGTTAATGAAACTATAATGGGTGAGGATAGTTTAGATAAATTATCATACATCCATAACAACATGTAATGGAGCAAACATACAGTCACAACGACATACGTATTAAACATACTATATTATAGTTTTAATAAACTGATTTAGTCTACTTGTATTGTTGCAAGCCACGTGGTCATCGAACTAGAACAGTTTACATGAATGTTAAAAGTGCTATTTATTTTTCATTTGCAACATTTAAAAATATAATGCGTTTGTCTTGGAAAATGTTGGCTTGAAATACATCGTACGCCTTTGAATCATTTTAATTGGTCAGGATATATAGATTGCACCAGTTTCCAGTTTTAGTCAGAAACCATATTCTTCGTTGCAACCGTACCTAAAACAATTTTTAAAAACTATCTTGTTACCATTGATAAAATATTCAGCGCCAAAATGAACACAGATTGATTTTAACTTGTACATCTTACCATGACGTTTACATTTTATTTTATTAAATTTGTATATTATGGAAATAAAAAATGGAGAGTGCTATTTTCTTTAATGTCTCTCGATTCAAGTTACGATACATCCATAATGCGACTGATACAATTGTCATGGGACCTATTTCGTGAATGTTCTCAAAAATGCTGCCAATAAGAAATTAAGCCAAATGTGACTGCCTGGTATTACATAACATTACTATATAAGCTTTGAATAATAGTCATGAAATGCTTACGTTTCACATCAAAAACAGTTCTTAATTTTCGCTATCAGATTCATCTTGTTAAAAATGATTGCATGCATCTACGGAAGGATAAGGTGGTACTTTAAATTGTATAGTCAATAGATTTGAGGTGTTTGCGGTAAATGATGCAAAGTAATATTGGTTAGTGTTAACATGTTTTACGGACAATAACACTAGTTATACATTTAAGTTGCAATATAATATACGTTAATGTTAACATGTTTTACGGACAATAACTAGTTTACCATAATTTGCCTCATCAGCATGAAAATAACGATATCGTTTTATTTATATGTATTTATACTATCCTGATTGTAAGTAATCTATGGTAAGTTTGATCTCACTCTGAAAAAAGAGGATGAAAAGAACAACGGTCTAAAATACAATCATAAATAAAGTCTTAAAATTAGCAATATTAGTTTCACAAATTGAAACTTAATTTTCAGTTACGAACATTATGTTTCTTAAATCTAATGATTTTTGTTTTGTACATTTCTATGATTTTTTCTAGAATTAATTTCTTTCAATGAATGTTTTGACCTTTTCTAACTTTTTAAAATAGTGTTTTAGTATTTTGCTTTACCATGATATCAGCATTGCCATTTAGTCACATGGTAATTGAAAGCACGATGTGTGTATGGTAATACACTGGATCCTGCTAATAGAGTTTAGTAAAAGGACATTTGAGCGCTTAAGTATTTGGACCTAGCCCCAGAAATATACTTCTTATTAATTACTTCAAGGCAAAAATGTTGATGGAAAGAGGATTAAAAAAAAGATAATTCGATACCATCTAGATGCATGTCATACCATAAACATCCTATAAGTTTTAAAATTAAAATTTAGAAAAAGGCTGATTTTTTTCTGGTCGTTTGTTTCTTCAGAAATGTGCTGATCAAATTAGTTTTCAATTTATATTTCTAACCTTACAAATATTTTTCGTTTTGTAAAATGATTTACAATTATTATTTTTTTACACATTTGATTTTGTTTAAAAATAAACTTTTCTCGTAAGTTCTTCCTTCGATGTATTTATATTTGTTGCATTTATTTATCGATATCTCTGTAGACAAAAACTATCTGACAAGTCTAAGAAACTATTGAAGTAGTTCTAAACATTATTTCTTGCAATCCTAACAATGTTGTGATTGCCAGTGTAGTGCAATCACTTAGATTATCAGACCAGTAATGGTTGAATTTTATTGCACGTTATAACGTTGTTATAGTGCACAATACACAGATGACAGCATTGTATTGCAGTGATTGCTCTGGATCATATGCATAGTAATGGATATGACCAAATGTTCAGATTCAGATTTACAAATTCACAACATGACCTTTTCGACGATGATATAAATATAATGTTTAATATTCAATGACTTGAATGAGAAATTAATTATGAATACCTGCGTGTATATAAATCCGAATCTGTTACAGAAAATTTGAGTTTTATATAGGAAGAGAAACGGAAATGCATGCACTGTACCAAAAAGTGGCGTTCATTCTTATTAATTGTAAACTTATACAAATGTTCCTATTGTAGGCACAATTGTGCAATAAGATATTTGCTTCCTCGCCTTCTACAGTTTTACAATTAAACAACTGCTAAACGGTGAATATTTAAAAAGAATCGGAAAGCAAAATCCCGTTTCCAGCAAAAATATAGTGCCTACGAAAGTACAGTGTTCTGTACTATACTTGTTGGTGATGAACATTTATGTTTCAAAATGTATACATCAGGTTGTCAAGATCAACTTTTTTGAAACAATATAATCGTTAAACAGCATTTTATTATTTAATCTTTGTGAAGATGAATATTTTAACTGCCGTTCTTGCAATATTTTCTTTATGGAATCAGTTGGATAACCGTAAATATAATCTTTAATATCTAACATCACTCTATTCAATACTACATCATTAGATTGTTCGGTAAAATGTTTAAGGAAAATATATATTAAAATTAAACATAATCTACGTATTGTGTTGGCATTTTAATATTCGATATAAATGCAGGTTAGAAAATATGAACAATGTTATGTTATGAAATTTAAAAAACCAGTGTTACGGTCATGGTTGTTTTCTGACATCATTGATGTTTGCGCAGATTTAAAAAAGACGGTGAAATATACTATTTACCAATGTGCGTCATTTCTACTAAGATGAAGGCAGATAATAAATACAAAACAACTTTGCAGACATATCAGTGGATTGTTGAGTGGTTATATTAGAAGAGCGCTAATCGTATAAATAGATGCACACACATGTTATAACAGATGTTCTTTGTTGTGTAGATTCGGTTGGGAAGATGGGTCTAATTCATTCGTAATTTAACATTAATGCTCCAGTGTTTTGTTCATGAATATTATGTCTAATATAAACATGTAATACAAAAATATGTATGTTGCAACAATTTGAAGAAAACAAGAATCACTACGCAGAGAGCACATGCTAAACTGATAGTAAGACACCTGCTGAGTACTTCCTGAAATTGTTTTTCTCCGCCCTGCTGCGATACTGACATATTTTTGATTGTTGATCAAATGAATTAAGTGCATATTATAGTTCTATAAAAATATCATGTGGCTACTGTATAATATGTCCAAAATATATGTATAACAAATATGAAAATTTGTTTTTAGTCAATATCACGTGTATATATAACCTCTGATGTCATTGACATGCAGGTTGCGAGATTGGTATAGTCATATGACTACAAATAGCCAATGACCAGATCCAGGTAAAATTTCAGCACCGACATAGTTTCGTCTTGTCTGCGAGCGGATTAAAGACATGTCGGATGCTTTGATCACTATGTTTGAGAAAATAGATCATATTCCTACCAATTTCATGCAGTTATAGGTCATTCAAGTTTGTTTGGCCAGCTAGTAAGAGGCTACCAAAAAGGTGTCGGTGAATTCCATCTTTTCTACAGGGAATGCGCTCTGACCCAACACCCCAACATACATTTCCAAAGATCAAAAATGGGCTGGCAAGGGTCATAGGGTCACATAAAACAAAATGCGACTCTTTATTAAAAACTTACATGGGGACAGAAATTGCTGAGTTTCCCTCTATAGCATATTTTATATTTTTAATTTTTGTAAACCAAAATATCTGCTCGGGTAATGGACGCACCAGTTCATACACGAGTACCATGCTACGGAATTAAACCCTTAAAGAAAATTAGAAATTGACACCCTTAGGCAGCTGAAACGATGTACTACATCCTCTTCTGGCAACTCCGTGGTCTGGATAGGGATAAGCTCCTCCAGACGACTTTTCCCAAGACATATTGATATTGCTAGAAAAATCTTAAGTTACCATACGGATAGGTCGTAGCCTGGGTCAACAAGACTACGTCTGCCGTTTTGCACCAGGATGAATGTGACAAGTGTGCAACTGGTACTTTGCACACAATCAGAGAGAGAGAGAGAGAGAGAGAGAGAGAGAGAGAGAGAGAGAGAGAGAGAGAGAGAGAGAGAGAGAGAGAGAGAGAGAGAGAGAGAGAGAGAGAGAGAGAGAGAGAGAGAGAGAGAGAGAGAGAGCATCGCTATCGCCACCTGGAACATTACAACTCTGGTGCAAATCTGATGACTTAAAGAGCTGACACTTGAGCTGGAACAATACATATGGCCCAATCTGGGACTCTGTGAAGTCAAACGGAAAGACCTAGAAAAACACCAAACTGAGGACTGAGGATGGGCATATATTATACTATAGTGGAGAGTTTGGCAATTACATAAATGGAGTAGGCCTTCTTGTAAACAAATTCCTATATGCATCTCCAGTTGAATATCACCCTATAGGGGGTTTCACGGTTGCAACGGATTTACTGATCGTAGCGCCTTAAATTACCTCCCTTAGCTCCAATGCGCATGCATACAAAATATTTCCAGTTCCGGATAGTTCAATGTTCTACATTTGATTAGCGAAACATAAAGTCAACATAGGAAAATATATGAATAAATTGGATATGTAAAACTTATTTAGTTCATACTAGGATAATAATTATATACACTGAATCAGATAATTAGATTGGTGTTCATACTTACATTATATCAGATAATTAAATATTTACTTTCCATACTTTAAGAATGTCAATTAATTAAATTAAATACACGGTCCATATTGATATTATCTGATAATATAGATTTATTATCCATAACTTCAGAAACATTTATAGGAACATGTCACCTTGCTCTCCGATTTTAAACAAATATTGCAAATTTTTGGCTACACAATTTTAAAGAAAACAATCTCAACAATTTGTGTTTGCCATATCCTTCTTTCTCAGGTATTTTCGCATGGTTAATAATTCGTTTATAACACGATGTAAGAAAGTTATAACACAAGTTCGATAAGAAAATTATAACACTAATTCAACACAGCAGCTGATCTGTAATGCTAAATATTTTAAATTAGAAAAGTTGTTGTTTTAAATGTTAAAATGGAACAGTATATTAATGTATTCAGA
Organism: Unio delphinus; assembly: GCA_029339505.1. Taxonomy (NCBI): domain Eukaryota; kingdom Metazoa; phylum Mollusca; class Bivalvia; order Unionida; family Unionidae; genus Unio; species Unio delphinus. The sequence continues at coordinate 1,615,970 of JAQISU010000390.1, read as the reverse complement.
TGAACTTGACAAAGCAATAATTACATTAGTTATCATAACGATAATCAATCAATGTAGTCAATCGTGATGGAATATTTATTCATATTTGGATGTAAATATTGTAAAATTTTCAGATTAATGACGTTTTAACTGGTTTGATTTTCTTTTAGAATTTTGAAATATCAAGTATCGGATGGTACATGCAATAACTTTCAAATTTCCTGAAGTCTTTAGACAAAATTTCTGATTGCCAGCTGCAAATTCATGTAGAATAGCCTTCTTAAAATTAGATTAATCCTGTTTAACTTTCCTTGCATTAAAAATGTAAGTTTTAAAAATACAATTCTTTCATAGATTTCGTCTTATTACTTTGGTTCGTTTTTTAAATCAATATGAATCCACGTGACCGGATGTAAAATTGCAAACAGCATGATTTTGTTAAAAAAAGACTGCTTGTAGAAAAAGCATAACAAGTCAATAATAAATGGATATTCACAAATATTCATCTTTGTTGTCTTTATCTATCAGTCGCTCGTTCTATCTTAGCATCATATTATACTCGTTTTGAACCTGAATTATGTTTATGTAATATACGTATGCGAACACATTCATTCTAGGATATACATACCCATGAACCAGAAATGAGACAGACACATATAAATACAGATAGGTAGATAGGTGAGAACCACAACTGTCATGTACATGCATTGCGTGACTAACATAGATATTTCTCCAAGATAGATACTCTAAAATTTCAGTCCGTTCAAGGAAATACAATTAAAAAAAATTATCAAGGAGACTCGTACGTACTTCTCTCTGTTCAAGCACGGATGATATTTTTGCATTTTGAAAGAAACTTAAATTTTTTCATGTTTCTGATATGACCAATGCTGCTATTCTTTCTGTCTACGGTAAATTGGCGAGGATCCTTATCCGAATACTGCCAACGCATTATACAATTGCAACTTGCGCAGTGATTATTCTGTTGTTTCTTCAAAGTGATTATTAATCCAGCATCAATGTCAAATTCTCCTTGTTTTTTTTTTGTCTTGTTGTATGTAACCGGAGAGTTTTTTATCAATAATTTTAACATCAATATCATCCATTGTTGTGTCATTATCATCGCCTGACTCTGTCAGGATAATTCTTCGAAGTTGATTTATTTTTCGTACTCTGGATACTGCAAGATATACTAAATTTGACCATTCGATGCGATTATCTACCATCCAAACAATTGTATCCGATATAGTTAATCCCTGTGAAGAATGTATCGTCGCTGCGTATCCTAGCGTCCACGGGGATTTTATTAGCACGCAATGCATCTTCAACGACGCTGATATCAACCAGCACAATATCATTTAATACGAGAATTTGTTTTTCACGCTGTCCTGGAATATCAACTTCTATATTCTGTTTTCGTGTATCCGAAGGCCTATAACAAACAGGCACTGGAAGTGTTGCAAATTTTTCTTTATGCAATTCAAATAACTTCATCTGAAGTGTGTCTCTGACAATTTTTCTACTTGCAATTATCAAATCGTTTGGTCTCCACGTTTCCCAAAAATCATTCATTGGAGTCTCTGAAATCACTTCACGCGCTATTTCACACTGGATTCTATCCGGTTGTAATCTAATTTGCGCTTTGAATTCTCGTAATCGTTCATCAAGTGATCTATAATCAGTGTTAATTTCTTCATAATAGTCTACAAAACCCTTTAGCCATTCATGTGAGGATGCACCGACAAATGGTGGTGGTTGGCCGTGATCACCGTACATGACGACTTTTGTGTTTTTGTTTAACAACCACTCGAGAAATGTTTGTAATACATCTAATGACACTGTGCATATTTCATCCCAGATTATGACTTCAGGAATGAATTTATCACCCATTCGATCAGGAGTCCATGTGTCACCCTTCCATCGAAAGAAGCTGTGATAAGTACAGGCATTTACCCCTGGTTGTTTCATCTCTCTGGCGAGTCTGTGAGTTGGTGTTAGCACAATCATGTTTGACCGACGAAATAATTCGATTGCACGAGTTGTCTTTCCTGACCCACCACAACCGTTTAAATAAACTGTCTTGTATCTACATACGGGATCCGATACCGGTGGTGCATTAGAAAATTCTGATTGAATTTCAATACTGTTACAACAAAGATATTTATCATCCATGGTAACGTCTGCGGATTCACAATACTCATGTAGTGTTTCCTTTTTAAATCGCCAACGTCCCCAATTTTCCTCGGGATCTGTGAAAGCCGCTACAGCTGATTTGTATTCACTATGTGTATACATCGAATCAGTGGCTACTCTAACCGCGGCATTAGGAAATCTATTTATCATCGAAAATAGATTAATAGAAGCATAGGCAAGCATAGAACTTCTCAAATGTGTGTACTGGGAATTATATCCATCACAGTAGGTAACAACCGTACCTAATTTCTCACCATTGGATAGAAAAGCATCCTTACGGGATACAAGTTTTCCCTGTTTCGTTAAATCCGTTACAATAAAATCGTATTCAGCGACGTCTATGATCAACCGCGAAGAGTATTTTGCATTGTCGTATCTTCCACCCTGGGTAAATTTACCGATTATTCTTCGTCCAAAATCCTTTGCTTGTTCTTTTTTAATTTCAAATAACTGCATAGACAATTTCATGATTTCTTCCTCGCTGAAATCTGGAAAATGCTCTCGCTGTTCGCTAATTATTCTATCTAGATCGGGTTGTGGTAGCCAAACTTCTTTCTGAGCTCGATAGGATATAATCGCTTCACTGACAATTAACGATATTAGCATACCACAATCGCTCATATATCTCAATAACACTATTGGCATCCAGGCCTTTTCAGATAGGTGTCTACCAAGCCAAACATAACTACACGGATGTAACCCTGTAGCTAATTCGAATGATATCACACGAGCGAATCCAGTTAAATCAAAATCAGACAATGGACCAATAATCGCAACAAGAGTCATTTCATGCGTGGGGTGTCCAAATCGTTTAAAATACTCAGAACATTCTCCATACCCGAGAAAACGTCCAGGATAACACGCGGATATATCAATTGAAATCATACCATCACGTGAGTATTTTGTATTCCACAGTCCTCCATGACCAAATGTGACGCAACTCAATTTAACGTCCTCGAGAAAATCACTTCGTGTTGGACGCCATGAGTTTTTTTCTCTTGCAAAGTGAGCTACCACTGATGGAATAGTAAAACTATCCGTTAATAGTTTTTCATGGAAACTCTCCGGTGAAAAATCATTTGCAATTTTTCTCATTCTAATATCTAACTCTTCAACGCGATATAATTCACCATTTGGTCTTACAAATTGATCGAATCCTTTTTCGGGATCTTCATCACTTCTAAAAAACCACACTGACACAGGATCATCCTTACACAGCGTGTGAATAGCATCGAATAATTTCTCATTATAAAAAACATCCCCGACGAACTCCTTGGGGATATATTTCACGATTCGTTCTCGTGGAAATATTGTTACTGCAGGTGTCCACGCGTGTTCGTTATGATCAATAATTTCAATTGGCGCTCCTCGCGATTGATATTTCGGTTCGTATAATACTTCTCCGGTTATTGTCGTTACTGATATAGGGAATTTTAATAATGTTTCTAATTTAGCTATATCAGAAATCTTTGCACCGTGCTGTTTCACTGTTAGTTCCCATTCGGTTATTTTCTTACGTCGCAGATCAATTAGTTTATTTCCTCGTGATGCATTTGTGAAGTGTTCCATTATCCGTGTTGCTACACAATTCAGTGAACTAGAATATTTCATAGGAGCTAGTTTTGCAATATTGGGTTTATCATTTAGCGGGTATATTCCATAAACAACTGCTGTTACAGGATAAGATCTCTCGTAGTATGGTTTGTCGATTCCAGTTAGAATTCCTGGTTTGGAATCTCTACTCAGTGTGATTGTTTTTTTATTCTTGAGGATTGGTTCAAATTTATCCTTGATAATCCATTTGCCTTCGACTTCGATAATGAATTTTATTCTGAAAAAATACTTCTGTTGAGAATTGCTTTGCAATGATTTCCAACCCGCTGGCTCGCCAAGGTGTGAAATCACCTCAGCTGCTCTTTCATCGTTCATAGTAGCATCGATGATAGGTACATTGACATCTTCATCAATAATTCGAAATGTCGACCAACAATGTGCTGCACCGTCTCGGTAGAATTCATTAAAACACTCTCTGATTTTACCCAGTATAGTTCTATCACCGATTAGACGTTTTGATGTATCAGAGACTCTATCGAGATTGAATTTAGCATTTTTCCAGGGCTTAAATTTTAATAATCTCTTAAACTCCTTCATGTTACCGTCCACTAGACGTCTTTTTGGTTTATCGTTACCGTCCACTGGACGTTTTTTTTGGTTTATCGAGATTAAATCTAGGACTAATTTTTAATAATCTCTTAAACTCCTTCATGTTACCGTCCACTAGACGTTTTTTTTTGGTTTATCGAGATTAAATCTAGGTCTAATTTTTAATAATTTCTTAAACTCCTTCATGTCACCGTCCACTAGACGTTTTTTTTGGTTTATCGAGATTAAATCTAGGACTAATTTTTAATAATCTCTTAAACTCCTTCATGTTACCGTCCACTAGACGTTTTTTTTGGTTTATCGAGATTAAATCTAGGACTAATTTTTAATAATCTCTTAAACTCCTTCATGTTACCGTCCACTAGACGTTTTTTTGGTTTTTCGAGATTAAATCTAGGACTAATTTTCAATAATCTCTTAAACTCCTTATCAGGATTGAATTGAGCATTTTTCCAAGGCTTAATTTTCGATAATCTCTCAAACTTCTTCATGCTATAATTAAAACAAGCATTTAAATGAAAGATTTATATATAATGAATCACTGCAAATGGCTCATGATTGGATCAACGACTCCGTGTAACAAATCATGCAGAAAGGAATTCTGTGGGTATCATATGCAAAGCTTTCGTCGTGGAAGCCTTGGTCCATTACCCTGCATACGATGTGGGGTTGGGGCTAGGGGGAAATCGCAGTTATGTCTGAGTTGTGGTGGTAAACGATATAGGGAATTGAAGCGTTATTATGACAAAAGAATAAAAAATGGACAATCAATCAGAAATTATGACCCTGAAAAAGTCCTTGACTCTGACAACGTGAAGGATAAAATCATAAGAACCCCCCAAGACTACATCGAAAGATTCTCCAAAGATGTAATCATTAGACCAAACAATGAATTAGACAAATAGTATTAGTATACGAATGAACCAAGAATTCAGACCACACCCTGTGATTACAAATTATGAAGCATCCAGTGATGGTACTGTCAGAAACCGTAGACTGAAGAAACCATTTGGTGTTGTGACTAATCAAGGGTATTTGATGTTTGGTGCTGGAAAGAAAAAATATCACAATCATCGTTTCGTGTATGAATGTTTCCATGGATTAATCGAGGATGGTTTTGTTATTGATCATAAGGATTCTAATCCAAAGAATAATTCTTTATCAAATCTAGAAGTTGTTACACAGAGTGAGAATTTAAAACGGGGAAAGACTGGTACTTGCTCAAAAAAAGCGAGACCCGTAAAATCTTTGAATACAACAACTAACGAAGAAAAAATATTTCAATAGATATATGAAGCCAGTGGGTACTTCGATATTTGTAGAGCCTCAGTACGATTTGTTGCAGAGGGGGTTTATCGATCTGCCATTTCAAAAAAGAACGGACAGAAAATTAAATTTAGTTATGTCTGATGCGTCATATTTTTCATTTAGAAATATATAATTGTTATAGAATAATGAATTCTGAAAAAATGAATAGCATTATTGATGAAATTTCAAAATTGAAAAGTCAGGATATCAAACTATCAGATGGTTTAAATCCTGATTAAATCATGTCAGATTTTCAAGATATAGAATACGGAGTTAACACTAACAAATATATGCTGCCCAAGAAATATGCGCTAATCAAAAAAATTCAGAATTGTATTCGAGACTCTCTTTCATTTTCCAGTGACATCAGTGTGTTCGTTCCGTTATATACTATCGTAGAGGGAATACGAAAAGAATTAGGTAACGAATACGAATTGAAAAAGGATGTCAATTCTAAAGTTAGAAACCTACGAGCGTTAATTCAAGAAAATGAACAATTTTGACCGTGACCGATCTTCAAAGAGATTTTGTCATTTTTTGATTGTGACCGATCCTCAAAGAGATTTTCATTTTTTTTAGCATTGTTTGATTGAAAACAACAAAATCAGTGAATAAAAAATATTTCACACACAGTGAATAAAAAATTGGTGGACGGTTCAGATTGATCAAAAAAAGAATGGCGAAACTTCGAATTTTACTATATTATATCCAATTTCGAAGTTTCGCCATCAATGATAACGCTGTTAAAACGCTTCCACGGTGGTGTTAAAAATCATCCGACGTGTCGAAGTGTTTTCGTCTGTTAGGTCAGGTTCGGGAAAATTGTTTTGCAATTGAAAAATTGTTTGCGATTTCAAATAATGGTCAATGAAGCATTAACGACCCGATTGGCTCGTGAACGACTAGATGCAATCAAGAGATTTATACCAATTCGAGATTCTGTAAGAAATAAACTGCAACAACGACAGAGTTTACAAACGGATTTTGCTGTGGGATCTGAAGAATTGTTTAAACCAGTAACCACAGCAACGAAAGGGGTAGAGCGTGCTATACTGGGAGATGTTCCCGAGACGGGGAAATTTGTTATCGGTGAACTTGAAAAAATAGCAGCGAAAACTGAACAAACAAAACAGGCTGTACAAAAAACAGAATCAAAAAGAACAGTAGATGATCTACGCATGAGATTTAACGAGGAAGGGTTAACAGAAATCGATAAGACTGATTCAACAGAAATTCCTGCGCTTGTTGTTACGACTTATGAAGACTGAAAAAAAATGTTGAAACCAGAACATCATAAGTTTGTTAAGAATTTAACTCATTGGGCTGATATATTCTATAAAATCAAAACTAAAAAAAGTCAAATTAAGGCAGATAGTGCATCCTATATTGAATATATCAATGCGGTGGGTATAGTGTATAAACAATATGAAGAGTTTAAACAACAACAAAAACCGCGAAAATTGCGAGGAAAGCGACAGCAACCTGCAAGGAAAATATCTTTTTCACCTAAAAAACAACAACTACCACCTGATCGAGATGATGATCTTGATTATTTACAAGAAACCGATTTAGAAGAACTGGATGAAGCAACTGGTTATAGCGGAAGTGGATTGCAAGATTCCAGTGAACCCCCAAGTGGGGTATGTCCTGGTAGTGTTCTCAGTGATATATCACGATTAGAAGTTCTTGTATGAGGGTTCCGAGCTGGAAATAACTCACCGGAAATAATTAATGAAGCATCTGATATCTGTAGACGATTATTTCAAGGCGGTATCATGGATACCAGCACATATCGAGATTTCATTGGCGAGTTATCAAGTGGGTATCACAGTGATTAATCACCGGGACTGAATTCAAATTGACAAATTGTTTAACAATTGAAAAATTGTTTCTGATTTCAAATAATGATCATACACTACAATCATGATAAACCAACCCCCGTCTATGTAGTTAATTCACGGTTTCCAGTTTATAGAGCATACTATGGTGATGGTTTGGGTAATACCATTGCGGGGTTATTTGCAAGAATGGCTCCAAAAGTGATGCCGTTAGCTAAACAATTATCAATGAAAGCAACTGATGTTATTCGTGATAAGGGTATCAGTGCTGTTGGAGATCTTGCCGGGAAAGCGTTTTCAGCCGCGAAGAATAAAATAACATCATTGGTGCGACGAAAAAAGAAACCGTTACCGTCTACCGCGGAAATGCCTGCACGGGTTAGTAAAATTATAAAAAACGCAGTAGACGAAAAACTAGCATCGTTGATAACTCCCGACCAAAGCAATATTGCAAATATGATAGCAGGGAGTGGTTTTAAAAAACTACGTCGATGAAAAACGTTTACGATTTCACGATTTAGACTCTGATAAATAGAATAAAATGTTCAAAAAGTCTCATGATCCGGCGTTTGATATAGGCGCCCCATTTGGCAAGGATGATTCTGTACGCGATTATCAATATTACGCCTATCATGCAATAGACTCAAATAGTCGATCGCGAATTGAACTTGATACCAGTTAGTATTTTCTACCCGCTGAAGCGTTTATTGAAGTAGAAGGTGAACTTGTAACAGCTGCTGATACTACTGCTGTACCAGCACCGTATCCAGCTGGTACTCAAGTCGGTTTTGTCAATAATGGTATTATGGCGTTATTTGAGAGTGCTAGATATCTCATCGATGGAAAAGAAATCGAGTCTATAGATCGCGATGTTGATGTTGATGTGGCTACAACAATAACCGGGTTAGCGAGATATTCTGATGATTATACAAGATCGGCTGGCCCGTCTATGATGTTTGCAAAAGATATTAAAAATACCGCTGGAGGAATTCAATTTGTTGTAAGACGACCAAAGAATAATGCTGGCACTGCTAATATTGATGCCGAAGATATGATTATAAACAACGATGTTGATTTCAATCTAGGAGCTGCAACACGTATGTCAATGTTGCAAGGAGCGCGTAAATCATTTTCATGCGCTATTCCACTGCATCACATATTTGGATTCTGTAGAAACGTCCGAAAAGTTATCTACGGGGCGAAGCATACAGTAGCGCTTGTACGAAAGGGTGATGATAATGACGCAATTTGGAGGATTCCAGCAGACAATGCAAAATCCCAATGCTGATGCCGATAAAGTCAAATTAACAAAAATATCATTGTGGATGCCAGTGTTGACTCCATCAATCACCGCAGAAGGACGATTACTATCATTTATGGATCAAGGAGGAAAATCATTACTAAGTTGGCTAACCGTGAGTACAGATGTTAAACTATCAAGTCTCAACGGGTTATTCACTTGGAACCTAGCATCAAAACAAGGTGTTGCTGCGCCACGTCATATATTTGTAGTGTTACAGGATAACGCACGAGTTGGTGATCAACGTTTCAGTCATATGATATTTGATCCATTAGGTGTTAAAGACGTCTCGCTGAGAATAAACGGCCAGCAGGAACCATCCGAAGATGTACAACTTGATTACAGAGAAAATCATATTGCTCGCGTGTATCATCGGTTGTTGTCGTTTATGGCACGCGATCAAAATGTCGATACTGGTCTACAAATATCACAATACGACTTTAAGAATCTATATCCGATCTATTACTTTTCGCTGGAACATCTTGATTTAACAAGACAATCCGTCGTTGATATACATTTTAGAGCTAATGTGACTCCTGGTGCTATCGCTAATTATAGAGCGGTTGCTGTCATTCTCAGTGACAAATCAATGCTACTCGAAGGTGTTGGAGGAAGAATGAGAGTGGTAGATGCGCCAGTAGAAAATATGTAATCGAAATACTCGATTTAGAATTAATCTGTTATTGTATAATGTCGTATAGTAATATCAATGTGTCGTTGACACCTGGTCAATTAAAAAAATTGCAATCCAAATCGACTAAGCAATGTGGAACCACAATTACGCTGAAACCCAATCAATTGACTGGCGGGGCGAATAAATTATCGCTTACAACTCGTCAAGTAAAACATTTCAATGATGCACTTGTAGCAAAAAAGGGTGTTCAGATTACTATTTCTGCGTCTGCTATAAAAAACATGATTAAAACAGGCGGTATATTCCCGTTGTTAGCTGCGATTCCAGCATTGATTGCGGCAGCAGCCCCAGCAGTTGCTAAAGCGGCAGCGTTAGGGGCTGTTGGGACCGCGGCAGGAATGGCACTAAAGAAAGCAACGGGGAAGGGGTATAAAAAAAAAGGGAAAGGGTCTAAGACTACCAGGAACCCCATATTCGTGGTACAGCGGAAAAGGTCTAAGACTAGGACCGGTTTATTAACTCAAAAATCTTCGATTTCCAAACCTTTGATTGAGGAACCGATGGTTCTGGAATCTTTGATTCCTATGTCCAATTTTGATTTACCCGATGCTGCTAAAAAACTCGCGATTAAAAACTTCAGAGGTGTCTTTATGAAAGATCAATTACCGACACAACCCAACAGCGTTGAAACCGGTATCATTAATCTCGATAACAGCACCGGACCTGGTTCTCACTGGATTGCATACGCTATTGATCCACGTGGGATTGTCTATTTTGATTCATATGGATTAGCACCGCCAAAAGAGTTTATGCGTTATATAAAAACGTTTCCAATGAAGACTTGGTATTCTACGCTACCAACACAACAAATGAATGACCCACTAATATGCGGCAGCGAAGTATTAAATATCCTTGACGCTATTTCTAACTCCTTGGGTAACCCAAGGGGAAAACCACCTCATGTTGTCGTAAATGAATACACCAGCAATCGCTGGAAATCGAAACGATTTTAGAGAGAGAGACAGAGTTTTACAATAACATGATTGATATTTGGGGAAGACCTCTGAAACCTAAACCCGATGACACTGCAACCGGTGATTCTATCAAGGATATAAAAAAAAAATTAAAGATGAAATCGCTGAGACGTTAAATTTAACAAATGTTGATCCCAATGAAATAGTTGTATTTCAAGATCTCCAGGGTAAATTGAAAACTAGTAATGTGTCGTTGGATGATATTTTGATACGGCAGCGTGACGCCGCTGAAAACTCTATTGCGCTGTATTCCAAAGATGGACAACTTAAACCAGGCGAACTTGTGTCTACAATCAACGACGCAATTGCCGCCCACGACAGCATGATTGCCACCCGCGGCCGTGAGCTGGATGATCATATACGAGGTTATAATTCTTTTCGCAAAAATGTCGTACATAAATTCTTTGGAACCCCGCTTGTGGTTGGCATGACTCTCGCTGAAATTAAAAACTTTGTATCGCTATTCTTTTTTAACAAGGACGCGGAGAGGATGATGAATGAAAATGAAATCAAGGCAAATTATCTTGATATTTACAATGATATTTCTAAACTAATAGAAAATCTTGAAAAGGCACAAAAACCCACTAACGACGTCGTTGTTAAGTTTTTTGGAACCCCGCTTGTGGCTGGCATGACTCTCGCTGAAATTAACGAGTTTATTGGCAAGCATGCTCACAATGTCTACATCGCTAATAGTTTCTTTGGTGTCCCGGCTACATCTACAATGACTCTCAAGGACATTGATATATTTATGGTGAGACAAACAACACTTAATACCATCGTTGATAAATTTTTAGGGAGAACACCTGTTTCTGAAACCACATCGTTGACAGGCCCTACTCTCGCTGAAGTTAAAAAAGCTATTGACGAACAAAACGCATCAGCGAAATGGCTAAAAATTTCTTTGAGGGATCTGAAAGTTACAATATCACGACGACATATTCTCAACTCAACGGGCATTATGGCTTCCAAGAAGGTTTGGGATTTGACCTCCTTTTGATTTCATTTTTTAAACGCCGCGATGGAACGATGATGAAATATACCGAAATCAAAAAAAACTATCTCGACGTTTACGACGATATTCTTAAACTGAAAGAAAAATCTGAAAGGGTAAAGCATGGGGCCATTGATTGGGTAAAAAACTCTAATGCTAAATTGAAAGTCAATATCGCGGGGTGGCCCTATGGTATCTACAGGACGACGTTAATCTCTAACAAGCAATTTGATATCATCGTAAGCGGTAAAACCTACTTTGGTGGCACCGCGACAGTAATTATCAGGGGTGAAGAAGAATTTGAGATTGTCGCGGTTGATAGTACCATTAGATCAAAAATATCCTGGTGCTTAGAATTTGTATGTGAAGTAAATAACTAAATTGAAAGGAAAATCCTTCGGATTTCACAATTGAAAACGCTACCGTTTTTAAAATAAAAATGATTTCATGAACGCAATGTCGCTATGATCAGGTCAGAGAATTTCAAACTAGACTCAAAACCCTCGCCGAGGAGTATCAAATAAAAAAAAAAAAATACCGACGAAGAATCACCGCAATTGATATTACTGTGTACTCAGTGTCAAGCGTTCTCACTGGCGCTGGAATAATACTAGCATCAGTTACAATGATTGCCCCGGTCGTAGTTCCAATTTGCATTTCTGCGGTGGCTACAATCGCGGGTATATCGACCGGGATAACAAAAAAGATATCATCATGCAGCCAGAGTAAACTGCAAGATTACTTACTTCAATTTCATGTTGTATCAACCGCATACTCGCAATTATCCTCGATGATATCGTCGTCACTCGATAATACAATTATATCAGATAGTGAGTTCTCAGCGATGCTCAGTATTTTTGATTCCGCGATATCGAAATTAGAGCGACAACAACAATATAGCAACGATGACAACACCGATGGAATTAGAAAACACGAACCCAAAAACCAGAATGATATCAATAACATCAACGATATCAGATACTGAGTTCTTAGTGATGGTCAGTATTTATTATTCTGCGATGTCAAATATAGAGCGACAACATGAGTATAGCAACGATGAAAACACCGCAGGAATTACTTCAACGAATAGTGGAGAACACGAACCCAGTACAAACAAGTATGATATCAATAACATCAACGAAACCCGAGTTTAGTGTGAATTTCCCTAGCCCAGTCCCCGTGAAGGAGATAGCGCTAGCAAAACTACGAGTGTATCACAGTTGGCCTAATATCAGATCAAAATCATTTGGTGGTCAACAACCGAATAATTCACTGGTGTTCGCGAATAAGAATAAAGAAGACGGGACTCCAGACTGGTACGTCGTTTCAATACCAACAGGGTCATATCAAATTGAACAAATCAATGATGAATTCGCTCGTAGAATAAAATCCATTACTGGAAAAGAATCAAAAATCGCTATAACGGTTCATGAGCCGACGCTATCGTCTGCCATTGAAATAAGCACAGAAGGATTTGTCGTAGATATCTATCAGAGTTCTATTAGAACCGTACTAGGATGGCCTGAATTACCACCCGGGGGAAAAACCGTTGATATACCCGAACCACAAAAAACTGATTATATCACCGACGTGATAAAACCCAATAATCCAATAAAGAGTTATAAAGAGTACAGTATACCTCTAAAGTTTTTTGGGTTAGGATACGAACCAACTGGGGAAGAGAAGGATGGGGATAGCATAGAGGGGTATAGTTTTGTTAGTGAACCTAAAATCATTAAAAATTTCACAGCGATGAATAATGATTTTTCACTGTTGTTAATATCTATTAAATCCGGCTCTCTCACCCGAGATGAATTTATCAGCGTTGTAGAAACATGCAATAAAATCATCGACGATATGGAAAAATTTAATTTACGAATTATTCAAGTTATACTCAATGATAAAAACCCCACATCGAGTATAGAATTTGCAACAAAATTTAATATTTCCGTTGAAGATATTCCAACATTTAAACTACCAGGATATAATGTACCAGAACTAAAAAAAATTCTCAGTGATGCCATCGATGTTGGTTTTAAAATAATTCATGATGCATGGAAAAAAACAACATCACCGGAAATAAAAATCCTCAAACATAATAATGACCCAGACGGTGGCGGCAGACATATCGCTCCGTTCAACGTGAATATATCCTCAGTGATTGCGCTCAATTTAGTAAGCGATGTTATCGAAAAAAGCTATCAAATTAATCTCGAACGATCAAATCAAGCTCAGCAAGGATATATTCTATACTCATTTGCACCAATAGCCCCTCCAGGATATTTAATCATTGAGTCTCCGGTTAATCCTGTCTATATGCGATGCCATAATAATTCGTTAACGAGAATAATTTTAGACTCACAGACTAGTCAAATAATCTAATTGATCTACAAGAGGAGGTGTTAGCGATTAGTTTGTTTGTGAAATCTTAGTGATTTTCATCGTAAAAAAATTATTAACCCATAGCAGCAGAGAGGGTGATGACCACATCGTTGCGACCAAAATCGTAAAGTCTCCGTTTGCTAAATGGAGACTTATTTTTTTTTGGTTAAATGAGATTCCTAGGAAGCCTTATTTTTGCTTGAAAACGTGGTCTGTTCACCCTCTCTGCTGCTCTGTAGCGTGACAAATATATGTCGGAGCGCAGAAACACCCCGCTGTAAGTAAGGTGCCATGTAAGTATACAAATATTAATACTTTGAATACTATCTGTAGTTGTTGTTAGCCATGATAGCAATGATTTACCACATGTATCCATAAATGATATTAATGTTGTCTCTGCTGCCATCGCTGGAGTCATTACTGTTATCCGCAATGAGATTTTTGTTATATTTTTTTATCAGCAGCAACACCATCATCTCGCCAGATTGCATCACTATTGCGCTACAGGATCATATACGATGAAATTTATCCGAGGATATTTTACGTAATTACGGACAAAACTAAATAGCACACGCATATCATCGGTTGCTGACATTTATGGGACCTGATCTGAATGTAGATACCGGGCTGCAAATATCACAATTAGATATTAGAAACCTATATCCGATGTGTTACTTTTCGTTGGAAACATCTTGGTTTAACAATCAGATATTGAAACACACTTCCGATCTCGTGCATCTCTACTTGTTGCACCATCCCCTCTCCCTTATCCCCAATAACAGAGCGACACCTGTCATACTCAGCGACAAAACGATGTTACTCGAAGGTTTTGACATACGAATGAGAGGCATTCATACACTAGTATAAAACATATAAATGTGTCCAAATATGTAACACAATTAGATCACTCGTACTCTGGCTACTGGTCCGATTAAAAACCTTCCATCATATTCAGCTAGAGAAAGTGGAACTACCATATCACCGCTAAAACACGATAAGATCAAATAATAAACTATCATTGACATTGCGCCAGATTAAGCATTTAAATGATGCAAAAATAAACGACAACAGGTGTCCAGTTTACTCTCCCCGCGAGTGCTATTTCCGATATAGTTAAATCAGCTTGTAAATTTCCACTTCTCGCGACTATACCAGCATTGATTGTCGCGGCCACCGCTGCAGACGCGAAAACAGGAACCCTCAAAGCAGTCCGGAAAGCGGCTGGAATGGCACTAAAGAATCCAACATGACAAGGATACAAACAGGAAGGGGTCTAAGGTTACCAGGGAGTCGTTTCACTAACGGAAGGGGCCTGAGATTACTAGTGACTCTGTTCACCTATGGAAGCAGTCTGAGATTGTCAGGGTGCATTAAGCTAGAATAAACCAAATGAGTATATCATAAATTACATACCACTAAGGCTGCATATTTCCAGTTATCGTCATTGCTGTCCAAGTATCTTAACTACGAAATAATATATGATGACGAGTTCTCAGCGATGATTAAGATATACGAAGAGGCAATGATGTCTGATTTAGAAAATAATAAGAAAATGATAATAATACTGTCAATGGAACTAATACAACAGATAGCCGCGAACACAATCACAGGGAGAACAAAAAAAATATGAATAACCTCATTGACTTTGTAGTCTGAAACAACGAATTATTATCTTATCTTGTACCCTAAATGCAGCGCTAACGTTCCAACTGCGATTCGAGTAAAATAAATTGCGCTTGCCCAATTACATGTATACCAAAGCGTTGGCCAAATATCCGGTCAAAATCATTAACGGGTCAACAGTCCAATAATGCACTGGTATTTGCATATATAAATGAACCAGGTGGAAACACGGATTGGATGGGCATTGGAATATCCAATGGAAGTGAAGATATCGAGTATATAAATGATGAATTCTAGCGTAGGATTAATTTCGTTAGTTCCGTAACAGGCAAATAATCAAAGATAGCTATAACGGTTGACGAACCATCCTTATCAGCCGCGATAGAGATACGTTCAAAGGACTATCTGGTGGATATTTATGAGTCAGCGATCAGAATAGTGATAGGATGGCATAATTTTCCGCCTCAGGCACCATCTTGTCAATTTCTACTTTAACCAAAACAATCTGATTATATCACAGACAATACATCATAATATGATATTACCCGATCATATAAACTCGATAAAAAAACGCAAGAAGTGGTTATCTTGAATCAATTTTAGTTTATATGCTCCCCATGAGGTATGTTACATATAATTGAAGAATTATTATTGAACAAACTCCAAAACAAGTTATACAATATTGGAAATTATTGAATATTTTATAGACATTAATCAAGAAAACTTAAGACAACTACTGCGACTACACCAAGGTTTCCAAGAATCTAATCGCAGTAAAATAAATATCATTGAGCATAATTCACACGCGTGGACTAATGCAGTAACAATATTTCCACGAGATCTAACTGTATGATTTTACTCTTCACCACTAGAGAACTCGGAGAAACATGCTTGATTTTATTTACGAATTAAGTAATAACGATTCTGTGTCAATATAGTTCTTAAAGAGGGTTTATGATGAAGGTAAGTTTGCTCAATTTGTAAGACCTAACGGCAAAATATATCGCACAGAATCTATTCATGACTGAGACAACTCGCGTGGAAAGATTTAACAGAATACCGCGCAATTACTACTAAATTGTTTTACAGTTCCGTCCGTTGCAGCCCACGCTGACAGAAATATAAATATGTGGAAGCCGACAAAGTTTATCTTGGAATTTCAAGCTAGTTGTTGTGAATACGGACACGTCGGATAATGGAATGCTAAATATGATTAGAGAGAAATTATTTCGGTTGATATGGTTGCGTGTTATCCGGTGTTCTCGGTTACGGAGATTGTGTTGAATATTTTAAACCATTAGGTCATCCCTCCCATGAGATGACACGAGTTGCGATAAATTGACCACTTGCCGATTGTAACCTAACCGTATTCGCTCGTGTAATATCATTCTATTTTGCTAAAGGACTCCATCCGATTTGTTATATTTAGTTTGGTGGACGTTTCTCTGAAACATACTGGACACAATAGTGTTATTACGATTTATGATTGATTGTAAAATACTGATAACGCTTAATATCGGCGAGGCAACTATATCGTATAAATGGCAGATTTAGGATTGGTTACAGAACTTGATGATGTTAGTCTTGATAAAATTATGAACGATTACAAGCATTATATTATAGACCAGCTGGCAGACGAAGACATAATATTCAAATGACATTCCAGGAGAGCCAAGGATTACATAATCTCATGTTAAATGGTGTTGTTGAAGTTGATATCAGTGCTGTCTATGACGCGTTAAATGATACATCTTGCTGGACACAATGATACGTAATGACGATACACTCATTTCAGGGGTTAACAATATATGATACAGTTGTTTGGATCTTTGATAATCGCATCGCGTGGTCAGATTTAGTGTATTTCGCAGTTTCACGAGTTAGAAGACTATCTCAATTTCGGAGAGTTAGTTTTAAATTTATTGACACCAACAACGATATTGAAAGCGATGATATATAAAGAAAAACACTCGCAAGTAATTCACAAAGTGACGAAACATAATAGAGGATTTGATATTGATGGTGAATTTATACTGATGCTGAAACAACAGCAGAATAATCACTGTGCGAGCTGTAATTGTATAATGTTATGGCAGTCCTTGTATGAAAACCGATGTCTATTTACCGCGGATAGGCAGAGTATTAAGTCGTGGTCATACATGTGAAAATACGATGCGGACCTGTCTTTAATGTAATAGACGCATATGTGCTAGTTACGTGATCGCAGTGGTAATTGTGAATCCTCGGTATCACTTGCAACTGTTCACGTGTAAATCCACGCTGAGGAAGAGTTGAATCTAATATATTGATTTCAGGTCTACCCGTGGATCTTGTTATATTAGATATGTTGTGTGTGATGACAGTCCAAATAGGATCAGTAGCTCTTCTTTTACCACCCTCAAGTTCACCCGGCTCATATAAAAATCTTACATTCACATTACCAAGTATTTGGTGTTTTGAAAACTCATTACAAAGTTGATGTGATCGCGTTAATATGTTTCATACTTGTTGTTCGAATACTTTCATTATGTAATGCATTTATCACACTTGGTAATCTTGCTACCCATTCACGAGATATCTTATCTTCAATACATTTCTTCGCTTAATGATAACCAACCATCCGCTCATCAAGTGTTAAATTAAATCGTTCAACAATTGCAAAATCAAGGTGTATTGCAGTATGTCCTTGTCTGATGGTGACAGTATGATGCTTTATCAGCGAATGATACTGCACCTTGAAATTCCTTGTCAGGATCAACTTGTACTATGTTTTGCCATCGGATACCTCCTAGTTGATACATTCGTTCAAATGCAGTAAATATACCTTGAAATATGTTTTTCTCCTGGGTATTTGGCTCATGAGGTCCCTGGTAATTTTATCAACTTTGCTGCAATATCACCTCCTCGTTTTTTATTTTTTGTTGTGGTTATACATGTGAAAATACGATGCGGACCTGTCTTTAATGTAATAGACGCATATGTGCTAGTTACGTGATCGCGGTGGTAATTGTGAATCCTCGGTATCACTTGCAACTGTTCACGTGTAAATCCACGCTGAGGAGGAGTTGAATCTAATATAATTCGATTTGTCACCTGAGATAAATCTAAATTTACTTTTACCGCATCGTTCAAACTTATCTGTATTTTTGGTTGTAATAGATTTTAATGTATCTATCGGCGAACGCGATCTAAATTTAAGACAATATAGATCCGTATTATATATTATATGTCATGAATATAATTGATTTTTCAGCGACAATAACGCGAGAACCGGTTACACACCGTCCAGTGTTACCAAAGTATTAACGAATGATTAGCATAGGTCCATCTGGAAGTGGAATGACGCAACTGTTACTGAATATGACAATAAGATGGCTAATATGGGATAGGTTGTATTTGATAGCACCATCTGAAGACGATCAGGCCTTTTACGATGCGTTTAAAGAGTTTAATGAAAATTAAAATCGTTGAATGAGCGCAGTGTTGATGTTATCAAGTTTATCACTGATATCAATGATGCACAGGGTATTGATGATATTAACAAAATAATTAATAATTTAATTATATATGATGATGTAATGCTTGATAAACAATCAAATCCAGCAATACCATTTTCTCGAGGTAGACATAAAATTACGGATGTGATTTATGTAACTAAGCGATATACACAAATTTCAAAAGTGATCAGAGATTACTGTAATAGTTTTGCTTTTGTTTAATGGAGTTGATACGTAGACATTAAGAAATATTCATCAGACCTGGTGTAGCGGAGATTACGACTATAAACGTTTTAGAAATTTCTTTAGTCATGCTCAGTCAACTGCACACGGATTTATAACAATAAATGTGCACGTTCCTAGATCAAAATATCGATTCGGTCTTGATAAACTATTTGCTACAACAGCAGATGGGTGTGATCTCTATTAGAGGCGTCCATTTGTGAAACTAGCACTTCCTACAATATCGAAAATTATAAAGGCAAAAAAGTTCCATAACTAACCCGTAGGAAAACTCTCGGTTAGTTAGAAGCTTTATTGTTTGGGTTTTTTCATTTTGTTTCTCTTCTCGATTCTGCAGGAAGTGTTAGTATGCAATTATTTGCATCTATTATGAGGTGGCTTACCCTATGTTCTATTTCTTAGAGACACCTTCCTCCTTGTACAATTATGTTTACCGTCACTCAGCTCAAACAATTTTCACTACAGCAATATACACATACTAAATACCTACCACGCTGTATGAGAAAGGCAGACATACATGAAATATTGAGCCCTGTAATTACAGAGAATACACCAGCACCGATTGACACAGCAACTGCAATAACATCTTTCTAAATACCCATTTTTGCTGAGCCATATACTTAAGCGCATGCAGTCAGACGTGAGGTGTCAGTTTTCCGTACAAGCCTTAGACCACTTAGCATCCTGGACAGCTGATGGCATGAAAAGTAAGCTGATTATACGATGGTGGTTGGGGAGGACATTGTCAATATTTCGTATCTTCTATAGGTAGAAGAGTTCTAGAAGTACTCTAAGTGAGGTAATATTCAGTCAGTATCCAAGTCGCTGTCTAGTTTTAGGTATGATTCAAGATTAAACATACATTTTGTAAGGTATTGAACTATTGGAATTATATTCATGCTGCAATACTATCTTATTTCCACTTTCGGGTTTGTAAACAGAAATTTCACTTCATTCCCAATGCATGATTTTTTTAAAACATTATGAGGAACCAATCTAGGCAAAGGTCTCCAACAATGCCAGCTGAATCTTAATATTGACAAACTAACCAAACTAAGCAATGATATTCCTTTTCGAATCAAACGGTGAAAAGACTCAAAATGGCATAAATATTACGAGTAGAAACAAATCTTTTACTCTTCTTCATGTAAAGGAAATAATGTGTCAGAGACAATTTTGCAATTCATGCCATCAACACTCGCCAGGCTTCTAAATGCGTTCAAAATACGTGTATCATTACAAACTGTATGCAAACAAGTGGCAGCTAGTTTAGCAAGTCAGTGAGTATTTAAGTTAAAACATGCATACTATCATAATCTGGTTCTAACATTTAAAACTACACATACCGTAACAAAATATAAAATGAATCTTATTCTCAAATGGATAACACAAGGGGTTAATGAAAGTTTAGATCATTAACCTCTGCTTCAAAAATAATGTGTCGTACGTTACCTTGCTTGTATGTTGATTGTCAGTATTAGTTTAGGTTTTCTTTGGGCACTAACCACTGTTTTATTTATCACCATTCCCTAAGTATGCGGGTCATTTCACCAAGCGATTGAACGCTGTATAGATACAAAAACACTGCAGTACACAGAAAATTATTTTGAGAGCGTCATACATAGTGAAATCAGCCAATGTGAGTTGAAAGTTAATTACATACTCTGATGGAGACTTTTGGGGCTTTGTATTAGATGAAGTTAATATGGACATAGTGAAACACCACACTAATAACTTAAAACAAAGGAGTGCTAAAAATGCAAATGTGGAAGAGAATGAAGAAGACAATGAAATAGGAGATGATTGATGGATAACAAATGAGAGAACACAAATTGACTGGAGACCATTCACAAATTGGCAACATAGATGTCAAATGGAATTTTAGTTGATGACTTTAATTATTCCAAATGAGTTATCAATGGGTTTTGTGGATTAGTAATGACAAGAGAAGCAATGTACTAAGGAATTCTTTACTTTATTTATCGAGAAGTCTTACTACTGTACGTTGCATGAAATTATTAACACTTTGTATGTAATATTATTGAGAACAGCTATGCCACTCTTGTGATTCACTGAAGAAATAGAATAGTCAAATATAAAAACTTTATTGCAATGTGATACCTCTGTAAACATCAACCAGTACACTTGGTATTCGCTATGTAAGGGCTTAGCACAAAATGTGGAACATATTATTTATGAATATAGGTCTAGGTTAATGCTAATATATGTACCAAAAAAAGATAACCCTATACAGGGCTTGAAAACTATTGTAGTCTTAGGTTATGGACTGCACGTTTGGTTCGTGGGTCTTTATTATTTCTTACTTGATTCTTTAAGCTGATATAAGGTGCTTTTAAACCTTCCAGCATCTTAAAAAGACATAACTACTGATTCAAGTGGAAGACTATTCATTTTATAACATTTGACATGATATCTGAACAATTTGCATGCTATATACTGATCACTAATAAAAGCTTGATTAATATTACTAAATTGTCCCATGTCCCATGTTCTTGGAGCCTGCTATGGTGTTAGGCAAGACTCGGAGAGCATTGGCTAAAGTATGTGTTTCGAGGAAGGGCTAGAAACATATCAAGTCCGTAAATGATGTAACATATCATAACAATAAATGTATATACACTTTCCTGAATTACTGGATGAAGATATTTGAGGAGTAGAACGACACAAAGTTATTTAGGTTATGTTTTTTATGTATAGAATATCATGCAAGAGCGTTATTCAAAATACATATTTATTTTTATAACTAATTAATATATAGGTAATATTACAAGCAAAACACATATTACGTGTACTATTGACAGAACACAAACATACCCATCTCAATCATCAAGACTGATTTCTTTAATTTAAATGTTCCAGTGAAAGATAATAGACTGGATCTAAGTTGTGAAATTTCGCTGAGATATCTGCAAAGCAGTATCGATATTATGATCACGTCCCATACATGTTATCAAATGATAGTCATGTACTACGTGATTTGTTTCAAAACTTAGCAAAATGTTTTCGGAAGGTACTCTATGTCCATTTATCCTCCAAAAAACCTAAGAAAATAGTCAAACGCCAATGGATTTCGTTCCTGCGAATCTTCTCAGGTATTTGCTTGAAACGTGATAAATTCATGTCGTTGCACTGAAACTATTTGTTGTTATGTTATCTGGGATGTGAATAACGCAAGCTGCATTACTTTGAACACTGTGTTCTTCTTTAACCATGATAATCATGATTCATTAAAGAAAGTAATTTTTGTTACTCGACGATAGGTACAGTTATTACAGGCATCCACAACGTCAGTTTTGCCAATCTTACTTTCCTGCATCAACTGCAGTTGGTCGCCATATTGCATTAATGGTCAACTATTTCTACAAAACCCACAGCAGTGGAAACATGGAATCGCACATAAAACATGTTCTTCTCCATTTGAGATTGATCTATATGCAACGAATCCCATGTATCATTCATCGAGGTAACGTTAGCTCTAGCTGCATTAATTGTTACATTTCTGCCTTTCGGATGCTCACTTGAATCATTTGGAAGCATATTTGATTAACAAACTAATCTCGAGCAATCATTTGAATACCTTGCCAGACCTAATAATGTTGTGACAATATCAACCTTTTCGAGACACGGTCCAATATTTTTACTTCCATCTATCATGTATGCGTTTATTTTAAATAGTGCCATACCACATTTTGTAACGATCTAAAGGCCAGTACTCTATAATATGTAGTCAAACGCATACATTCGATATCAATAAATTCCACAGCAGGCAAGACATTTATACTTGTAACCGGAACGTGTAGCTTAGCAGCAGAGGGGGTGAACAGACCAACTTGTATAGGCGTCGATTTGGCAAACCGAGGCTTCCTCGTAAATCGTAAAACAAAGCGTTCATTTGGCAAAAACAAGGACGCCATCCCTAACCCCTCTGCTGCAATGGGATAACAATCTCTTCGAGATTCATGTAAACGATTTCAACCGAATATTTTTTAAAGTCCCACACGATATCGCGTCCGAGGATCTGATCAATTTATCTTCACAAATCCATGTGGGATTGAATGAGCGTGACTAAAGAAATTTCTAAAGAGATTAAAATCCATATCGCTGCAGCAAGTTTGCCAAATTTTTCGTAATGTATGATTGACAACTCCGTTAAACATACATAAGAAATTGCAGTTATCTCTGATCACTATTATTCCACATTCGTTAGGTACACGGGCATCACAAGAATAAAAGAATAATACTGATAATCACCCACATACTCACGTTTGAGAACTGTCGAATCCATGTTAAATGCTGTATCACATATACGTTTAAACATTTTTTAAATATATGTAATCGTCTAACACGAAGTCCACTTCTTGCTATCAGACCAGCAACTATATTCTTTTATCTTTTTGATATTGGTACCCTAGCCAATTATGCTAAGTTTGTATTTGCAGTTTGATTTATATTATTTTACTAACATTTGCAGGCATCAATTTAGTGCTTTGCAATGTTTCGGCTTTTTGAGGCTTTTGTCGTATTCATTGTGCTGGTATATCCCTGATTGACAAGAACTCCCTTCCAGTCACATTAACAATAGCACAAGTAACAACATCGATTAGCTTTCATTTCTAGCTGCTTTGCAATTGATATTGCTTTGGGAGGCTATCCTTCTAAAAAAAACAACTTCAAAGTCAATCTCTGTAAGTTACTTTGTTATTAGGTCATCGTGAATTTGTCACACTGATCATTATAGGTCCACGTTGAGAATTGTGTATGATCATCTTATTTGTTATTTATTTATCGAATCAATGTGATAATCATCAACGAGTTCATCAATAAGAGATCAGTATATTAACATCCACGATGCCGCCTTAAATAATCGTTAAATAATATCACCTGATTCATTAACAGCTAGCAGAAACTATTTCAAGCAAACCGAAACTATTTCAAGCAAATCAAAACCAAATTCAGGCCGACTTTAAAAAAGAAAAATCGTTTAGGATTTTACGCTACAGACCAGGCACTGATGTCGCTGCGGAGACGAATTGAAAATCCTTGAAATTTGCTGGCAATTTAGGATTTCACAAACAAACTAATTTGTAAAATCTCACCACGTAAATCAATCAGATTATTGGACTGGTCAGTGAGTTTGAAATTAATTCTCGTTAACTAATCATTATGACATCGCATATAGACAGGATTAGTTGGATCTTCAATGATTAGAATCCTTGGAAGAGCTGTTGGTGCAAATGAGTATAAAATATATCCTCGTTGAGCTTGAGTTGATCTTTCGAGATTTATTTACTAACTTCCTTCAATAACATCACATACTAAATTCGCTGCAATCACCGAGGATATTGATGTTTTGAGGAGCGATATGTTACCCACCACCATCTGGGCCATTATTATGTTAGAGGATAGTTGTTTGTGGTTGTGCTATTTTCTTCCATGCGTCGTGCATCCTTTAAAAACCATCATCGATGGTATCATTGAGAGATTTTTTCATCTCTTTAACGTTATATCCTGGTAATTTAAAATTTAATAACTCTTCTTTTGTTACATTATATGCGGATATAAATTTTTGTTTTTCTCCTTCTCGCACGTCAAAAGATTTATCAAAAGATTTTATAAAAATAATTCATTTAATTTTTTAATATCTGTTATATAAGTGTTTATATCAATCATTATTTTTATGATTTCATCACGAGAACCCGTTACATCCACAATATATCTTTGAAAACTTTGTCGTAGTTTATCTCTATCAGATTCGAAAACTTCTTTACAATTTTTAAACATCACATTAATGTGCTCATTTAATATAATCGTTTCTGTACTTGTATTACCATCGTGTTCAAATTCAAAATGCAACCCAAAAAAAAACCTTCCAATAGAATTCAAAATATATTTTCTTTATTTTTGTTATATCTTCCCCTCTTAGAAGAGTTAAAATGATATCACCATGAATATCTTTAAACCCATCTGTGGTAAAATGAGATTTTATCTGTTCAGGTGGAGGTGTTTTTTCAGGCCATCCTGGCATGGCTCTTATCGAACTCTGACAGATGTCTAAGACATACCCGGGCGAGTTTATCTCTATGGCAGATGATAGTGTTGGTTCATGAACTGTTATAGCGATTTCCGATTCCTTTCCAGTAATGGATTTTATTCCGCGCTGAAATTCGTTATTGATTTGTTCGATCTGGTAGGACCCAGATGGTAGCGAAAGAACGTTCCAGTCTGGAGTACCATCGGGTATATTCTTACACGCAAACACCTGGGAATTATTCGGTTGTTGACCGCCAAATGATTTCGATCAACTTTTTGGCCAAGTGAGGTATACTCGTAATTTTGCTAGTGCTATCTCTTTCTCCGAAATCGCAGTGGGGATATTCAGGGTTTGTTGAGGTTATTGAGATCATGCTGTTTTTCACTGGGGTGGTATTTCCGCTATTCGTTGAAATAGTTCTTGCAATGTTGCCATTGTAATTATATTCGTGTTGTTTTTCTAATTTTGACATCCCGGAATCATAAACACGTACCATCGCTGAAAACTCACTATCGGATACTAATGTGTCATTGAGTGACGACGATATCATCGAGGATAATTGGGAGAACGCGCTTGACACAACATGGAACCTAACTATGTAGTCTTGTAGTTTGCGCTGGCTGCACGGTGATATTTGTTTTGATATTATTGAAATAATTTGAGCGATTGTTGTCTCCGCGCATATACAAATTGGAACATCTATCGGGTCAATCATTGTCACCGAGGAGAGTATTATACCGGCTCCGGTGATTACACCTGATACTGAGTACTCGGTAACATCAACTGCGGTAATTCTTCGTCGGTATATTTTTATTTTTACTTGATACTCCTCAGTGAGTGTTTAGAGTTTAGTTTGAAATTCTCTGACCTGATCATAGGGATACTGCTGTGATGACATTTTATATATGACAACAGATTTCAAATTGTTGGCGTTAAATTCGGCAGCGTTGAAAATACTATGGATTTTTAATTCAGTGGTTTACTTAAATCCGCTACGAATTCCATATACCATGTTACAGAAACCCTAGCCAAATTATTATCAGTGGATCGTTCAGTTGTTTCCTTGTCGATGATCGTTGATACCATATTGTTGACCCCAGATGAATTAGTTCATGAAATATTAAATTGAGTCGGCGACACTAGTGTTAATCAAAAATTACCTTTGACGGCCACTGTGATATTTAATATGTTAGTGGATGTGTCCACGTAAATGATCTTTGTTCGATCGCGTACACATTATTTACGGGTTTTTTTTTTGTTCGTTAGGGATTTTGTTTTCTTATCTTCGTTTTAATATCCTCGAGAACAACTTCTATTCGCCGATTAATCGTTGCTATTTCATCGAGTTTCGTGATAATACCAGCGAGATCTGTTTTCATTTCGTCGTTTTTATCATTTTTACCAAACTTTTTATTGACGGTATTATCGGCTTTTTTAAAGTTTTTACGTAACGTAGTAAATTGTTCGATATGAGCGTCATAATCGGATCGTAGTTTTGTCAAACATCGATAGTGGTTTTTATCTCCTTGAGTTTCGGTGTGGTCACCGGTGGATTTCCAAAGAAATCTAATGGAGGTTTGTCAATATTGTTAATTATACTTCTTTGTAATTTAGAAAACTGATGGAATTTAGTTATATGGTAGTCGTATTCATCGCGTAGTTTTTCTAATGGTTCTAAATTGTTTATTATATCTAAAATAGTTGAAATGAGAACATTTGGTTTGAGTTTACCCTGATCGGAAATAACCGCGATTGCATTTTCCGTTACACCGCGTTGTTAAACTAAAATATCATCAAGGGAAACATTACTAGTTTTCAATTTACCCTGACGATCTTGAAATACAACTATTCCATTGGCATCAACACTTGCGAGGTTTAACACCTCGGATATTTCATCTTCGGTTTTTTTTTAACATCACCGGTTGCAGATATTTCCGTGGTGGTTTTTTCAGGCTTGATAGAGATCTCCCCAATTTATCAATCATGTTATTTTATATAATTTCTTTCTAAAAAGCGATTACTCGTATATTCGTGTACGGTTTTATGTGTTGGTTTTCCCGATGATGAAATAGTGTTGAGTACAGTTAATACTTCTATGCCGCATATTGGTGGGTCATTCATTTTCTGTGTTGGATACCTTGGAGAGCCCACCTACACTACGCTGGGTATTACGTTCCCATGGCGGCTCCAGAGCAACCAAGCCTAATGGAATGGTAAAAAAACATGGAACAATAAAAATAAACCGAAAATAAAAGAAATACACAAAGGTATAAACATCACAAGTTATATTAACTACCAGTTATACAATCAATAAGGCATGCGTCTAACCTCTTTTCTTCTCTTATGCTTCTAAATTCTTCCTTCTATATAACCCCATTGGCAACATCTCATAACTGAGTTTAATATTACGAAGGTATTATAGGCCCCTAAAAAACGCGATACCGCTGTGTTTAAAGTATAACCACTAGCACGCGCCCCTAACTATGGTCCTAACTAGAGTGTATGAGGTAGTCTCAAAACCAAGACTATCAGGTCCAGCGACACAATGTTGCAACTAAAAACCTCATCATATATGCATTGGTTATGACCACAAATCGATCTTCTAAGGTAGTATCAAACCCAAGACAATCAGGCCCAGCAACAAAAGGTTGCAACCAAAAATATGCTAATTGGGAAAATGACCTCAAATTCATACACTGTAAAGATAGTTAACCCCAACACTATCAGGCCTTGCAGTAACTGAATAACATCATGCATTAAGTAACAATGCAAATAGTTGTCATATGGGGTTATATATTCTACACAAAACAGCACTAAGAATTCCAAATTGATAGGGAAAAATACGGAAGCATATTGACGAGGGAGCAAGGATGTTTAGAGTGAGAATCCAAAACAAAACACCCAAGATATATACAGGGAATCATCGAGTGAATACAGGGTCAAACAAGACACTCACGAAGTATATAGGGACCAACCACAGGAGCAGAGGGATACCAACAAGTGATCATGGGAATCTCCAAGAAAAAGTCCTATTTAGGGCTACTGTCTTTCATTGCCTTAATAGGGTCTTAAACTTGTTACGGAAACCCTCCTTGACAAGCGCTATGAAAAAAGCCTAACGTGATCAAGTTCGGACCCGCCGCTCAAAATTAACAATCTAATCCTCTCTGACAGTGGCTAGCTTTCAAATGACGTTTAGTCATATCAGCAAAAGAAAATGTTAGGGACATATAATATGTACACTTTTGTACTAGAAGATTGGCATAGATAGGAACATAATTTAATTCTTCAACTCTACCATTTGATGAACTGCATCGGTGGCTTTCACATTTTCGGCAAAGGGAAATTTACTAGAAAAACTGAATTTAATTTGGAATAAGCGTACGTACTTTCGATTGGTTGATAGGTTGAATGCGTGATGGGTCTATTCCCAGTCACCCAGGTCTAACATTCATATCATTAGCTCCATTGTAAGGGTATGATATGACGACCAAATTAAATAGCGCACTCTGCGCGCATATACACCAGAAAGATGTGGCACCATTCCATCTTCCTGGATAAATTAAATCACTGTTATATAAACAAAAACGAGTGCAAAATAGTGAACGTATGTCCCTAGTGGCCGGTTTCACTTTAAATCCAACTATTAATTCATTCAGACGAGAGCGTACAACTTTGGCCAAACTGTAAGAGGGATGACCTTGAACCGAATCTCCTTGAAAGTGAAGTGAGGAAGGCTATTGCAAGGATCAAGCTGCGTAAAGCTCCTGAAATTGATGGCATCGAAGGAGAACTGATAAAGGGAGATGGACAAACGGTAGTACGAATTATGCACAAGATCTGCAACAAGATTTGGGATGCTGGAGAATTCCCAACACTTTGGACGAAGTCTATTGTGGTCACCAATTCGAAGAAAGGGGACACTACCAAATGTGAGAATTACCGAACAATTAACCTCATTTGTCACGCAAGTAAGATCGTATTGGAAATAATCAGGAGCCGAATGAAGAATACAATTGAAGCGCAGATTTCAGAAGAGCAAGCCGGTTTCAGACCAGGAAGAAGCACACTTGAACAAATTTTCTCACTGCGATTGATAGCAGAGAAGTACCTCGCGTTGCAGGACAAGGAAGTGCACTTGATTTTCATAGACTTCAAGAAAGCTTTTGATCGTGTATGGCACCAAGGCATGTGGAGGATACTACACCATTATGGCATATATCCAATGCTGATCAATCTCATTGAAAAGTTGTACAAGAGAACGCAAAGCTCTATCAGAATTGGAAACGATGTGACGGAATGGTTTCGGCAATTGATTGGAGTGCGACAAGGCTGCATTTTATCTCCAGATCTATTTAACATGTACCTGGAACATATTACGAGAGAGGCACTCGATGGCCAAGAAGATGTTGGGACACGCATAAGTAGCAGAACAATTAACAACCTACGTTTTTCCGACGACATTGGTCTTCTGGCCTAACTGCTCGGACAAGCTCATCTCATTCTGGACAAAGTCGATGAGATCGGCGCAAGGTATGGACAAGAAATTACTGAGACCAAGACAGAATGGATGCTAGTGAGTACCAAAGACGCGGGAGTAAAAAGGAGAATTGAGAATGGAATATTGCTTAGAGGAAAGAAACTACAGCATGTGGACAGTTTGAAATACTTTGGGACTACGTTAACTGAAGATTGCAAAAGCGCGAAGGACATCGAAATACGCACAGCCACAGCCTTGAAAGTAATGAGCAAGTTGGACAACATCTGGTAAAAAAAGTATGTCAAGAGTGAGACGAAAATGAGGCTATACCGAGCTCTTATAGTCCCAATTGCCCTGTACGCGTGCGAAGCTTGGACACTAAGAAGCGTTGAGGAGAGGAAGCTACTTGTGTTAGAGATGACGGCGCTTATACAGATTCTAGGAGTTCACATTATGGACAGGATGAGAAATGAAGACATCAGAAGGGCTCTTAATCATACAGAGACAATCGTGCAAAAAGTGCACGAGAGAAAACACCAATGGCTAGGACACGTGATAAGGATGGATAAGAACAGGATAGCGAATATTGTACTGCACGGTAGAGTATAAGGAACGGCGAAAGTAAGGCGTCCGAGAACGACATGGATGAAATCTGCACTGGCTAGATACGACGTGGGGAAGCGAGTTATAATGAAGACCGCACAGGAGAGAGAAGAATGACGTTTGTTGTCAACACAAGCAAGAGCCCACGTTGATGATGTGCGCTAGACATTGTGCAGAGATATGGCGGAGAAGAAGAAGAAGAAGAGAAGATACATTCATACAGTGATAGGTTTGTTATATTAACCTTGCAAGGGCCTGTTTCTCGACAGATTGCATTATTATCGTCGCCGCCTCGTACGAGTACTACTGTATGCTTCGTTCCATAGATAACTTTTCTAACATTTCTGCAGAATCCAAATATATGATGTAGTGGAATCGCGCATAAGAATAATCTACGCTGTCCTTCCAACATTGATACGGTGTTGCAAACCCTAAGTTGTAACGAGTATTATCATTTTTTACAATATCAAAAGCAGCACCTGCTCTAACTTCATGCTCACCATCATCAATTGGTTGTGGATCAGATGCGGTAGCTACTGGTGACCGTAATTTTATATACTTATTGTTATCAGCGTAATAAGTAATATCCTTAGAGAACATCATAGATGGACCTGCCTATCTTGTATAATCATCAGAATATCTTGCTAACCTCACTATTGTGTTGACAATATCAACATCATGTTCTATGGATTCAAGCTCTCTTCCATCAATCATGTATCTATCGCTGTTATATAGCGTCATGATATCATTATTGACAAAGCCAACTTTGACATTTAGGTCATATTGTGGATCATTATGGTTGGGATCATTTGTTACAAATTCTCCTTCTACTACGATAAATGCTTCAGAGGGTAGAAAGTATTTGCTGGTATCCTGGACTTGAAGTTTGATTCTTAATCGACTATTTGGTTGTACTGCATGATAGGAATAATACTCATAATTGAGTATAGAATCATTCTTGAGCACTGTGGCATCCATATCGAACGCTGTATCAGGAGCCGATTTGAACATATTATTATAAATCTCTTGATATAAATCGCGATCTCGCTTGCGATTTCAAACCACTTCCCGCTATCATATTTGCAGTAATATTTCCCTGAGTGTCATACCTTGATGCTATTTTTGATCCACTGCGTTATTTATTATTTTGCTAATATTTGCAGGCATAATTTCCGTAGATGGTAGTGGCCCGAGTGACTTTATCACTGATGACGAAGTCATCGGTGACTTTCTTCGCCGAACTAACGCTAGTAGTTTTTCCTTAGCCGCGGAAAATGCTTTCCCGGCAACATCACCAACAGCGCTAATACCGTAATCGCGAATGACATCAATAGCTTTCATTAATTATTGTTTTGCGATAGGTACTTTTTTGGGAGCCATTCTTTTAAATAATCCTGCAATGGTATTGCCGAGATCATCATGTGTGGGATCAACTGCTGCCATTATTTTGATTTCGGGAGGTTCATATGGTGGTGGTGGTAAACTACTTTTTATAATATATGTTTTATTCATATAACTCTTAAAATCATCATTTTCTTTGATTTTAACTCCACCGTGATTCGCAAACTATGCTTTTTTATACCAGGTGTCAGCGGTTTTATAACTTTTTCATATCCATCCTTTATATATTGATACTTAGTCTTTTTTAAATGAATTAGCAGCAAAATTAACGAATTGATAATCCGTGGAAACTTTTATAATTTCATCCAATATCTCATTAGTAAATACCTTTTCAGGTGGATATATTCTCTCGCTCGAAATTTCTTCTTCTTCTTCAATATCACCGTTTTCTTCTTCAGTAATATCACCCTCGTCTTCTTCAATAATATCACCTAGTCGTTCTCGTTGTTTTTGTTCTAGTCGTTCTTGTTCTTATTGTTCCTGAGGTCGTGGAGCGGTTATTTTATCACCAGGAATTGTTTCTAAAGATTTCTTTGTTTGCTTGGATCTCTTTGCTATTTTTTCAAATACAGGAAGACGGGCTGGCTTTTTCTCTCGTTGTTCCTCAGGAATAACTACCCATATGACTTTTGTAATGGTCGATACGGCTTACCCCGTTGCAGTGGTTAATGGTTTGAATAATTATTCGGTTCCCGTTGTGAAAATCAGTTCGAAATTCTTGTCTCGTTTGGAGCTTATTTCGAACGGAATCACGAATCGGAATAAATTTCTTAATCGCAGATAATCGTTCGCGTGCTGATCTAGTTGTTAGGGCTTCACCTACCATTATACATATGATATACGATCTAAATTGTAAGTGAAAACTCCCCCCCCCCACAGTGTTTTCATTACTTCCGCGTAGTGATAAATCACCATGCAAAAACAAATTACACAATCTACCTGTCTATAAAATTTTAACTCATACAAATTCGTTCTAGGTGAGTAAGCGTATAACTTTCTATAGAATTTCAACTCATACAAATTCGCTCCAGGTGAGTAAGCGCATACCTATCTATAGAATTATTTGTCAATGGGCTTTATTGTATGCGGATTACTCACCTGCAACGGGTTGGGCATCAGAGATTTTTCATTGTGTTGAGGAATCTAAAGGTGGATTTTCATTTGTCTGATAATTTCTTCACTTACTGTTTTGATTTTCGAGTTTATTGTGCGTCTGATTTCATATTGTTTGCCCAATTCACTTCTGATTTTTTTGACAGCAATGAACAGCGGGATAAATTTGTTGATATCGTTACAGAATACAAGCGAGTCATTTACCGCGTACTGAATTCGTTTCATCAACCCATACTGTTTGGCAAGGACATATATATTATTCCGGGCGCTATCATCAAGATCATGAAATTCAGAGAGAATCTAATTACAATCTAATTTTTGATAATTGTATCCCTTGACTTTTCAAATTTTAAATCTCAATTATAATGCCATTCATATTTTACAAATCCATTATATGAAATATTATATATCTAATATATTTTATATATCTAATAAAAAAATACATGTCATTTTGTGAACCATTTTCGTATGATATGATGAAATCCATTCGCTCTAAGGTGTTATTCACATCTTATTGCGCCTAGAGATATTATGCAAGTTATGATATGATAATATATGATATGAGTATATATGATATGATTATATTTGATATGATTATACATGATATGATTATACATGATTATATATGATATGATGAACTCCGTTCGCTCTAAGGTGTTATTCACATATTATTGCACCTAGAGATATTATGCATGTTATGATATGATATGATGAACTCCATTCATCCACCCTTGTCAAGCAACAAAACTTGCATCAGATCACCTTTGCATTATATGTCATCTGGGTGTATCAGTCCCTACCCCTCCACATTTATTTCTTACTAAATTTAACCTCCGTATGATAAACAGTAACCAACTAATACAATCTAACAACTTGCTTACCTCCTACAACAGGGCAATTTGATAACTATATGCGTTCATTGCTTGAAAAACAGGCCCCATCCACCACGTGTAGAGTATACATTTCAAAGTGTTATATGTGGTATAGCAGTGTTACTGACCAGCTTCGCATAGCTAAAATATACCGCTGAAAAGCAGACAGACTTTGGCGTTCCACAGACTTACTATGCTAAACAAATTTTTCAAGTAAGACATAAATCAACGGTGATTTCTTTCAAGAGTGCCCCTAAAACTTGCCATTTCGACTGCAAGAACAAATTTAAAGACCAAATATTCCTACCTAACATATTTTCAGCAATTGTTATGTTTAATAACTTCGTGGTGGTTTCTGTGCGTTTTATAGTCATATCACTATATTTGTTGTAAAGCGCTTTGAGCTTCTAAGCAATGAGCGCTGTAAAAAGTCCTCATATTATTATTATTATTATTATTATTATTATTATTATTATTATTATTATTATTATTATTATTATTATTATTATATTATTGTTATATTATTATAATTATTATTATTATTATTATTATTATTATTATTATTATTATTATTATTATTATTATTATTATTATTATTATTATTATAGGCTGTGCTCATTAGTTCCATAAAACAATGCAATGCAGTGTTGATTTGCCCTATTATAGCTAGTATAGTATGATATCGTCTTATATTGAAGAGCTGGATAATACTAATTATTGTAACTGAAAGAAAACTCAGACATAATTATTAAATGTCTATGATAAAGTGACTGGGTTTATCCATATTAAATTTCCAAGAATCAAAAAATAATTTGTATTAAAGGCAGGTAAAAAATGAAACACAATCACAATAGTTGCAATACTGTTTTTCTTAGTATCAAAAATGCATCAGATTTGTGTATTGTAACTTATCATATTGTTTATCGATTATACGATATTTTCCTAATTGTGTTATTTCTAAAAGTGGCAACATATGAGCATTGCTCAATTGTACCTGAAAGTGTCAATTTTGGAGGGTGTATCAATTAACGTGTTCTGCTCTGAATGTTTTCCTTTTCTTTAATCTGTTAAAGGACGGAATGTATTAACGATACATTAATAATAATGCTATCACACTTCTACTACGCTTGAGTTTGCATTAAGGTTAGAATATTGTATTAGTATATTCTTATCCGTTACCTTTAGGTTGTCAAAATCGTGAAGTATATTACTGTACAGCCCTGCTTTATTCTGCACGACAGGCGTGTCAAAAATAAACCAGTTTGTATAAAGCTACTTCTGATGTTAAACAGACACTGTAAACACATGTAGCAGTGATATTGGTTTTTAACTATTTGATTTGTCTGTGGATGGATTTGAGATGACCAAGATGATGACGTAGATGAGTTCAAGGAGTTAAAAAAGGAAAGAGGCAACCACGCTAACGAATGAACGCGATTTTAATAAATCCACAACAAACTTGAGATAAGAATAATTGAAAACACCAGTATGATTATGTAATCAATAATGTAGACTAATGTTTATAAGTATTTACAAAGTGACTGGTTACATACATATACATATATATGGATTCACAAGCAAATGGGCGTGCAACTTGCAAACTTACAGGGCAGTACATGTGTCGTTTTTAAATAGCAATAGCAATGGTCATCCTCAAAATATACTTTCCTTGTTATTTATTTTGATCCAAATTATAAAACGATATTTTAAAAACGATATTTTAAAGTGTTCAAGCTGAAAGGCTTTAAATATGTACATCAGGTATCTGATCTTTATTATGTGAATACATCAAAGACAATTATGAGCATAATAGTAGTATTAAAGTACAGATGATGGCCTTGTCCATTAATACAATTTGAAATACACAATAGCTATAAAAGGGGATTCATACAGTTGGTATTATATCCTATTTTAACAGGCATTCGGTCAGTACAGTATTCCAACCTAAAAAAATATAGATTAGAACATTGCTATCTTCTATCCCAAATAAAAAATTGCAACTAATCTTAAAGTTAACACAAGATATGTGAAAATAATGTTATGTTTGTTTTATGAATCGAAAATTGCAAGCAAATGCATGCTGCAATATCGTAAATTGTATTTTATTGGTTTATGAATTAAACTAGATATTTTGTAAGCCCGTTATTTGATATTAAGTATAAGATTGATAATATAAATTGCAATTATGTTGGTCTTACTAAAGTATCAAAATAACTAAACTACTTATGAGCAAGATTTTAAATCATATTATATTATAATACCGATCTTTCGTACAGTTATGTTTGTTCATGTTCCAGATTAATATTGCTACATAATCCAAGTTTAAAATACAACATAAGAAATGATGTAAAGTGTTTAAATGTTGCAAACTTTCTTAGGTACAATATGTCTCAAGTAGAAATGTCGTGACAATTTCTCTGTAGTCTTAAATAAAATAAGATTACTAATATGTGTTCTTCTAGTATGTCTTTCCAAAATTACGTTTTAAATATTCATTCATGACACTCACATTTTGCATGAATTGGCTATTTAAATAACAAAGAGAAATATTGGTGAAAATACTCCAGGCAGATACATTAAACTCAACAAATATATTGTACGATAAAATGCTACATTTCATTTGATGAACTAATTAATTTGTCTGATAAAAGTTTTCTTCTATTTTGGTAGCATCGCCAAGTGGTGTTAACCTTGTACGCAATCCATCCCTGAAGATGGAGACCTTGGCGTTGAATCAATCACCATGAGGTGTCAGACAGTAGATTGTACATTTTCTGCTCCAAATATAATTTGGTACTACAAGGTAAAGGTTGAAAAAAATACAAATCATACCAATTTACAATCCAAAGGCATGATAAGCTATTGCTATGGTTGATGAAGAAAACTGTGATGTTATTGATAACATTGGAATTATATTATATAATAAATAGCATCCCATTTACGGATATTCGTAAACATTTGTGATGTATTATTGATGACATTGGTTTAAGATTATGTAATAAATCGCATCCCATTTACGGATATTCATTTATGAATATTATCCCGATAGGCACATACACGGCGACAAGAAGTTTGTCTCCCATATGTTTGTATGCATGTATGTATGTATTTATGTATGTATGTATGTATGTATGTATGTATGTATGTATGTATGTATGTATGTATGTATGTATGTATGTATGTATGTATGTATGTATGTATGTAGGTAGGTAGGTAGGTAGGTAGGTAGGTAGGTAGGTAGGTAGGTAGGTAGGTAGGTGGATAGGTAGGTAGGTAGGTAGGTATGTGTGTGCCTGCGTGCGTGCGTGCGTGCGTGTGTGTGTGCGTATGTATGTATGTATGTATGTAGTAGGAAAGGTGAACAGACCATTTTATACCGGCGTTATTTTGTTAAATAACGGTTATTGTAATTCGCCAATTTATTTTCCAAGTGGTGAAAAAAAATTACATCCACGCCCAGAGTATATCCTCGCGGTGTGAAAAAACTACGTCCGCGTCCCTATTAATTAACCTATTAATATTTTATCAAATCCAATTCAATATATTGTTGGAGGATCGCATACATTTATCGTTCCAAATCAATGAAGGTTTGATTGTGCACGACTAAAGAAATTATTAAATTTGTTCAGGTCCATGTCTCTAGGACACAATCAACCGAATTGTCTTTGCTACGGTCCCGTTGAAATCTTTGAACACAGCATAATAATGTTGATTGTATACAACCGGTGCTACCAAGAAAAAGCTTATCCCATTCTATTCACTTCATTATCAAATGAAGAAACAGTTGTGTGTTACCACTTCCGAATTAACCAATGATAATGTGGTAACATCGTATGATGTTTGACAAGTTCACGTTGTTTTAACGCGCGGAAAGTCATTAATTTCCATTAGTTATAACGTTCATATTTTATGGATTTATATTGTGTTAAATGTTGGTCGCGTACGCCGACAACTGACCTAGCTCCTGTTGTGACTAAAAATGATAGAGATGCAATCAATGCCATGTGTACACGATGTGGTATAAATAAAATCAGTTTTGTCAGTATATAAAAAGGCGGTGATATCGCCGCTATGCTTACAAAACTTGCAGGAGCTCCATGGGTAAAGTATCCAGGTGAAAAACACCTTCCAGGGTATAGTTAACGTGGTTATGGAACTAGACTTGATATCAGACTCGATAATTAAGATCAATCACTCCCAGGTGAATATCCGATAAACACAATAGATAATGCTTGCCATTCTCATGATGTTGCATATAAATGTAGAGACATTCAACAACGTCTCATCGCGGATATAAAATTGATTCACGCGTTGAATCCCATCCCTGATAAAACCTTGAAAGAAAGATAAATTAGCTTCATGGTTGATAAAAACCGCGATGAAACGCAAGCTCATTTTAGGTGCTGGTAATTAGTGATATGGAATCGATTGATTATTCTCAGGGTGGATATTAGTAGGGTAACGCCGCGATTAGTAAACTTGCAAGCCCTGCAAAAGTTAAAAAATATACAGCAAAAGTTTGGTTATCCAAGCAAGCAATATGGCAAAATAACTATCACCACCGTTGAAAATTGATTGCTCGTCGTTTCATGTTAGTATACGAAATATAGTTCATCAGGCTGATATAACAATTTTGCATCGTGATATTGTCAACAAACGTGTTTACAAATACGCGTTAACCTTGTTGACGTTGCGAGTAGATATAAAGCAACTGCACCGTTAACGACAACATCTTCGTCTGAAGTTGCCTCCGCGTTCAAATAAAATTACCCACAGGACCTCTACGATGGCCATATCACCTCCAGGTTGATCCAGGCAAGAAATTTCAAGGTGAAATATCATCAAAGATGAAGATACGTAATACTGCGTTACGACATATTGCAATACATCGCGATCAGGCAATTGCTGAGCGGTTTTACAGAACATCATCTGAGCGATTGTTCCATTATCAATACAAAAATGAATTCATCGAGGATAAACGATTACGTGAATGGGTCAAGAAATTACTAGGGTAATTACCGCGCTCAAATACGAGATTACTTGGACGTTCAACATGAAACATGTTATTGCAATCACAAAAAAAAAAATATTTTTCTAGTCATTATTTTTCAGCGTCGATATTACCTAGCAATATCACTGTAAAATATTTGTACGAGCCTGGTGAACTTGACTGTGGTATATAAAGATCATTTGATTCTATATGGAGTATATAACGTCACATAAATTATTTAGTGTGGTCACATCTTAAACCAGACCAGCTATATATAAATTAGATTCAACTGCTCCACAATGTGGATTTACTCGTGAACAATTACAACTTATCTCAATTAACACCGCGGCATCTTAACTAATATCACCAGCGCTGTTAACAACTCTTCGAAATGTATGTATTCTTCGTACTCGTGACACTGAAAGAAAAAAATAATTTGACTGTTCGAAGAAGTCATCTGTGATGCAAACAATTGTATCCGTGATAGTTAATCTCTGCGACATTTATATCGTCATCGCCTAGCCTAACACCCATGAATATTTATCTGCGCATAATGAGTCTTCGACAACTTTCATATCATCCAGCACACACATTTAACACAAGTTTTTGTCGTTCTGAAGTTCCAGGAATATCAACTTCGATGTCTTGTCGACGTGCATCCGTTGGTTTAAAGCATTACGGAACTGGATCCATCGAAAATATATTTTTGTGCTTGTCAAATAATAACACTGGAAGGAAATCTCGGATGTTTCTTCTGCTCGCGATAACCAATTCTGTTGATTTCAACGTCGCCCCGACATCACTCATCGGGGTTTGAAGGATTGTGTAACCTGTTACTTCGCATTGAATTTTATCTGACTATAATCTTATCGCGAATTTTAACTCGGTTATCTCTGTGTCGAGTGATTACTGGTCGGTGTTAATTTCTTCGTAGTAATCTACAGTTGCTTTCAACCATCGATGAGGAGATTACCCGGTAAAAGGTGGTGTTTTTTCGTGATCACCACACATAATCACGGTGGTGTATTTCGTTAATAACCACCCCAAGAAGTTGTTTTATATATAACGATATTATACATACTTCATCCCACATAATTATCCCAGGAATATATTTTGTCCGCATACTTTCGGGGTTACAATCAGTGCCATTATATCGAATGAAACTGTGGTACGTAAAAGCGTTTACCCCTCTGTATTTCATCTCCCGAGCAAGACGATGTGTAGGAGTCAAAACAATCATGTCCGATTTCTTCCAGAATAAATTGATTACTCTGGTTATTTTACCACATAATCCTAGCCCGCACAAATATACAGTTTTATATATGGCTATCGGATCATACACAAATGGCATCGATAATAATTCCATGTTTGTATCACCGCGGTAATTATCCTCGATGGGAGTATCAGCTGTTTCTTTGTACGGATGTAATGTTTCCTGGGTTTTTTCCATGTTCCCCAATCACCAACGTAGTAAACGGTTCGACTTCTTTCTAGTGTATTTCTTTATTGAAATGAAATGAATATGTGGCCACTCTAAACATAAATATATTAAGGCATAAGTTATCATTGATGATCTTAAATGTGTATACTGTTGTGATTCAAAATCATGATATTCAACGATAGTTCCGATTTTTGCCCCCGTTGACAAACAAGCATTTTTTCTAGAACACAACATCTAATCGTTGGTTGTATCCCTAATTACAAAATCTAGTTCATCATCATGGAGAATTACTTCGTTTATGATCGCATGATCTACCCTGGGTAAACTTTCCACTTATTCCTCTTCCGATATATTCTTAGCTTTATTCTCTTTACGGTAATTCTCATCCCATTCATCGTATTTTCCCGGAGTTGGTAACCAGACCGAAGTGTTTCCCATATTATTTAATCGCATCGGAGACAGTCGACGACGTTAATATGTTTTTGTCCAACATGAATCATAATAATACCATTGGAGCCCAACTCACTATTGAAAAATGTCTTCCAAACCAAAGATAAAATATCCGTTGGAGATTTTCAGGAAATTTAAACGATGTCACACGAGCAACCTCCGTCAGATCAATCTCAGGTCCATTAATCGCAACTCGGGTCATATCATCTGTGGGAATCCCAAACCAGGCAACATACCCGAGAAAACTTCCCGGGTAACATGCTGTCATATCAACGGAGATCATAACTCGGAAATTATATTGTGTGCTCCATAGTCCACCATGTCTGTATTTGGTACATCATTGAGAAATTCATGTCTAGTCGGTTTCCATGAATTCTTTTTCCTGGCAAAATTACTGCGACTGATGGATTTGTAAGATAATTTCGTGTTATTTCTTCTACATTGTTTGAATATCTCCTCACAAGGTCATTCATCTCGTTGTGAAAGGTTTCTCGTCGATATTTTTCTCCGTTTGTTCTCACAAACTGATCGTAATTTCCTTCTTCATCACTGCTGAACAACCACACAGACACAGGATCGGTTTATTTTCTTTCGTAGATACAATCATACATATCCCCAGAATAATATTTGAATACTCGTTGCTGTGGAAATATTCGTATCGAATTGAACCACGCATGTGAGTTGTGATCGATTAGTTCAATCGGAGCTCCACCTTATTTATAATTTGATTCATATAAAAAAAACGGTGATAAATGTTACTGTTATTGGGAATTTTAATTTCTTTTCTAACTCAATTACATCGTTTATTGACACTCCTGGTTCCTTAACTGATTCCGCCCATTTAGCTATTTTGGATTTTCTTAACTCCGGTAAACCATTTCTTCGGTTAGTACTATCGAAATGTTCTGTAACTCGTTCAGCTATACAATTTAGCCGCAATTAAACTTCTATCCAGGAAAGTTTATTGATATCGGGTTTGTTTATCGGGTAAATACCATAGGTCAACGCGGTTACCGGGTACGCTCGATTATAGTATTTGATATTGATCCCGGTTAGCACACCTGGTTTGGTTTTATCAGTTGCAATCAAGTTTTTTCTTCGAATTCAATACACGCTCACGATGATTACAAATGCTCCATTTCTCACCGTTATAACATTTACTGAATTTTAACTGGATGGAATATCCGACCAATTCGAAATTTATCCTGGATAATATTTTTCGGGCACGATAATCATAGTATAATGATACGAGAAGCTCGATGCGTATACTAAGTATAAGCTGCGCCGTCTTTTCGAAATTCGTTTTTTGTGTGTTTGATATTATTTCTAATTTTTCACATACGCGATGGAGTTTTTATTCTTTGATTAAGATCAAATAATCTTCATTGCCGAGGAGTATTTAACTCGGAAATATTAGAAATTTCTACCATTATTACTTTTCAGATAAAATATATTTATATAAAATATTTATATATGTTGAACAATTGCAATTGGTTACCAATTGGAGCAACCACTCGTTGTAGTAAATTGTGCAGAAATGAGTTATGTGGATATCACGCACGACATTTCCATTGAGTAAG
This sequence comes from Unio delphinus, assembly GCA_029339505.1. Taxonomy (NCBI): domain Eukaryota; kingdom Metazoa; phylum Mollusca; class Bivalvia; order Unionida; family Unionidae; genus Unio; species Unio delphinus. The sequence continues at coordinate 1,573,800 of JAQISU010000390.1, read as the reverse complement.
CGTAGGAATGCAACCATGTATATATTGTGATATTGGAGTATGATGCAAAACATAATTATATGCTGGTTGTGGATTAAAAATATACATAACGATTAAATCGTAATACGATCATCACAATAAAACCCCTTCTTGATCACATTAACAGAAATAACAAATTAGATAAATAAATTATACTGGAATATGAATCACAATGAATTCGCTTCGCATCCTATTTACGTAAACTACGAAGCTTCTGGTGATGGAACCGTTGTACATCCTAAACGAAAAATACCTCTTGGTCAGGTTATTACTATTGGTTGTGTAAATATTTATGTTGTACGAGGTAAACAAATAAAACATTGACTCGCTCACAGACTAGTCTTTGAATGATTTTACGAAGCGATCTGTAATGCTCTCGTCGTGGATCATATTAACCGAAATAAACTTGACAAGTATTGATAACTTTTGAGCTGATACTCCGAGTGAAAATTATCACATTTCAGATAATCAAAAAATTAAAAATAGTCAGTCAAAACTTGTAACCGCATTTATGGACAGCACGATTATTGAATTTCCGTCGAGGCACGAGTATGGTAAGAGCCTATCAATGTGAGAATTACCGAACGATTAGCCTTATTTGCCACGCAAGTAAGATCATAAATATTCAGGAGCCGAATGAAGAATACAATTGAAGCGCAGATGTTGGAAGAGCAAGCCGGTTTCAGACCAGGAAGAGGCACAATTGAACAAATTTTCTCACTGCGGTTGATAGCAGAGAAGTACCTCGCGTTGCAGGACAAGGAATTGTACTTGATTTTCATAGACTTCAAGAAAGCCTTTGATCGTGTATAGCACCAAGGCTTGTGGAGGGTACTTCACCATTATGGCATACATCCAAAGCTGATCAATCTCATTGAAAATTTGTACAAGAGAACGCAAAGCGCTATCAGAGTTGGAAACGATGTGACGGAATGGTTTCAGCAATTGATTGGAGTGCGACAAGGCTGCATTTTATCTCCAGATCTATTTAACATCTACCTTGAACATATTATGCGAAAGGTACTTGATGGCCTAGAAGACGTTGGGACACGCAGAACAATGAACAACTTACGTTTTGCCGACGACATTGGTCTACTGGCTGAACTGCTCGGATAAGCTCAACTCATTCTGGACAAAGTCGATGAGATCAGCGCAAGGTATGGACAAGAAATTAGTGAGACCAAGACAGAATGGATGCTAGTGAGTACCAAAGACGCGGGAACGATAAAAATGAGAATTGAGAATGGACTTTTGCTTAGAGGAAAGAAACTACAGCATGTGGACAGTTTTAAATACTTTGGGACTACCTTAACTGAAGATTGCAGAAACGCGAAGGACATCGAAATACGTACAGCCACAGCCTTGAAAGTGATGAGCGAGTTGGACAACATCTGGTAAAACAAGTATGTCAAGAGTGAGACGAAAATGAGGCTATACAGAGCTCTTATAGTCCCAATTGCCCTGTATGGGTGCGAAGCTTGGACACTTAGAAGCGCTGAGGAGAGGAAACTACTTGTGTTTGAGATGGCGGCGCATAGAAAGATTCTAGGAGTTCACATTATGGACAGGATGAGAAATGAAGACATCAGAAAGGCTCTTAATCAGAAAGAGACAATCGTGCAAAAAGTGCACGAGAGACAACACCAATGGCTAGGAGACGTGATAAGGATGGATAAGAACAGGATATCGAATATTCTACTGCACGGTAGAGAAGAAGGAAGGCGAAAGTAGGGCGTCCGAGAACGACATGGATGAAATCAGCACTGGCTATATACGACGTGGAGAGCAAGTTATAATGAGGATTGCACAGGAGAGAGAAGAATGGCGTTTGTTGTCAACACATGCAAGAGCCCACGTCGATGATGTGCAATAGAAATTGTGCAGAAATATGGCGGAGAAGAAGAAGAAGAAGAAGTTACATGCCGCCAACGATATAATCAAATCATCGTCCTCGAACAAATTCAACAACAGTGTATTAATCACATCCGCGTGATTTTTTTTATTATATGAAAACTATTTAGATTTAAGATAGTATTTTCATATAATAAAACAAACATTAATTTAGTCGAGCATGTCTAACGAAATATTTTACGACAATTAAAAAATTATATCGCGGAAGGTGATACTGTCCTTAAATAACACGGACAAGAAATTCATAAAAATTTAGATGCTTTTCAGGGGGAGGGATGTGAATGTGTCATCAAACATCAACTTGATATTCTCACCTAATGGAATTACCTCGATGACCTCTAAACAATTCACACCAAAAAGATATTTATCGTCGACAGAGTTGTAAAAAACAACGAGGTAATGAACAATAAAATGCTTTCACAGGAACGACGGTGTATCAGCGTGACAATTTCCAATGACGATACCACATATAAGATGAACAGCAATGATTGATATTATATCAAAGTTGCCAGGGGAGACATGTCTACCAATTCCATTTACAACGTTGTTGTATGTAAAATATCTATGTTCGACAGGAGCATCATTGAGGTGTCATTCTAAATCCCTCACTGATGACTTCATGTAGACTCCGACTTAACTTATGTCCTAGAAGTTTAAATGTTGGAATATCTTCTATGCATATATTATATTTTTTAGCAAATTGTCCTCTAGTGATATTATAAGGTTATATTGCATCGTCAAATTTACTTTACACGTACTCGATAATTTGACGATTGAATAATTTCATATCGGCGATAAGTTGATTACATATTTCTATGTGCTTCATGATTTCTCGTCGTGGAATTCTCCGAAGATATTCATCATAGGTCTCATATAGTGTTCTTATAAGGATGAATGAGCTAGGTATCCGTATATATTTTTCAAAATCATTTTTTATTTTTGCGAAATGTTAATTAAATTTAGATTTGCTTGATTCCAAACTGTCTATGATGATATTACAGCTCTAAAAAGGGCATTATTACTAAAATCAATATTTCTTTTAGATGTTGTCATTGCATCGTGGTAAGCTTCTTTATCTGAGATATAATCAGATTTGTTGGTTAAAGTGGTTTCTCCACTGGTGGTTTTTCTCGTTTAGAAGTTTTTGCTCGTTAAAGTGGTATTTCTTTCAATGACAGATTTTCAGACCGTCCTAATATGGATCTTATCGAAGAGGTATATGTATCTACGGCGTAACCAGGAGATTTTATATCGATGGCGGCTCATGAACAGTTGTTTCGTTCTTTGATTCTACTTCCGTGATAAATTTTATCCTACGTTGAATTTCTTCGTTGATATCTTCGTTGTCATAAGCTTCTTTGGAAATATACATATTGTTTGCCAATCTGGAATTCCATCTGAGGTATCTTTGTTTGCGAATATGAAAGTCTTATTGGGTGGTTCGTCAGCGAATGAATGTAATCTGATGTTGGGCCAACTATAATATACTCGTAGCTGAGTCAATGCGATTTCATTTACTGGAATCAAGTTGAAAATTCAATACTAAATTCTGTTTTTTTTTTTTTGTCGTGATCGATATTATAGTTGTTTTCAATAGTGTGGTATTATCGACTATTCGTTGCAGTAGTTCTGCGATGATATCTGCGACATTGTTGCCATTATCTTATATATAAATTTCTAATTTTGACATCGCGGAATCGTAAATTATTACCTTCGAAGAGAATTTGCTATCGGATATTATAATGTCGTCGAGCGACAACGATATCATCTCGGATAATTGCGAGTACGCGGTTGACACCGTATGGAATTTAACCACGTAATCATGTAGTTTACGCTAACTACACGATGATATTGTTTCGCGATAATTGGTATCACTCCAGTGATTGTTGTCGTCGTGGATACATTAATTGGAACAACTTCTGGGGAGATTATTGTCACCGATGACAATATCACAACGGTTCCAGCGATAACGCATGAAACCGAATGCACGATTACATCGATGCTGATAATCCTTCGTTAACTTTCTAAAACTTTTGTTTCATGCTCATCGCTGAGTGATTTAAGTTTATTTTGTAGCCCTCTGCTTTGATTATATCGGTACTGTTATCATTATTCAATTATGGAATTTTTCACTGCGTTGTCGAGTTTAACTACAATATCTTTGATGGAAATAGTACACGTATTCAATTTACCTTGTCGATCTTGAAATATAACGATTTCATCGGATGCTACATCTACGAAATGTAATATATCAGATAACGCATCATTCATGTGTTTTAATTAAAACAACATCTATTGAAATCCCATCTTTTTTATATGTGTTCAGAAGACAGTTCTTCCCCAAATTTCCACCATTATACAGTTAAGATCTCTTTAAAAAGTTATCACTGGAGTATTTATATAAGGTTCTACGAGGTGGCGATGGTGACTTTGAGATCTCGGTGAGAACATTAATAACTTCAAGGCCACATATAGGAGGATCGGTTACTGTCCGTGTGGGTAACGTTGAATACCAAACGGGAATCTTTAACCCGTGGACGTATTTGAGAAATTCTCTCGGTGGCTCAAGCCCATACGATTCAAAATAAATAATTGATTTGGGATGAATCGCTTACGCGACCCAGTGAGTTCCAGGTCCAGTGTTATCATCGAGATTAACTATACCCGTTTTTGGATTTGATGGCTGAGTAGGTTAATTTATCTTTCAGAAAAACAACTCTAAAATGTTTTATCGGGAATTGTTTTACCGCGGCGATTAAATTAAAATTTGACATTGGAGCTATGATCGAATGCTTCCTGTGAGTCTTAATCCCGCCTCGTACCTGCTGTATTGACTGCCTGGTAATCGTAGGCCTCGTCCCATTTTTTGTATCCTTGCCCGGTAGCTTTCTTTAATGTCATGCCAGCGGCGGTATCAACAGCACCAAGTGTGGCAGCTTTAGCAACAGCGAGGGCCGTGGCGTAAATAAACGCTGCGACCGCGGCAAGGAAAGGAAATATGCCTCCAGATTTTATCATATATTTTACCGCGGAGGGAGTACATTCGAACTGAACTCCTGTGTTTGATTTAGCGCCTTATTGAAATGATTAGGTTGAGTTGTCGTCAACGATAGTTTACTTTGTCCACCGTTAGCAATATGTTCTCGTTTTAAAGTTTTTTTTGCACCACACGTGGTAGCGTTTTTTAACAAATTTCTTTGACCAGGAGTCAATATGACATTAACGTGATTGTACGACATTTTTATTTAAATAATAGATTGAATTAATTGTCGATGTGTGTTGCATGTTTTCTACTGGGGCATCAACAACCCTCATCCGCCCACCACCACCTTCAAGTGTTATTAATTTATCACTGAGAGTAACAGCGACTGCTATATATGAGCCACGTTCAGGGGGAACTACACCAGACACCGAGGTAATAGGAAGCTCTCCTACACGAGCTTGAAATTTTACGTCAATGACGGAGTGCCTAGATAGATCAAGATGTTGCAATGAAAAATAATAGATAGAATACACATTTTGAAAATCCATCTGTGATATATGTAGGCCAGTATAAACGTTTTGATCTCGTCCCACATAAGACCACAAACGATAATATACACGAGCTATTTGGTTATTAGAATACTCGATCAGAATATTTTCGGCGGGTTCCTGTTGATTTCTTTACTCGCACTGATATCTCGCGGACTGCTAGTTTATCAAATATCATATGACAACGCCGTTGTTTATGATCTCCGTTTACTCGTTCTTTACCTTGCAAAGCAATGAAAATGGATCTATGAGCGGAGATATTTTTTGTTGAGGCAACATGCCATGAAAATATTCTAGTAGTGGAACTTGTCATCGTAGCGGTGGTGCCATCCAACCATGACATCAATGATTTACCACCTTTATCCATACATGATAATAGTAGTTGTTCAATGGCGAGCGACGGGGTCATTATTGGAATTCACAATGCAAGTTTTGATAAAATTACTTTATCATTGGCAACAACAGCACCGCGCCAGATTGCATAATTGTCATGAGATTTTCTCATAAGAGCTGCAGTATAACTAGCTCCAAAGATAACTTTTCTAACATCATTACAAAACCCAAATATATGAGACAACGGAATCACACATGAAAATATTTCATCGTGATTAAACATCGCTTTACGAGCTGCAAATCCTAGATTGAAATTAGAATTATTGCTCTCAACAACAGCTTCAGTACCAGCATCATCAGCAGCAGCGCTATGTCTTTTGGTCGTCTTTCAGTAAATGGATTATTATCACCGTTATCTGTTATATGCTTCGCGAACATCATTTAATGACAAGCAGATCGCATATATTCGTCGGGATATCGAGCTAGTCCCAATATTGTAGTTGCAATATCAACATACTTATCGATAGTTTTTATCTTGTTAGAGCTAATTATATATTGTGCACTACTTAACAACGCCATTATACTGTTTTAGACAAACCCGATTGGGGAAGTTGAGAGATTAGTATATGGATTATTAACAGCTTGTACTAGTCGACCTTCCACTCGATGAAAGCTTTGCGCTGAAGAAGTATTTGGAGGTATCATCAAACCGAAGTTCAATTTGTGATTTAGAATCAGGATTTATCGCATTATATGAGAAATGTGATCATCGCGCACAAAATCATCTTTGCGTACAGGCGCATCCATATTAAAAGCTTCATCTGAAATCGGTTTGAACATTTTATTATATATTTGTCGATCTAAATCATGATCTTGTTAAACCGCTACCAACTATTATGTTTCCAACAGTATATATATATTTTTGATTCATACTTTTGGTCTAAATAAAGCTGCTGAAACTTATTTTAAAGATCGTAATAGGTGTTTTAATGCGTGATCAATTATATTATAAACCATTCAAAGTTGACACCGATAAATGTTATGGCCCGGGAACTTATTGAGTCGCCTACTCGATTAATCAATGCGCAATTGTTTTTTTTTTATTCGTATTGGCTGGCGTTTTTAAAATATGTATTCGGACTTGAAACTCCAATATTTTATTCAACAATACCAACACAGACATTAACTGATCCACCAATATGTGACAGTGACACAATTGCCACACTCAACATGTTTATTTATCTACAAAACACCTTCAAAAGCTATAGATGAATACGCTTAAAATTCGTATTAAAATATATAATGGTAGATATATACGGTCAATCTTTCTTCAAACAAAAACGCCAAAGAACGGACAGAATCTCACACGAAAATGTAAATAAAATCATTAGTAATGAAATATCCGAATTATTGACTCATGCAAATGTAAATTCAAGCCATGTGGTTGTACGTCAAGATAAGAAAGAAAGATTAAAACAGGTAGTCTTTCATTACAAGATAGTATCGTCAGAATGAATGGAGAAATCGAAAACTGTGTATCTGTAATTGATAGTAATGGAAACATTAAGCTAGGTTTTGCTATGCCAACGATATTAGATAATATTCTCAGTTGAGTAATAGAGTCCGGTGATACAATATGTGAAGAAAATGTGAAAATATACACAATACTGACTGAAATATTGAAACCTAAAACATGTACTGAAATGACTTTATATTCCATCTGGCAACAACTACTACAGGTTGAATCTTGCAAATAATTTCTAGGTGGATTATCATCTCTGGTGAAACAAACATGACGTCAAAATTGGAGGACATACCGTAACTGATCGTGATCAGGTAACAATTAAACGATTTAATCGAAAACTTGCTTTGCGGCTATATTGATATCAATATTCAAAGGAAATAGTTCAAAATTGATTATTCTGTCGTTGTTTTATTGTCATGATAAGTTCAGCAATAGGATGAAAGTCGCATTCATTATTTTGACACATTGTTTATAGCTAACTATTTGTTTTCTTACTATATCATCTATAATGCCAGCGTAGTGAATATTATTATTTTGGAAAGTCAATGACAATCCTCTGCAACTGAGATATTCTTATGACTAGAGACAATGCGAGATAAACTAAGTTTGACCATTCGATACTCTCATCGACGATCTAAACAGCTGTATCAGTAATAGTTAATCCTTGAGATGAATGAATCGTTATTGTGTATGCTAGCGCCCATGGAGTTTTGTCCTATAATGCGCTCTCAACAACACTGACCGGAACTAAAACAATATCATTTAACATGAGATTTTGATACTCTGACGATCCTGATAAATCATCTTCATTATTTTGTTAGCGCGTACATGCTAGGATATAACGCAATGGTACAGGTAGATTGAGAATTTTTTCTTTATGTAATATAAATAGTAGTTGTTAAAACTGTCTTTCTACTTGCAACTATCAAATGATCTGGTCTTGACAAATTCCAAACTTTATTGATAGAAGTTTCTGAAATTATGTCACGCATATTTAACACGGTAAATGTACGAGGTTGCAGTTTGATTGATTTATTAAGCACTATAAATTCTATCGCTCTGTGATCATTAGTTAGTTTTTCATAATAATCTATTAAACCTTTCAGCCCCATTCTTGTGCAGGCAATCCAATAAAAGGTGTTCGTTGACGATGATCGAGGTACATTATCACATCAGTAATTATTGTCAACAAGCAATCAATAAATATGTTCAGTAGATCCTTAGATACTGTGCATATTTCATCCCAAACTATAATCCTTGGAATGTATATTCACCCACACGCTCCGAACTCCATTTTTCTCCACCGAAACCAATATTATATGTGCATGATTTAATTCCTCGTTCGCTCATTTTTTTTGGGAATCATATCAATGGAGTTTGACGAACTCAAATAGGTTAGTTTTTATTACTGGAACATGAAAACATCCACACGAATACAGGATCGCTTTTACAAATATTTTCGAAAAATCACCGTCATAAAATTGGACAGTTCAATTTCGGTGAAATATTGTTACTGCATTAGTCCATGCATGCGCATTGTGATTGATAATTTCAATCGAGGCTACGTTTGATTTATTTTTTGAATCGTATAAAATATATCGGTTATCGCCTTTACTATTATGGGAAATTGTTGTTCTTTCCTAGCTCAACAACGGATATGATAGATGCTCCGGTATATTTAAACATTTCTGCCCACGAGTGTATTTTATTTGCGTCTTAGATCCGTTAAACCTTTCCAACGTATCACATTTGTGAAATGTTCCGTTACAATTTGCATAATGATTACATCATACAAGATAACTTTATAACAATTTCTAAAACATATATTAGTAATAAGGCGTCCTTGGTAATGCAGATGTGGAATTGAGTTCATCGCAAATAATTCATGATCAAATGTCTTAAATACAACACAACCTTCAATTTCTGCCATACATCGTTTAAACTCGTGCAATCAACACTCACACTGGAATAAGGTCAGTCCATTTTTCTGTCTCTAACACACTCCTCAAAGTAGAAATAAAACATACTCACTGAAACTCTCGTTTTGGAATATGCAAATTCGATAGGTGGCAACCTGATTATTCTTGAATATTTCAACGTTACCTTCGACTGTCCGTGAAACTAAAACACGTCAGAACGGTTAGTTTTCAACGTTAAATAGTGAGTAAGACATCCTACCCATAAATATGATCACATTTTAGACTGGATTTTTCATAGACCTGATGATAATACTCTGCGATCCATCTTTGAATGCCACAAACTTTAATCAGATCACTTATGCATTCTATGCCATCTGGTCGTGTCATTCGTTAACCCTAACAATAATATTTGTTGCTTAGAGAAACCTCCGTGTGTTAAATAATAGAACCAAAATTATTATACAGGACATCCAAGAAAACATAATAACTTTCTTGCCTCCTATAGCAGAACAAGTCCATAACTGCCTGTGCCCAGTGTAGAGTATCAGTTCAAAGGTGTTTTCTATGTGGTATAGCAGTGTTAGGAACCAGCTTCGCACTGCTAAGAGAAACCGCCTTAAAGCAGAGAGGCTTTGGCTCTTCACCAGAATCATTATTCATAAACAAATATATTAAGCCACTAAGAAGAATATCGCAAACATGGTCCATTTAGGAAAATTATCCGACTACAGTACAAAGTCACAGAGAGTTTCAGCTGCAAAGAGCTCTTCGAGATAACTAACAAACTAATACCAATTAACAAATAAATGTACACCACTTCCAACTACATTCTTTCCAGAAGACCTTTAGGATCTATTTGCAAATTTCTTCCGTGACAAAGTACAAACCATTAGAGATAAGATTGACAAAACACTTCCAATTGACCCGTAGTCACCAAGCAGTTACGGTACAGAATTTCAACGACAAACATTAACAGCACTTGAACCTGTCTCTATGGATTTAGTAAGGACAATCATAAAGACGAGTGCACCAAAGTCATGTGAACTTGATCCAATTTCAACATCACTGCCGCTTGAGTGCTTAGACCAACATTTTGCCTTCCCTAACTGACGTTATTAATACTTCTCTCTTATCTGGGGAATTCCAATCATTTTTCAAAACTTCACTTGTAAAGCCTCAGCTAAAAAAACCGACACTTGACCATAACGACTTAAAGAACTACCGCCCAGTTTCTAATCTTACGTTCATATATAAAACAAAACTTAGAAAACGTTGTTCTAACCCAATTTATATCTCATCTGACGCAAAACAGTCTTTATTGTAGCAATGTACATTCTGCATATCGCCCTTGCCACAGTAATGAAACTTCTCCTTTGAGAGAAGTTACTGACATTAGCTCTGCTTTGGATAGCCGAAATGTGACAGTCCTCACACTCCTTCATTTGTCTGCAGTATTTGACGCAATGCACCATGATTTATTACTTCACCGTCTCCAGTATGTATTTGGTATTCGCACTAAAGCCTTATTGTGGATCATGTCATACTTAGTCAACAGTACACAATTTGTATCTGCAGATGGAATAAGCTTCAGCCCAATTGATATATGTTGTGACTTTCCACAGGAATCTGGTCATGCACATGTGTCCTTATATCTATACGTTCAGCTGCTCTCAAGTGTCATAGATCATCACCCAGTGTTTCAACAATTGTACGCGGATGACACCGAACATATACAAGTCTAGCCACCCAATTGAAGTTAATGTTACCATCCATGAAGTAGATAAGTGCATTTCTGATGTGAATTCATTGATGACATGTTACAAGCTGCAGATGAATGATGATAAAAACTGTGGTCATTTTCTGATCAAAACACGAAGACTTTCTCTTTCTTATACGTTACCTGAAACAATAAATATCAGCAACATCTACATTACATTCCCACAGTCAGTACGAAATCTAGGTGTTACTCGAGACAGTACTCTCACATTACACAAACATATCATGAACATAGTACTCCACATAATCCACATAGTATAATCTGATTCTGATTGCACAATAAATTTTATTCTGAAAATAAATCTTTGATTGTTAAGACAGTCAATAATTATTTTCACTCGCTCATCGTTCATTGTAACGTCAGTGACTTCGTCGACAAAGTTACGTATAAGGTTAAATGTGGACCCCATCATCACGAAAGTCTTTTTTTTAGCACTCTGAATAATTTCAATCAAACAAGTATTCTCAACCAGAACTCTCCTCCAAAAGTCAGTAGTGTTTCTGTCAAGGTCAAATATTGATATTTCTAAGGCTTGATTTTTGATAACTCCACCATGCTGTCCTTTATATAATTATTTAAATTAAAAAAATATAAATATCATAACGCAAATAAAGAATTAGCATTTACAACGTGTTCGAAATGGAAGTCTAGGACCAAAGCCATGTTTACAATCTGGTATTGGAGTTAGAGGGAACACACAATAGTGTGTACAATGTAGAGGTAAAAAATAGAGACAGCTGAAGCGACATTATAATTAAAAAAATAATGATAGTGAAAAGGCTATAAGAACCACTGAAGACTACATTCTAGATTATTAAGGAATAATTCAGACAAATTCTATTACTATAAATGAGCAAATAATTTGTGAGACATCCGACTATCAAGAATTAGGAAACATCTCGTGATGTAATCAGGCACTGTCGGTTGTAATAGCATGTCGGCACTGTCAATAATTCTGGTTATCTCACATTTAATGTTTGGAGAAAAATATATCTTTCTCACAGATTTTGTTAGGAAGATAATATGGAGTAATCAAGGATGGTCCTGTGATCGATCACATTAACGGTCACAGGCATGATAATTATCTTGATAATTTTACAAGCTATTACACAAGGTGACAATTCTGCAGACGGTATTACAGGAACATATAAGACCGTTGGAAAAAAACTTATCAAATCCATGAACACCGAAACTGGCGAAGAATTATTATTTTATTCAATAAATGCAGTTTTAAGATATTTTAATTTTAACCCTGGTTTTTGTACAATGTGTTGAATAAATATCGAAAATTCCTCTTTTTTGAAATGTTTTCAGAAGAAAAAAAAATCGGTTTGAATATATAACTGAATAGAGAGACTGGCGAAGTTTTAATGACCAGAGACATACAATATTTTGATATTATATTACCTTTGGTACGAAGTGTAGCAGAAGATATACAAAATTCTTCTCTCTATAAAAGATGTTACTTTTCAGACTTGCTGAAGAACGATATTTACGTTGGAATGAGCATTATTTAAGGGAGCTAACTCTAATAGAAATGCGTATAATCTTGTAGGGGAAATAATCGGGTAATTATATAGAGTTGTTTAATTCTCTGAATAATAAGATCAAATCTAACATATTTTTATTTTATTAATTAAAAAATATTCTGATTTTTATAAGAAAAAAGAAATAATATATTTTTTTTTGTTCCGCATCTCTTAGGTTTCTTGCTTCATTTCGATTTGGTCAGCAATATTAACTAAATAAATGAAAATATACGGATCACAAACGTTTCTTCTAGATTTCCAAGTATGTTGACTTTGCCAGTTTTAAATATTGAGGCTCCAGCTTAATGATCCAAATTTAACACGATACACATTCCACCAATATCACTACGTAGTGGGCGCCATATTGCACTCTCCCGGGAGTGACTTTGTGGGGAGTGTGTGTAAGAAATGTTGAACATAGAGATTGATGCGTCTGTCTGTGCCGTATGTATGTATGTATGTATGTATGTATGTATGTATGTATGTATGTATGTATGTATGTATGTATGTATGTATGTATGTATGTATCTATGTATGTATGTATCTATATATCTATGTATGTATGTGTGTGTGTTTATGCCTGCATGTGCGTAGGTGCGTACGTACGTCTCTCTCTCTCTTTCTTTCTCTCTCTCTCTCTCTCTCTCTCTCTCTCTCTCTCTCTATATATATATATATATATATATATATATATATATATATATATATATGTGTGTGTGTGTGTGTGTGTGTGTGTATGTGTGTATGTGTGTGTGTAATGAAAAAAGAAGAAAAGAACTTCGACGGATGTATGTATGTATGTATGTATGTATGTATGTATGTATGTATGTATGTATGTATGTATGTATGTATGTATGTATGTATGTATATATGTATGTATGTATGTATCATCCGTTCTAATACTACCCATATTATGATGAATTATCATCATACAATTTTTGTTAATTTGATGATAACACATCAGAAAAATAATTTGAATAATCTGCAGTACATTTATCTAATTTATAACTTCTAGGTCTAAGTGTATCAATTACTATTTGAATAAATGTAAGAATTTCTCTCTCTTGTGGTTTCTGCTGTTTTTGTTCTTTCTTTCGCTGTATTTGTTTTCCTATTTTGTTGCTGTATTCTTTCTTCATATTGACCATGCACATCATTTACTGCATTGAGGTATGCTATATATGATCTATTTTCAAGAGCTGGAAATTCATTTGGATCAATTGTAGCGATTGCCGTTGAAGCATCTTCAGTACATTTATTATGTAATTCTTAGATTATTTCTTCATCAGTTTTGATTCTCGTTAGTAATAGATTACGTTCCATTCTTATTGTCCCTATACAACCAATCCACTTCCCATGATGCTGTTCAACTCCACTTGACACCAAACGTTCCCAGGTTGATTTTAAAACCTTGACACCAAACGTTCCTCTCTCTCTCTGTGTGTGTGTGTGTGTGTGTGTGTGTGTGTGTGTGTGTGTGTGTGTGCGTGTGTGTAATGTATTTTCCCATTGACGCTAATGTATCCCAAAATAATACTTTCTATCGTTTTTTATCAGTTTTGTTTCTCTTTAGTAATATATTCTGCTATATGAGGAATTCGACCAGGAAAATCTTTTAAAAGTCTTGATATTTCTTTAGTTTTTTTCAGCTATGTTGTGAGGTTGAGGACGAAGAGGTTTAGTTGTTTCATTAACAGGGTTGGATAATTGTTGAGAACTTTCTACAAAAATCTACCAATAATTTCTGGCTTTCTTGTATATTTCTCCTGAGAATCATGGACTGGTAGAAAGTTCTAACTTGCTTCTAGTCGCGCTTGTGCCCACCTAGTGGTTACTGCTTTGACAACCGTTTTTGATGTAACAATGATTTAATTTACAGCAGCAGGGAGGGTGTAACCTCCATAAGAGGTCATCGGAGTAAACATCATGCGGATACTTTTACAAAACTACCAAGACACCAGCTAATAACAAACAAACTAACACCAAGAGAGACTCTTGGAGAGACTCTCTCGAACGTTATAAGCTGTGTTATCGTTTTTCATGTTATGTTTCGTTTTTGTAAGAAGCCTTCGTTTAACAAATGGGACCATATGAAATTAGATGGGTTCACCCTCCATGCTGCTCAGAAACCAAGATTCTACTAGTCCATTCTTAATATACGTATTGTATTTTGCGTGTGTTTACACTTTCACAATTAAAACTTACTTCCCTCTTCCCTTCCTTTCCATGTGCAATAATAATATAGCAGCAGGGAGGGGGGAGCGAATCGGACAACTTTTCCGACAAAATCACTTTAAACCCTCAAAACGGAAAATAGAGCCTTCCTACGAAATCTCATGTTTTAACCAAAAAAATAAAGAAAGTCTCCATTTGGTAAACGGAGACATATTGATTTCTTGCTCAAAACATGAGTTTGCGCGGGTAATACTCTATTCGCGTTTTCGTTGCTTAACCGTAAAACGTCGCGGCGGTGTTGTCATCGTCCCCTCCTGCTGCTATGGGGTTTTACGATTTCAACCAAATATTTGATCAAGTCCGATACAATATCGTGTCCGAGGATCATGTAAATTTATTGTTATAAATCCATGCAGGGTTGACTGAGCATTATTAAAGAAATTTTTAAATTGATTGAAGTCCATATCGGAACATATGGACTTTAAATGCCAAATATTTCGTAGCTTATGTGTATCAACGCCGTTAAACACAGCACGAATATTACAGTTATCTCTGATCAAATTTTGGAATCTGAGTGTATCGTTGAGTGACATATATCACGTCAGTGTTTTTGTGCCTGCCTCGGGAAAATATTCTAGCTGGGTTATTTTGATTGTCTAACATCACATCGTCGTATACGACTAAATTGTTAACGCTCCCATCAAGGTCATCCACGGATGGTGCCTCGTCAATATCAGTTATAAAATCAATGACGTTTTCACCTTTAATCTCTGATGCATTATCGTTAAAATCCTTTAACACTTCATAGCATCGTTGATCATCTACGCTAGGAGCAACTAAATACAACTTATCCCACTTCATCCATCTCAGTATTAAATTGAGCAACAATTGCGTCTTGCCGGATCAAGATGGCCCGATTATAATTGCGCGGATAGAGTTTGGTAGCGCTGCATGATGCTTAACTGGTCCTCTTGTTTTAGTCGCTGAAAAATCAATTATATTCATATCTCTATACATAAGTTATGGATCTATATTGTGTGAAGTGTAAAACGCGTACTAACACAAATGATGTGACGACGATTACAACTAAAAATAACAGATCAGCACTTACTGGTAGATGTGCAACATATGGTATAAAAAAGTTTAGATTTGTTTCTATGAAATCCGGAGATGTTTTAAAAAACAACGAGGAGGTGATATGGCAGCCATATTGGCAAAGCTACCTGGAACCCCATGATCAAAGTACCCCGGAGAAAAACACCTTCCAGGGTATAGCTACTGTGGCCCAGGAACACGATTAGATATCAGACTTGATGATCAAAATCAACCTCGACGTGGCGAAGAGCCAATAAACGCCATTGATAAGACGTGTCATGCTCATGATGTTGCATATAAAAGCAGCAATCTGCAACACAGGCATCTCGCAGATGTGAAAATAATTCATGCGTTAAATGCTATTCCTGATACATCTTTCAAAGAAAAATTGCCTTCGTGGTTGGTAAAATCAGCTATGAAAGGCAAATTGATGATGGGTGCTGGTAATTAATAATATGGAATCTATTTATTATTCTCTGAGGGGATACTGGAGGGGTAACGCTGCAATCAATAAACTCGCCAACGCCGCAAAAGTGAAAAAGGCCACTGAAGCTAATTGGTTATCCAAACAGGCTATATGACAAATTTATCTACCGCGTCCTAAACAAATCAATTTCTCGCATTTGGATGTTACAGGACCCAATGAAGTTCATCAAGCTGATTTATTGTTTTTACCACATGATAACGGTTACAAATACGCGCTAACCGTAGTTGATGTTGCGAGTCGATACAAACAAGCAGAACCGGTAAAAACAAAATCATCACCTGAAGTTGCTTCTGCATTTGAAAAGATTTATCGACGAGGTCCTCTACGCTGGCCAAATCTATTACAAGTTCAGCCTGGCAAGGAATTTCAAGGCGCCGTTTTATCAGCGATGAAACATCAAAATGTCACCATCAAACGGGGGTATGCTGCACTACATCTCGATGAGGCAATTGTTGAACGATTTAATCGGACTCTTGCTGAGCGGTTATTTGGATATCAATACGCAAAAGAATTCATCCAAGTAAAGCGATCCCGTGAATGGGTCAAAAGGTTACCGGGGGTAGTTGCAGCGCTAAATAACGAGATTACCAGAGCAATCAATATGAAACCTAACAACGCAATAAAAAAAGTATATACCACAACCACAGCGGGGTAGCGTTTCTCAGCCAATTCTCAGCAATGTCACCATTAGATATTTATATGAACCAGGAGAACTCGAAGGCGGTAAAAAAGGGCTACTGATCCCATTTGGAGTGTCACTACGCATAGCATATCTACTATAACACGATCAACTGGTAGACCTACAATCTATAAATTGGATTCAACTGCCCCTCAGCGGGGTTTTACACGCGAACAACTACAAGTGATTCCTGACGATACTCAATTGCCACCGCATGGTCTTAACTAGAGCCGTTGCGTCTATTACACACAAGAAAAGTCAACATCACATTGTTTCTGACATGACCGAGACTGTTATTTTTTTCTGTCTACGGTAAATTGGCGAGGATCTTTATCCGAATACTGCCAACGAATTATACAATTGCAACTCGCGCAGTGATTATTTTGTTGTTGCTTCAACGCGATTATTAATTCAGCATCAATGTCAAATTCTCGTTGTTTTTTTTGTCTTGTTGTTTGTAACCACAGAGTTTTTTTTATTAATGATGCTAACATCAATATCATCCATTGTTGTGTCATTATCATCGAAAACAATTCTTCGAAGTTGATTTATTCGCCGTACTCTAGACACTGCAAGATAGACTAAATTTGACCACTCAATGCGATTATCGACTATCCAAACAATTGTATCCGTGATGGTTAATCCCTGCGAGGAATGTATCATTGTTACATAACCCAGTGTCCATGGCGATTTATTAGCACGCAATGCGTCTTCGACAACACTGATATCAACCAGCACAATATCATTTAACACTAGTGTTTGTCTTTCGCGCCGTCCTGGAATTTCAACTTCGATATTCTGTCGCCGTGTATCACATGGTCTATAACAAAACGGCACTGGGCGCGTTGGGAATTTTTCTTTGTGAAGCTTAATCAACTTTTTCTGAAGTGTGTCTCTGACTATCTTTCTACTTGCCACTACAAAATCGTTTGGTCTCCATGCTTCCCAAAATTCCTCCATGGGAGTTTCAGAAATTATTTCTCTGATTATTTCACATTGGACTCTATCCGGTTGTAATCTAATTAATTTCTTGACCTCACGTAATTGTTCATCAAGTGTTCTATAGTCAGTATCGATTTCTTCATAATAGTCAACAAACCCTTTTAACAAAGCATGTGGACCCGCGACGACAAATGGTGGTGGTTGGCCATGATCTCCACACATTATCACCGCTGTATTCTTTTGCAGCAACCAATCAAGAAACATTTTTAATACATCTAACGAAACCGTACATATCGCCGTTGTATCGAAAAAAGCTATGATGAGTGCAAGCTTCAACGTTTCGTTGTTTTATCTCTCGCGCTAGTCTATGGGTCGGTGTCAGCACAATCATATTTGTGAGATCCGTAGGATTTTTCCCTCGATATAATTCAATCGCCCGAGTCGTTTTTCCTGACCCGCCACAGCCGTTTAAATAAACTGTTTTATATCTGCAAATTGGATCTGATATCGGTTGTGCATTAGAACGCTCTGATAAATTATCACGCTCTGATAAATTATCACCGCTTAAGTAGTTACCTTTACTTTCAACGTCTGTTGATTCAGAATACTCACGCAGCATTTCTTTTTTAATTCTCCATGATCCCCAACTTTCATCCGAATTAGTGAATTCAGCAACTGCGCAACTGTACTTGCTGTCAATGTAAAATCAATCAACGGCAACTCTAACCGCGGTGTCAGGAAATCAATTAATCATTGAAAATAAATTAATACAAGCATAACCCAGCATCGACGACCTCAAATGTGTATACGGGGATCTGTAACCGTCGCTATAAGTAACAACCGTACCCAATTTTGTTCCATCGGACAACAAAGCATCTTTACGATCCACATATATCTTTTTAGATACTGCATCTGCGATTACGAAGTCATATTCGGTGTTATCCATAATCAGCCGCGAACAATATCGTTTATAGTCGCATTTTTTTCCTCCTTGAGTGAATTTTCCGATTATTCTTCTGCCGAGATATTTTGCTTCGATGTTTCGTTGATTAAATACCCGTTTGGACCACTCAATGATATATTCTTCGTCGGCATCAATATGTTTTCTGGATTCGTCAATTATACTATCAAGACGTTCCGGTGTTGGTAACCAGACATTGATTTGTTTCCGATATGATATAATTGCTTCACTGACCGTCAGCGAAATTAACATTTTTGTGTCAATCATGAATCGTAATAGCGCTATTGGAAGCCACTTTTTTCAGACAATTGTCTACCAATCCAAATATAACAACAGCGATGCTGCAAATTCAAATGATACTACACGAGCGAATCCAGTTAAATCAAAATCAGGCAGCGGACCATTAATTGCAACACGAGTCATTTCATGTACGGGGTGTTCAAATCGTTTAAAATACTCAGTACACTCTCCATGACCAAGAAAACTCGCTGTGTAACAAGCAACCATATCAACTGAAATGATGTTATCATGGTCGTATTTGTTATTCCATAAACCACCATGATTAAATTCTAAACAACTAGCCTCAATGTCTGGCAAGAATTCTAGGCGCGTTGGTTTCCATGCGTTTTTTATTCTTGCAAAATGAGTTGCAACCGACGGGATTGTAAAACAGTTTGTCAATAATTGTTCATCATCGTTGATGATTTCATCGGTGGCTTTGCCACACGCTGTTAAAACCCACTAGCTGTTTCTTTCATTTTATTGTGAAATGCTTCAGTGCGGTATAATTCGCCGTCTGGTTTTACAAGCTGATCAAACGTATCCGTGTCGTTTTCAGTGCTGCGAAGTAACCACACCGACACGGGGTCGTTTTTACTCAAATGCGCAATAGCATCGAATAGTTTCTCTTCAACGAGAAAACCATCCCTGGAAAATTCTTCTCGTAAGAATTCGTCAGGTATATACTTTATTGTTCTGTTTCGTGGAAATATTGTGACCGAGGGCGTCCATGCGTGTTCGTTATGATCAATAATTTTGATTGGAGCTCCCTTTGATTTATATTTTGATTCGTTTAAAACGTCTCCGGTTATCGTTGTAACGGTTATTGGAAATCTCAGCGACGTTTCTAATTTTGCTATATCGTTAACAGTTGCTCCGCGGTTTTTCACCGTTAACTCCCATTGAGCTATATTGCTACGCCGTAGATCGGAAGTTTATTCCCTCGGGATGCATTTGTAAAATGTTCTGTTATTCGTGCTGCTACACAATTTAGCGATGAAGTCGCCGGCGACGACTGTTTCATTGGTTTTAGTTTTCCTATATCGGGTTTTTCATTTAACGGATATATCCCATACACAACTGCTGTTTCAGGATATGCTCGTTCATAGTATGGTTTGTCAATTCCATTTAACAGACCCAGCTTAGAATCACGGCTAACAACGACTGTTTTCTTGTCTTTGAGAATCGGTTCAAATTTGTCTCGTATAATCCAACCGCCTGATTCTACACAGATAATGAATTTCACTCTAAAAAAATACTTTTTGTTGCCATGTTGTGATAACATCAACGCTGCGTTGCTGTCGTTCATGGTGGCATCAACAACGCCATCAATTCGAAATGTTGTCCAGCTATGAGATGCACCGTCGTGCTTGAATTAATTAATACAATCGCGTATTTTATTTATCAGGGGTCTATCAGTTATTGCCCGTTTTGGCACATCTTTGAGGGTTCTATCGCGATTAAATTTAACGTTTTTGTAATGCTTAATTGCTGATAATCTCTCGAACTCCTCCATGTTATAATTGAAACAAGTATTTAAATAGAAAAATATAGTATAGTGAATCACTGCTTGTGGCTAATGATTGGATCAACAACTCCATGTAACAAAACATGCAGAAGCGAATTCTGTGGGTATCATTTATAAAACGTTCGCAACGGTTCCTTTGGCCCCCTTCTGTGCCTCCGATGTGGGGTGGGGTAAGAGAAAAATCGCAGTTGTGTCTCAGTAGTGGCGGCAAACGATACAGAGAACTAAAACGCTATTATGACAAACGAATAAAAAATACAGTCATTGATCCTACCGATGACTCCGTCAGCGACAAAATCATAAAAACTCCTCAAGATTATATTAAGAGGTTTATAATTAAAGCAGATATAAATTAGACAAGTAGTATTATTATACAAATTAGCCAAGATGTCAGACCTCATCCAGTGCTTGTTAATTATGAAGCATCCCGTGATGGTGTTGTTAGAAATTGCAGACTAAAGAAACCGGTTGGACAGGTAAATAATATGGGATTTGATGAATACAGCTGGTAAGAAGAAATATCTCTGTCACAGAATTATTTTTGAAGCATGTTACGGATTAATCAAAGACGGCCTTGTTATTGATCACATAAATGACGTGAAGACTGATAATTGTCTTGAGAATCTTCAAGCCGTCTCACAAAGTCAGAATGCAAAAAGGGGCAGGACAGGGACTTGTAAGTCAGTTGGAAAGAGATCCGTCAAATCATTTGATACATCAACTAACGAGGAGAAAATATTTTAGTCGATGAATGAAGTTAGTAGATATTTTGACATTTGTGGGCCTTCAATACAAAGAGTAGCAAAAGGAATACAAAAATCAGCTCTGTCAAAGAAAAACACACACAGGATACAATTTTCATATATCGAGGGAGATAAATCGTACAATAATAAAGTCGCATGACAGAGTTACGTTCCTTGAAGTCCAATTACTACTACGTACACACAGGATACAATTTTCATATTACGAGGGAGATAAATCGTACAATGATAAAATCGCATGACAGAGTTACGTCCCTCGAAGTCCAATTAATATTACGATTAATTAATCATTTTACGATGAAACCAATGAAATACACGCTGTTATCTAACAACTGTATTCTTTTGTTTAGTGTTTTATTCAAATAGTTTGTCTCATTTAAATGTTGTGAAACAGCATTAATAAGTAATTCAAGGAAATAAAATAACACACCCTGTGAATCATCGCCGCTGTATTAGTCACCTTATATACGTTATGACTCGTAATATGCTTGGGGCTTTTGAAAGTCGATTCCGACCAATCAAAACTAACCCACGCCATTTAACTCGGGCGTGTGGTTGTCTTTTGTTCACAATCATGCAACCGGGTTAATTTAATTGGGTTGCTTTTGATTGGTTGGATTGGCCGTAATATCCGCCCCGTCGTTTCATGTTTGTGTTGTCATGTGCCGTCCCACATCATTACATCACAAATACCATCATCGTTTCATTGAGTATAATTCATCCTTATTTAAGTTAATTAAGTACATGTAGTGATGTCCCCCCAAGCATATCTTCTGGGCGGTCTAAGATGACGTTTGTCACCTTAGGCCTCCCTTCCGGAGATGTATGATTCGGGTCCCCTTGGGCTTACTTGGATGTGAAGGCAGCCAAGGAGTTCCAAGATGAGTGTTGTACTGTCCTTAATTAAGTTAATTAAATAACATCTGGGTCTCTCTGACGTCATAGGGCGCCAGCGAGATTGCCAAATTTGGTTTTCATGTATGTGCTGTCCTTAATTAAGTTAATAAAGTAACCTCTGGGTCTCTCGGACGTCATAGGGCGCCAGCGAGATCGCCAAATGGGGTTTTCATGTATGTGCTGTCCTTAATTAAGTTAATAAAGTAGCCTCTGGGTCTCTCGGACGTTATAGGGCGCCAGCGAGATTGCCAAATGAGTGTTATTTTTTTTAATAATTAGAGGTAAAATGTATTATATAAATAATGGATATCAAAGATGTAAATGCTATAATTGCTGAAATTTCAAATTTGCAAAATCGAGTGATATTATTATCTAAAGATCTCGACTGCGACAGGATTACCTCGGAATATGAAGACAGTGTGCATCAGTCTAGTAAGGGTCGTTATGTTTTACCTAAGATGTACAGGCTCGTGAAAAGAATTCAAAAGTCCATCAATGCTTGTTTGTACGGTAACGACATTAATGTATTTATAACGCTATTTAGCACCGTTGAAGCAATACGTCAAAAGCTCGGCCAAGAGTATCAAAAACGAACTGAAATTAGTTCTAAGGTTCGTGATCTTAGAAAAATATTAAACAAGGAAAAAAAGTATCCTAGCCACGTGAGCGTTACTATAAAAAATAGGCTTTCAGTAAATTTTTTACTGAAAAATTATTCTTTTTTAGCATTTTTTGTAACACTTGTTACACTTGTCACATGGGATTTTCTCCTGAAAGAATACTCATCAGTTTGGGCTTGCTCATGCAGTTATGTGCGTACTGGATGATCTGGTTGTGGTAGCAAGTAGTCACCGCGACGTCTCCATTTTCACGTAGTTGTTGTTGTTGCCGCGTCGTTAACAAAAATCGTTCATCGCCGCTCTCAGATTTTACAATTTTGAAACCCCCAGCGATGTTATTTCTGAAACATTGGCGGATAGCGTCGTACAGTTTAACCTTGTCGGAGATGGATACGTTAGCTTGATAGTACATTATTTAATAACTCAGCTTTTAATTGTGATAGTTTCACATTTGAAAACTCAGTTCACAAACAGTATATGGTAGGTGAATCGCTTACAACTAAATTAGCCCGAGAGCGGCTAGCAGCAATTAAACAGTTTATACCGGTTCGAGACAGACTTCGCGATAAACTTCAACAACGACAACAAATGCAAACTGACTTTTCTGTGTCAAATGAACAACTGTTTACTCCGATAACAAGTGCGACTAAAGATGTGAAAAAGTTAATTGAAGCAGCGATATACGGAGATATTCCTGAACGAGAACGAGCAAAGAAGGGGCCGCTGCTTGATACGCTTGAAAAGATAGCAGCAGAGACCGGACAAACACGCGCAGGGATACAACAGCTATCCAGTGATATAAAAACTCAACGCGAATATGAACGATTAGCTGATATTGATGAACAACAAAGTGAAGCTGGAGGAGAAGACTATTCACCTGAGAATATATTTACAGTCGCAGCATTAAATGAAAGTAGAGGAAACCATACGGATTACGAATTAGCTGATTTTGCTAGAGAAAATTTTCCAAAGAGTAAAAGAGAGAATTTATTAAAAGACGACTTTAAAAGTTTTATAAAAAGCAAAGACACTTGGGCATCAAAAATATATCTAGCGAAACGCGGCGGGGATAAAATCAGAGCGTTGCAGCACCCTGGTTATGATGACTTTCTAGCTGCGGTTAAAGGCGGTCCACAACCACCACGTTATACGGAGGATCCAATCCCGGAACAAATAGACATAAGAGCAGAAGCCGGTTCTAAGAAAACAAGCGGAAAAGGATATTCAATTAAAAATCCTTTGGATTTCAACGCAACCGTGACATGTCCTGGTAACATCCTCAGTGATATATCACGGTTGAAAGTACTTATGGGCGGAAAACGAGCCGGAAACAAATAATTAATGAAGCAGCTGATATCTGTAGACGATTATTTGCCGGTGGTATCATGGACATTGATGTATATCGAGAACTCATTGCTGAATTAGTTGAAAATCACAGAGACGGCCATGGTTATTACAGCGATTGAAATCAAAGATTTTCAATGGAATTGACTACGCAATTCACTAATTGAAAAACTAATAGTTTTATAACAAGATGATCATACATTACAACCATGATAAACCCGTAAGCGTCTACGTGGTGAACTCACGATTGCCTGTTTACCGCGCGTGGTACGGAGATGGTTTCGGCAGTACCATTGCGGGGTTATTTACAAGAATGGCTACCAAGGAGGCGCCGTTAACTAAACAATTATCAATGAAAGCCATTGATGTTATTCGTGATAAGGGAATCAGCGCTGTTGGAAATCTTGCCGGAAGGGCATATTCTGCCGCGAAAGATAAAATAGGATCATTGGTGCGAAAGAAACCAACAGCGACTACAGTGATGCCTCCAAGTGTCAGCAAAGCAATAAATAGCGCAGTGGAACAAAAACTAGCGTCGTTAGCTGCTTCGGCGACTCCGTCACCATTGACGGCTTTGCCGGTAACAGATAGCGCTATCATGAACGCGATAGCAGGAAGTGGTTTGAAACGAAAACAAAAACGACGATGATTACAAAGAGTTTCACAATTGAAAGTACTAGTATGTTAATAAAATGTTTAAACGACAAGCTGATCCGGCCTTCGATATAGAAGCCCCAGTACCCAAGGACGATTCCGTCCGCGATTATCAATACTATTCCTATCATGTAATACAACCCGACCTACGATCGCGAATTGAACTTCAGGTTAAAGATACCAGTAAATACTTTTTGCCATGTGAAGCATTTATCGAAATCGAGGGAAAACTCGTAACAAATGTTGCAGCTGATACCCCATATGCAGATAACGCAAATGTCCGAGTTGGTTTTGTTAATCATGGCATAATGGCGTTATTTGAAAGTGCAAGATATCTCATTGATGGAAAAGAAATTGAATCAATAGACCGCGAGGTTGATGTTTCAACAACAATAATCGGGCTAGCAAGATATTCTGATGATTATACAAGATCGGCTGGTCCATCTATGATGTTTGCAAAGGATACCTCTGATAACGATGTCCACCTTCAATATATTAAAGTGTTAACAGCACAAGATACTGCAGTTGCTAATCAACAAGAAGCAGCTAATCCAGAACGTCGAGCCAGACCAGGCGCTGATTTTGACATTATAAAAGGCGTTAATGGTAATTTCAATCTAGGGTTTGCTACACGAAGAGAAGCATTGCAAGGACAGCAGCGATATTTTTCATGTGCGATTCCACTCCATCACTTATTTGGATTCTGCAGAAATGTCAGAAAAGTCATCTATGGAGCCAAACACACAATCGCGTTAGTGCGAAAAGGCGATGACAATAATGCAATTTGGCGTGCTAATGGTGTCGATGATGGTAAAGTTGTTTTGAGTAAAATAGTATTGTGGATGCCAGTAACGACCCCATCAATTACCGCAGAAGAGCGGTTGCTCTCATTTATGGACGCAGGCAGCAACTCATTGCTAAGTTGGCTAACAGTAACAACTGATGCCAAGGAGGATAATGTCAATGATACATTTACATGGCACTTAGCAGCCAAACAAGACGTTTCAGCCCCACGTCATATATTTATTGCGCTGCAGAATATGAATCGATTAGATTCCCAAGAACGCAGTCATATTATATTTGATCGATTAGGGGTCAGGGAGGTTTCGTTGAGAATAAACGGACAACAAGAACCATCTGAGGATATACAACTTGATTACGACAACAACCATATAGCACGTGTGTATCATCGGATGCTGTCATATATGGGTCGTGATCAAAACGTTGATACCGGTTTGCAAATATCGCAAATTGATTTTAAGAACTTTTATCCAATTTATTACTTTTCGCTGGAGCATCTTGATTTAACAAGGCAATCCGTCGTTGACATACATTTTCGAGCTCGTATAGCTCCTGGTGGTGTAGATTATAGAGCGGTTGCTGTCATTATCAGCGACAAATCAATGCTACTTGAAGGGGCTGGCGGACGAATGAGAATCGTTGATGCACCAGTGGAAAATATGTAAACGATTCACAATTAGATCAATTGAAAGCATAAATGTGTTTTACAATAAAATGATATAGTGTTGTTATTGTCAAGCTGACTGATGGTCAGGTCAAGAAATTGCGATCAAAATCCACTAAAGAATGTGGAACCACAATAACGTTAAAACCAGCGCAGATGTCCGGCGGTAAACATAAAATATCATTGACGGATCGTCAAATAAAACATTTCAATGATGCGCTAAAGAAACAGCGAGGGGATCAAATTGTATTTTCAAAGGCTGCAGTCGCCAACATGATAAAATCAGGTGGTATATTTCAATTGTTAGCTGTAATACCAGCGCTAATTGCCGCGGCTGCCCCAGCGGTGGCGAAAGCGGCTGCGTTGGGAGCTGTTGGTACCGCGGCAGGGATGGCGTTGAAAAAGGCAACTGGGAAAGGATATAAAAAAAGGGAAAGGGTCTAAGACTACCAGGAACTCCGTATTCATGGTACAGTGGAAAGGGTCTGAGAATACCAGGAACGGTTTATTAGTTGAAAACCCAATTGTTCCCATGTCCAATTTTGATTTAATTGATGCTGCTCAAAAACTAGCGATAAAAACCTTCAGAGGATTTTTATGAGAGATCAATTACCGAGAAAACCAATTAACGTTGAAACCGGTATCATCAATCTTGATAACAGCAGCAGATCGGGAACTCACTGGGTTGCATACGCGATTGATCGACGTGGAATTGTTTATTTTGATTCATATGGGTTGGCTCCGCCAAGCGAGTTTATGCGGAATAAAAATTCTTCGATGAAACTCAAAGAGTTTCCGATTTTTTAATCCACGCTGCCAACACAACAATTAAATGATCCGCAGATATGCGGCCGTGAAGTATTAAATGTCCTCGCGGAGATTTCATCGTCACAGAAACCACCTCATCTGGTTGTAAATGAATACACGAGTGGGAGATTACAAGGTAATTTTAGAGAATCAATAAATTGAAAATACTAGAGTTTTTACAATAATGATTGATATTTGGGGACGATCTCTGTCAATGTCGAAACCCACCGCGGAAACATATGCGGGTTCTATCAAGGATGTGAAAAAAAATAATTGAAGATGAAATCGCTGAGACGTTAAATTTAGCAAGTGTTGACCCGAACGAAATAGTTGTATTTCAAGATCGCCAGGTAAATTGAAAACCAGTAATGTGTTATTGGATTACATTTTAACACGACAACACGACGTCGCTGAAACCTCTATTGCGCTGTATTCCAGCGACGGACGACTTAAACCAGGCGCACTTGTGTATACGATCACCGACGCAATTGCCGCCCACGGCCATGATCTGGATGAATATATACGAGGTTATATGACTTTTCGCAAAAATGTCGTACATAAATTCTTTGGAACCCCGCTTGTGGTTGGCATGACTCTCGCCGAAATTAAAAACTTTCTATCTTTATTCTTTTTTAACAAGGAGGAAGGGAGGATGATGAATGAAAATGAAATCAAGGCAAATTATCTCGATATTTACACGGATATTTCTAAACTAATAGAAAATTTTGAAAAGGTACAAAAACCCACTAACGACGTCGTTGGTAAGTTTTTGGGAGCCCCACTTGCGGCAGGCACGACTCTCGCTGAAATTAGCGAGTTTATTGTCAGGCATACTCAAAATACCTACGTCGCAAATAGTTTCTTTGGTGTCCCCGCTACATCTACGATGACTCTCAAAGATATTAATATGTTTATGGTGAGACAAACAACACTTAATACCATCGTGGATAAATTTTTGGGGGAAAACACCTGTGTCTGAGACCACATCTCTGATAGGCCCTACCCTCGCTGAAGTTAAAAAAGCTATTGACAAGCAAAAGCTCACCAGCAAAATTGTTAATAAGTTATTTGAGGGCAGTAAACCCCAAGATATCACGTTGAAATTTTCTGACATCGACCGGTAAATTGAAAACCAAGATCGGCTTTGAATCACAGGCCTTCTGGTTTCATTCTTTTTTAGCAAGAAGGATGGGAGGAGGATGCTTTCTACCGAAATCTGGTCAAATTATCTCGAGATTTACAATGATGTTCTTAAACTAAAAGGAAGATTTGAAGGGATACAAAAATCCATCAACGACGTCGTTGTTAAGATTTTTGGATTCCCACCTGTGGCAGACACGACTCTCGCTGAAATTAAAGCGACTATCGATGAATGTAAAACAACAGTTGATGCCGTCAAAGATGATTTTACACAAATGATCGAACGACTCGATAAGGTAAAAATTTCACACCGCGTAAAAACCGTTGATAACATCGTATACACAGTTGCCAGTGGGGCCTTTGATTGGATCCGAGGAAATGAAAATAGTTTACATTTTCACAGCAAATATAGTAGTATACCGGGTTGTTATCAATTTACAATAATACATCGCCATAAATTTGATTTGGGAGTCAGCCCGGCAAAATATATAAGCGGTGTTAACACAGTGACGTATATAAACGATATGATACCAGCAGCAACCGACCGAATAAGATACCCTATTAGGATTGATATAACTGCATCCGACGAGTCAGTAGTTGGGGATTCGCTACCCTGGACGCTAGAATTTGTATCCGGTATTCCCCCCACCGGCCATAAATCCGAGTACACAATCGAATAATTGAAAACACTAGCGGGTTTAAAATAGTAATGACATCGATGAAATCAATTGAACCGATAATAGTCCCAGAGGTATCACAATCGCATCGATATCGATATGATACCGTGAACAAATTTTCCGCGAACTTGAAATCACTTTCTGAGCGCTATCGTGAAAAAATGAAAAAATACCGACGCAGCGTAATAATCATCGACATCACCGTGTACTCGGTGTCCGGTGTGATGGCCAGCGCCGGGGTTATTTTGTCGACGGTGACCATGATGGCTCCGATTGCAGTTCCAATCGCTATCTCCGCGGCAACAACAATCGCGGCAGTCGCCACCGCGATAACTAAAAAGTTATCATCGTGATCTCAGAAAAAAACTCGCCGATTATACAGCTCGGTACAGGGTGGTATTTGACGCGTACTCGAAATTATCTGAGTTGATCTCGCTGTCGATAGATAATTCGTTCATATCCGATGTTGAATTTTCCACGATGACCCAGTTGTATAACTCCGCGATGTTGAAATTGGAAATTGAAGACAGCGTTAACAATAATGTCACTCGAACTGCTTCAACGAATCGCAAATAATACCACTCCGATACGAACAAGCATGATATCAATAACATCAACAAACCCACAATTTAGTGTGAACTTCCCTTCTCCGATTCCAGTGCGTGAGATCGCGCTGGCAAAGTTACGAGTATATCATAGCTGGCCTAATATCAGATCGGTTGCATTTGGCGGTCAGCAACCCAATAACGCACTGGTGTTCTCGTATAAGAATAAACCCGATGGTACTCCAGCGTGGTAAACTGTTTCGTTACCAACTGAGTCGTACCAAATTGAGGAAATCGATGCTGAAATTCAGCGCAGAATAAAATCAGTCACTGGAAAAGAATCAAAAATAGCTATTAAACTTCATGAACCGACGCTCTCGTCGTCGATCGAAATAAGCACAGAGGGATACGCTGTAGATATCTATAACAGCTCGTTAAGAACAGTGTTAGGATGGCCTGAAAAACCACCCAAGAGCCACCGCCGACTTAACCACGGGTGTACAATCATATCATGAAATGAATCTCATATATCGAGATAATTTATCTGATATAAAAAAGGAAAAATCGCCGATAGATTTATATTTACCAACAATAACATTATGCAATGGGATTTTATCATTAAAAGAACAGCTAACTCATATGTTACTATCGCATTTACGCTAACTGTCATCACTGTTTATTTTAATGTAATTAATCAATTACATAAAACACAACTAGAACAACTACGGCAAACAAAATCGCGAAAACACGTTGAAATACTAAATCAGCTTGTATCTGACATGGAATATATCAATAAACTAATTATTCCAACAATAATTAATGACAACAGCGACAATAAACAACGATTCCTAACCGGTTACAATATCACAGAAGCCGAGCTGCGTAATTTCAAGTTTCCAGGATACAACGCTGAGGAACTAAACTAATCTGTTAGGAATGTTAGCAAGGTATAACAAGTAAAATATTCAACTATCCTCTTCAAATATAATAATGACCCAGATGGCGGCGGTAGGCATATTGCCCCGCACAATGTAAATATTTCAGCCGTAATTGCGCTCAATTTAACATGTGACGCAATCGAAGGAAGCTATCAAATTAATCTAGAGCAATCAAATCAAGCTCAGCAAGGATATATTCTTTATTCGTTTACACCAACAGCTCCTCCAGGATTCCTAATTATTGAAAACCCAATTAATCCTGTCTACATGCGATGCCATAATAATTCGCTAACGAGAATTAATTTCCGACTCACTGACCAATCAAATAATTTGATTGATCAACAAGGTGAGGTGTTAGCGATTAGTTTGTTTGTAATGTCCTATAGACTTGATCAAATATTCGGTTAAACCATAGCAGGGGGGGGGGGGGGGCGATGACAACACCGCTGCGACGTTTTACGGTTAAGCAACGAAAACGCGAATAGAGTATCACGGCGCAAACTCATGTTTTGAGCAAGAAATCAATAAGTCTTTGTTTACCAAATGGAGACTTTCTTTTTTTTTTGGTTAAAACATGAGATTTCGTAGGAAGGCTCTATTTTCCGTATTGAGGGCATAAAGTGATTTTGTCGGAAAAAAGTTGTTTGTAGAAAGATAGCAGTATTTGTCGACTTAAATGGCACCTGGATGTAATATTTTCTCATATTCTGATTGTTTAGAAGTGCATCTTTAATATAGATTGTAATGGGCATGATAAAGTCATTACTGTTCGGAAGTACCGTTATATACGCGCTCGCGCGCGCTTGTGTGTGTGTGTGTGTGTGTGTGTGTGTTTCCCATTTGTGCAAAAAGCAGTAGTAGTCGTCGACTTTTGGATATCACCTGGCTGACATTTTGTTCATGTCTTGATAAATTTAGATTTGCATATTTAATCTTTGTAGTATTTCACATTTAGATTTTAATTGGCACGAAACAGTCATTACTGTTCTGAAGCGCTGTTATATACATGTTTGTGCTCGCGCATGCGTGTGTGTGTGTCTCTTCCCATACAAGGACCACATCAGAAAAAGATGTAAATGATGTAAATGATTCAGTCATATTCGCAAGGTTCACCACTGTTTTGATATAAAAATTAAAGTAATTGTACTCACATAATCTAGATGAGAGTGTTTAAATATTTAAATATTTAAGGAGAAATCCTTCGGTCTTTTCATAATCAATAATTTTGGCGATTACTTCAAAATTATATTTTACACTTCACGTTTTAATAGAAAATATCTGCTAAAACTATTTACGTACAGTCATTTGAAGCGGTTACAAAGCATTATCAGTAACACGTACACAAACGATTTAACAATTATTCAAACCACATAAACAAAACACAGTACCCATGGCCACGTAAAAAGTGCATACAAGTAGCCCTACATAATCATAGATGGCCGATTGGACGAAACAGGGCGGCATCGGAATAGTAAAGGACATCTGGCACTAGCAATTGTGCATACAGAACTGGTCAACTGCGAAGTTATTATTGATTTTTCCTTTCTTATTACAAGACCGAGTTCCAATACAATATCGAGAGAAAAATATCTTAGTTCCTATAGTCCTGTTTTTCCTGCATGTCTATAGACAAAGCAATGCAAACAGCACACACACACACACACACACACACACACACATACACACACACATATATATATATATATATATATATATATATATATATATATATATATATATATATATATATATATATATATATATATATATGTGTGTGTGTGTGTCTGTGTATGTGTGTGTGTGTGTGTGTGTGTGTGTGTGTGTGTGTGAACCGGGGGTGATCAATGGTTGTTTGTGATATTGCTGTCTTCGGTGATTCATTGGGAAGTTGAAGCCGAATTACGACAATTATATTGAGTCAGCACATCAACCCATCTGATTCTAGATTACAAATCATTAAGTTATATTTGAAATTCCACGCACTGAAGTCGTCAACGGAAGTTTAAAGAAGATAGTGACTGTGTAACAGGACACAGGCCTATTGTCTTTGCTTTCTGGATTATTTAAACAATACAAAGAATTGGGATGAACTCGAATTGTTTTAAGAACAGTTTCATTATTGTCCTTAGAATAATTAGTATCATTTTTAAACTTATTTAAATCTATCTATCTATCTATCTATCTATCTATCTATCTATCTATCTATCTATCTATCTATCTATCTATCTATCTATCTATCTATCTATCTATCTATCTAAGTATCAATCTGTATATCTATATGTATGTCTGTGTGTCTTTCTGTATATCTCTATGTCTGATTATAACAATGTTATGAATAAATAAATAATATATATATATATATATATATATATATATATATATATATATATATATATATATATATATATATATATATATATATCGAGAGAGAGGGGGGAGAGACAGCAAATAGACAGACAGAGCTTATTAATTTAATAATTGTAACTATATTCCTCAGCATACTTGAATTCGTGATACAATGTGTTATTGATAAAACAGATCTAAATTTGATTTCAGTCTATCAAGCACTTCACAATGTTTTGATAAAAAAATAAACATTCACTCTGAAAGGACAAGGTTTTAACTTAAACAGGACATACCTCAATAAATTCGCAACAAAAAGAGAAATAAATTAAAATTGTGCCTTCGGCATTATAAGTAGTAAAAACAGAATTCTTGAAGATTAATGAACTATATATATATATATATATATATATATATATATATATATATATATATATATATATACATATATATATATATATTAGCACAAATACTACCTTTGGTCAACAGTCATGCAACCTTTGGGCGACCGCTGTCGCCGAAAGGATATATCTTCTGTCGACGAAAAGTCAAACAATATTTCGTACAATTTCCGTTAACTGAAAAGTGTCAGATTTTCCAAAATGATGAATGAGATAGTAATGAGGTTAAACCTTGTTTCAAACCATTTTAATGTGAAAGGTTTCGTAGATTTTTGCATTTTAAAGTTTTGATATATATTTGAGGTGCAACCTTTCGGCGACATCATGTATACTTATAAAATTTCTGTTGATAGGATGTATGTTTACATTAATTAAGTATATTTTAAAATAAGTTTTTATCTTCATCCTTCTTATGATTCGAGGCGTTAACGTAAAGAATGTTATATTGAAATGCCCACATATGAGCGAAGTTCAGACCCAATCTTTCGTTCAACTGTTTGTTCAAGCCTTCTACTGTGATGCCCAACATGCGTATGCTTGTCGTTCACTTCCGGATACACGACGCTGCTATTCAAACTGGAAATAATGGCAGGTTTATCAGAGTTATGGCAAGCGTATGGTAAGTAGTTTCCATGTGGTGAAGAGATTCTCAAATTTGACATTATAGGAAGAGTTTTCACCAGCGTGGGGATTTTGGGGTGTCTGTTTAATTTAGTCTTATTCCAATCATGGTTAATAATATCATCGTGTCGCCGGTTCGTCTTGTTGTATAAAATTAAAAAACAACACAGTACTAGACTGCATACTATAGATTAAAAGATTAGTTGTTTTTATCTTTTCTACATTTAATATGGGTGCCGTAGGTACATTGTTGTAAATAGTTAATTTTCAAAGGTCAGAACAAACGTTTTTAGTAATTA
The DNA here is from genome assembly GCA_029339505.1 of Unio delphinus. NCBI lineage: Eukaryota > Metazoa > Mollusca > Bivalvia > Unionida > Unionidae > Unio > Unio delphinus. The sequence goes on along the minus strand of JAQISU010000390.1, from coordinate 1,539,599 downwards.
CCATTATTGACGCAAAACGCATACCGAATTCGACCGATTGACGAAAATGAAATACTGCAATGCTAGCAATTTGAATAAAAGGCAGTTGTCACCAGAATATTCTGTTCCAAATAATATTAATTATGGACACACCGGATATCACAGGGGCACGTTGCAAAGAAAATTGGAAGTATCCGTCCATGAACCAATGTATGGGGTAGGTGTGGTGGGGGTGTCTAATCTCCATGAATAATTGACGTGCTTATTGTCCCGTTTTCAAATTGCCCTCATGCAGAATCTAGTAAACTTTGATTTATTTAAGGGATATTGATACAACAAATTGACTTATGGTCGTTTGGTGTGGTATAACTATTACTTATAGTACATAATAACAGGGATCTGTATGTGTCTTACAATTTACCTGTCGTACATGTACTATATAATAAATACAAGAGCACACTTCTCATTTATATGGCAAACTATAAAAAAAACGCTGATAGTTCAAGCTACATTTCATGAAGCATAATAAATTTGGTACTGTTGTTTAGCTCAGGTATTCATTGTTGTGCATCCAGAGTTTGGCTTACTATCACACCTTTAAGGAATACAAGGCAATTTCCCCTCACTACTGCTTGACATGGCCATAATCGCACCCGATTAATATGCAAGTGAAATCCCATGTAATAGATTACTTTCCTCTCATTTGTTAAATGATAATTATGTCTGTCACTTATTTTCAGTTTGGAGATTTGAATGCAGTATCACCTTCATTGCATTGTTCTTACATGATTATGGCCACTGTAGGTCATATAGGCCACATCTATGGAAAAAGTCACTAATTATTTGTACAGTTATATGTTAACGGTGATTTAGTTACATTTTTTGTATTTGTGATAACTTATTTATATTGTTTGGATTTTTTAGTTGACATCTGACATTGGACAAATAAATTTTTATCCTTGTGCATTGTATTCTTTTGCAATGACATGGGTTTTTTTTAGAAGCCTGGCTACAGGTAGGCAGTTAAATGTGGCTGGTGGACTACATAAAGGAAAAAAACTAGACTTTAGTCTTATATTTTGTAGATTGTGCTTTCAGAACATTTTTATTATGATACCAAAAAAGTGGTCACAGATTTAAACTCCAGATTCAATAATTAATAAAGGTTTTAAAATTTAATTACCACTTAAACATATACAAAATGCCATATGAGCAGAAAATATTAATATTCTAGCTGATTGTTCTGGTGACTATGTCATTTTTATTATTATTATTATTATTATTATTATTATTATTATTATTATTACCAAAATACATTGAGAAGGGTAGTTTCAGTACTTGGCAAGGGTAATATGCAGACTGTACATTGCTAAAAAGACTGTTTGAATTCAGATGAGATACAGGTTGGGTTAGAACAACTTTTTCAAACACTTTTTATATGAACAGGAGATTAGAAACTGCGGTAGTTCGTTAAATCATTATAGTTGATTGTTGGTTTCTTCAGCAGAGGCTTTACAATGAAAGTTTTGAAAAATGATGGGGATTCCACCCCACCCCGAATGAAAGAGTGGTATATGTAATAATAACATCAGTTGGTGAAGGCAATATTGGGTTGACGCACTCAAGCAGTAGTGATGATGGAATTGGATCAAGTTCACATGACTTTGGTGCACTCTTCACCATGATTGTCTGTACTAAATCCATAGAGACAGGTTCAAATGCTCCTAATGGTTTTTGCTGAAATTCTGTTTCGTAACTATGGTGATGATGAGTCAATTGAAATTGTGTTGTCAAGCTTATCTCTAATTGTTTGCACTTTTTCACAGAAGAAATTTGCAAATAGGTCTGTAAGGTCTACTGTAGAGAAGGTGGTTGGAAGTGGTGTACATTTGTTCCGTGACATTAGCATGACGGGGGTTGTGAATTTCGTGTATTTTCAGACATGCAAATTATAGATTTGATTTTCACAAGTGAAAATAGAAGTTTGTCTGTTATGCTATTTGATGTTTTATTGTGTATGCTTTCAGGGGATTGTAGACTTATTTCAGTTACGTATAACTGATCAGCTATAAAAAGATGCATTACAAAGTAACACACAATGTAATTTAAGTCAGGGTTTAGTATGTCATTAAAAGAGATTACTCCTGTACATTTATAAACATATTGATCTCTTGATCAAAGATATAACTGTTTAACAAAAATTAAAATGTGCTCTTATTAACGGATTATAATCGATGATCAGTTGGTTAATGGGAACCGATTATCGATTATGAATATCTGACCAATTCCCATCACTAATCTCCAGATTAAAATATATAATGGACATAATTAGTGAAGTATGATAAGGGCTATACATTTTTAAATCCGTTCCCGGCACTACCACAAAAGTTCCATTACACTGATAACTAATATATGCCAGTTTTACTGACAAAATTCAACCCTGTTCCAGAAAAAGATAACGCTGTAGGTATTTGTACTGGCAAACTGTCCACCATGTTGCAAGTCTTAAAAGTTTACCTTCTTAACATCTGAGTCTATATAAAGCTGACTTAATGTATTCATACAGTTGTAATTCAATGTCCTATCATACTTTGATCAGTGATCATTGGCAACAACAGATTACCAGAAGGAGAGTCAGTCTATCTTATTGATTTGATGCAAAGGTTTGATATCGGACTCGAGAAGAAACAATACAAATTTAAGTATTATTTGTTTCATAGACAGCCAAGCAGTCACTTTCTGCTTCATTCCATTTGCATTAACGATTCTAATCACTGGACAGCGATATTTGATTGTTTTTCAGAAAGTACTGTGATTATGGAGTTTATTTTCTGTAGACCATTGGTGCTTACTTTATACACTTGTTCAGAAGAAACTACCGGTAATACCATTATTTTGGGATGGGGTATCAGCTTGCTGTGGATTTTGTCTGCTTCTATGTATAGATAGCTATTAGTCAAGTGATCTAACCATGTTGAAGTGAAATACTTTTTCACCCATTACAAGCCACTGAAACTAACTTTCTAATATGGTTCATTTAAACACTTTAACTATTTTGCTTCATAGATGTACGCTAAATCAAAGTTGTTTATTGCATATGAATTTGCGACTGACAGTGGAATGCGATTACACTATAATATGTTCCACATAGCATCACTAATTGACTTGTCGGCACTTATCTGTTGGCATCCATGGACTTTGGGTTGACCTATTATTGTATCGACAGTGCTTTTCTGGGACTAGTTTTTTCTTCCCATTGGGATACTTTAATTAGAGCAATCAGAATTCTTGAGTCAGACCTTTACATTTCTTCATTTACATCCTGAGATACATGTACTACAAAAAGAGGTCATTCACAGCTATCCTTGTGTGCAGGGTTTATTATAGTTTGACTGCATATTGGACTAAGGTGATCAAAGTATCGGCCAGTAAAACATTTGAAACAAAACACTGGTATGATTTGTAGTGTTTTAAATGCTCTTGTGTTTCCTCAATCTAGATATGCCACTGTAGATCACTCATTTGATTTAAATTGAGTCAATTAAATTAAAAAAATTATTGAAGGGTATTTGATTGACATAATTGTCTATATCTTTTGGAACTGATTATTTGATAGTAATGAGTACTTATTTTATTTTAATTCATCTTCTAGAGGATTAATTTCAAATATGCATTGTTGTGTTGTATGTTTGTTAATTAAGGAGCAGTCAGTGTTTGGATTTAAAAGCAAGAAAATGTATCTCATCTTTTTAGTAGACATAGTTATCATATTTATAGTATAGTATATTTTGTATTCTAAAATTTGTTTGCTCTTTTATTTTCACAAATATTTTTATTGGGAATTTCAGAGCAGGACAATTCATATAAAATCAGCTAATACAATGTAAGGATGCCACTCAGTCTTGATGTTACAATTTCTCCAAATGGACATAATCTAGACTCTAGTAGCAAACGTGAGATGTCATTATTAAAGAACCTAAGAGATTCAGAAATTTCGGCCACACTGGGCTGATAATTATCCATGGTTTGAATTCACTGGCTCTGAAGGGAAGATGTTTTGCAGTTATATATTACAAACAATATATGGCATTATTTGGAAATTCAAATGGTGGAACTGACAAATTTTTTATATAATCAAGGCAACTGTTGTGACTTTTAAACCTCATAAAGCCAGCACAGCACATTGCATGACATTTGACGTGGACATAATCCCTAAAGTTAGTTTCTAACACCATACTATGAAAGGCCATTTTAGTTTTAAATAAAAATGAGCATTCTTTAAAGAACAACAATGGCAAACAGACTTTGGGCAAGAGCCTCTGCTGTCACTTTATCAAGTCTTGAGAGAAAAGTTAGGGAAAGTATAAGGTTGAGTAAATTTATTTCCATTATGCTTATGAAAGTATAGATGCAATCATATCAGAGCAACAATTAGTTATATCAAGCTACCCTGCTGATAAAAATTTGAGCACTTGGAAGTAATAAATCTGTTGTGCATTATTTGTATGGGTCTGTTTTTTGTTTTCAATGGATTACGCTTCCAATATCTTGTCAAATTTAGGCGGTAGAGTGTAGATGTGTTTGAAAAAGAAATTTGATCAGCGTTGGCAATTGATCCGAAAACTAGCTAAGGTAACATGCAACCCATTTTGCCTGGGACTTGACACTGGCTATTTGATTGGTTTGCATGAGCATCTGAAAAGGCACAAACTACTGTCACTACATATAGGTGTTGTGGTTGTTGTTTTTTCTAACCCGAGTGATACCAAAAACTTATAACAATGGTACTAGCAGCTGCCTCGCTTTGTACTCTGCATTAAGCTGATAGTGTAAAGACTGTTTGCCTTCTGTCATACTGCAGACATCATAGTGATAGGGCTAAAACTGTGTTAAAGTTTCATACCAAATCCCAAACACGCACCTACAAACATACACATATATATAGGTGTAGATCTAAATAAGGTAAAAATATTTTTACTTTCCTAAGAGAAAAACGATAAGCTTACATTTTTAGGTTCCTAATTACCCACATAACCTTATGGCATGACCCCAGAGTATGTAATGTATTTGTCAGTAAATTGTTTCTAGCTCGGATTGTGCAACAGTTGAATAATGGACACAGGGCGTTACTAAAAAGTACAAACATAAACGTTTTAGCTCTCAGCTAAACCCATGTTTGTCTACAACGACCATAAATTGCTGAATCCACCTTCGATAGGCCCATAGTAAGAGTTCCCCAAAGGAAGATCAGAAGAAACAATTGTTAGGCTTTTATAAATTAACGAATTTAAGAGGTCAAATGCATGGGTTTGATATTGGTCAATCAGAAGGTAAATCTTCCATATTGCTAATGTTTTCTTTAGCTCTACTAAGTTATCAGTCAGTGATATGATGAAGTGGAATGGGTGGTGTTCTGATAGAATCTATTGTATGATAGTAGCCTGGGTAGTAGTGATTGTTGTCATATTATTTTCTAGACCATGTGACAATGAACATTGAAAGAAAATTGTCAAGTTTAACATGATTTGCTTCATAGGCACCAAAGAGATAATTTCCACAAGAAAAAAGACTTGAAAAGCTATAGAAAGTGGAGGCATAAAACTAGGCACCTGATAGGTAAGGCAAAAGAGAACTACTATAAACAGGCAATTAATGAAAGTAAGAGTACCAAAACATTGTGGAAGCATCTAAAAAAGCTGAACCCACCCAAAGCAGTTGTCTTCCAAGTTCCCACCAGACTTAAGTAAAATGATGATATAGCCACATCTGTACAAGACATTGTGGAAACGTTCAACAATTTCTTCATAAGCATCTCCAGTAACAGTATTCAGAACCAGACTAGCATCCCAATTTAGCTTGGTGCTCATCTGTCATTAAAAGAGCTAAAACTCCTGAAGATAATTATTTTTAAATAGCTAATGTTAGTGAAGCTGATGTTTTTGATAATCTAATTAAGTTGAATATTAATAAATCCTTTGGATTAGATGGTATTAGTCCACGAATGCTTATAATTGCTGCACCAGTAATAAATAACGAATATCATAAATTAAATATAATGAGTGGTATTTTTCCAGAAACACTGAAATGTGCAAAGGTTTCACCTATCTTTAAGAAAGGAGAAAAGGAGGATCCAGGAAATTACAGACCAATATCAGTTCTACCTGTATTGTCAAAACTGTTTGAAAAGCATGTAGCTATTCAGGTATATACATTTTTGAAACAAACTCTCTATTTCATAAAGCACAATCAGGAGTTAGAAAGTACCACTCGTGCGAAACATAACTTACAAAATTAATTGATCTTTGGCTGAAGGAAATGGATAATGGACATATGACTGGCATTGCTTTCCTTGACTTCAGAAAAGCTTTTGATCTTGTTGATCATACAAATTCTGCTGCAAAAGTTGAACTGTTACAGGTTTAACAATCCTTCTTTAAACTGGTTTAGATCATACTGAAACCAAAGGTCTCAACAAGTAACCATTGGCAATATTAGCTCTCAAACTCACACTATTCATTCAGGAGTCTCTCAAGCCTCAGGTTTGGGCCAGCTCCTCTTCATTAACTATATCAATGATCTACCATTAAATAATCAATCCACAAATATAGATTTGTTTGCAGATGATGCAACGTTGTATACATCTAGTTCTGATACTGGAGTTATCCAAACAAGATTAAACTCAGACCTTATTAGAGTCCAAAACTGGGCACAACAAAATAGGATGTTAATTAATGAAGGTAAAACAAAATGTATGATTCTGGGGACGACGCAACAAGTCATGGAACCCAAAACTATGTCTTGTAATACATAATCAGTTAGAAAATGTCAGTCATGAAAGGCTTATTGGTGTGTCCATAAATAATAATTTATTATGGAATTACCATATTGATAAGCTTTGTAAAACACTGTCATCCAAAATTGCCCTTCTCAGCTGAATCAAGAAATATTTACCTATGGAAACTAGCAATCTATACTAAAAGTTATATATTCTTCCAACAAGGGATTACTGTTCTAATGTATGGGGAAACTTTGCTATATCTGAGCTTGACATGATTTATAAACTCCAGAAACAAGCAGCACGTTTAATTTTAGATACATCTGTTGGTCATCCCTCAAAAGCATTATTTACATAACTCAAATGGTTTACAATATATGACAGGATAGATTTTCACAAGGCAGTTATTTTATATAAATGTCTACATGAAACTTCACCAGAGTATCTTCAGGACTTATTCAGGCCTTTTTCAACACAATACCAGTTGAGATCAATATCACATGGAACCCTTCTAGTATATGTATGCAAACCATGAACAGAGCAATTCAAAAAGAGTTTTCAATATTCTGGTACAGTTCTGTGGTATAAGCTTCCAGTACATGTTAAACGGCTGAAAATATTAGAGTATCTAAGAAGAGATATCATGAGCATGCATGTGTTTCTAATAGATAATGGAATTTAGTATTTTAATACAAAACATGCTAAAATAAGCACTAATTATTGTTATCTTCATACAATGTGCATTTGTTATACTCTCATTAGGAGGGCCTCAAGGGAGAATTGTCCTTGACTAATGAGTCACCCTCTATAAATAAAGCATTATTATTATTATTATACAAATTAAAGTAATTAAATTATAGTCTACATTTAAATATTACAAATATTGGAGCATTGCAAAAGTGGAATGGTTTTTTTTTTGTTGTTAAGTCAGCACTTTTTAGCTCTCCATATGAAGCACAACAGAACTATTTTATAACCATCCATGTTGTTATCCTCACCATTTAAAGCATATATAAATTTACATTCTTTTGGATAAATAACTATTTATTCCTTGATTCCTGGCATTAGTGTGGAATTTTATTGGACCTCCACCCTACATTTCAACTGGCTATGGGGCAAAGTTGGTACATGGACAATAGTCGCATAATTTTTATTAATTGTGTTGGTCCAACTAAAGTCTTTTGTAAATTTTTGCACAAACCTTTACCACCTGGAGACATGAACATGGTGAGATTATGAATTTCAACAAGCTCTATGACATTCTCACCAAAGGAGGTCGATAACACTTAAGTTCAGTGTTGTTTTTAAAGATCCTGTGTGATGTTTATTTATCAAGCTTCATGCACGCCATCGTAATAAAAGCTAGATGATGATAAGCATTCAGGGATAGAAATGAATGCTTACTTCAATATGATTTTTGGCAATGGACCCCTAAAACCCAGCAGTCACTAAACTGGTAGAGCAGTACAAATATTGCCAGTAACAATCATAATGGTTGAACAGTTGTTCTAAATGATAATATTTTCATTAATGGTTAATTGGTATAATTGTTTGGTCAATTCATAGGTTGCCTGGGCAGTAAAGGCCATGGAAAATCATTTGTAAACCAGGGTTCGCATGGTACCTTAAAAATTAGTTGAAAATCATTTTTACCTTGGAAAGTACTTGAAAATAAGCCTCGGTTATTGAAAAATATAAAATTAGTTGATTAATGAATGTACGAAAGTTTTTTTTTATACTATTACGTCATGTAGTCAAAGTAAAACTGTTTGCTATTGGGTTGTTTACAACTCGTTAGAAATCAGATATTTATGGTTGTGCACAGACCTGATAGAGAGCATTTAAAAGAGGGTGAATTTTTTCGACAATCATTCTTCGTCATCAATTTATGTTCTGTGGTAGAACATAAGAAGTATATCTCTTTGTACTTTAAATTCTGGTTAATCAGATGTTCAGACAGTGGATTGGTACTGCAAAAAAATTTCAGGTTAGCGTTGATGATGATGATGATGGAACTTGACAGTTTCTCATGTTTTCTCGGAAAAATACAAGACATAAATTGAACTTTGTTATTTTCTTAGTTTGTGCCATTATATAATCTCCATGTGTGCTTATCTGTAGAGGGGAAAGGTTGTTGTTGTTGTTGTTGTTGGGTTTAATGTCATTTTTTAATGGGGAGAGTAATTGCACTTTACCAAATCTGACAATATGTGACACTGTATACATTTAAGTTGTAATTCTAAAGTAATTATATAATGAAAAAGTTATAAATTTGTATCTGTTAATTTTCAGAAACAACGTACACAACAAGAAGATGCCATCTTTTGGATCGAATGTGGTCTTGATCTAGATGGTTTCACTCTCAAATATAATCTCTTCTAAAGAATTTGTCCCTCTGTTTAAATCTGGCCTGCCATACTACATGGAACTGGGAATATTTGGACTTGTCCCAGAACAGAAAAGCAGTGCCACAGCAGCAGTTAAGCATTGACTGAAAACTTGAGGGTCAGAAGAAGAAAAAAATTCTTTATGTACACAAAGCTACAAAAAAAGGTGGAATAGAAAGAAAAATGTGTTCATCCAAAGATACCTAGCAAGCCTTGATTTTTGAAAAAGCATAAAATGTACTGTCTGCAGTCAGTATGATTTATCATGCATGAGATATTATCACAGATTGTGTAAAGGCTAAAAGGCAGGAGAACGAATGTCATTAGCAGTTGATTGTGACACCTTCGTTGGTAATGAGGATGTTGATTTCATGAATTATGTTAATTCTGATAGTTTACACCAGTGATGTTAACAATTAAAATGTCTTTTGCTGTGTCATGGGGATTGTGTTTTGAAAGTATTGATCACAAGGAAGCAACTGAGTTATGGAACAAAAAGACCATTTCACATAAAAGTGATTTATGATTCACTGGCTGGTATGTGTAGGTTGACACTTTCATCAGATTGTAAAATGTACTAGTCAAACATTTATTTTTCTCATGATAAGATGTATTGATATAAATGCATAATGCATCAGAATAAATTGTTTACAACTATTATATTAATGTCATTCACATGGAAAAATACAGAAACTGTTTGAAGAAAAAATGATGAATTTGGATATATTTCCCAGATATAATGTTCTAATAATTCCAGTTCATGTTAAACATTATAAACAGGTTTTGCTGTACCTATATAAACACATTTGAAAAGTCAGATCCTGTGATGCATGTATTTCATAAGTTTCTTTGCTTAGTATTTTATGTATTCTACAAAATTCATGTTTAGTTATGTAGTCTTTAAATGAACAAATGTTTGCATTGCGAATAACCAAATAAAATCTGCCATCTTGTATATTTTTCAGTCAAAATTATAAGATGTTACTGAAATTTATTTCTTATCAGGCTATGTATATAGAATTTGTCATATTTTCACCAGAGCATGCAAACCTGCAAAATTTGTGTGTATTGTGTTTTTTATATATCTATAGTAATCACAACTGCAGGAATAGTAAGTATTGCAAGTGTAGGAGTTGTAATGTTTACATTTCAGCACTTATTTTCAGGTGTAATACTTTTCATTTGAATCTAAATGTGTCTTATTATTGTATATTCCCTAATTTATGCCACAATTATAATTAATGCCCCTCTGCTTTCTTAAGAACAGATCACTTAAAATATGTGCATAAGACCTGTACTTATCAGTACTCATTTGCTTAAGTCCTTGACTAAACAAAATGAAGGGGACCCCGAGTGATCTAAAGCGCTTTCCGTTACGGATCACTGCCATCTCACCTCTGTCTGCGTGGGTTCGAGTCTAAGATTCGGCTAATGTAGTTGTGTGAGAAAGCTTGCCAGTAGCTTCTCGTGGGTCGGTGATTCTTTCCGGGTTTTTTCCGGGTTCTTCCCCCACCTTTATACTGACCGCCATGTATAGCCTATATTGTGCTGAAAAATGGTGTTACACCATAAAAAAACAAATAAACAAAATGAAGTAGTAAGCTCAGTTGATTACACTGTTACAATACATATCTCAATGTATAAATTAAAAATGTCAAAGGCACACACATGTAATATGTTCAACATGATGCAATAGCTGAGCAGCAGGTTCAGAGACTTAGAAGACCTACTTCAACCAGCTGCTTAGTCGGAAAATGTGTGGATCAATTGATCATTTTTGCTGTGGCGATGACAGAATTTAGTGGCTGAAAGATTTGGTCAATATTAGAGTGCATTAAAAGAACAACTTGAGCTTTGATTATTGTGCTCTAATAAATGTCCTTCTACCCCCCAGTTTGGATAATTTTACATCCCCGTGGCCTATAATTAGGGAATATACAATATTAATAGCTTGGTACTGATCTGCTGGTGAGGGGAAGTTCCTAAACATATAGCTTTGTCCGTAGGTAAAGATTGAACAGTTTATATAAAATTTATCAATTATATTTACTAGTAGTAGTACTAGCTAGCTGGAATTGTCATTCATAAAATATGTTCATACTGATTTATTAAGGAGTTGTTATTGTTAAGTGTTCTACTTAAACGCACATATTACCAGAGAAAGAAGTTTATGAAAAAATATAGACCCCAGGTTAATCTAATTATTCAGAATTCATATGGAAGCAATTCAACATTAGAAATTGCATCTATGGATGACTGCTCCATGTTGGCAGTGCTTTTCCAAGGTTCAAATTGTGTTTTACTGGAACAGTCTTTATGATGTCTAGTTTGTCCTAAATGAAAGTAGTTCTGCTTAGGCATCCCTTATGGCCACTACAGCAGACATATTGGAAATCTTATCACTGCTACTCATGAATGGCAAGAAGGCTTTTAAGAGTATTCAAAATATACTAATCTACCATAAAATATGACTGCTGTAACTAAAACAACTTGTAATAATGTCTTTCAAAATACATGTAACTGCCATGTAGAACTTGACAAATGTGGCAAAACATAACACACATTGAATGTATTTTGGATTTTCCCTGTACAATGATGCCTTTTCCACCATCAAATATAGATAGCGTTACTAAAAAGGGTTTATAAAATGTTTAAAGAACATTTACACAACTTATCTGAGCAAAATAGAGAACTTGACAAACTTTGCATATCTTAATTCTGGACAAATAATATATGGATGAAAATATAACCAAAGTTGAACTGAAAGCATTGTACATACCCTGATATACTGGCTAATTGAATTTGCATTTGACTATTAAAACATGTCATCTAGATGAGTAATCTACTATTTACTTGATCTTTTATATTTTATAACTAATTAGCTTCTATTTATATTTTAGTGCTTGAGCAGATATGTGTGAACATTTTTCAAACAAATGATAAAAGTTAACTCACATTTTGTTAACTTTATGAAGTGGGTAGATTCTGAGTACCAACAAAAAAGATTGTCTTTTTTCACTCTCATTAAACTTGAAAGAAGCCAGTTTCCTCATAATAATAAATTATGCATACCTTAAGATATTTGTTTGTCATGATCTCTAATCATATCCCCACCTCTTACACCTTATTATCGTTCACTTTTATTAGATAAGTCAAATTTTAAATCAAAGATGGTGAATTCATAAAAATATTTCTTTTATACCCTCTAAGGGCAATTGATATATGGTGGGAATGGTGCAAATTTGTTTGCGTGCGATGCATTGAATAAGCACAGAATATTGTCAAATAAACATCAACTCGAATAAATTACAAAACATAGTCCCACCCATCAACCTCTCATGTTCATAAACAACAGACAATATATGCCAGTCAATATTAAGTTGCTTTTTTATGCTTACATAAAAGTGATATGTCGAATATATAGCAAAACTTCAATATCTTATAAATTAACTGTTATGTAAATTAGTTATGAAGCCTGTTACTTGGTCTTTGAGCTTCAACTTCCCAGCCAAATATATTATATATTATTTACAATAAAGAATACTAAATACATTTGGTTTGGCACCGATATTTTCTGAACATAACATCAGGAAGATATTTCCAAAGGTAATAATGTTTCTGATCAATAACAATGACGCTTGACTTCATTTTTTATTATAAAAAGCTAAATGTGACCTTTTCATATTTATACAAGTGCAGTAAAAATGCCTGTATTAAAATATGCCACTATCATGCACTGAGGCATATAATACTGATTGTATGCACAAACTTAAAGGACAACGAATTTCACTTGCGATTCGAAGTTTCAGTGAAATATCAATAAGGCCTAGTCCATGTGCATTTAGATTTAACCGGAAACGTGTATCGCATACATAGTAAGAACAAATTACCTTGTGCGTATAGAACTTGCACAAAGCACAAAGCAAGGGTCATGTCTTCTTACAGAATAGATGAGAACCTAAACAAAATGGTTACGAAAGTCAAACTGACTGGGTTGGATTGGTACTATGTTGCACAGCACATTTATACTGCCACGATAATAAGGAACCACTTTTCCCAAGGACACAAAATCGTATCATTCTGTAGGATTAAAACCAGCACCCTTTGGTCAGCTGGGCTTGTTAATCACTAAGCCCTCACATCTCGCAAAACTAATTATACCAAAATGCTGTTTTGGGTTAATGTCTTTTTTTAAAAGAGTCTTGTCAAAGATCTTGTGGAGCTTTTAAACAAGTCAGACTTTACATCCTTAGTTGACCTGAGTGGTAAAAGTATTAAATTATCAAATCTTTAGATGATAAGATTATTATATTTTAAGAATCCTGTTAGAAGCTTGTAACTTATTTCAAGATATTGAAATTAACTATTTTAATAAAAGTTTTAAAAAATCTTTTTAATGAAATACCATTACAAGATTTTATAATTGAATTTTGGGATTTTATCTACATCAAGGCGTAGACTAAACTAATGTTTAACATATTATTAATAACAATAAACTTGTTTGATTTATTTCCATGTTAATATCTTTCACTGTAGTGTTGTTTATTGGTTGGTAAAGAGCTAAATGAAAATATCTAGTATATGGATTACAAATGTAATGATAATCATTTATTATCAAGTAAGAAACGCTTAGAGCAATCAATTTAAATCTTCCATAATTAAACTATGGTAGGTTTTTTTTAATATGAAGATTTTCTATTGTTAGAAATTCCAAATCATAAACACCCTGAAAAAAAAGTTGTAGTATATGCAGTAGATGTGTTTGGCAATTTTAGCAAAAGATAGGAATTTTTAAGTTTCCACTGTTCCAAAGCTACACTAACATTTTTTAAATGGATAAAATATTAAAACCCAAGTTTTGTTACAGAGATTGAAGGAGTTTCAGATTGAATATTAACAGTTAAATTATGCACTATATGGTCACGTTTAACTTGTTTTTTTAAAGGAAACAACTTATTTTCATACTTCACCTAAATGACTATTCGAACTGATGAAAACACATTTATTGGGAAACTATCTTGCTCCAATTTATTGAGCAGTTTTAATGATATGGCTGGTAAATTTCAAACATTCACATGGAAAGTCTTCAGAATGAAAGTCAATATAATAGAAACAGAAGTCACACCACGAGTTCGCTTCTTGCTTATCACCCATTTGGACCACCTTGGCTATTTTTGTAAGGCATCATCTGCAGAAAAATAAATTATGTTGCATGAAATTTATTAGCAAACAAGAAATCTTAATTTATTCCAACCATATCAGCTATTTCTATAAATATATTGACATAGGAATGACCTAGAAGTTGCTAAGGAAATAATAGTTAGATGGAATTGCAAAAGCTTTGTCAAATCTTTTTTCTTAAGTATCAGGGATGGTCTGAATAGCAGTTAATAATAATTATAATAATTATGAGGACTTTGTATTGCGCCTAATCTTTAAAAGTTCTAAGCACTTTACAACATCTATAGTGATATGACTACACTACAGAAAAACTAAAACCAATAACCATGAAATTGGAAAACATAACAATATGCTGAAAACATTTAAGTTACAATGCATTATAAATTTTCTAAGTTTGTTCCTGTAGTCGAGAAAGGTGAGTTTTAAGAGCACTCTTAAAAGGGGCCACTGTGTCTTTGTGTCTAATTTCAATGGGCAATTCATTCCACATCACCGTGCCCTGGTATGCAAAAGAACGTTGTCATTGTGAATTAGTTTTCATAGTGGAAACAATGAGTATGCGATTGTCAGAAGAGGAGTGTAAGGATCTTACTGGTGTATACACATGGGTGAGGCCGGATTTGTATGTTGAACTGGAGTCTGTGAAACAGAACAAATTTTGTGTTTGATTCTGTATCAAACGGAGAGCCAGTGTATGGTACAGAGCAGTGGTGAGGTTTGATCTGATCGAAGTACTCTAAAGATGATCCGAGCAGCTGTGTTTTGAACGTTTTGATGTTTCTGGAGTAGATATTGTGACGAACCAGACATAATTGAGTTACAATAGTCCGGTCTTGAGAGTTCTAATGAATACATAAGTGTTTTAGTGGCATCAACTGAAAGATATTTGCGAATTGAACTGATGTGTCTCAGCTCAAGATATGCAGTTTTACATATGTTCTTGACATACTGGTGCAACGTGAGAGTTCTGTCTAGAGTAACACGTGTTTCGTACTGACAGTAAATTTAATTTATTGTGTTGCTGTTTTTTATTGTTTGAGGTAAGGAATGTGAATGAAAAAAGATTTGTGCTGTGATCAGAATGGTCTCAGTTTTATCATCATTCATCAGAAGCTTGTTACATGTCATTCATGATTTCACATCAGAAATGCACCTCACTACTCTATGTATGGTACCATTAACTTCAGTTGGGTGAATAGACTTGTTTATGTGGGTCTCATCAGCTTACAGTTGGTGAGACACTGGGTGATGATTTATAACAGTTGAGAGCGGCCTAGTGTATAGAATGAAGAGAACCGGTCCAATAACAGACCCCTGTGAAACACCACAGCATAGATCAACTGGGCGTTAGTTTATTTCATTTGCAGATACAATTTGTGTCCTGTTGACTAAGTAGGACGTGAACCAATTTAAGGCTGTCTTCTGAATGCTAAATACATGTTGGAGACAGTGAAGTAATATATCATGGTGTATTGTGTCAAATACTGAAGACAACTCAAGTAGTGTGAGGACTGTATTCTTTCCACTATCCAAAGCAGAGAGAATGTCATTAAATACTTTCAATGTAATTTATGTACTGTAGCAAGGGCGATATATTAATGGCAGCTATTGGTATACATTTGGGATATGAACTATTGGATTGCCGGTAAAGTTGTAAATAGTTTATCGCGAATGCATATGTCTGTGTAAGAACAACCAGTCAGACAGTGAATTCACTATCTACCTATGCCAGTCTAAATTCAAATCGCCTCATTCTTACATGGAGATCTGACATTTTATCGTTGCTGAACTCTAATATTTATATTGAAAAATTATATTAACATGGGTACTGGAACACTTTATTTACTCTCTTTTTTCTCAATCTGTAAAAAGTAATAAATTATCTACCAAATGTAATAAGATTAAAGACATATTCACACATTTTCATTCAATGTTTCCAACATCAATTCATTATGCACCTTCGATTTTGTATATAACTGAATCGGATGAATATGCATTTTGCTTCCACACTACCGTGCAAGACTGTTTTCGTTGTAATAAACCTTTCCTTCTCATTCTGCATTCATCTTGTTTGTGTAATGTCTATAATATAAAAATAAGTCACTTATAATTGAAAGTCCGTGTGTTCAAATAAACTCGTTAGATTCCTTATAACAAAACAAAAACAGGATTAGCACGAGAAACATTTTTAAACAAATGTTACTGTTAACTTTCTTGATGATTGATCTATCATACTAACATTTTTCATTAATGTGGTATTTACTCTCAAATTTGCACCAGGCCGATACGGCACAGATTTCTGCCTATTCTCCAAACTGTAAAGCTGATTCGGATCATGTGAAATATTATTTAATTTAGTTCAGGATTTAAATGTGACACTTAAATTTCTTCTTAAGATGATCTTCTTATTATGTCCCAAGTTCGTCGAACAGTTTAAATATAAACAAAAGCCCGTGTGTACGCGTGATAATGGTTTTCTTATATTTAATAAAATAACTTAATCCTGTTTATTTTCCATTGACAATTTAGTAGTGAAGTATATTTTAAAACTTTTCATTCAACTTTAAATAGTTTGCTTTATTGAGAAATATTAAAATTACAAACACTAACAAACAAGAAGAAAAAAACTACATGACGAGCGTAGTACATGTGAGCTTTTATAAACCGTCCGAATGCTGAATATTAGCCTTGGTGTTGAACTCAGTAGCGACCGCATTTCCTGAGTAGGCATCAATGTTTTTGCTTGTATCGAGTTCAATTATCATTCGTCAATGGTTAGCAAATCTCAATGAAAAATAAGATTAAACTGTTCAGTTACAGAGATAATACTCTAACCCTTTCACTTATTGACGGTCAGCACCGATTCAGTAGATTTCGTGTTACAGAGGTCTCACACACGCTCTATTTTTCAAACGAAAAACCCTCTGTCTTGTAGCCACTTTGAATATCGCACTGTTATGGCTGTTACCAATTACCGGTATGTGTCTTAAGTGTACGCAGGATTGTTCAGGAATGATTTTCATGCAGCAAAATTGTATATTTTAATGAACAGGTGACCTCAGACCGACATATTGTCCATCAGTTGTTTTGTTATGGTTTAACGCCATTGTTAAGTACAATATAGGTTATACATGGCGGCCTGTATTAATGGTGGAGGAAGAACCCGGAAAACCCCCGGAAAGAAACACCGACCCACGAGAAGCTACTGGCAAGCTTTCTCACATAACTACATTAGCCGAATCTTAGACTCGAACCCACGCAGACAGAGGTGAGATGGCAGTGATCCGTAAGGGACAGCTCTTTAGGGCCACTCGACCACTCGGGGCCCCTGATCAAATTAAGTAGAAGCTTTCTTACTGGATAATGTCAGCCGAACACCATTTATTTTCTACTGTGTAATTTTATATTAGCATAGAAAATAGTATTATTAATAAATCCGGCTTTAGGCCGAGTCAGTGACAGTTTACCAAATAGGTAGGGTTGGTACCGTCTTATGGTTCCCACGTCTCTTAGGGGCCCAGCGACAAAACGTATTAGAAGATAATTTGAGAAGGAGGCACCAAGATTTCGACTACCTAATGGTTTCCACAGGGTATAATCCGCCACTATATATATATATAAATATATATATATATATATATATATATATATATATATACATATATATATATATATATATATATACATATATATATATATATATATATATATATATATATATATATATATATACATATAGAGGTAAGGTGATTTTCAATCGTTCGAAGAGAATTTTAAGTTCAATATTTTATAAAACTTGTTTAAAACTTTATTTCCAAATGAAGTGATCACAGAGGTCCCCTCTAGGGGTCCTACCGAATTAATCCAAATAAGGCCACTGCTGATTAGTAATATAATTATTCTTCCCAATTCAACGCTGAATACACATATTAAAAAAGAAAAATGAAAAATAGGTTGCTGGATTCGAACCTTGTACACGTGGGTGATATGTGGATATAATTTGTTTTCTTTCTTTATTCAAAAAACATAATATATAATATGTGAGTTAAGAGTATACATATTATTTACATATTATTTACCTATTATTTACCTGTTATTTACATATTATTTTTGGTGGTATATTTACAAAAGATTAATTCTACAAAGTGATAAACAATGTATCCTCATCTAGATTCGTGGATATAATTACCATTAAACAAAGAATTTTACAAAAAGACCACGAATTTCTTTATCATATTGTTTTCAATGGATATCGACCACATTGGGACGAAAACCGTTTTAATTTAATTTAATTGGTTGGTAGGCTAGTATGTGTTTGTGCATGTGTAGTGTATGTGTATAACACGATTTTATTCGGCTCTGCATCCCGGCCACAATATGTGGTAGATGAAGAACCCGGTGAGAACAACAGACCCACAGGAAGCTACTTGCAATCTTTCTCGCATGCCCACGTTTGTCGAGTCGAGACTCGAACCCAAGCGGACGTAGGTTAGTGTCTGTGATCTAATAAAGATGTGCGCCTTGGACCACTCGGCCATTCGTGACTCCATTCATAACATACTCAAGTGAATTATAAAAATATGGAAATGGTTAATCAACTGATTTGCAGACTTGCATATATAAAAAAGTATGAATAATCATCTGAAATTCATGTGCATAATGAATGGTATATACAGTTAAAAAATTACAAATAAAACAACCATCTCTGATAGAAAATATATACTAAATCGATCTATATGTAAATAACCACGTTTATCATCATGATTAAAACTGTATACAGTCCATAATAAAACCACTACACTATTCCAGATTATGGTCAGTTATTCCAGTCTAGTGTAATAAGTATACTACTACGGTCAGTTATTCCAGTCTAGTGTAATTAGTATACTAATACGGTCGCGTAATTACGTGAATTGATTACATAGACCACTACTTTATCGATGCCGACAGCAAAACCCACATTTTTAAACCGTCGAACTTATGCGATCACTTTATTTCAGTCTCACTGGTAATCATAATAGCGAATACATTGTAAATAATAATGTTACATGAGATATATTTATGTCACTCTCTGAATAAAGCGATATTCTGCTGTCAATCCTGATTCAGTTTCTACCGACTGACATTCTGTCGATTAGCCGGTCGGTATACATGTAAACTATTTGACCTGCGGTAATAGTCATACGGACAACTATGGATCAGTCTAGAAATTGGTGACCATAACATAATATATTAAGTCCTAATGGTCCATAATGACTTGATAATGAAATCTTAACTTTGTTGGGAAACGCGAAGCAAGATGCTATTGATGTAAATTTAGTATTTGAAATTTGTATAGACTTGACTTAGGGAATAGCACCAGATACGATATAGACAGTATGTTCATTTCATTCGCATGAAGATGATAAAAACATCATTGCCATGGGGCATCTCGTGTCTGATAAGGGTAGGTGTGATCATAGCCAGTTAGAAACTAGTTGAAGTTTTAAATCCTATTGCTGCTAGAGGTTACTATAAGAGTTGAATAAGAATATCGAATCCAGAATTGAGTTGCATATGCGGAAAGTTCTTACTTTCATAGTATAGCGACATTCTATGCATAAGGAAAGTTGATAATTGCGCGAATGAAATAGACAAATTGTCCCTAACAAAAATGCTGCAAAGAAACAAAATCACTTTGGTAAGAGTACTTTTTTCGTACAAACTTTACATTTATTACAATAGTTTTTCATAAGCAGTTACCAGAGGTTTTCAAGAAGATAGTTTGCATTTTGTTTTATATTCTATGATCTCACAATAGCAAACCTTCCTTCCTAAAAGTCTGTAATATCCCACCAGAGTTTGTTTCTATATATCTGCATTTTAATCTTCTTTAGACACTCGTATACACACCACTCCACTCCCGGCAAGTTTTATACATCCTCCACATGGTTGCTGAATCAATTTATACTATTGTTTTTTTTTCTACATTTGTATTCAATGTTTAATTATTGAGGCCTATTTGTTATTAATTAATTAATGAATTAAATAATTTTGTTATTAATCCAAAAATATAATCACTGTCGACTTACATGCAAGTTAAGTATATATTATCATTCTTTTGTCATTCTCACAATTTCTCCCAACATGCATCCATCCACTCCTGCCAAACACTTACACTGAAATATGTACAATGTACTGCACATTTTGAAACGAAAAGAGATGTTTAAACATATTTAAGTATATGTTGTATCTAGAATGGTTTTAGATAGACATTTCATCACAAAAACGTAAGCATATAATCATGTGGGACATTTCTGACTTTGTAATAAGAGCGCTCAAATGGTTTTTAAATTGTACTTTGGGATTTCACTGAAATTGAACCAATGAATGACTGATCGTTTAATAACAGTTTCCAAATTGTTTCGACGGTTCTGTGAGTTGTTTTTCTATAACTATTTATTATACCCATCAATCATACATCAACATTAAAGGAAATTCAGGTTCTGTGAACAATACCTAAGTTATACAAGGTTCTTTTTAAATAACCAGTTTAGTGAGTGAGGAAACCCGGTGTAATTCTTTCTCATTTAAATTCAATGCCAGCTTTATATATCATTTCATCTTTACTCCTTCTGAAGGAAAGGTCAACTCAGCACAGATTTAATTGAAACCATTATAACCACAGTTACATGCAAACACCACATTAAGAAATTAAGCATAGTTCTAAAACAAAAGTAAATAAACATACGTATTTTGTGTAAACGAATAATTTCCAATGGAACAAAAAGGCTTTGTTCATGAATATTTTGTTTAAATGAGCTCATAAAATGGTATGTTCCATAAAACAACATATTTAAAAAAAATTCATATTGAAATAAAAACAGTTCATATGAATGTGGAACTCTCTTCACCCTCCTCTTTCTCTCTCTCTATCTCTCTCTCTCTCTCTCTCTCTGTCTCTCTCTCTCTCTCTCTCTCTCTCTCTCTCTGTCTCTCTCTCTCTCTCTCTCTCTCTCTCTCTCCTTTTATACTAAGTGTTGTTGCAATTAGCGGTTCCACTAACGATAAGGCTGATCTTGCAACAACGATATTTGTTTGTAATGTGAAATTTACGGTTCAACATTCCTCAACATTCGATGTATAGTAGTGAAATTATTGCTCGCAAAAGTTTTCGAAGACAAGCTTTTTTAAATTAAAGAAAAACATCGTTGTTACCTCGTAGCTACTTACAGGAACCTTTTTTTGTACACTCTTAAACTATATATCCTATACAAGAAAGCATATATATGCAAGTCAAGATGGTTTCGGACTGGAAACTGAAACGAAGTCAGACCCGGAAAACAAAGAAAAACAAGGGATAATTTTATTTGTGAGATATGTTTAAAAACGAATAACTAAGTGTCGGTGCATTGTTGAATAAATTTTCTAGATTATATGCTGCTCCTATATCCGAATTATATTTTGTATGCTCTTATTCCAACGTAATGTTGCAAATGCCATCATATATTTCTTTTTGGTGCATTTCTCGAAATTTCATATGCAGGGATATCAAAATCATTGTCAAATTTGCTGATATTCTACTTTTCATCAGATATCTACTAAAACACTTGCTTAAAAAAATAGAACGCCAGTCGTCATCGTTTTTACTTCGGATATAAACATTTTGTCTTTAACCCATTTTGACAAAATCTATGTAAGTGCCTTTCTCAACTTAATTAAATTATTGATGATCAAATAAATGTAATTATTTTATCAAACGTACTTCATATTGTCAAAAAATGGTTCAATACCTTTTCATAGATTGAATATGTTCAGCGCGTATCCGAATGCTGTTTTTTTTTTTAATATATAAATATTCTCTTAGACGATCCTACGCTTGGTACTAAATAATATGGGAGATATTGTCTTTGTTTTCCATCAGTTTTCATCTCTTACAGTTATACGGCAAAATGTTTCAATAATGGTATCAAAAGTATTCGTTTTGAAAGCATTACATGATTTGTTGCGGAACATCTCTGAATCATAGCTGAATGTGATTGATTGTGCCGTTTAATTGTGCAATCGAATTGATATATCTGACTGTCTGTCTGTCAGATTGTCTGTCCGTCTACATCTGTCGTGACGTGTAAATATCCGGAAATCTAGAAGTCCGAGTGTCGGAGCTGTCTAGAGTTGTAAACATCCGGGGTGACATCTTAAGTATTTGGGACCGTTGGTTCTAGTAGATGTTGTATGCTGTCTGTACGTATAACTGTGGTGGATCTGTGAAGGGCAAGTGACCGATAAAAGTATTGTGTCAACCCTAGGTCTTCGGGGAAACTGGGCGGCGATTCAACTGTTGGTGAATCGTACGGTTATACAGGGTCGAGACACATGTGTGTGTTGCAATTGAATTCTTTGTTATATTTACGTAGTTACTTCAAATCACAATAGTATTTCAAGGGATTCCATGAATCTCAATAAAAGCTAGGAACTTGATTAAATACATGTATAGGTTCGTGCTAGTTGTCGCAATCCATACGTGCGATAGTATAATTTGATGTTTTGTATTTGTTTTCGTAATTTATACTTGCGGTAATATAACTTTTGTAAAGGTTCCTTGGATCTGTGTATAGTCCAAGAGATTCCTTTGTATCTGTGCTTTTTTTTGTATTAATATTCAATTTATTCATGTATAGTGAATGGTTGTGAGTGTAATTGTGGGTTGAACGCATGAGCTATTGTGTTGATACATCATTATTTTTCATTAATAATTTATTTAATAAATTTATATTTTCTTTCACATATTGTGTTTGTGTTGTTCATTTAATCCACCATCCTCTCGGTAACAATTATGTTACAATGGTGTCAGAAGTGGGATCGCTGGATTAAGTGAACTGTCAATCATTTTTGTGAAAGTATACATTTAATGTTTATATTTGAGCGTGACCTTCGTGACAAGATAATACTCAAGTTGGGGTTTATTTTTGTTTAGTTTATCTAGGTCCGTGTATCCAGTATAAACGTATTTAAAGCATTGGTTTGGTTACCTTCATCAGGAAGATAAGGTCAGCCTGTGGTATATATATATATATCTATACTCATATTACAATTGTCATTGTCATGTCATCCCTTAAGGACATGGTTGCCTTAGGCAAATAATTTGGGTATGAAAGTGAAAGCTTAAGGAAATTTATTCAGGAAGAACAAGCCCGGGAAAGGGAAGAAAGGGCAAGGGCAAGGGAATTAGAAAAGGAAGAAAGGGTAAGGTCAAGGGAATTAGAAAAGGAAAAGGGGGAGGCCGAAGAAAGGAAACGGGAATTAGAAAGGGAATCCGATGAAAGGAAACGGAAATTAGATAGGGAATTCGAAAGGGAAAAAGGGAAAGCCGAAGAAAGGAAATGGGCTTTTGAGAAGGATAAGATAGAATTAGAGAAGCAGGCCCAAAGGGAAACGATACAATTAAAGAAGCAGGCCGGAAAGGAAAAGATAGAATTTGAGAGGGAAAAGATAGAATTAGAGAAGCAGGCCGAAAAGGATAGGATAGGATGGGAAATGGAAGCGGAGCAAAAGCGAATAGAGTTAGAAGAGAAAGCAAAGCAACGGGATCATGAGCGTAAGGTAGAATTAGCGACATCTGGAAGAGAACACGATTCTGCCTTTAGCAAATTTAGGGGCCCCAAATTACCTCCCTTTGACGATGAAAAAGATAACATGGATAGTTATCTTCATCGGTTTGATCGGTATGCCGAAAACCAGAAGTGGAGTCAAAATGACTGGGCATTGCATCTCAGTGCTCTATTAAAGGGTAAAGCACTGGATGTATACTCCAGACTTCCTAGAGACGATGTGTTTAAGTACGACGTCCTAAAGGAAGCACTTCTCAAAAGGTACGAGCTCACTGAAGAAGGTTTTCGTAAAAAGTTCAGGTATAGCAAGCCCGATAAGGGAGACACCTTTGGTCAGTTCACCGTTAGAATTGCGAACTATTTTGAGCGGTGGATTGAATGCGGCAAAGCGGTGAAAACGTTTGAAGGGTTGACTAATTTTTTGCTCAGAGATCAATTATTTAATACAGTTGGGCGAGAATTAGATCAATTTCTGAAAGAGAAAGTCTTCACAAACGTAAAAGATATGGCTAAGCAAGCCGATTTCTTTGCCAAAGCTCATGGGGGAACCCAGAACGTGGTTTCAAAAGATTTTAAGTCTGGAAACCAGTCTGCGAGACCGATGCCTAGGGAGCTGGTGAAATCAGCTGAGTTAAATAAGTCAGTTAGGAATCCAGGTATTCAGCGTGTGCAATGTTACTTGTGTAATGCATGGGGTCATGTTCAAAAAGACTGTCCTAAAAGAAAGGGACTTGTACATAAGGTAGCAGTGGCTATACAAAGTAAAGGTATATCTGATAATATCGTACAGGTAGAACCTTGTATTCATTCGCTTGGCACGTGTCTATTTCCCGAAGCGCGTGTACCAACCGCGAGAGGGTTTGTCAACGGTCGAGAAGTCGTAGTATTACGTGACACTGGTTGCACGGGCGTAGTGATCAAACGTAGTCTCGTGCAGGATAACCAAATGCTCGGGTGGGAGTCCCCATGTATGTTACTTGATCAGACGATCGGTCGCATTCCCATAGCAAGGATCACGGTAAAAACACCTTTCCTAACGGGAACTGTTGATGCCCTTTGTATGGAAAATCCTATTTACGATCTGACGATACGTAATGTTGAAGGTTCCAGTCTTCCAACTATGGCCGATTTTAAAATACCTTTGGCATTTGCAATCGAAACGCGAGCGCAAACACGGCGAGAGAAAACCGCGTTTCATAAATTGATAGTCCCTGAATCGATCTCGGGAATTTCGCGTGATGATTTCAAACAAGAGCAAGAACGTGATGAATCCATCAGAACAATTGTTGAGAAAATCACGTCCGGCGCGAGTAAACATTGCAAGGGTGGGAGTAGCTCGAGATTCGTACGCAAGAACGGATTAATTCATAGGGAGTTTAGCGCTCGGGAGGGTAAGAAGTATTGGCAAGTGGTCGTACCCCAGAGATATAGATCTCAAGTACTTGGGGTGGCGCATGAGTCAAGCATGGCAGGACACCTAGGTAAGGCTAAGACCACTAGCAGGGTAGTCGCTGAATTCTACTGAATTCTAAATTCACAATTTATCCCAACTTGCATCCATCCACTCCTGCCAAACACTTACACTGAAATATGTACAATGTACTGCACATTTTGAAAAGAAAAAAGATGTTTAAACATAATTAAGTATATGTTGTATCTAGAATGGATTTAGATAGACATTTCATCACAAAAACGTAAGCATATAATCATGCTGGACGTTTTTGACTTTGTAATAAGGGCGATCAAATGGTTTTAAAATTGTACTTTGGGATTTCACTGAATTTGAACCAGTGAATGACTAATCGTTTAATAATAGTGTCCAAATTGTTTCGACGGTTCTGTGAGTTGTTTTTCTATAACTATTTATTATACCCATCAATCATACATCAACATAAAAGGAAATTCAGGTTCTGTGAACAATACCTAAGTTATACAAGGTTCTTTTTGAATAACCAGTTTTGTGAGTGAGGAAACCCGGTGTAATTCTTTCTCATTTAAATTCAATGCCAGCTTTATATATCATTTCATCTTTACTCCTTCTGAAGGAAAGGTCAACTCAGCACAGATTTAATTGAAACCATTATAACCACAGTTACATGCAAACACCACATTAAGAAATTAAGCATAGTTCTAAAAACAAAAGTAAATAAACATACGTATTTTGTGTAAACGAGCAAGTTCCAATGGAAGAAAAAGGCTTTGTTCATGAATATTTTGTTTTAATGAGCTCATAAAATGGTATGTTCCATAAAACAACATATTTAAAAAAAATTCATATTGAAATAAATACAGTTCATATGAATGTGGAACTCTCTTCACCCTCCTCTTTCTCTCTCTCTCTCTCTCTCTCTCTCTCTCTCTCTCTCTCTCTCTCTCTCTCTCTCTCATTTTATACTAAGTGTTGTTGCAATTAGCGGTTCCACTAACGATAAGGCTGATCTTGCAACAACGTTATTTGTTTGTAATGTGAAATTTACGTTTCAACATTCCTCAACATTCGATGATATAGTAGTGAAATTATTACTCGCAAAAGTTTTCAAAGACAAGCTTTTTTAAATTAAAGAAAAACATCGTTGTTACCTCGTAGCTACTTACAGGAACCTTTTTTGTACACTCTTAAACTATATATCCTTTACAAGATAGCATATATATACATATATGCAAGTCAAGATGGTTTCGGACTGGAAACTGAAACGAAGTCAGACCCGGAAAACAAAGAAAAACAAGGGGTAATTTTATTTGTGAGATATGTTTAAAAACGAATAACTAAGTGTCGGTGCATTGGTGAATAAATTTTCTAGATTATATGCTGCACTTATATCCGAATTATATTTTGTATGCTCTTATTCCAACGTAATGTTGCAAATGCCATCATATATTTCTTTTTGGTGCATTTCTCGAAATTTCATATGCAGGGATATCAAAATCATTGTCAAATTTGCTGATATTCTACTTTTCATCAGATATCTACTAAAACACTTGCTTAAAAAATAGAACGCCAGTCGTCATCGTTTTTACCTCGGATATAAACATTTTGTCTTTAACCTATTTTGACAAAATCTAAGTAAGTGCCTTTCTCAACTTATTTAAATTCATTGATGATCAAATAAATGTAATTATTTTATCAAACGTACTTCTTATTGTCAAATAGATGGTTCAATACCTTTTCATAGATTGAATATGTTCAGCGCGTATCCGAATGCTGTTTTTTTTAATATATAAATATTCTCTTAGACGATCCTACGCTTGGTACTAAATTATATGGGAAATATTGTCTTTGTTTTCCATCAGTTTTCATCTCTTAAAGTTATACGGCAAAATGTTTCAAGAATGGTATCAAAAGTATTCGTTTTGAAAGCCTTACATTTTATTGCTGCTGAACTCTGATTGTTATATTGGAAAATTATATTAACATGGGTACTTGAACGTTTCTCACTTTATTTATTCTCTTTTTTCTCAATCTTTATAAAAAGTAAGAAATTATCTACCAAATGAAATCGCATTAAAGACATGTTTACGCATTTTCATTATTGTTTCCAACATCAATTCATTATGCACCTTTGATTTTGTATGTAACTGCATCGGATGAATATGTATTTTTCTTACTGACTAACGTTCAAGACAGTTTCATTGTATAATAACACCTTCCTCATATTCTGCATTCATCTTGTTTGTGTAATGTCGATACTAGAGAAAGAAATCATTTATAATTGAAAGTCTGTGATCAAAAAAAGTCGTTAGATTTCTAATACCAAAACAAAAACCGGAACATAACCATTTTTAAAAAATGTTAGATTTAACTTTCTTTGATTGATACGTCTATTATTTCTAACAATATTCATTAATGTAGTAATGACTCTCAAACATTCACCAGGCTGAATAGACGCAGATTTCTGGCTGATTCTCCATATTTCATAGCTGAGACAAATCATGTGAAATATTATTCAATTTAGTCCAGGATTTAAATGTGACATTTCAATTTGTTTTTAAGATAATCTTCTTATTATGTTCCAATACGTCGATCAGTTTAAATATAAACAAAATCCCGTGAGTACGCGTCATCATGTGGTTATATAAATTTAAAAAAAACTATAATTCAACTTTAAATAGTTTACTTTATTGAGAAATAATACAATTACGAACGCTAACAAACAAGAAGAAAAATGATGGGCGTAGTACATATGAGCCTTTTAAAACCGTCCAAATTCTGCTTATTATACATGATGTTGAACTCAGTAGTGACCTCACTTCCTGAGTAGTTATCAATGATGCTTTGATCGAGTTCAATTATCATTTGTCAGGCGTTAGAAAATCTCAATGAAAAATCAGATTGAATTGTTCATTTAGAGAGATGATACTATATAACTCTTTCGCTTATTGACTGTCAGCCCCAAATGCAGTCGATTTCGTGTTATAGACGTCCATGCCATAAAGTCATCTTAGGATGACTTTGGTTACCGGGTATTATGTTGGAAACATTTCATATATAAAACTGCAGACGTTTCGTCATGCTTACATCCGCTCTATTTTTTCAAAGAACAACCCTTCTGTTTTGTAGCCACTTTGAATATCGCGCTAGGTATGGCTGTTACTAATTACCGGTATGTGTCTAAAGTGTTGGCAGGATTGTTCCGGAATGATTTGCATGCAGCAAAATTTGAGTTAACAGGTGACCTCAAACTGACATATCGTCCATCAGTATCAATATAGATTTGTGGGGTTAGTTTATCGGACCACTTCTTAACGTGCCCCTCCCCCCCCCCCCCTTCACACAGGTCCTTCACGATTCTACACCTAAACTCTGCTACGAGAAAAAATAATTTTGAAAGGAAAGTTTGCGTGTTAATCGTTTCAATCTTGAAAATTCGCAGATGTTAGTTTTATGTTCTCGTTAATGATTTTTGTTCTGTAGAGTTGAAATTGCAGGGCCAGATGGCGTGGAAGCCGGGTCTACCGCCTCACGATTAAAGAAAAAATGACACATACGCACGCTAAAATTTCAAGTGATTTGTCATTTTATCATTAAATTTATTCCTTTGCGCGTGTTTATTGGGTATTATGCACACTGTGCCAATATAGGCATAGACTTTTGCATTGGTGCACTTTCGAGGAAGGTCAGAGCTCGTTTTAAATGTTTGACCACTCTCCCCAACACTTGATCTGATGAGGCCGCTCTGTTATGCGACTCTTAGAAATTCTGACATGACTAGTACAACCGTACGACTTTCATTACTATCTATGTATCCGACTTTTACAAGATTTATACCATTATGTTTGTATTTCTTGTTCCAAGTGAGACAAGATGCTCTACCACATCTAATCATGGCATGTATAATGCTATGTATTATTATTTTTGCACAGCTCTTTATATCAGTTATGTGTAGCAGGCTCGCTATCTGAAAGGTGACATACTGAGTTGTAATTTTTTAAGTTAAATTTGTTCTATCTTCGTCATATGTTTTGCAGTTCAACACTTCAGTGTATGTGCGTGTGTGTGTGTTTGTGTGTGTGTGTGTGTGTGTGTGTGTGTGTGTGTGTGTGTGTAAATCATGTTTTACATAGAGGAGCCTACTGGTATATAATGTGAAATCTTAAAAATGTTACATCTCCAAACATCATCTTTTTTATGTTAATATTTTCTGCGGGGGTAATTTAGTTTCTCTACCCATCCGGACATAATCATTTATTTGTCATTAGTATATATATATATATATATATATATATATGATATTGTCATCTACCTAGCTAAGCTTATTCTATATTTTAATATACATATGTCTGAGTGACCTTTATTCGATATATTATATATTCAAATTTGTATGTGATTAACAATTGTAAGCTAGTTTGTAGTTTTTCTAAAATGTGTTGAATTTTCATTCTCAAAGATTATCCCTCCCAAGTCACTCCAAGTGCTTTTACATTTCTCGTTACAAGTTGAGCTTTGAAAAAAAAAACTTCTGTTTTTAAGATTAAAGTTTGTTTGGAATATAATTTTAATTATGTTTCCAATACATGTTTTCATTCTTTTTGCAACGATCGTATTATGTATTTTATAGTCTATAAAGCAATAACGATATCCAACACATTAGGTCTTTTACATATAATTTACCCTTATGTACAAGTGTTTCTAGCCATTCTTTAATCTTGTACGTCATTTCATTATATAATATAATATTAACATATACTCTCCTTAATATTTTAATTAAGAGATATTTAACAATGCAGGGCTCAGTTAATGGTTGTGGATGTATCTGTATACTTGTATGTATGATATACATGTTCTTTTATATTTACAATGTTTTTACTTTATATTTATAGTTTGATTTAGATGTATTTACAATGTAGTCTGAAATGAAGAATTATTATATTATCTTACCTAGTTTTTTTTAAAAAAGTAATATACAAATCCGTCGTTAAGCCAGCAGAGCCAAATGATTTGTCTCGATAGAGTTGTTCGAATGCTGCAGTTATATCATTTGATATTATAAGTTTTTCGCATTGAGACCTAGAGTCCTAGGGGATTTACGAGAATAGTATATTCGCAGCGTATTTTTCTATCACCCCCATGACTCGGCTTAATTATGGTAACATTATCTCTTTTAGATTCTGCATTTACCTGCTATGTCATTTTCCAATTTCTTCAGTGATGTGCATCCCTCATGCTTTAATATATTAATTTAATAATTATGCTGCTCTTATATTGTGTTAGTTAATTTTTAATCATCGAAAGCTCCGAACTCTTCGATATTATTATATCCTCATCTTTTTTATTTAAATATTTATTACTATATTTTCTTTGCCTTCCTCGCCTTATGTTTTGTTTGACTTGACAGTATTTCTTGGTTATTGATTAATTTCATTCTTAATCCCCCTCTCCAACTTTTCCATTAGCTTGTAATGTTCCCTATTTACAAAGGATTCAAATAGTACTGTATGTCACAGAATTAGGCGAAAATTGAATTTATTTTCTTCTTGAATTATAAACTAATTTCACCATTTTTTTTGTTTCGTCGTACATGCGTTACCTGGGGTGAATAAGTAGTTTTCTCCAAGGTAAGCGGCGTGTAACGATTTGCATGTGCCTGACTTTGAATTACATGAAGTCCGGAACATTAGATTCACGTAGTGCACGGTAATCTTGCCGTGATTTCTGCTCACCTATTTGATGGTATATAAGGCATAATATTTCTGATCAATATTACGGGACCAAAAGTATCTTATCATAGGATAGATAGCTCGTCTTTCAATCTCCAGCCAAAGGGGTGAGTGTTAAATTTATATTTCGTTTTACTGTGCATTTTATTCAGTTTATCATTTCATATAATGATGCCTTTATTACAATGCAGATTTTAAACGTGGAATATTTGGAATTACTAGTCACTATTAGACTTTAAATGCAATAGCGTAATCTAAGGTTTAGATTAATTTTAGAGACAACTATTATTAGTCTTGTTTCATTATTGTAGCTGACAACATCTCGGATAACATCTCTGATAACATCTCTGATAACGTCTCTGATAACGTCTTTGAGATCGTAGCTGAAATTGTAGATGACTTGATGCGGAACATCTCTGAATCATAGCTGAATGTGATTGATTGTGCCGTTTAATTGTGCAATCGAATTGAAGTATCTGACTGTCTGTCTGTCAGATTGGCTATCCTTCTACATCTGTCGTGACGTGTAAATATCCGGAAATCTAGAAGTCCGAGTGTCGGAGCTGTCTAGAGTTGTAAACATCCGGGGTGGCATCTTAAGTATTTGGGACCGTTGGTTCTAGTAGATGTTGTATGCTGTCTGTACGTATAACTGTGGTGGATCCGTGAAGGGCAAGTGACCGATAAAAGTATTGTGTCAACCCTAGGTCTTCGGGGAAACTGGGCGGCGATTCATCTGTTGGTGAATCGTACGGTTATACAGGGTCGAGACACATGTGTGTTTTGCAATTGTAGTACAATTGAATACATTGTTATATTTACGTAGTTACTTCAAATCACAATAGTATTTCAAGGGATTGCATGAATCTCAATAAAAGCTAGCAACTTGATTAAATACATGTATATATTCATGCTAGTTGTCGCAATCCATACGTGCGATAGTATAGTTTGATGTTTTGTATTTGTTTTCGTAATTTATACTTACGGTAATATAACTTTTGTAAAGGTTCCTTGGATCTGTGTATAGTCCAAGAGATTCCTTTGTATCTGTGTTTTATTTTTGTATTAATATTTAATTTATTCATGTATTGTGAATGGTTGTGAGTGTAATTGTGGGTTGAACGCATGAGCTATTGTTTTGATACATCATTATTTTTCATTAATAATTTATTTCATAAATTTATATTTTCTTTCACATATTGTGTTTGTGTTGTTCATTTAATCCACCATCCTCTAGGTAACAATTCTGTTACACTGTAGTTATGGCTTTGTATTCAGCGTCATCTACAACTGAGGTGTTTCATTTCCATAGCTTCTGACCCAATCTTGCCCAGCTTCACTTGGTGGTAATACGTAAATCATAGCTATATTAACGGTCGAATAATTCATATTTCTTGTCTTTCTTTGCCGTTTTTTACTGTATTCTACAAATATGTATTTCAGGATGCCTGAAACGCATGCAATCAATACACACCACTTGGAAATAGTTCAGAGAGTTTTCAGTTTACTTATGGATATACATTAAACGTATGCTGTTTATTGATAGAGAATATTTGCTCCTATTGAGAGAATAACCGATATATTTCATTTATTTCTTTTGTATGTGTCCAATATAAACATTATTTCCACACATACAAGCCAATTTGTCTTGTTTGTCATGCTCATACGTTTTGGCTAGCAATATGTATATTAAACTAAGTAGAAGTTTTCCTACTGCATAATGCCAGGTGATCACCATATATTTTCTGCTGTTTTCCCCGCATTCACAGGTGCCCCGAGCGTAAGTAAATTTTAAAACGTATATATTTAGTGAGAAAGTAATTTTGAATCAATGGAAGAAAATGTGAAGAAAATGTGAAGGTCAATATAGTATAAAACGTTTTTGAAAGTTTATTTCCAAATGCCGTGCTTACAGCATAAATTTAGGGGTCCCACATAATCAAAAAGAAAATGAAAAGTAGGTTGCTGGATTCGAACCTGGTACACCTGGGTGATATGTGGATATAATTTATTTTTCTTTCTCTATTTAAAAAGCATTGTATACAATATATAAGTTAAAAGTATATAGTCAGTATGTACATAGTCTTTTGTGGTGCTATATTACAAAATAATAATTCTGTAAAGTGATAAACTATTTTTCCTCTTCTAGATATGTGTATATAATTATCCAAAAAAACAGGGAATATTACAAAAATACTCTTCACATTTCTTGATCATATTTTTTTCAATGGCTATCGACCACATTGGGACAAAAACCTTTCTAAATTAATTGGTTGGTTGGTTGGTATGTGTATGTGTATAACACCATTTTGTTTGGCTCTACATGGCGGCCAGTATATGTGATGAAAGAAGAACCACAGACACACAGAAAACTATTGGCAAGCTTTCTCACATGCCAACGTAGGTCGAGTCGAGACTCGAACCCACGCGGACCGAGGTTAGTGTCAATGATCTAATAAAGGTGTGCACCTTTGACCACCTTGGCCACCCGTGACCCCCATTCATAATTAACTCCAGTGAATTATAAAAAAATATTTTAAATGGAACATGAAATGATTCGCAGAATTGCTTATAATAAAAGTATGTATAATAATCTGAAATTCATGTACACAATGAATGAATTTAATATATTCAGTTAAAAAATTACAAATAAAATAATCACCTCTCTTACAAAATGTATACTATATCAATCTCTATGTAAATAACCACGTTTATTTTCATGATTAAAACTTTATACAGTCCGAATTAAAGCACCACTATTCCGGATTACGGTCTAGTTTAATAAGTATATTAACACGGTCGCGTGATTACGTTAATTGAGCACATAATCCACTACTTTATGGATGCCGACAGCAGAACTCAAAGATTAAATAGTTCAACTTATGTGGTCACTTTA
This sequence comes from Unio delphinus, assembly GCA_029339505.1. Taxonomy (NCBI): domain Eukaryota; kingdom Metazoa; phylum Mollusca; class Bivalvia; order Unionida; family Unionidae; genus Unio; species Unio delphinus. Next base: position 1,505,636 of record JAQISU010000390.1, on the reverse strand, counting down.
TTTCCGTCTCGCTGGTAATCGTAATGGTGAAACTACATTGTATATAATAATGTTAGGTGACACATATAATATATCTGAGCGCGATATATACTAAACCTTTGGGCGATACATCAACCTTTCGGAACCCGGTCGCCCAAACGTTGGTTATATGCATGAGCGTACGTCGTTTTACCTTTCGGCGACAGGAAATAGGCGACAAAATTTGTATGTTTGTTATTTATTTTATTTTACCACTTTGACGTGTTATTTCATATTCCTTTCAGTATTATATACATTATTAACGATATAGGCAATATTATCACTCGTACGTATTCAGTATACAACGGTGTCGCCGAAAGGTTGCAATTTAGACGCTGTCGCCTAACGGTAGGATTTGTGCAAATATATTTGCAAATATATATACAGTGGAGCCTGGTTAATTCGGACTCCGTTTATCCGGAGACCTCGATATCCTGACATAAATCAACGGGAACGGAATTCCTTACCTTTAAATTGACATAGCATATGGTAAATAAATTAACAGTGTCATTAAGCCTCTTTGTTGTTTACCAACTGTATGTAACAAAATCAAAGTACAAAATTTGTATGATTGATGACTGTACAGACAAAGTTGACTGATGTAAGGTGTGGACAGTATAGGGCTTCATTTCCGAATAAAAAAAAAAACAATCTTGGCCATGAATCGTGACATTAAATATTGAGCTCCACTTTAAATACACGTGTCCATTAAGCTAAACTATCAAAATCACGGTATCAGTATTCAAATTCCATACATAGGCTTCCATTGAATCAATGACTGGTATTATGATGACCTTATTACAATCAAGCAAGGCCAAACACATGTGCAATAAATAACTACGTAAAAAAAAAACATGTATTACTACGCACAGTTAAGATTTATGTTTCTTACTGATGGAAACAGAATAACATAGCGAACAACTGAAATTTCAATTATTAGAGTTTAACGTTGTTTTTTTTCTGCGTTTATCGTGGTATAAACTGTCAGTTGCCGACTTACAAACCTTACATAACGCCCTTCAAGCGTTGTTTGTGGTGTGAGTCGCCAAATGACAGTTTATACCACGATAAACGCAGAAAAAATAACGTTGAACTCTTTCTTGTAACAGCCGTAAAATACGACTTATAAAAATGACTGCATTTTATTACTTTACCATAACGCATTAAACTGCGAGATAACAGTTTGTATTCGTTGTACTTTTTACAGTATATTACATTTAAAGCTAGCATATATACGGTGTGATGATATCGTGAAATAAAAAAAAAATGTGCATGATTCATTTATCCGGAAAACTCGTTAATCCGGACATATCCACTGGGAACGAATGTGCCGGAATTAACGATGCTCCACTGTATATATATATATATATATATATATATATATATATATATATATATATATATATATATATATATATATATATATTCTATACATATATAACGTTGTTCAGAGATTCTGACTTACAATAAAAATGCTTGATTTCGGAGAAGAACAAAATAATGCGAAACAACTACTTTAATTGGCTGAGTCAAATTAGGGTGTGAATCATGGAAGTAATAGGCATTTATAGAAACCACCTTAATCGAAATTCTTTAATCAGGAATTTACTGAGAGAGAAGTTTGTGTCTGTGGTAAAAATAAGAAAGAATAGTGCTTTCTTCGTTAAACAAGGGAGGGACCAATTTGTTTTTCCTGCCAGAAAGCTAAGGTTTAGTTCCGCATGCACAAGTTCTAAAGTTAACAGCCTTAAGGTACGTTATTTTAATTTCACTTCTATATTCTCATTTTTTTTGTTTGTTATATGCAACTTTTTAAGATGATTTGGTTCCATATTATAATATGAATAAATATGAAATAATTCCTTTGTCTGTAAGGACTATACATATTATCATGAGTTAACGATAACCACCAATTATATTTGATTTTGGAATGTTTATATAATCTGGAAGTGAGTAAGGATCTTTGAAGTTTATGCAATAATAAACGAACATGTAGTGGCCAACGGTACTTTGGCGATATAGTAGTCACGTGATAATATAGAGTAAGGTATTAACGTAAGCAGAAAATACGCAGTGTCTGAATAGACGGAATCCTGAGTAATATAAATGAAGTGACTTTATATACACAAGGAGAGTGGTACAATTAGTCATAATTTTGTCATTTAAGAAACAGTTTTCCTAGGGTGAAGTGACAAGCAAAGTCAGAAAGGGGAACGTGACAAGTAGAGAGTAAAGTCCAAGAAGGACGAGGCAGTAGGAGACGGAACAACTCTAGGAAGTATGCAATGCGGCATATCTTGAGCTGAGACGCAACAGCTCTATTCGCAACAAAAATTCAATTGATGCCACTAAAACACTTGTGTGTTCAATAGTACTTTCAAAATTGGACTATTGTAACTGAATTCTGTCTGGTTCGTCTCGATATCTACTACAGAAACTTCCTAAAGTTCAAAACACAGCTGCTCGGATAATCTTTAAAGTAGCACGATCAGAGCACACTTCCCGGCTGTTCTGTACCAGACACTCGCTATCCGTTCAATACAGAATCAAACACAAACTTTGTTTTCTGCACTTTGTTTCGTTGACGGACTCAAACATACCTATCTGGCCTCACCTATGTGTACACACGATTGAGATACTTATGCTCCTCTTCTGACAATCTTATCCACATTTTTACTACTATGAAAACGAAGTCATATGGACGCTATTTTTTTGCATACCAGTACGCAGCAACGTGGAACTTATTGCACATTGAAAGTAGACACCAAGATACGTTGATCTCTTTTTCAGTGTTCTTAAAATTCACCTTTCTTGACTGCAAGAACGAACATAAAGACCTAATAATGTTTCCCACCTTAAATACTTTTAGCATTTTTTAAGTAATGTTTCTCATTTCATAGTGATTGTTTTTTTTTTTTGTTTTTTTTTGAGTCAAATCTGTATATATGTTGTAAAACGCTTAGCGCTAACGTTTATGCGCAATATAAAGTCCTCATTCTTCTTCTTATCATTATTACTTATTAGTATTAATATTAATATCTATATTTTTTATTTTTAATAATGATAATACTGTTACTACTACTACCACTATTATTATTATTATTATTATTATTGTTAAAATTATTATATTATTAATTAATATCATTAATATTATTAATTATTATTATTATTATTATTATTATTATTATTATTATTATTATTATTTTCATAAGCAATTTACTTGGCGATTACATTAAAATTATGTATAACACCTCACTTTTTTATGGAAAATATCTGTTAAAACTACTTAAGTTCAGTCTTTTGAAGCAGTTACAAAGCATTTGCAGTAACACGTACACAAACGACTTAACATGTATTCAAACCCATCAACTATACACCGTAACCATGGCCACTTAAAATGTGCCTACAATTAGCCCTATTACACGTAACCATTGACAGCCGATTGGACGAAACAGAGCGTGATCGGAGTGGTGATGTCATTATTGATTTTACCTTTCTTATTACAAGACCTAGTTTCAACACACCCTTTTGAGCATAATAAAAAATACCTTAATTCCTATAGACCTGTTTTTAATGCATGTCGATAGACAAAGCAATACCAACAGGTGCATATATTAATATGTGTGTGTGTGTGTGTGTGTGTGTGTGTGTGTGTGAAGTAGGGGTGATAATTCGTCCTTAGTCATTTTTGCGCTTTCTTTGCAGTCTTCGGTGATACATTGAGAAGTTGAAGCCGAATGACGACAAATTATAATGAATAAGTATATCTGCCCATCTGATTCTAGATTACAAAGCATTTAGTTCCGCTTGAAATTTCGCTCACTGAACTCCTCAACGGAAGTTTAAAGAAGATAGTGACTGTGTAACAGGACACAGGTCTATTGTCTTTGCTTTCGGGACTATTTAAACAATATAAAGGATTGAGATGAACTCGAATTGTTTTAAGAACAGTATACGTATTGTTCTTAGCAAAATTAGTATCATTAACTAGAAGCTGCCTTTAAAACGGAAACCAGGACGAGTTAATCGGTCTCATAAAGAACAATTATTGTTTTATATTTTTGTTCTTTCCATCTATCTATCTATCTATCCATCCATCTATCTATCTATCTATCTATCTATATATCTGTCTATCTGTCTATCTATCTATCTATCTATCTATCTATCTATCTATCTATCTATCTATCTATCTATCTATCTATCTATATATCTGTCTGTCTGTCTGTCTGTCTGTCTGTGTGTCGTCTGTCTGTCTGTCTGATTATAACAATGTTATGCATATATATATATATATATATAGAGAGAGAGAGAGAGAGAGAGAAATAGAGACAGACAGACAGACATACAGAGGGACAGAGAAAGAGAGAGAGAGTTTATTAATTTCATAATTGAAACTATATTCCTCAGCGATTCGTAATGCAAAGTGTTATTGATAAATCAGATCTAAATTTGAAGCTGTTAAGTAGAAACAGAACTACTGAATATTAATGAAATATATATATATATATATATATATATATATATATATATATATATATATATATATATATATATATATATATATATATATATATATATATTTATCGTCGGCATAAGTCCGTCTTCGAGAGACGATGGTGTAGCTTCCGAATTTTGTGTCCTATCTGCACCTTTGCGAGTGGCTGAAGAGTCCGACCCTTGAGTGACAGTCTCTGTTGCACTTGCTGCAGGTGTATGCTGATGTTTGCTGAGGATTTTTTTGGTTCGCCTTCCTCCTGGCTCTCTTTGCAGCGAGGTTTGTGTTTCTCATCTCTTCAGCTTTCTGAGTGCCCTGTCTGACAGCAAGACGCTACGCGGAGCGGTCGTCAGCACAGCTCTCCCAATTGTTTATGTTGATGTTGGCTGTCTTCATGTCCATTTTGCAGACATCTTTGTAGCGCAGACGTGGCCTACCAGTCATTCGTGCACCTTCTACTAGCTCGCCGTACAGCAGGTCCTTGGGTATGCGGCCTGGGTCCATTCTCCTAACATGGCCTAGCCAGCGAAGGCGCCTCTCGCTGAGAATGGAGAACATGCTGTTCATGCCGGTGCATTTCAGAACCACTGTGTTGGGAACTTTGTCCTGCCACTGTATATGCAGACTGCGCCGCAAGCATCTCAGGTGGAAGCTGTTGAGTTTCCTCACTTGACTCACGTAGGTGGTCCATGCCTCGCTGCTGTAAAGGAGTGTGCTCAGCACGCATGCCTGGTAGACGCGCAGTTTGGTCTTCTAGGTGAGGTTGTGATTGTCCCAGACCCTCTGGTTCAGTCTCGCCATAACTGCTGATGCCTTGGCAATCCGGCCATTTACATCAGTATCAACGGAGAGCGAGTTGGAGATGGTGGACCCAAGGTATGTGTAGTCCTCAACAACTTCCAGGTTGTGCCTATCAATGGCGATGGTGGGAGTGGAGTCTGAGTCCTGCACCATTACATTCGTCTTCTTCAGATTGATAGTCAGTCCGAACTCCTTGCAGGCGTGGGATAGGCGGCATACTAGCTGCTGCAGTCCATTTTCCGTGTGTGCTGTGCATGTTCTCATGTATATATATATATATATATATATATATATATATATATATATATATATATATATATATATATATATATATATATATATATATATATGGATAGTTAAATTAACTGTATAGAGAATATGAAAGGGCATGAACAATGTATTTGAGTAGATAAGTATTTAGGTAGGTAACTGTTTAGGTAGATAGGTATTTAGGTAGATAGGTATTTAGAGGCATTTAGATATGAAGGTTGTAAAGTATCGAATTTTGAATAAGCAGTTAACCTTAGAGTTGAATGTGCGAGTTGAAAGATTGTTCACATTTAGACCAGGGGAGTATTTGGAAAATGTCATTTCGACCTTTAGCCCTTATTGCTTCCATGGCAGTGTTAAAATGTCAAAGGGTCTTATTCAATGACATTGGCTGTATATTTTAAAACGTATCTGAGAAAGATACTGCTGAACTTCCAATCCGTGCTTAAAAGCCATTTTTCATGGGGAAAATTTATATATAACGTAGTTCAGAGATTCTGACTTACAAAAAAAAATCCTTGAATATCGAGAATAAAAGCGCGAAACAACCACTTATGATTGGCCGAGTGAAATTAGAGCGTACATCTTGGAAATAATAGGCATTTATAGGGACATCCTTGGTCGAAATTCTTTAATCAGAAATTTACTGAGAGAGGAGTTTGGCTCTGGGGTAAACATATGAAAGAATAGTGCTTACTTCCTTAAATAAGGAATGGACCAGTTGTTTGTCCTTCGAGAATGATAAGGTTTAGTTCCGCATGCACAAGTTCTAAAATTAACAACATTAAGGTACGTTATTTTAATTTCACTCCAATATTCTAATATTTTGCTTGTTATATGTAACTTTTTATTAGATTCTATATTATTATATGAAGAAACATGAAACAATTTCTTTGTCTGTTAGGATTATACAGACTATCATGAGTTAATGATAACTACTAATTATATTTGCTTTTAGAATGTTTGTGAAATCTAGAAGTAGAAAATACGCTGTGTCTGAATGAAGTGAATTCTGGGTAATATAAATGATGGGACTTTATATACAGATGGAAAGTGGTACAATTAGCGATTTAGTCATAATTTTGTCATTTAAGGAAACAGATTTCCTAGGGTGAAGTCACCAGCGAAGTCAGAAGGGGGAACGTGACAAGTATAGAGTAAATTCTAGGAGGTCCAAGAAGGACGATGCAGTAGGAGAGGGCGAACTCGAGGAATTATTCGCAAATATATTTCAGTTGATGCCACTAAACCACTTGTGTGTTCATTAGTACTTTCAAGACTGGACTAATGTAACTCAGTTCTGTCTGGTTTGTCTCGATAGCTACTACAGAAACTTAAAACATTTCCAAACACAGCTGCTCGGATAATCTTTAGAGTACACCGATCAGAGAACACTTCCCCGCTGCTCTGTACCAGACACTTGCTATGCATTCAATACAGAATCAAACACAAACCTTCTTCTCTGCACTAAGTTTAATTGACGGACTCAAGTCAAACATACCTATCTGGCATCACCTATGTGTACACAAGATTAAGATACTTAAGGTCCTCTTCTGACATTCTTTTTATTCCTACTATGAAAACGAAGTCATATGGAAACTATTATTTTGCATACCAGGACACAGCAACGTGGAACGTATTGCACTTTAAACTTAGACACAGAGGCACGGTTATCTCGTTCTAGAGTGCTCTTAAAATTCACCCTTTTCGACCGCAAGAACAAACTTAAAGACCTAATAATGTTTCCTACCTTAAATGTTTTTAGCGATTTTTAAATAATGTTTCTAATTTCTAAGTGTTTGTTTTTGTTTTTTTGTAGTCATATCTGTATGGATGTTGTAAAGAAATAGCACTAAAGATTAGGCACTATAAAAAGTCACCATTCTTTTACTTCTAATTATTATTATTAATATTAATATCAATACTATTTGTTTTAAGAATAATATTAATAATATTATTATTATTATGTATTATTATTATTATCTTAATATTATTATTATTATTATTATTATTATTATTATTATTATTATTATTATTTATCTTCTTCTTCTTATTATTATTATTATTTATCTTATTATTATTATTATTATTATTATTATTATTATTCCACTAATATTTCGAGAATCAGAGATAAGGAATCGTAAGTGTGGATACAGCTTAATTTCACCAAATAATGAATATGTATGTTAACGTACGTAAGTTAGTCTTTCTCTCTGTATGTCTGTATGATTATAGTATGTATGTATGTATGTATGTATGTATGTATGTATGTATGTATGTATGTATGTATGTATGTATGTATGTATGTATGTATGTGTGTGTGTGTGTGTGTGTGTGTGTGTGTGTGTGCGTGCGTGCGTGCGTGCGTGTGTGTGTGTGTGTGCATGCATTTATGTATAAATGAATGTATGTATGGATGGATGACTATATTTATGTATGTGCATTTCTAATCACATAGAATTCCCCATAATCATTTACTGTTATCTGAAAAATAAATAAAATCCTTAAAGCTCTGGCGTATCATGTATAAAAGCTGTAAGTTACCGGACATGACAATCTAATTTGTACATGTCAGTCAAATTGTCTCATTTCCTTTTGATCCTTCCCGGTAAATAAGTACTATTATCTTCGCGTTTTTTGCACTGTGAGTATGATGCTGATACAAAGATCAGTACCATCACGTGACATTTTATAAGACTAATACGAGACTCAATAAGACGGAAGCAGCAAGTTATGTGTATGAAACAGAAATATGTAAAGCAAGGACCTATCGAATCGCAAATGACGTGTCATGATTAGGGCTGATTGCTGAAAATAATTACATCTAAATCAATCGTTGCATGAATTTCATACAGTTCATGATGAATCAAGGCTTCTCTCCGTTCGTCATATTTGTGGTGTCGTGTGCGTTTACTCAAGGTACGTTCTTCCAGAGGAAAAAACATTTTGATTTGTAATCATTTTGCCAGCACATAAATTCATACTTATTTAAACATCTGAGTAATGAACAACAATGAAAGAAGGATTGTTTCTTTGAAAATCTGAGACAGGACAATCTCATCTATGCCCTTTATAAGAGTATACTCATTCCTCATCGTTCTTTAATGCACACTATTTGGACATAATGTAGTTAACTGACATTATTTAGGCAGAGCCTTTGAAGGTTTTTACCAGTAATAATCATTAAATATGTGATTTATGTTATATATAAATTGATGTAAGTTTAAATATTTTTGTGTCTGGTAGATCATACATGTAGTTCAAAAAGGTTATAAATTTGATATATTTTTATATTTTGTTGTATGTTTGATATTTTTAAACTAATTTACACTAATTTACACTTAGCAACTTGGATTAAACTAACAAAGTAACTACAATGATACACATTCTTCAACAAGCCTCAATTACCGATGCTTAAATACATATTAAATCTATTCGCAATGGCATGAAATTTATTACTCATTTGGAAAGATTTCAACAAACTATTCATTCAAACTGAAAGCAAATCTGGGAAGGACTGGGGAAAAACTTAATGTTGGGGTTGCATAATTTGTATAAAATAGTGATCATTTATTACATTTATGTCTCTTCAATGAGACCTATTGGAATTTGATTCCAGTTATTGCAATGCATTGATTGGATTTCCATTTCGGTGTATATATGTGACAATCAGACGAAACAAAAATTACAAACTACGAAGATTATTTAAATACGCTAGAAACGATGGACATAGGGAATGAAATAAAATAGCATTGGTGTATAACGACATTCAAGGAATGTTATATTTAATGAATTCCACGTAGCTAAGTTTACATTGTACTTTACGATAAAGTAACGATATTTTAAAAAGTAACTCAAGTGCCTGTTACCGGTCAGGACACGATGTACACGTTTCGATTTGCGAAACATACATATAAATGCACACACACACACACACACACACACACACTCATATATATATATATATATATATATATATATATATATATATATATATATATATATATATATATATATATATATATATATATATATATATATATATATATATATATATATATAACTAGAAAATGACATTGGTTTTTAAACTGTTGGTTTAAAGCAATTTAATATACGATAATTTTTGCTAGATGAAATTGTGATCTAACCATGGCTCAATTATGGGCATATATACACATTATCGCAACAGTGTATGGTTGATTCTATTATAAAGATGAATTTACACACATTAATTATTAGTGACGTATGAAAATAACGTCAAAACTATTAATACTTCCCGTTTTCTAAATGAACTTACTATGTTACAAATTGTCATCGCAATCATTTCTGCTTTTTGCACCACTCTCGTCTCATGCATAACGGAGAAACTGCGCAGAAATGTGGAGAGATGGTTTGGCTTAACTTAACATTTTTTGTAAACGGACAAGAGTGTATGTTTGCGAAAAATGGCAAAAATCGATTATACATTGTCCTCGTTACATATGTAAAGTGGCGAGTGTGTGCAACTTATAGAACTAAAGCTACATAGCTTGATCTTACTAAAAGACTGTTCGATTTTGCAAAGTTTTAAGTATTGTTACATATATTAGATTTAAGTCATTTATTTTTATTTTTGTTTGTTTGTCAGATTCAAATTTGATATTTTAAGTAAGATTCATTTATTGGGAGATATTTTTTTTAGACCTGGCTTCAGAGTTGTAAACAAGCTTTTAAAATGATTGGTTGGTTCTAAGGACATTATGGAGCTTTGTATACACATCTCTTCTATTTTAGTTGGGTCATATGGTGTGTACGTGAGTTTTTTAACGTAAATTTGTTCTAAGAAGTTCTAGAAGATCATGTGACCCCTTTCTTGTTTACGTAAAAACAGATACATAAATTATATTTTGAAAGCAAACTAAGGAGTAGAAATTGGGCTGTTAGAATATTAAGTTGTGTCGTTTTGAGTTACTTTGTATTGGAAATTATTCAAATTCGTTTGGATTCAAGAGGATTTATTTTGTTATTTATTTGGAAAAGAATTGTGCTCATATAATTTATTAACAAGAACTGACTTCATCAAGTGACATCGTCTTCTATATTGGATACTTCGCTGAGATTCGAACTAAAAATGTTTTGGACATATTATTACCAGGACTTTTGCAATTTCTCTAGTGGATAATATTTTGAATTATTTTTGGAAATTTTTGGGAATTTATTCTTAAAACCGTAAGTTTATTTTTCTTTTCTAAAAAATATTTGTGCTCAATAAATTGTTTATTAAGTTTTACAAGCTTGTTATTTTCACTCTTTCTATGTTACTGTTTATTCAAGCCTAAGCACGTTACAGTTTTGCACGTCGTTATCACAAACATTAAATAGAGATAAGTGTGTTACAGTCGTAGTTTTTTTTTTTTATCCAGCAAACTTGCTCTATCTTTGAGGAGTTCAACATTTAAATAATAATAATAATAGCAATGAGGACTTTGTATAGCGCCTAATCTTTAGAAGCTCTAAGCGCTTTACAACATCTTATAATTATATGACTATACTACAGAAAAATAAATAACCCAAACCATTAAATTGTACAACATAAAACATGCGGACAACATCTAAGATATAAAACATTCTTATTTCTCTAAGTTTGTTCCTGCTGTCGAAAAAGGTGCATTTTAAAAGCACTCTTAAAAGGGACCAATATGTTTTTGTGTCTAGTTTCAATGAGTAATTCGTTCTACATCGCCGGGCCCTGGTATGCAGAAGAACGTTGTCCATATGACTTTGTTTTCATACTGGGAACAATGAATATATAATTGTCAGAAGAGATGCGTACATATCTTGCTGGTGTATACACATGCGTGAGGCCGGATATGTATGCTGGACTGGAGTCTGTCAGTGAAACATAGAACAGAGAGCAAATTTTGTGTTTTATTCTGTATCGAGTTGAAAGCCAGTGTAGGGCACGGAGTGGGGGTGAGGTGTGCTCTGATACAGGTACTCTAAAGATGTTCCGAGCAGCTGTGTTTTGAACTTGTTGAAGTTTCTGGAGTATATATTGTGATGAACCAGAAATAATTGAGTTACAAGAGTCCTGTCTTGAAAGTACTAATGAAATTACGAGTGTTTTAGTGGCATCACTTTCAAGATATTTGCGAATGGAACTGGTTCATCACAGTTCAAGATATATGCAACCATGCGTATGTTCATGACCTATTGGTGCAATGTGAGATTACTGTCTAGAGTAACAACTAGGTTTCGTACTGACTGCAAGAATTTAATATTGGTGCTGCTGATACGTATTGTCTGCGGTATAAATGATGTGAATGAGAAAGTCTTTGTGTTACGATCAAAATAGCCTCAGTTTCATCGTCATTCATCTGCAGCTTGTTACATGTCATCCATGAGTTCACGTCATAAATGCACCTCTCTACTCCATGGATAGTATCATCAACTTCAGTTGGGTGAATAGACTTGTACATTATGTTGTCATCAGCGCATAATAGGGGAGACACTGTGTGATGATATATAACACTTGAGAGCGGCTTAGTGTAGATAATGAAGAGAACTGGTCAAAGAACAGACACTGTGGAACACCACAACATAGATCAACTGGGCTGGAATGTATTCCATTTGCAGATACATTTTCTATCCTGTTGAGGCAATTTGACGTGAACTACTGTTACGCTATATTGTAAGTTTTCTTGGTTGTCATGCATGAATGTGGTTATATTTATCATACTGAGGTTTCTCTTAGTAGCAAATACAGATGGAGGGTTAAGGACTGATACATCGATATGGTATATAATGCACATGTGATCTGACGGAAGTTCGTGGGAAACAAGGGTGGATTGCAGAATATTATCATCAGGAATAAGAAAACAACAGTCTAAAACGTCACCAAGTTTATGGGTGGGTTGGTTAAAGGATCGTTTGTAATGTTTAAAACATGAATGCGACAGCATTAACATAAACATTGAAAGACGTCATAGCTGGTGTCGAAAACGTTCTACGAGAAATGGGTTTACAATTGTGTTTAAGTGAGGAATAGTTTCATTGACATCCGTGCCTTATCCATATAAAGCGACGTGTTCGCTGTTACCATTAGACAGGTACTTTATATTTACTGTAAAATAACTATCATGGAGATCCCTAAAGGACCGCCAGCATTTACCACTTCGATGGCATTTTGGAGTCAGAATCATCAATGACTATTACCGACAAGCTTTGGATCAACGTCTTCTGTCCAACTTATTCGAAGCTGCTGAAGAATCGACAACAATCCACAGGTTCAAGGTATTTCCCGGTCAGGAGTAGGAGGAAACTGGAAGTTCTGAATAATTTATTAACGAGAAACACTACCGCCAAACCTTTTGATCTGCCATCCTGACAGTTCTTAGAAAGGATACAAAAATTGCTATGAAAATGTGTCATTATCTAGGAATTCAAGTATGATTCGGAAACACATTTCGATATAATTACGCAAATCTAATTCGATCGTTTTGTTACCGTTGCAGATTCGCTAATTTAAATACATATTTTGACCTACAAATAATATAAGTCACCGAGACGTGTTTGGTTTAGGAAATGTTTAATTATGATTAAATGGGACTCTAATTACAAACGTGGCTCATACAACGTTGAAAATATTGCTTTCAAGATAGGATCCCTATTGAGGAGACAGAGGTTTAAATGTCTAAACGAAAGCATCATGGAGTTAATGGTGTAATATAAGGTGTAGAAGAAAACAAACGAACATTTGAACTGCCCCACACAGATATGGAGAAGAGGAAAAGAACTCAAAACCATTGCAATTTGCATTTGTCTATTTTAAGTACATTTGTTTAACTGTGTGTTCTGTTACCGTTTGACCACAAATACTTTATACCATATACATTTTTCCCATGTTAAATCTATTGACACTGATCGGATAGTAGTTCCCGTATGTCCCTATACAACATTTTGATTCCAAGTGCAAATCCCTAGCTAAATCTATGGTCCCATTTAACATTAAATCCACTACAGGAACCTATAAGAGAGCATATTTAAGTCAAGCCAAACAATATTACTGTATCAACCTAAACTGATATGAGCCCTTGTGATGTTACTGCTTGACCCCAAGAGACTTTCCCATGTTAAACCAATGGGCACGTGTCGTCTATATCACATGGCATGACCCCCAAGCGTCATCTACATGTTTTTCTATGGGTGTCCATATAGACCCACACGACCCGAAGTTCTCGCAATATGTTACTATTTACAATGGCAAGTCATTAATGGTAATAGCCCTACCTGGCGTTTTACATAGTTGTTTTATTCGTAAACAAGACATTAAATATCTAGTTCTTGTCTGTTTATTTCTATATTATCTTAAGATAATTATTACATGGATGTAAACATGTTTACTTGGATATCAGTTTCAGGTTTAGTTTGTTTTAGAAACTAGGAATGTCCTAGTAGCAATTATTTATGAATTTAATGGGAAGTTACCTTCATTCTCAATCTGTTATTGTGTTATTGCTTTTTCAATAATTATTAATTACTTTACAGGTACACTTTCCATATCTTAAAACAAGCCCCCGTAGAATCGACCTGTTATCCTTTGAAAGGATAGTTTGGAAAATATTTATTGGAATTAAGACGAGGTCTTTGAAATTACGATCGTGGAATTATTTTAACTTCGTTGAATGATAGTTTGGATTATACAATTGTGATAAATACATAATGTTAGCACATCAACGGTTATTCAGACTACTGACACATCAGCACATGCAGTATCGTAATTCATTCGGAACACCACTTAATTTCATTTTGGACATTCTATACATGTACACACGTTATCGAACTTTTAAGTAATATTACGAAATTAATTAATAATGCTGTCTTTTTACATTTTCTCTTTGTTTTTCAGCAATAAAAAGTATTTTGTATGTGTGCAGAATATATTTTCCCTATTTGCAGTTACTTAGTTTAGGACCATTGAGCCTTTACACTTAACGTTAGGTAATTCTATCACTCAAAACACTGAAGTTCCTTTTAATTCCTTTTTAATTTTTGCCATTGAGAACTATCATTGAAATCTTTATATATTTTCCACATGATTTATTAACAGCTTTGATTTTATACATATTTATATTGACCAATATCTTGTATGCTTTATTATCAAAGTGATAGTTATTATTTCTGCATTCTAAATTAAAGACCGTACATAATACAATAGTAGGAAATGACAAGCTAGTTGTGTTATTCTCTCACTCTAGCACATAATAACTAAAATCAAACGAATTAATGATTAATTCAAATTACTGATCTATCATGGATTTCAAAGAATACCTACTGCAAAAATATCACAATGTGTGCATGTTATCACCACCTATCACACTACTGTATTCAATGAGAACAAATACAACATATACAAAATGAAAACAAACAACAAATAAACAGCACCAGTATAACACGAGACAAGTTCTTCAAAGTAGAATTAATTTACTTTTCTGTATCTTAATACGGAACGGCTGCCTTCAGATTG
This sequence comes from Unio delphinus, assembly GCA_029339505.1. Taxonomy (NCBI): domain Eukaryota; kingdom Metazoa; phylum Mollusca; class Bivalvia; order Unionida; family Unionidae; genus Unio; species Unio delphinus. Next base: position 1,490,547 of record JAQISU010000390.1, on the reverse strand, counting down.
AAACATTACAATTGCGTTAAATAAATATGATGACATGCTATCAATGTAGTACTTCTACTGCACGGATTCACTTAAAGAACCTAATAGTGTATCATATCTACAATACAGTATAACACGAGACAAGTTCTTCAAAGTTAAAGTAATTATTTTCCTGTATCTTAATACGGAACCGCTGCCATCAGATTAAAACAATACAAGTGCGTTAAATAAATATAATGAAAAGCTATAAATGTGGTATATCTACTGCATGAAAAAACTTAAAGGACCAAATATTGTTTCCTACCTACAATGTTCACAGTATGTTTTTATCTTTTCCAATTTCATGGCGTTTTTCTTTTTGTAGTTTTTTAATAATAACATTTTATATGTTGTAAAACGTTTAGAGCTTCTCATGATTCGGCGTTATACACAGTCGTCATTTGTGTACTTGATCAGGGACATTATTTTGAGTAAACAACATACTATATAGCCAAGCCTTTTTTTCTGGTTATATAGTAGACATTAATATCATTAGTAAAAGAGATAAACATGTTTGTTTCAATATGTCTAAAAAAATCAGTTTTCCGCCTGGAAATTCCTGAACATTTGGACATGTTTTAGAGACGAAAATGTTCTACAGTCTTGCTCTTGATTTTGTCTTGAGACTTATATATGAATTTTATTTACTTGACAACGTACTCAGTCTCGACTTAACATCCAACTTGGAGCCAGTCTTATTTTAGTGTTTAGTTTTTAATTTGGAAGTGTAAATTTATTCAAATTATCATTTGCTTTTCCTCTCCAATGACACAAGTTGTTAGAATATCCTCTCTTGATGGACGGTGGTAGTCCTGTATTTGAACCCAGCCAAGTTATAACAGTGGCTTATACTAGTCGTACTACCAGCTGCCTCTAAGTAGTTAGAGTTAGGCCGGGCGCCATGTTATTGTAACAGGGTGCGGAATGATGCTACATGGGTACGGAATGATGCCAGGACATCAATGAAAGCTACCAGAATTCAAATTTGGTAACGATAAATAAATATAAATGTGTGTGCTTGCACTTGAGTACAATTAAGTAAAGAGAAAAACAAAAACTATTTAAAACGTCCATACAATAATACTATTTGCAAACTGTACCAATCCATGTTTTGTTAATTTTTCAAACATTAATTGAATACGATTTGTTTATGGTCGAAATAATAATGAGCCATTTAAAGTTGCATTAGTTCCACCCTTTCTAACCGATTTTAATTCCGTCGCCAGTAAATCGTCGCATAATATTATAATTGCTCTATAGAATCTACTCTTTATTGCTGGAAATTAAGTAAAAATAATTCATTCACTTTGTTGTAACGTTGCTTTCTGAACATTGATAGCTCCATCAATGTTATGATACTTTCCGAGAATATTGCAACAGACTGTATAACAACGTTAAGTCCAATCTGAACTTACCATATTCTAATTACACATAAGCTAAGATTTATACACAGTGTTGATATCACATCATCTACCATGCCAACAATATATTGAGTAAAACGAATTAAGTCAACAAAGATGAATCTTTCTTTGCTGGTTTTTCTAATTTATTTAAAGTAGTTACATCAACTTACTTTGTATTTTCGACCGTTATCTCTTACATGTTATTATATGTCACGTTATCTCTTTCGTGTTTTTATATTTATCGTTATCTCTTGCATGTTATTATATTTATCGTTATCTCTTGCATGTTATTATATGTCTCGTTATTACTTGCATGTTTTTATATTATCGTTATCTCTTGCATGTTATTATATTTATCGTTATCTCTTGCATGTTATTATATTACCAGTTACATTAGTATTCCGTCTGTAACTTCTGTTGGGTGTCTGTAGATTGCATATGATATATAAATATGTATTTACGATGACTAATATTAATGTTAGTAACTAAATGGTTCATACGTTTGGATCGTTCCCATTGGACAGGTCTATCAGGTGGTTCAATTGGTATTACATTATTTCCCAGTTGATGGGTTCCTTCTGTGACATGGGCTATTATGATTGAAGGTACAGACTGAATAACGAAATATTGTGCTTTAATACCATATGGGTGGATGTACATAAGAAAGATGAGGTAATGATTATTGATTCATATGTTCTTGTGTTAACAACATTATGCAGATAGATTTAATGTTGAGATTGAATCTAATTAGAGAGGATCCAGTGGTTTACATTATGTATTTGAAAATACAAAGTTCTCATATAACGACTATTCATCATTTTGACACATTTGAACTGCTATGAAATTATTCAAGGACATTTTAAAGACAAAGGCACATTAATACATCAAGCCTGTTGGTAGGTTAAAACATTCAAAGACGATAAATTCATTCGGAAAACTCGATTCGTTTGGACCTGGGTCGAAATTGTAGTCGTATTTTGCATTTTGTTTAGAATACAGTACATTTCTTTACATTATTTGTAACGTTTTACAAAACGATATTGCTTTGATTCTTTCTGTTACCTTAGTGTGTAAATATTGATCTGGTACCGATCGTTTTGGTAATATTTTGCAGCTCACTGTCTACGCTGTAGACTAACTCATTTTTAAGACTCCGAGTCAAACTAACATGTTTACTCCAGTAAGAATGATCTGAATATTTAATATAGTATCGCTGACGTTATGTACTATGTTGTTTACAAAAGAAACCTTTAACTTGATGTTGAAAAACGATCAATTACACACACAAAAATAATCATTTAGATGAGCAACACACCATTCAAACTGGTTTAACATAACACCTCACACCAAACACGAAAGGAAGGATTTATACAATAAATCTTTCTTTTACAAACAAATCAAAGATACTAAGACCATAAAACAGGAAGATGCTATATTAGTTTGATTCCTAAAAGTTGTGCTATATATCGACTTGGAAGTAATCGCATGGGACTGAGTCTGTTATATTTTAGAAGAAAGCGGAAGACTTATTGTTAAATGAATCCAATTCATAACCCTTCTAAATATTTTATCAAGATGAACCCATTTATATACAGTGACGAGTAGTCTTTTCAAGCCTTTTTAAAAAACAAAAATTTTGTAATAGTAATGTAGATCGCTTCTTTGAGCTATTTCAATGTTTCAGCAACTTTCTCAAATGTAGCTAATAGTGCTCAGCTTCGATTATCTTAAAAAAGGGTAATAACTTGATATTTATGATAACTTCAAACTTGAATCCTTCTTCCTTTTCTCTTTTCACTGTATTTCATTTCTCGGCAATCGCACTTTGTTTCTCTTTTTTACCTCTCTGCTTGTGTATTTCTCTCTCTCCCTCCCTCTCTCTCTCCACATATCTCCCTCTCCCCTTCCCCCTGTCCCTCCCTCTCTTCCCCCTCTCTCTCTCCACCTCTCCATCACCTCCTCTCTCCCCCCTCTCTCCCCCTCTCCCTCCCTCTTTCCCTCTCCCCTTCTTCGTCTGTTTCACCCTCTTCCTCCCCTCTCCCTCTCCCTCTCTCTTGTCGCATATGTACGATTTCTGTCTGCAACTGAAACCTTACTTTGTCATGAAATACCTTTTTTAAAGAATCCAAATCATATTGTGTTGGCCTAAAAACGACGTTCTCAACTTTCAATATGTCTCTTATATATAAGATAATACTACCCGAGGCATATATATTTCTGCAACATACAGAATTTCTAATTCAAATACAAAATTCAAGGTTTTTATACAATTCTTAAAGAAATTCGAATCCCGAAATGGCCCCAATTTTCATTTATGACCCTGTTTTTTGGAGCTAAGTATCAAAAAAGAGCGATAACCATTTAATGTTTATATTAATTCACTAAAACATTTTTTCCCTAGAATATAAATCGAAAATTGAATATTTTCAAATGGAGAAATACGACAGACAATACCAATTAAATATTCGTAACAAAATTTAATCTACATATATATTTCTTATGCCAGTAATTATACTCTAAAAAAGTGCTAAAAGGTTTTGCGAAATTGGCATCATTTGAGTGATTTGCTGTTTAGAACTATTTGCGTTTTGGCAATAAAAGCCACAAAATTAACGCTTGGTATCTTTACCAGGTTGTATGTAAACGAAAATGTGAAGTAATTACCCATATCATAATATGTTTTATCTAAACATGAGAGATGAAATAAAATCTTAATACTTTTCAGAGGTGCTTAACCAGAAGCTCGAAAGTGACAAGTCGGTTCCAATAGCAGGAGGAAACCTGATTCTTTCATGTTTGCTACGCGACTTATTTAAAGATGGCGGTATCATCTGGTTACACCCTAATGGTACTGAGCTTTCTAGATGCTTTCCCAACAATGATGGAGGGTGTAATTTGTATACAAGCGGTACAAACATTTACAGCTTCACAGCCAATATTAGTGGAGCTTATGCTTATATTAATGGCTTAGAGAGGGCCAGAGACGGAGGAACATGGAAATGTATGCACTGTAATGGAAGCACTTGCCAACACGATTCAACGCAGATTGTGATTTACAGTAGGTACATCTTATTATTAACGTTAGTATCATGAATACATACCCCTTCCCCCACCCAAAAAACCGTTAGGTAAATAAGCAAACTATCGCTTCGAAATGTATACGTTTTACATCCATTTAAATTGATCAGAGAAGATTCATTTTGTTCATACCTCATACAATTCATCATACAAATACACTCAGCCACACTTCCAAAAACAGCTCATAAAGTTTAAATTAGTTTCGCACTGAAAGTTTAAAAACATTGGTCACTTGAATATTATATACATGCGATATTCAGTGTGTAGCACTAGAGCGATCTGCATGTGTAAGTATTAATAATTATTAATATGCAGCACACATCCAATATATGCAAATGTAATTGTCTTCGGTAAAAACATAAGCATTTTTGTGCAAATTGTACAGTTAGTGTTCTAAACTCTTTAGAATGTACGGTGCATATTATTATCAGGACATTGCATCCTAATCTTTTTGACGAATATAGTGGCCATTCATTGACTCAAGCAGCAAACGTATTTTGGGCCAATCATTAATTTACCTCTGATTAATAAAGTAAGTAGTTGTTCTGCAGTATACTGATGCTACTCGAAATGTATGTAGCGAAACATTTTTTCTGGCCAAGACAAAAAATGCAGACATGACACATATTCATCAGGTTCAAATGCGCACATATTTACTGACACTTCATCGTCATACTAATGTACAATAGAAAAAGAACGTTCAACAACGATATTTCGAACCCACTTTTCAGATCTATGAATGTGGACATCGGCATCGGCATGATTGCATAATATCCTGTGAAGGGCGTGTGTATATGTAAGTGTGTGGGGGCACGTTAATTGTTTATGTGTTCCGCAAATACACAAACTCAGTCTATAAATTTGTGTACAAATATATACTCCATTACGCTGTTACCTCTCTGTTTGTATTACCAAAGTACTTGTACGAATTGCCTACCCTAGATAGATTAGCGTATAACCAATATTAAGGCAAGTAGGAACACACACACTTAGGACATAGCGTAGTTTTAATACATCTTAGGCGGTGTCGACGATAGTAGTAGTAGTAGTATTGTAGTAGTAATACAACAATAATACCAATGATTTACTAAATACATTGTCTAATCTTCAGACGATCTAAGCGCTTAACAATATTTGATAACTTTTTAATAATCATATATATATCAAGAAGAGTACCTAAACAAACAAAATAAATTAAACAGCACATAACATATGCAGACAATTAGTAAGGAATTAAACGTTATTAAGTCTTAAAGTCTGTAATTATTGTCAAAATGGGTGAGTTTGAGGATCAATTCATTCCTGGATCCTGGGGCTGGTACGCAAAAGTACATTGTCCATATGATTTCGTTTCAACCGTAAAACAATGAGAATATCATAGTCCGAAGATGATTGTAAGTTTCGAGATGATGTATACACCTGGGTGAGTTCCGAGATGTATATTGGACTGCAGCCAGTCAACAAAATATAGCATAATCAACATATATTGTGTTTAATTCTGGATGCAATTGGTAGCCAGCGGAGAATACAGAGAAATGGACGATGTACTCCGTTCTTCGAACTCTGAACTTGTTTTTGAAGTTTCTTTAGTAGATACTGAAACCAACCAGATATAAATGCATTACAACATTAAGTCTTGGAAGTATGAAGTGTTCTAGTGGCATAATTCGAAAGACACTTGCTACTGGAGCCGATGCATCTCAGCTCCAGATATGCAGTATTGTAATGTATGCATGCCATATTGGTTCAAAGACATGGTATTGTCCAGATTGAAACCTAGACTTTATACTGTATTAATTTAATGTTGGGTTTGCTGATACTTATTTTTTGAGGTAAGTGATATAAACGAGAAAACCTTTGTGTGGTCATACGGATGGCTTCAGGTTCCTAATTACTCATCAGCAGCTTGTCATATGTCATTAATAACATCACATTCGAAATACACCTCTCTCCGCTTTGTTTGGTAGCCTAAACTTCAGTCGTGCTACTAGCTTTACTAAATATGATTGTAGTCAGCCTACAATTGGCGGGACATACACGTTGAATGTTCATCTTTGATTCAAGTATTATAACAAAGATAATGGGGGCAAAAACATAGTCTTGTTGAATACCAAAGCATCAGTCAACTGGTTTGCAATGTTTCCCATTTACGGACAGGTCGTTAACTACTATCAAAAGTGTAGTCTAAACAGTAGGATGTCAGCCATGTGTGAACTGTGCATTTCTAAAAAGACTAAATTCAATTTGTATCCAAACTTTGATAAAACAAATTTTATTAAGCTTTGGTCATGAATGTCTGGATAGAATCAGGGCCGATGTTCTGCGCGATCTCCCTGGATGAGATAGAAGTATAGACAGCATTTGCTACTGACGGCAATATTGAATCTAGGTATAGCATCTGTGTCAGAATCGGAGCAAGCTGACATGACTGTAGCGTGCTCTTCATCACATTTGTATGTACCAAATTCATAGAGACAGGTTCACATGATGTTATCTATAACAACTGTATGGTGATTATTAGTCAGCTCAAACATTTTATTTCAAGCTTATATATAACAGATTGTACTTTATCACGACAAAACATTTGCAAGCAGTTCCGAAACGATTAATGGTGTCGTTTTAAGTGGTGTTCTTGTATTCCTTGGCATAATCTGTATCGTAATCCCGAAGAGTTCTTTGAAGCTGGAGCCTTCAGAGAGTGATCGTACTACGGGGTTATTATCGACCCTAGTCATATATCTTCTTATGAACAATATATATAGTACAATGCTAATCCTTTAATCATATATGCAATGGTCATAATGATAAGTTTTATAGAAAAGAAACAATGAACTAATTATGTCAATTAAATAAATAGAAATATGCCTTAAAACTAACAAATATATGTCCTTCATATCTATTTAATATACTAGTTGACAATTGTTATTTTGTTTTTTGCTTTTAACGATATATTTAACATAATATTTTATCTATCCGAACAACTAAATGCCTTTCCAAAAGACGTATTGAAGCACCAAACACGGGTTCATCTGGCATGATATATAACCAGTTACCCTTGCACTACTTGATCAAGGAATATATAATTATATAAGTTTGGTAAAATAGCATAACAAATATTCGTATTCCTAATGCAATGACCGTATACAAAAAACGAGTCCATTTAACATAGCTAGTTGTTTTATTATTACGTTATTATATGTTTTGAAAATTTTAATATAATCTACTATTTTGCAAAATACAGTAAGATGCTAAACCTGTTAAATCTTTCATTTGGTATTTTTTTTTGTTCGGCAAACTTTCTAATTATGAGAATATGTAGTTGTTCAACTTTTTTTTTCACTGTTTTGTTCGTATATATCTATTTGCCAAAACTCAACCTGTATTTAAGTTTGAGGATCAGTTTGAAAATATATATCTTCCCTATATTTCCTGTTTTGTCTACCCAATTGATGGTCGAAAGCTCCAATCATAATATAAATTATTTAAGGGATGTCTAGGTCGCAATATCAGTAACTGATAATGAAACTTGTTTGTGTAAAAATGACTACAGGCTGTCATGTATATGCTATATTACGAAAACTTGCTTTCGATGGCAAACATTTTGTTTGTATTGCCCAAAATGTTGGACCTGTGACGTTTTTAATTCTTACCTGAATTACTGTTTAGTGAAATACTACATAATGTACAGGATTTGCTTCCTTAGTTTTCACTTCATGCACTTTGTTTTAATTTATTATTTCAATGTTACAACCGCTTCTGCGGCCTAGTGGTTACACCGTACCCTCGCAATCGATAGGTCATGGTTTCGAATTCGGACAGTCATACCAATGACTTACAATTATTCTACTAAACGAAGCCTCGCTGGGTGCTCAGCATTAAGAGGTCAATGTGTTAGGACTGGTCGGCCTGTTGTCAGGATAATGTAACTGCGTGTGACATCATGCTAAATTTCTGTGGCGTGTTGCCTCAGTGCTAGACATTAACATAAACTGCCACACTGCAGATATTTCAGCAAAATGACTGAAAAAGTGTTTGCATTACAATTTGAAAATTATACTAGACATAGTATGGTATAAGATTGCGAAAGGTATACATATAAATGCTCTGTTCCATTATCGTCAAAAAATTGTGTGATATTATGAAATAAACTGAAAATTATTAACTAATTTAATTTACGAGCCATGCTATTTTTTGAATATGACGAGTATTTCAATAAACCCATTATGTGATAGTAAATAGACAAGTAACAAGCGGGAGGGAGGGGAGCCCAAACCTAATGTTATTTTAATAGTCCTATTGATAAAAGCTCGGAACCTCTTTAAAAGCAATATTTCCCGATATACTATCTATGGTCACCATATGTACCGGGAAAAAGACACTAAACCATGCCGGGGAAAAACTATTTTTGATAAAAATAAATCTTTGCCGGGGGAAAAAGGAACATTTTGTGTCAAAATATCCATTCCCCACCTCAATCAAACAGCCAAAAAGACCCATGAGATGACTGCTTTACCCAGCAGCGGTTACTTTCAATACCATCACCGCATGCTGACATTAATTAAAAACATTATAATATTAATTCATATAATTGGAAATAATCAATATATAAATAATCACAATATCAATTGTTCATGCGTGTAATCGGTGGGCACAACTAAAATATCACCAGCTTTGATAGTATTAGAATGTCTAAGTTCATAACTAATTGATCCTTATGAGACCTTTGGAAAAGTAGTTGTGATCGACAAATGCTACACAAAGAATTGTAGCGACTATTGCTCTGTGAACTGCTGTTTCACCTTGATAATAAAGACCATCGTATAGGTATGGAGACGTCCAAAAGATTTCTCAGAGAGGCTTCAATATCTATAATATCATGATTTATTGAGACAAAGTGTCGTTGAGATGCATTTATTAGCCCAGGCTGAAACGACCGGTGCGATTATTTCTGACTATATATGTATCATTGTGATATTGTGAGACAAACAATGAAACTCAAGTGATTGGTGGATGATTTGATTGATTGATGAAAATGTGGTAAGCATGTTAACTAAATTGATAGATGCATTCCAACAGCACATACGCTCATGTGAATGTGACAGTGAGTCAAAGTCAAAGTAGTAAAATATTCGGCGTCACGGTTACATCCACGAACCATCGCTCGTTTACATCCACTTACACTAGCACGAACCGAGCTTAGAGACGATTTATTTCAATAACTCGCGAGGACGTAGATGTTGTGTATAAATAATAATGTTTGTTGCAGCGGACTTCGCAACGAGCACGCTTGCCACAACCAAAACCGACAGTAGTAATATGGGGCACTATAGCGTCAAGGAAAAATCCAGCAAAAAGGGCTTGGGCTACTATGGCGTCAAGATTTATAGCGTCAAGGGAAAATCAAATCAAAAAGGGCTTGGGGCACTATAGCGTCAAACATAGTACGGCACTATAGCGTCAAGGGGAATTGAACATGGTGCGGCACTATAGCGTATAACATGGGAATTATTTGGGACTATCTAGCGACAAGGGAAATTGAACATGGGAATTATTATTTCTATTTGGGACTGTCTAGCGACAATAAAAATAGAGGCAAAGAAAGATAATATCTTTCTCGAAGCATATGAGTGGCCCTGAAAAGGGTCATTATGTATAATGTTAACATTATATTGTTAACACAGAGGACATCTCACAGATCTTCTTCTCTTCCGTAAACGTTTCCTCACTGCTGGGCCATAGAAGAGAACTCTCTTTAAACAACCTTGCCTCTCCACATATATCATTCTCTTCCAAAGGGCTGTATCAGTCATATGAGTGATAGTCCACGATGATCTGACATATATGGGTAGTCAGTAAGAAAAAGCATGGTAGAAACAAGGGTAGAAAAATCTACGTTGGTTCACATCTTGTGATGAGAACAGGTGAAGCGAATGTGGTCATTTATAGGGGATGAGCGGATCGAAACGGATTAAGTGTATTCACCAATCCAAACACGCGATACAAAAGTCAGTCACAGTCGTCCAATCGGAAGAGAGCAGTCTGTGACGTCAACTTCCTTATATAAAGGTACTAGCATATGTGCGCAGTCAATCGATGCTACAAAGTTGTCAGTCATGTCGGACACTAAGAAGACGATAAATTGGGGTGGGCCAGTAGTGGAGACAGCAAGTAATGGTACAGCAGTGACTAAGAAAGTCATGACAAATCTACATCAAGAAGAAGTTGATTTTTGTTGGGATATTGTGGATTTTCTAACTTCACGAGAATTTGTTCTGGAACCTTCGTTACTTTCTGCTTCTTTTATTTACACGTCGATGATTTGAAGCAGAGACAAAAATAAGAATTGGAGCGATTTTTACAACAATTGAAAGTAGAAGAACAAGCTTTTTTTATTCAACAGCGATAAGAAGAAGAAGCAAGAAGGAAACACCAGTAAGAAACAGTAACAGCAGCAGAGAAGAAAGAAGACCAAGGACAGAAAGAGAATAGTGAAAATCAAACGGTCACGACGGTAGTTTTAGATATTTTAGCAGAGTTAAGGAGTCTGTAACAAATGTTTCAGACTTTGTATCACGAACGAAAAGTAAAAGACCTTCTCGAGCTCACCAACCCAATCTATCTGTGACTACGTCTGCCATACCACATTTAGTGATTTCTACCAAATCATTGACAGGAACCACCAGTGCAGAAGTAGGCCTTCGCCGTGGCAAAGACAAGTAAAGATGGTTACGTCACGTTTCTGAGTTTGTTTTTTTGAAACAAATAAAACACCAACTGTCCTTTTCAGAGCAACTCAAATCTCTCGAAAAGAAATACTATTTAAATTGCCTAATTCAATGAAAACTCATTTGTAAACCATTGATGTACGTGGGAGTGAATGAGTGTGTGAGTGTTGGTTCTTATTCTATAAAATTAAAACCAAGAGACACTTACTTTTTCCATCTGGTGTATACTGGTACAAATGTTACAATTCAATATCACAACATAACATAACACAATACCACTTTTAAAAGTTCATAGGCTTCTTTTGTTCACTCTTTCTATTTTTCTAATTTCTTTACTGTCACGGGTTTTTCTTTTTTACTTCCTCCTCACTTTCGTTTCGTCTTCTTTTCTTGTCTTTGTGAACGTGTCGGGGTTCTTCCTTGGGGGAGGGTACCTCTTCCTCTTCCTCCTGTTCATAATTTCATTCCCCCTCCTCCTCCTGCTCCTGTTGTTTCTAAGGGCAGTTTGGAGACCAATGTCCTTTCTCTTTACAATGATAACAGGTATCTTGACTTTTGTCTCTTCTGGTACCTTTTTTGTTTTTTTCACGATCTAGACAATCGGTAGGCCAATGTCTTTTCTTCTTACAGATATAGCAAGTATCTTGACTTTAATCTCGAAAGGAGGGAGAGTAGTCCGAAGGCTTGTCTAAAGAAAACGTTCGTACGGCATCACGCAATGCTCTGATGAGAAGTTCCACTTGTGTAGGTTCTTCCATCCTTTTGGTGAATGTGAGAGTGAAATGAATACTGAAAGGTTAGACAATGACCCTTTATATATGTGCACGGACCGGACATGAATATATAGGGGTTATGGTCTTTAAAATGTAGTCATTTGACTTTTTGCAGACAAGATGAAAAGACCGCATCATGTTGTGAAGAAAGGAAAAGACAATAAGAGACAGAAACGTGATGTATCGCCTAGCACAGTAGCTGAAGTCTTGGCTCATATTCATGCTAATGAATTTGAAGATGACATGAGTGCACCCGAATCCAGACCCAGACAATCGACGTCTAAGCAAAGTTCACCACCCTTAGTAAACTCTGAAAAGTACTATCACATTCGAGAGACGGAAAAGCGTTCCTCTAAAAAAATTAGAACAACGGCTTACACGTACGCCGTAAAGATTAAAGATTTCAAGTCCAATGTATCTTTGGAGAATACAGAGGGGTTCATTACCGAGGTGTGGGATTCTGTGTTAACAACACTGAAACAGCAATGTCAAGCCAAAGAAGACGATAGCTTCAGACGTTATATTCATCACGATAGTTTGAAGTCTCCTGTCTGGATCGAGTTTAGCAGTCCATCACAATTAACACCTTCCAAAGTCATCGACAAGATTCAACACGTGCAACAATCCAACATTCAAGTTTCACATCGTGGATGGAACAACCACACTGTTCATGACCCACGTTTCTCTCCCCCAGGGGACAAGACGCACGCAAAAGACTGTTATTGGTCGACAACCTAAGCGAAGCCACGTCCAAATTAAAAATTCTCAAGATCAGATGTGTTTAGCCCGTGCCATCGTGAGACAAACGTATGCCAATAAGAACGAAAACGTAGAATGGAAATGAGCCTGGAAAAGTATCCAACAATCGGATCGAGCCAAACAACGAAGTGAAGCAGGACTCCTGTTACAGCCAGCGGGGATATCCCAAAACATCCCTTGCGGCATTCCAGAAATGCAAAAATTGCAAGACGTCTCTGCTCCACATTACACTTTGAAAGTTCACCATCAAGAAGTGCGTAGACTTCTTTTGTTTCGAGTCCACGATATCAAAGACGGAAAATACACTCAAGTCTATCATCACGATGAACATGTTGATATATTATAATCAGCATCACTGGATTCCAGGAATACAGTTACTACTGTGAAAAATGTGACTATGGTTATAAAAATCGAGAACAACACAATCATTGTGAATCGAAATGTGAAGGATGTTTGGCCTCAATCCTGTCTGGACAAAGGACAAGTACGAGTGCATTGCCTTGTTTGTCAGCGCACTTAAGTCAGTCATACCTGTTACCAACAACATTTGAAGATACAAGGTTCACAGCAGAAAAGTACTTGTCAGCTTCTTAGATTGTGCCCTACATGTGTACAAGGCATACGTACCAGTAATGCCAAGTTTCAAGTTTGTCGTGGGAAGAAACGATGTCACATTTGTTACCAAATCGTGTACTTGGTGCACGAATACTTCATTCAAAAACACTAAACCCAGCAAGAAGATACCCAGAAGAAAGGGAATTTTATATTTTTTGATTTCGAATGCATGCAAGAGACCGATATTCACGTTCCTAATTTCTGCGTGGATCATCGAGCGTGCGAGAAGTGCATCCAAGAGCCTTTAGTCATTGCCCTCACTGCAGCAAGAATCCTGGAAGACGTGAAAAAATCTTCCGAAATTACACGTTATATTAATCAATTTCGCTTTTGGAGAAGATTTTAAATCATTCTGTGCAGAATATACACTTATGGTCCTCGACATAAAAAAGTATGAAATAGAACTACCATGCCACAACCTTTATCTCTTGTGATTAAATAGTTTCCGTGGAACGATATCAGTGAGAATATTCACACGGTGAAGGATTACGAACACTTATTACAAGAACTGTGTAACTTTATTTGGGGTCGACGTGTAGTGTGTGTTTTAGTGAACATAAACATCAATTAATCGATCGTTCATCTCAACGCATCGTGTGGTGTTACAAAGAGTGGCAATCAACATACAGCCTCTTGCACAAAAGTTAAGGTGATTGCATTGTGATTATGGAAGGTATTCCTAGCGAAGACGATGGGATCGTGTCTGACCCTAGTCAAAATCATTTGGTCATTTTTGACGACATGTTAGGAGAAGACGAAGAAGAAATTAAACTGTGGTTTACGAGTAAAGGGCATCATCGTAATGCCAGTGTCATTTACATTACACAAAATTTATTTCAACAAAGTAAAGTCCATTGTACCATTAGTCTCAATGCACATTACGTGGAGTTATTTAAAAGTCCTCGAGATAAATCACAAGTGCAAGTCTTAGCCAAACAGTTAGGATCACCTTGGTTGACGAATGCGTACGATGATGACAATCTAACTCCACACTCCTATTTACTCGTGGATTTAAAACCCACCACTCCCGATTGTTTACGATTTCGCTCCCGTTTGTTTCACGACTGGTGTCAAGACGGAGGACCTGTCGTGTACACGTCCTCGTCGTCGACATAACAATATGAACACTAAAAAATCTATAAAAACCTAGGTCACTTCGAACTTGTCTCATACATCGTCAACATGACGTCCCTTCAGTCACATCCTCCTATCCAATTGATTCTGGCCTTGTACGGTATCAGTCGCGAAACAAATCCACAAATACGTACTCAAGTTTTAGAAGCCAGTCTCAAAGAAATCTTACGATGGTTTACGGTGACAGCACGTCAAATACTGCAAGGCATCCTTCACGTTCCACATCAAACCAAACGCTTTTTTGGACAGAAACAAAGTAACTTTGACGCAACTGGCTGATCCTCGCATGGACACTCAAGCCAAAGAGCAAATCATTTTGAAACCCGGAGTTAGCGGTTCTCTAGGAGGTGTCATCATTCGTTCCCTTTTAAAATGGGATCCTAATGCTTTCAAAGATCACCCCCCCCAAAAAAAAAAAAAAAAATCCAAACGACACCCCCGCAAAAAAAACAAAACAATGGTGCCAGGACCAAAATACAGAAAAAGAAAAGTCCACAGAAAAGAGCTGTCACCCGCAAAAGAGGCACATTGGCCAGGACGCAACCTTACCTTCGTAAAGCAACACCAGTGACCACTTTTCCAGTAGCCTCAGGTTCTTCCATTTCTCCGTTGCGGCTGATGCCACCCAAATCCAATTTGACACCAGTTCTTCCTAATTTGATGAAACATTGGAAATCTAAGTCTCCCAAAACGTCTCCTCTACCGGTGACACCCTCTTCCACGTTAGCGGCTTTAGCAGCTGCTCACAAAGTACGTGCCCCCAAAGTGAAAGTCCAAAAAAGATCTGGCGTGTTAAAGGGTTTACTGGATTTGCCCAAACAGGAACTGTCCCGATTTAGTCCGTTGCGAACCCCTTCACGACGTGTGTTACCTGTCATGAAGTTGATACGACGGAAAGATTATCACTGGTGTCGAATTCCAGTATACAAAAATCCCTTGAGGACCACGACGTGAATCAGTATTTTATGTGCCACTGCTGAACAGTGTCATCCTACAAAACGCTCAAAAAAACCAACATCGACGTCATCCCCAAAAAAGACGTAGATCGATGAAAAAGTAGATCGATGGTTTTGTGTCCATTATGACTATATGTTGTCTTTAGCTAGTACACGTAGTGTACATCAATGGCCCAATGACTTCCAACAGTGGAAATTTCAATTTAATTCACAACCTTGTCAACCATAATAATGATAATGTATTGGGGTTATTGAAGAAAAAAAATATTGGCTAATTAAAATCAAAAATGTTTGTTATTTGAAGAAAAAAAATATTTGCGAATTAAAAAATGTTTGTTAGTTGATAAAATTTGTGTTTTGTGAGTTGTTTGTTATTTTAAAAAAATGTAAACCAATGCGTCTGTCGTTTGTTTTACATTTTTATTAGTATAGATGCTCTTTGACTTGTTTCTATCCCTCAAGTCAAACTATCCAAACGTTTCCAACCCTAAACCGTAGAGGGGTGTTTTCTATCGCGTCCGCGTTTGAACCATATAAAGCAGGGATAGTCTCCAGTCATACCAAGATATACACCGATGGATCCAAAATAACAAATCCAGATAGAATATCCGCAGCAGTTACTATCCCTGAACTACAAATAACAATAGGTAGTCGGCTCCCAGACCTATGTTCCATCTATACTACGGAATTCTGGGCAATACTGGAGGCACTGAGATTGATAAAAGTACATAAATTCGCAAAATCACTCATTATTATTGACTCACTCAGTGTCCTCAAAACATTGAACTCTGGTATCTCCAAAGGTCGTTGCAATTATCAAAACAAGCTAGACTGCTTGTCAATGATCTAGCCAACCTTAATCAAACATTTGAATTTATGTGGGTACCATCTCACATAGACTTGTTTGGTAATGACCAAGCCGACTTAGCTGCAAAAACTAATCTCAACAACATTGAGATAGGACATATCGAGTATTCTGTAACAGAACTGTATAGCGTCATATCCAACAAAATCATCAACAATTGGCAAAAACAATGGGATACTAGCCATGAAGGACGCATACTTCACTCGATACAAAAACAAGTAACCAGGAACAACTTAAGTCCACAGGTTACAAACAAACATCTGGAAGGAATTATTAATCGGATTAAAACAGGAAAACTTTACTTGCCGGCAGGATGGGCAAATACAGCAATTCAAACCCAGGAAGAATCACAACTTGCCCACACTGCCAAAATTTAGAAGACTTACCACACGTCTTCAATGTATGCCTGACTTATAGAGAAGCAAGAAATAAACTTGCCAACTCTCTTAGAAAAATTGGTTCAAGTACCACATACCCTTTTTTCTCTACTCTGACAATCCCAACTCCAATTTAACTGCAGATCTGATTCTAATGTTCCTCCGGGAAATAGATAAGATCAACAGTATATAATACATCAATTTTACCACCACCACCACCTCCCCAACCCAAGACCCCACTCCCTGGCGTCGATCTAACGGACATGCAGCCTGTACGCTGTCAAGGAAACGCAGGAGGGGGGTATCAATATTCAGTCACAATGACTGTATGCCAATGCAAATTTATACCAACCCACCTACATGACCCGGTATAGCAACACAGACAGTATCTACCACATATCGCCGTATAAATTAAAACCACCCTATACTTAACCACCACCTCCCCAACCCAAAACCCTATACCCAAGCGTCGACATAATGGGCATGCAGCCTGTACGCTGTCAAGGAAACGCATGAGGGGGGTATCAATATTAATATTCAGTCACAATGACTGTATGCCAATGCAAGTTTATACCAACCCACCTACGTGACCCGGTATAGCAATTCATACAGTATCTACCATATATCGCCGTATAAATTAAAACCACCCTAAACTTAACCACCACCTCCCACCTCCGACATAATGGGCATGCAACCTGTATGCTGTCAGGGAAACGCAGGAGGGGGGGGTATCAATAGTCAGTCACAATGACTGTATGCCAAAGCAACTTTATACCAACCCACCACCGTGACCCGGATAGCACCACATAATTGGCTACTAGGGGATTAAAAAAAGCAATGCAATAGGGACGGTGACCATAATACCATATATTAGTTGAAACCTCACTTACCCAATATCACATTACATTTCACACCCATCAGAATTAGAGCTCTCGAACTATCTATACCTACTATCTCTAACTCAATACTACTATGGCATAAATAATATCGACTTAGGTGCTAATAAAACTTAAATTAGTACTATAAGGTGGAACTTTTTCAGCCATCAGGATTATCTATTTTCTGATAGCATACGAGCATTATAAGGGGTTTGGGTGGCACTTCTTTCTGTACACATGCTCTAGGAATCATACTAGAATTGCCTGGATTGGGTCCACACGGGCGAACAGCACGGTTCACCTCTTTGTGACTCCCAATCAAAGGAACTGAAGTGTTATCCTTCAATACCTCCAATATATAGTTAGCTTTATATTATGACCATAAATAGTTCTATAAGGTGGTTACAAGCCCAAAGCCATCAGCTCCCGCTACACAATGTAGGAAAATAAATATATAATTCATTAACTAATTAAGACCCTAAATAGTTCTATAAGGTGGCTATAAGCCCAAAGCCATCAGGTTCAGCTGCACAATGCAGCATAATCAATTTACAATTATTCAATTAATTAGGACCCTAAATAGTTCAATAAGGTGGATATAAACCCAAAGTCATCAGGCCCAGCTACACAATGTAGCAAAATAAATATTAAACTAACTAGAACAAAACATGCCATCCTCTTCTCTTACTAATATAAACAACACAATAATGTTTTTATTCAAAATTGTTAATTTACAAGGCGGCACTATTTATAACTAGGACTATGGGACCAAAAGATTACCTTGGATACAGCGCCTTCCTTTCACTACAGTCCCTTCCCTCTTTCGCCTCTTCCATTGACCGCCTGTGATGGTCGATATAATTTAATCAGCACAAAATTGTGCAATAAAGCGGGGGGTGGGGGTGGCACCATTCTACCCCCCCCCCCCCGAATCAAATAAACAGTCCCCTTTGGGACATTAACCTGACGTAAATGCCTTTTGGCGAAAACGTCTTTAATTCTACAGCAGCAGCAACCAGTCTGACCATTCATTGTTTGACTGATCCTCTTACGAAGATGTGCTCAAGACTAGCCAAGCTGAACGAAGCTTACGTCAGTCTGCATCGTATCAGACACAATCTGATGCCAAAGCCTGAAGAGATAGAGAATGTTAGAATGCTGCAAGTAACGGAAGACCTCAGAGAAGAACTCGTCAGAGAGGAAATTCAAAAGAAGAATGGACTGAGAAGTATAGACTTCAGAAGCAGCAGAGAGAACAGCAGCAGCAACAGCAGCAGCAACAACAGCAGCAGGAACCAGACAGAAGTTTGGTCGATTGTCTTGTCGACACGAAAGAGTTCTCTTTCTCTTTCCGAAGAAGCAGACCCTATCCTGTTGCCATACGAGGACGCAATCTTGATAAAAGATTGTCATCCCTCCTCGTGCACACAAAAAACAGCCCTTTTCAGGGCTACCCAATATTCTCGAAAAGAATTAATAATTCAGTTTGCTATTGGTATGTGAGGAAGTTAGAAAAATAGAAGTGAGCCTATAATCACAGTCGCTTTTTAATTTTGTTTGAACTGAGTCTATAAGCACAACGTATTTTTCAAATAAGTTGTTAAATTTATAATTCATGTGAGTAAAGTAAATAAAGTGAGCGAGTGTTTCTTTTCAGTCCACTTGTTTTGGTGATGATAGGGGTGTTTTCATACACGTCCGTGCTTGTGTCATATATAGAGAAACAATCGTCAGTATGGCTACCTATCGTTGGCCCATCAACCCAAAGAAGATGAGTAGACTCAACAAGCTTAGGGAGCTTCAGATGCACATGGAGCTTTCTAGACGTCTCCTGGACGAGCTGGCTATGGAGGCCTTAGAAGAACAGGTCAGAATGGAAGAAGAGAAGGAAAGAAAACAGAAATAAGAGGAGGACAAGAAAAGACCAATTTTGCTTCATCTCATGATGGTTGAAGTCTGTCAGGTGAAACCGGAGGTGAGGACGCCTCCACCACTAGAATCAGATCGCCAACCAGTCACAGCCCCAGTCGCAACAACCACAACCACAACTTCATCCACGGTTGTGGAATAGAGGAAGACGTGAACAGGCTTTTACTATCCCTCTAACGGAAAATTGGGATAGTAAAGCCACTCAAGCTTCATCTGCACTCCACATCACAAGAGTCAATTGGGAGAATGATTGGAGTAGGAGATGTGTGTACGGGGCTAGACCTGGGAGATGCCAGCATTAGCCTGATGTATTTAGGAGATTTTTGTTTAAAAAAACCCTTCTCAGGGTTACCCAATACTCTAGAGAAGAGACTGTTCAAAATTGCCATTGGGTATGAGAGATTATTAGTGTGATTATAAACACTAACTCTTTTTGGATGGTAGATGGTGTGATATTGGATACTAAATTATGTGGCTTGTTTTGGCTGCTTCCCCGTGTGTGTGGATGGTAGATGGTGTGATATTGTATAGTAAATTATATGGGTTGGTATGGATGCTTCCCTGTGTGTGGATAGTACATTGTATTGTTTGTGAATAGTATATAATATGAAAAGTGAGTTTAAGGGATGTTTTCCTTCACGTCCGTGCTTAAGATATATATATATATATATATATATATATATATATATATATATATATATATATATATATATATATATATATATATATATATATATATATATATATACTCAATCGTCTGTCATTTAAGCTATTCAATTTTGAAAACATCAACTTGTTTATCCAACTCGGAGACAGCTGGTTTGGGATCATTGATGCAGAATATGTGGTGGAAGACTTGAGGAAGAATTTCAGTGTAACCTGGACTTTGTAAGCAATTTGAAATTAGCGAGAGATCTATTAGAAGTTATCATAGAGGAGGAAGTCAAGAATTTAAGACAAAATTATTGAATTATTATAACAAAATATATAAGAATGGGGATCTTGAAGGAGGCACTTGATAATGGCATCAAAGTCAGGTGCTTTCTAGAAGAAACATTAAATTTTATAGAGTGGGATTATGTGAAGTGGGGACAAGACCGACTAAAGAAAGCAGAAGCAATGATCAAGATCAAGATTAAAGATAACTGGAATAAGGAGAGAATGGAACAAAACAACAAAAAGAAAGGGGACTTTGATCAACTAAGTCAGAGATAGATCAAAGTTCAGGATAAATTAGATCTATGGGACATCATAACTGGATTCCCGAGGACGAAAAGAAGAAGAAAACGGGAATCATTGGTAAAATCAAAAGGTGGTGGAACAAAGGCAGAAAATAAAAAAGAAAAAGTATCTAATGCCCCTTTTCATGGCCACTCATACGAATCGAAAATATATTAGCTTTCTTTGCCTCTATTTCTCTTGTCGCTAGACAGTCCCTAATACAAATAATATTTCCCATGTTCAAGCCTGCTTTCTAAATGTTGTACCAGATCGAAATTTAGAAGGGTTTGAGTGAATACTTATCTACTAAATACTGCTGAGTGGAAGACGTACTTACAAAATAAATTGTATGAGCTAAGAAATATTCGTCAACATTGCAAGCAGCATTTTCAAAGGTGTCGAGTCATTAATAGAAGTCTTAATGTCACTATGGATGCAGTTTTTGAACTCTTCAAGTAATACTAGTTGTCTGAGATTTTGGTAATCTTGATCAACTTTCTTGCCACAGCACCATCGTTCAAATAAATGCACGGTTTATCTTGCAAAGTTGACACGAGTTAGTCCAGCTTCCTTTCTATAGTTCCTAAATGGTCGCCGTTAAGTCTCATGGACCAACCGTTTAAATTGCATACCTTAGCAAGATAATAGACAGAGCTTTGTTGTAGTGATAGTGAATTGTAAATTTCACTTCCTTTACCAATAAATACTCATTGAACCCCATGCTCCGCTGGCCAATTCAATTTTCCTTTATTTAAAAAATAATATTATTATGACATACTTTAGTGAAAGATTATATATCCCGAAGACGAGAGCCGCAATTTTCCTAGTACGAGCATATGCTCTTACGAAATGACATATAACATAGGCAAAGGCAACATATGAGAGATGTACAATTTAACAAATAAATAATTCCCAATAATATCAAGCATAAAAGGGGAAATAAAGAACTTACGGTTTTACGAATCAATTTCAATTCCAAAATAATCCAAGAATTTAAAATTGGAGCTCCTGGTAACTAAAAGTCCTTCATAAAACTGACATCAAATCCCTTTTAAATCCAGAACGGACGATTTTGTCTGTTGTAAAAAAAACTGCGAAGTTCTGCAGTGTCAACAGACTCTTCTTGAAGCACAGAAAATTATATTCCTGGTTTAGAATTCTGTATATGTAGATAAATGTCCATTTACGAGAAATAATTTAGAGCACAAGATTTTACAGGGAAAAAAAAGCAAAATTTGCCTAAACTAGACGCGACATATAACAGCTTGTCTTTTCTTTGTAAATGCATCAGTCTAAGATAAACGAACAGATTCCGGGATGGTTATCAACCTTGAATTATCTTGGGCCTTCACTTAACTTAATAATTCTAACTCATATAAAGATTCAATAACAATTTTAAAAGAAATGTGGTTGGTTCCTAATAAAGGTCAGAACAAGATATATTGCTTCTATTATTAAGTGTATGCCAATAAAAATAAATCAAAACTCAGGTCAAATATAAATGAGCTTAATTTCTGGACAACGGAGAATCCAGAAAATAATGTTAAATTAAAATGTAATGGAACAAAATAATTTGTAAGGTTATAAGCAAACAATTAAATAAATCAAATATACATACCACGATATCATACACAATTGAGTCACTAAATCAAAACCAAAACCAAAATAAAACAAAGTAATATTTATTAGACTACTCAATTTTAGTAGTAAGCCATCGATAACATAACTATTACGACAGATGAATGCAATTCCGTGATGGCTGATAGCAAAAGTACTTTATATGTACTGCCGGTAAATTTCTGAAAAAAATAAAGCGTTGTATTTTAAACATTCTGGGTAAAATAAAAGTTCGCCCCAAGGCAGACCAAAATTTATATGTGGTGCTTACACAAATCCTGTACAGTTACGTCTTTCTTTTATGACAAGCTGTTTCCGCTCCATAAAATTGCATGTATATCAATTCAAGTTTTCATGTTGATATGAGATTTGTTATTTAAAAGATTTAACAAAATAAGTGAGTAAAACCATGACAGCTGTTTCCGAAATTACCCCTTCCGATTATAAACACTCGTGCCATCTTCAGCTGTGCTCATAATAATTCCACTGTTAATTAGTAACGTGCATGAAATCAGTCAAGTTTTCTATATTGCGTATTTATACTATATTTCGATTCTGTGATCATATAAAAGTAAAATAAAAGAGTGAATAAAAATACGTTATGTCAAAGTCAACAATGAATGTATTTCTCTAGAATATAAATTGTAAATGCAACTAAGGAAATTACGAGATTGCGATTGATATCCCAATGAATTAAAAATTTACAAACACATTCCCCATCGAGTTAAATTCTGAATAAACTTATGTGGAAAGAAAAATTGAATCAAATGCTGAAAGATATGATGCTGGTATGCGTGTTGTGGCCCATGCCCTGTACCAACAGTCTTAAGTTTTCTCGCAATAATACAACCCAAAATATATCTTTATTTAAATTTGATTATTATTATAGTTTCTATTTCCAAGAATGTTTGGTTTGAGAATCACTTTGTATTTACACAGTGAATTACTTGCATTCATAATTTGAATAAATATAAATTCAGCCCAAATGAATATAAATACACAATAAATAATAAAACTGATGCTGCAAAGTGATTACGTCATTACTACATAATATTGAATTAATTGGATTATATAGTCCTCTATTTGTCAAAATTAGCATTTTCTGAATAAAACAATTATCTACAGCAAACAAATCTTCTAGAAGCCATTCGATGTTTAAATAAAAAATCTTAGTGATAGTTAAAAGTGTATTACTAAACGTTTAGTATTCAATGTAGATTGTAAGAGAGCCATATATAGGTAAAGTCCAATAATATAGACCCATATCAAAGTAAATATGTTAACTTCCGTTAATAATGATTATAATATTAAATGAATACAGGAAGCGTATAACTATATATTGGTTGCTTATAAAATTTAAAATATCCGATGTTTTAAATCAGGTTGAACAAAAACATTATATCGGACATGGTTAATACCAGCATAATATGTTACGTTATGAATAGGTATATTGAAATGAGGTGACAAACAATGGAAGTTAAACTTACAAACCACCCCCTCACGTAAACAAATACAAAATATTTATTTCTTTATAGTATTGGTCAAGAAATTACAAAAAATTAATTGATATAAATGAAACAAAGTGTAAATGAACGAATATAATATTTATATACCCGGGAAGTTGCAAAGCATATGTATATAGATTGTCTTCTCCAATAAATGTACATTGCCAAAATTCAAAAACAATTTTAATTAAAGACAAATAAAAAATGAAACAAAATCATTATAGTTACAATAATATTTTTCTTTGTAGCAAACAAGCATCAGATTTGTGTAATTTACATGAAAGATCTGAATTATATCTAAGAGTGTCATGTTTGGGGGGGTCTAGTTTTTAACTCGGTGTGATATAAATTTTTACCTTTTATTTACTGTGTTAAAGGACGTAATGTATTAATGATACATTAATGATAATGTCAACACACTTATACTACGTTTATAATTACAATTTAACTCTGCTCTTGTTTCTCCGTTACCATCACTTTGTCAATATGGTGCAGAAATTTACATTATAGCCCTGCTCTACTCTGCAAGACAGGTGTGTATAAAATGAAATAGTATGTATAATGCTACTTCTGATGTTAAACAAATTTGGCAAACACAAGTAGCAGACGTATGGGCTTTTGATGTATTAGATTTGTATGTGGATGGCTTTGAGATGACAAAGGTGACGGCGTAGATGAGTTCAAGGAGTTAAAAAAGAGACAACCATGCTAACGAATGAACTTTATATTAATAAATCAACTACAAACTCGAGATAAGAATAATTTAAAAAAAAAAAAACATTATGATCATTTAAACAATTATGCAGACAAATGTTTATAAGTATTACAAATTGACTGGTTCCGACTATGAGCTGTACTTTCTATATAGAAAATAGCACAGAAAGGTACATTAGAGGCAGTCCCGATTCAGTTTCTATGATATACGTCACTTTCTACAAAGTAACCAAACTGTAACTGATGAAAGCGAGCATTGAACACATCCTCCAGAATATTAAGGTCAATAACCTTAGACGACGAGAAAGTCTTGTTTCCGCAGTTTTGTGATTAAACTGTTGTGTATTGATGTATAACAGCTATTACAGGCATGCTATATATATATATATATATATATATATATATATATATATATATATATATATATATATATATATATATATATATATATATATATATATACGAATTCCACAAGCTAAAAAGCAGGCAACCTTAAGCGCATTACATGTGTCGTTTTTAGTTTGTAATAACAATGGTCGTCTTGAGTATCCTCAAACTATACTTTCTTAGGTATTTTTGCTGATCAGAATTATAAAAAGATTTTCAAAATGTTCAAGCTGAAAGGCTGTATATATATATCACCTAACTGATATGTATTGATGTGGTTACAACAAACACAATTATCAGCAGATAGGCAGTACAAAAGAACAACATATGGAATAGTCCATTGTATGATTGACTACACAATTGGAACCACACAATAGCTATAAAAAGTGATTACTACTGTTTGTAACATATCCCAATTTAACAGGAATTCGAACAGTTCAGTATTCCATCCTAATCAAAAAGGGATTAGAACAGTGCATCCCTTCTAACCCAAGTCAAAGGGGATTAGAACAGTGCTAACGTCTAAATCCAATCAAAAAGGATTAGAACAGTGCTACCTTCTAACCCAAGCCAAAATGGATTAGGACAGTGCTACCTTCTAATCCACAATAAAAGGGATTAGAACAGTGCTATATTCTAACCAAAATCAAAAAGGGATTAGAACCCTGCATCCCTTCTAACCCAAATCAAAAAGGATTAGAACAGTTCTACCTTCTAACCCAAAACAAAAAGGATTAGAAGAGTAATGCCTTCTAACCCAACCAAAAGGGATTAGAACAGTGCAACCATCTAACCCAAATCACAAGGGATTAGAATAGTGCTACCTTTTAAACCAAATCAAAAGGAATTAGAACAGTGCAACCTTTAAATCCAAATCAAAAGGGATATTAACGGTGCTGTCATGTAACCCAAATCGAAAGGGATTAGCACAGTGCTACCCTCCAACCCAAATAAAAAAGGATTAAAACAGTGCTACCTTCACATCCATATCAAAAGTTATTAGAACAGTGCTACCTTCTAACCCTAACCAAAAGGGATTAGAACAGTGAAAACCTTCTAACCCAATTCACAAGGGATTAGAATAGAGCTACCTTCTAACCCAAATCAAAAGGGATAAGAAAAGTGCTACAATCTAACACAAATCAAAAAAGGTTAAAATAGTGCTACCTTCTGACCAAAATCAAAAGGGATTAGAACAGTGATACCTTCTAAACCAAATATAAAGGAATTAGAAGAGTGCTACCTTCTAACCCAAATCAAGAGGGATTAGAACAGTGCTACCTTCTAAACAAATTATACATGGATTATAACAGTGCTCCCGTCTAACCCAAAACAAAAGGGATTAGAACAGCGCAACATTCTAACCCAAACTAAAAGGGATTAGAACAGTGCTGCCATCTAACCCAAATCAAAAGGTATCAGAACAGTTCTACTTCTAACCCATATCAAAAGATATTAGAAAGTGCTACCTTCTAACACGAATCAAAATGGAAAGGAACAGTGCTACCTTCAAACCCAAATCTAAAGGGATTAGAAAAGATCTACATTCTCACTTAGAAATAAAAGGGATTAGAACAGTGTTACCTTCTAATCCTAATCAAAAGGGATTAGACAAGTGCTACATTCTTACCCCTATGAAAAGGGATTAGAACAGTACTACATTCTAACCCAATCAAAATGGTTTATAACAGTGCTACGTTCTAACCAAATCTAAACGGATTATAACAGTGCTACCTTCTAACTCAGATCTAATGGGAATAGAACAGTGATACCTCCTACTTCCTAACCCAAATAAAAAGGGATTAGAACAGTTCTACCTTCTAACCCAATCAAAAGGGATAAGGACAGCCCTACCTTGTAACCAAAATATAAAGGGATTAAATTAAAACAAATTAAATTAAACAATGATTATAAAAGTGCTACGTCCAAACACAAATCAAACGAGATTAGAACAGCGCTACCATCTAACGAAATTAAAATGGGATTAGAACAGCGCTACCTACTAACTCAAATCAACACGGATTAGAACAGTCCTACCTTCTAACCCAAATCTGAAAAGATTAGATCTGTTCTACCTTCTAACCCAAATTTAAAGGGATTAGAACGGTTCTACCTTCTAACCCAAATCTAAAGGGATTAGAACAATGCTATCTTTTAACACAAATCTGAAAAGATTAGAACGGAGCTACTTTCTGACCCAAATCAAAATGGATTATTGCAGTTCGACATTCTAAAACAAATCAAAAGGGATTAGAACAGTGCTACCTTCTAACCCAAATCAAATGGGGTTAGAATAGTTCTACCTTCTTACCCAAATCTTAAGGGATTAGAAGTTATATTTTTTAACCCAACTTTGAAGGGATTAGAAAGTGCTACCTTCTAACCCAAATCTAAAGTGATAAGAACAGTTCTACCTTCTAACCCAAATAAAAAGGGATTAGAACAGTTCTATCTGCTAACCCAAATCTAAACCGTAGTATCTTCTAACCCAATCTAAAGGGATTAAAACAATGCTACCTTCTAACCCATATCAAAAGGGATTATAACAGTGCTACATTCTAACCCAATCAAAAGGAATTAGAACAGTGCTACCTTCTAACCTAATCTAAAGGGATTATAACAGAGCTACATTCTAACCCAATCTAAAGGGATTATAACAGTACTACCTTCTAACCCAAACCTTCTTTGGTGTAATATGTCTCAAGTAGAAATATCGTGACAATTTCTCTTTAGCCTTAAATAAAAGATGATTAATAGTCTGCATTATTCTAGTATTCCTTTCCATAATTACGTTTTAAATATTCATTCATGACACTCACATTTTGCACGAATTGGCTATTTAGAGAGCAAAGAGAAATATTGGTGAAAATAATCAAGTCAGATACTTTAATGCTACATTTCATTTGATGAACTAATTAATTTTTCTGATTAATCTTTCTTTTAATTTGGTAGCATCACCAGGTAGTGTTAACCTTATTCAACCCATCCCACAAGATGGAGACCTTGGAGTCGAATCAATCACCTTGATGTGTCAGACAGTAGCTTGTACCTATCCTGCTGCAAATATAACTTGGTACTACAAGGTAAGGGTTGCAAAAGGATGCAGATCATACATGTCAACCAATTTAAAATTATAAGGGCATGGCAAGCTATTGTTATGGTTGATGAAGAACATTTATGAAGTATTATTGATGATATTGGTATTATAGTATGTACCATTTAGTATCCCATTTACGGATATTCATAAACATTTGTGAAGTATTTTTGATGACATTGGTATTATATTATATATTAAATAACATCCCATTTACGGATATTCATAATCATTTGTGATGTATTATTGTTGACATTGGTTTTATATTATGTAATAACTATCATCCCATTTATGAATATTATCCCGATAGACACAAACAGGGTGGCAAGAAGTTCGTCTCCAACTATGTATGTATGTATGTATGTATGTATGTATGTATGTATGTATGTATGTATGTATGTATGTATGTATGTATGTATGTATGTAGGTATGTATGCATGCATGAATGCATGCATGCATGTATGTATGTATGTATGTATGTATGTATGTATGTATGTATGTATGTATGTATGTATGTATGTATGTATGTATGTATGTATGTATGTATGAAAGACAGAAAGGTTACCTGATCTATTCTACTAAACTGGTCGAATGTAAATAAGAAATTGAGCAATGGAATCAAATTACGTTGACATCAGCGTCCTCTCTTAAGGATCGCTCTACCGTATATCTCCGTAATTACAACCCAATTGTATATAGAACATATATGTAAAAAAGATGCATTTATTATGCTGCGACGTAGTTTCACTTATGATCCCCTACCTGCATGAGGAAGACGTTGAAGTATCACATCTGCTAAAAACAGATCATTATTTGGCCCCATGTTACGTGTTCAGAAGACACCAGCACGACTATGTGTAACCGATACAAAATTACTTGACACACAACAGTGGACCAACAATTATTCCACATGAGAAAGGGCTCAAATTCATAGCTTAGCTAATTTTTGTGAGAATGATTAGAAATAAAAATGTCATACAAGGGCATTTACTATTATGTCAATGGAGCAATAATAAATAAGATTTTGTACAAATGAATCAACCTAGTGTGAAGTATTTTTGTTGTAATAAATCAATGTGCAGTGTATTGACAAAATTATGATATCACGATTTTCTAGTACAATACCCAGATGGGACAGCAAATAGAACCATATAATATTCAAGCTGAATGACGCGTTTTCCCCAATTTGAAACAATATGGATGAATTCCACAAGCTCCGAAGTAACACATGTGTCATATGTAATATAGTGAAAAGCCCTGTATATTCAAAGAAAATGAAGTTAAGTATGGATAATTGCGGAATATGGAGACACTAGCATTTAAAAAATCATTTCATAATAAGAAATATAACTGGTGAAGAAAGTGAATATTGCTAAGAAATGTTCTAGTGTACCACGTACGAATACATACCATCATATACGATCTACACCTTTTTCTAAGGACAATTCGGCAGAATTAGAATATAAGGCTGCAATTATTCAAATCTGAGTAAATCGTACTGCAGAACAAATCTGTTTATGAACATGTATGTACATATACAAATACAACACAGACAAGGTCTTTACGCCAATAACCTTAAACAATTCAATTTGGTAGAGATGAAAGTCGAAGTACATATCTAAAGTGAACGCGTAGAAGAAATGGCTGACTGCCTAAGACAGTTCAAGTATTCTGACGGTTGGGTGAGTAGAGCATGTTACATATGGATCTCCGGAAAAAAACACGTAGACTGACTGCTTAAGAGGGTCCTTAGCGAATTAAGGCAGGAGGACATCTGTTGAACTTTTACGACACCAAACAAGGACCAATTGTGTGATTAGAAAGTGTTTTGTTGGGTCAGGCCAACCTTGATCTTCTCTATCTGCGATACTATAATGAATGCAAGCGAGAATTTAACGACGTCCTTTAAAATGTGAACGACATTGTATAAATGATATTCTTTTCCGTAACCCTACACAACACTAAGATTTTTCTACTGGATGAGCGCGTCCTTGTTTCTGATGCCCGGCTCAGGCGCTCAGTGCTCAAACTTTGCTATTGTGACCACATGCTCTTACGGCAAAACAGTTCGGGGAAATTAAATTCGTAGTGTGCAGCGGCGATACAGTCTTTTGCAGACACTTTAGGAACTCGATTTGTGAAGGTCACTCAGCATTGGATGTCTTCCGATTGGTAAAGACATCTAGGCAACGATCATGCACCGGTATTGCGTCACGATAGATAATTCTTTCCTTGAATTACGATTACTTTCTGGTCAAATCCGATTTTAGGCTTCCGCGAAAGTCATGCAAATTCCTGCTTGCAATCCTATCGATGTAAGTAAACTGGTCGAGCGCGAACAATCTGCGTCCAATTAAATGCGCTCTAAAATTTATTCATAAATGTTTTATAATGATTTTCAACATCCAATGTGCCTGGCTTATATTAGAAACTAGTTCTTCTATTTGATTACAATTGCAGTTTGTATTGACATACTAAAGTGGCGATCTGTATTAATGCCTTGATCAGCGACTTGTTTGCAATTCTGGATGTTCCTCAGCGGAACGGTTGAATGAGAAATTAGGAAATGCAGATTGTCCACTTGCCGTTTATGCTGATTATCTTTCAGTGGTATTCCCAACGATGCACTAGATTCTTTAATACTAATATTTTGTACTAGTCCTAATCCTTAATCCGTTCTAGTCTTACTAACCCTTCGCTTAAGTTTCATAGTCATGGTTTAAAGCACACAGTGCAGACAAATATGGTTATCATCGCCAAGACTAACATCATATTTAAAGCTGGGCTAAATATCATCCGAACAGATCTGTTCGGATTAATATATATATATATATATATATATATATATATATATATATATATATATATAGAGAGAGAGAGAGAGAGAGAGAGAGAGAGAGATAGATAGATAGATAGATAGATAGATAGATAGACAGACAGATAGATAGATAGATATATAGACAGATAGATAGATATAATAATAATAATAATAATAATAATACTAATAATACTAATAATAATGAGGACTTTATATAGCACCTAATCTTACGAAGCTCTAAGCGTTTTGCACCATCAATAAAGATATGACTACACTACAGAACAACAAATGACAAAAACAATGAAATTGGAAAAGATAAATACATGCTGAAAACATATAAGATACAAAACATGATTAGGTCGCTAAGTTTGCCCCTGCAGTCGAAACAGGTAAGTCTAAAGAGCACTCTTAAAAGGGACCACTGAGTCTTTGTGTCTAATTTCAATGGGCAATTCGTTCCACGTAGCCGGGCTCTGGTGTGCAAACGAACGTTGTCCATATGACTTTGTTTTCACCTTGCGAACAATGAGTATACGATTATTAGAAGAAGAGCGTAAGTATCTAGATGGTGTATACACATGGGTGAGGCTGCATAGGTATGTTGGACTGGAGTCTTTCATTAAAACATAGCATAGGGAACAAATTGTGTGTTTGATTCTGTATCGAATTGATATCCAATGTAGGGTACAGAGCAGTGGTGAGGCGTGCTCTGATCGAGGTACTCTAAAGATGATCCGTGCAGCTGTGTTTTGAACTTTATGAAGTTTCTGGAATAAATATTGTGACGAACCAAACAGAATTGAGTTGCAATAGTCCAGTCTTGAAAGTACGAATCAACACATAAGTGTTTTAGTGACATCAACTGAAAGATATTTATAAATGGAACTGATGAGTCTCAATTCAAGATATGCAGAATTGCATATGTTCATGACATGTTGGTGAAACGTGAGAGTACTGTCTAGAGTAACGCATAGGTTCCGTACTGAGTGTGAGAATTTAATGTTGGTGTTGCTGATATTTATTGTGTGAGGTAAAGGATGTGAATGAGAAAGTCTTTGTGTTGTGATCAGAATATCAGAATAGCCTCAGTTTTATCATCATCCATCTGCAGCTTGTTACATGTCATCCTTGATTTCACATCAGAAATGCACTTTTCTACTCCATGGATGGTAGCATCAACTTCAGTTGGGTGGCTAGACTTGTATATTTGGGTGTCATCATCAGACAGTTGGTGCAACACTGGGTGATGATCTATGACACTTGAGAGCGGCTGAGTATATAGAATGAAGAGAACAGGTCCAAGAACAGATCCCTGTGGAAAACCACAACATACATCAACTGGGCTTGAGTGTATTCCATTTGCAGATATAATTTGTGTCCAGTTAACTAAGTATGATTTATCCTGAACGCCAAATACATGATGGAGACAGTGAAGTAATATATCATGGTCTATTATGTCAAATGCTGCAGTTAAATCCAGGAGAGTGAGGACTGTAATCTTTCCACTATCCAAAGCAGAGAGAATGTCCCTAAATACGTTCAGAAGAGTAGTTTACGTACTGTGGCAAGGCGATATGCAGACTGTACATTGCTAAAAAGACTGCTTGAAATCAAGTGAGATACAAGTTGAGTTAGAACAACTTTTCCTAAAACTTTTGATGTGAATGGGAGATTAGAAACTCGGCGGTAGTTCTTTAAATCGTTATGGTCCAGTGTTGGTTTCTTCAGCAGTGGCTTTACGATGGCAGTTTTGAAAATGATGGGAATTCCCATGATGAGAGAGGGATATTAATAACATCAGTTAGTGAAGGCAATATTGGGTCTATGCACTCAAGCAGCAGTGATGTCGGAATTGGATCAAGTTCACAAGAATTTGGTGCACTCTTCATCACGATTGTCCGTACTAAATCCATAGAGACAGGTTCAAATGCTCCTAACCGTTGTCGCTGAAATTCTGCATCATAAATGTATGGTGACGAATCAGTTTAAATTGTGCTGTCAAGCGAATCTCTAATGGTTTGTACTTTGTCATCGAAGAAACTTGCAAATTGGTTTGGTAGGTCTAGTGGAGAGAAGGTTGTTGGAAGTGGTGTATATTTGTTCCTTGGCATTCGTTTGTTAGTTATCTCGAAGAGCTCTTTGCAGCTGAAACTCTCCGTGATCTTAGTACTATAGTGGGATGAGTTAGCTAAATGGACTATGTTTGTGACGTTCTTCTTAGCAGCTTCCTAGTTTTGTTTATGAATAGTGAGTCTGGTGGAAAGCCAAAGCTTCTCTACTTTTCGGCGATGTCTTTTAGCAGTGCGAAGCTGGCCCATAACACTGCTATACCACGGAGAACACTTTCGTATTGATACTCTGCATTTGGTGGCTGGGGTATGTTTTTCAAGCAATGAACGCAGGCAGTTATCAAGTTGTTCCGCTGTTGGATGTTAGAATGTTGTTAGGTTTTCTTGATGTCATGCATGAATTCGGTTTTATTTATCATACAGAGGTTTCTCTTAGTAGCAAATAGAGGTGGAGGGTTAGGGACTGATACGTCGAGATGGCATACAATGCAGAGGTGATCCGATGCAAGTTCGTGGATAAAAGTGTGGATTGCAGAATATTATCATCAGGTCTATAAAGAAACCAATCTCAAATGTGGCCACGTTTATGGGTAGGTTGGTTAACTGACTGTTTAAGATTGAAAACATGAATTGAATCTAGGAGTTTTGACATGTATGGTTTACCAGGACAGTCAAAGTGAAAGTTGAAATCTCCAAGAATAATTAGGTTGCCACCTATCGAATTTCCTTACTCTAGAAGATTTGGAAACTGCTCCAAAAAATGAGAGATTCATTCAGCTTGTTTTTTCTACTAGTAGGAGGACAGTAGATACAGAAAAAATAGACTGACCTTTATTCCAGTGTGAGCGTTATTTGGACTAGTTCAAACGATTTGTGGCAGAAATTGATGTCTGTGTTGAACTTAAGGCATTTGATCATGGAATTCTTTGTAATTACAGCAATTCCACCTGCGCGAGAGTTGCGGGGGAACGACTTGGTGGAGTAATCGCTGGGTGTTAAATCTGCACACTTACATTCATCACCTGCGAAATGTAACCAAGTTTCTGTCAGGAAGAAGACGTCAATATTCTGGTTGTTGATAAAATTAACAATTTCTGTGCGTTTTTACGGTGATCCTACTGATTGAGCGTTGAATAATAAGTAGTGGTATTCCTGGGACAGTTGACAGAACGGTTGACGATATAAAAGGAATTTGAACCAGGTGATTAAAATTAACGGCAGAATTTTTAAGTTGTGAATCCGTTACGGGCGAAAGGGAGATAACTGGAATTCTTCCTGTTCTACGCCGGCCAGCTTTGAAAGAACGTTTCTATATTCGCTTCCGTTTACATTTCAGAAATAATGAATGTATTCCCAGTTCGTTTAGTCTTGGGCACAATGTAGTATCTAGAACCAAGGTGTGGTCATAAAATCCAATTGCTGAGGGTCCGTCGTGTTGTAAGCGGTCACGCGACGACGGTTTATTAAAAAACAAATGACGTCTTAACATTGGGATAAAACAGCTGAGAAAAATTCTAATTGTTCTCGTTTCCAAAACAAAGAGATGAATTAACACATACGAATGGAACAGTCAATGCATGATTGATGAAACACAATAATCTAGAAGATGATAGAGAACAATCACAAATATCATAAATATAGCACAAATTCGGAAGAGCTTATCTCGAGCAGTTAAGCGATGGCGGCCATCTTTTGATCTTTATATATATATATATATATATATATATATATATATATATATAATCTTAAGATGTGTTTTATGCATGATCAATTACCTTATAAACCATACAAGGTTGACACAATTGATCCATGTGCAAATGTTTATTTTGATTCGTATGGACAGACATTACCAAAACAGTTTTTAAAATATGTATGTGGACTTAAAACACAAATGTTCCATTCAACAACACCAACACTGACAATAAATGAGCCTCCAACATGTGGCAGTGAATCAATTGCTGAAATCAACATATCTTTTTTATCACCCAATTACCTTCATAAATATTGTAAATGAATATATATATTACACAAGTATTATAAGATATAATTTGATATATTTACGGACAATCTTCCTCTAAACAAAATCAAACAAAACGGACAGGATATCACACGAAAATTTAAATATAATTATCAGTGATTAAATATTAGAAGTATTGACTCTTTCAAATGTAAATCTAAACGAAGTGGTTGTACGTAAAGATAAGAAAGATTAAAAACTGGTAGTCTTTCATTACAAGATATTATGTCAGAATTAATGGAGAAACCGAAACAAGTATATACGTAATTGATAGTAATGGAAACAATTACCACTTTTTTGTTATACCAACGATATTAGATAATATTCTCAATTGAGTTATAAAATCCGATGAGACAATAGCATTACCGGTCTTGATCGATAAATACGGCAATGAATGAATGTTAAATTAAATTGAACCCGCAACGAAAAGTCATTATTCACTGTTTTATCTTTCAAAAGAAAGTTATTTAATTTTTCCCGTGGGGTAAGGAATGGTGCGGCATCCCCACGAGCGTTTATGAATACGGCAAGGAGGAGTTTTTGTGGACACATAAGCAGTTAAACGAACTAAGGCAAGAACATATTATTATAATTACCTGTGATAGAGAACATATTTTGGATCATGCGCATTCCTGTACTAAATGTGACTTACTTAAAATATAATATCTAATTATTTAGATTGATGGGTATACAATCTTAAACATCATACAAAAAGATAAACAATATATTATTATGAGGTGTTTTACAAAGTCAGGCAAGAATGTCAAACAAATCGACATTAAAAATTATGTCAACATTACCATCCAGCTAATAGTTGCGACAGTAGGACTGTCAGCATTAAGTATCAGTTCTGCACCATTTTAATTCATGGCAAACCAAACATCACCAGTCATTTGATAATAATACTAATATAAAGAGCACTCTGCGTTAATTGCTGCGTGACAACTCTCACAAAGCAGTTCAAAGATACATATAAAATAATAAACTCTTCACAATACAGAATTTTTATTTATCATTTCATGAACTTAAAACGAATCTTAGATAAAAAGTAATGATACTAATTTAATAAACATTCATAGGTCCATTCTGAAGTTTGTAATCAGTTTCAGTGCAGGTGTTCAAACACGGTTTATATGCAAACACTTCTTTCTGTTCATTGTATGAAATCCTCTTTATAGGTAGTTTTTCTAACAGACTTTACAGCAGGGTATTTTATTACATTAACATGGACATGTGAGTTCACCATGTAGGCAGGGGTTTGGGGAGATCTACTCCAATGGGGATATAAAACAAATGTTAGGTAGCAGGGTGTTGAAGGTAAATGGGCAATCCACATTGCTTTTGCCTGATAATGAATTCCCTGAATCTGCAGACTGAAGGTTCAAACATTTGTTTTCAAAAGACAAAAAGGAAACAATACAACATATATTTTAATATCACATTTTGTTTATTTTCTACATTTAATTAAGATTAGCACTCATAATTAGTCTCCTTCTCCACTATCTCTTACTTCTACTGCTCAGGGATCTGCAAATTAAACTATAATTTAAAAGTCACATATCATCCCAGCACCTCTTACATATGCAGAAGTCACATTAACTAGCATTATTAACCTTTATTGAAACTTTCTTCACTGTACATGTGCTTCCTTATTATTGTTAAGCCAAGTTACAAGATAACTTTGTAATTATGTGCTATTTCAGGCAAGTGGATGGTGAAATCAATATGCGCATTTATTTTGTCCAAATATTGCATGTGAATAAACATTTCAAGTGGAAGCACTTGTCCTATCATACAAGATGGATGACAAGTGTAGTTAGCTGTACTCCAGCTTTAATAGTCCTGGAAACTACCATAAACTGAATTTGTTTGCAATTTAGAGATGCATCTACAATTCTTTAGAAACTGAATCCAATATTGATGAAATAAGAGTCAAATCGCTAACCTTGTATTTTATACCTCCACGTTGGTTGGGTGCATATTTAAGGGTCTCGGATATGGCCTCTTCAATTTCAATTTATTTCGCTTTGCCATTATTTTTCAAGCCAGCTTCTGCAAGAGTAACACAATATTTTAAAATAAGTTCCACAACAAAGAATGCATAGCAGTTTTCTAAATGCTAACAATAATCAATGGATCAATTATAAAATATTTACTTTGAAATGTGCTATCAGGTTCTTTCATATAGATGTAATTGCAGTATGCTTCACGAAACATGTAGTATCTTATCCATTCGTGGAAAAATCTCTGGCGAGTAATTAAACGAAATAATAGACAATTGAAATCAAGTCCTACTTACTGATCCAAACTCGGCATATCACAAGGTCTTTAAATGATTTTTTTCCCTTTAGATTATATTCTGACCAGTGTTTTGTTCGTAGCCGTTTCATCATCCTGCGGACACTATCCCTCATATTACACCCGGCTAAGGAGTTCACGTAGTATATCTGAAAATAATAATAATAATAATAATAATAATAATAATAATAATAATAATAATAATAATAATAATAATAATAATAATATTAATGTGACAGAATGTGCTTTAATATAATTTTGTTGGGCATGATTTTGCATGCAAATTTGTTTGCTCTAACTTTCAACAATTTGCCAACACCAAGTATGCAACACATGTACTAATGTACTAACAACAATTATATAACAAATTTACCACCGTGAATCATTTAACTTCATAAATGATATTCACTCTAAGATTTAATTAAAATGGCACAAAAA
This sequence comes from Unio delphinus, assembly GCA_029339505.1. Taxonomy (NCBI): domain Eukaryota; kingdom Metazoa; phylum Mollusca; class Bivalvia; order Unionida; family Unionidae; genus Unio; species Unio delphinus. The sequence continues at coordinate 1,452,859 of JAQISU010000390.1, read as the reverse complement.
TATGTAATGGCGTATATGTAGCAAAACACCTGTAAATGTTCATCTCTAAATCATCTTCTATATAAATCAGTATATTTATACATATGTATAAACATACATTTATTTGAATTTGACTAATGATTGAAATCAATATAAATTACTTGATTTTTTTGTTTTTAAATTTTAGTCAAGGACAATAAATCTTACGTTCTTGAGCTAAGCGCGTCTCATTTGAAATGCTAGAATAACGGACGGCATTTTATCACGGTAACCTATCCTATCCTCGATATTTTTCGTTCCAAAAATGTACCAGTGTAACAATATAATTTACTATAATACGAGTCGGATAAAAGTCACAGAAAGATGCCAAGCAGTTAGGTCATTTTCACATGTTCAACATGATAGTCGATATATCCCATTTTGTTTGTTTAAAAATGCGATTGAGCCTTCGAGGTCATGGCAGTACCTCGCGCCTAGCTCGCAGTAGCTTACAAGTGCTTGATTGCATCAGCAGACATCGACCAATAAAATAGCCTTATTTTCTGCAACTAAAAATGCGAATATACGTTAACTATTTAGCTATTTAATGTTCTTACCTAGGTGGTTCAAAATTGCGGGAAACATGAGATTCGTCTCTGCCACAATTGTAATTCGGTCGGTACAGGATGAGCTAGTCTTTGGTTCGTAAATACGTAAAATATTGTTAAGGCAATGGCAATACCTCATGTTTGTAATACAGAAAAGCTGACGAGTGAAATGTTTTTCTACAATAAATGCAATCTCCTTTTAGTTATTTCTTTTGAAAATAAAAATGGATGAACTACGGAACTATGAGTGTTCTCTTTGATAATGTAAAGTTAACCACAACATTGGTACAACGTTGTATAAACGTTATATAATTTTTGGGGAATAATTATATTAATTCTTATCCATATTATTAGGATCAATGCGAATACATACCATTTGTAATTTACTATATCTTTTAGATCAGAGGACTATTTAATTTCATTTTCATGTGTAACGTGTTAAATACGTTGTCAAAACTTTAATTTCCCACGTAACCAAAACACAACCATATAACAACGTTGTGAAAACGTTGTGAGTTAGATGGTATAATCTTTTTCAGTTGTCTCGCACGTGTATTGACAATTTTTTTGTTTCGTATTCACGATATAATTTTGATGTGATCATTTTAAAACGAGACAAATATATCAACCTCAGTATATTTAAACACTGTCAATATGGGATACAGAAGAGATTCTGAATTTGTGTGATGCCCGAAGAGACTTAAACAACACCAGACACAAAACAGGAGCGATGGAGTACCGATAAATAAATCAGAATATCAGGAGAACACATATTGAAGAAAGCAAAAGAAGATTGGATTAGACAAACGTGGACAGACATGGAGAGGAATCTGATAAAGAATAACAGCAAAACGGCATTCCAAATTGTAAAAGACCCCCACCAGACAGAAGCAACCAATAGTGAGTATCATTCAAAACGAAAATGGGAAATGCCTCACAGACGCGAATGAGACTGCAGAAATATGGAAAGAAAGAATTACACTGGACAACAAATTTTTACAAAAGTCATGTTACTGAAATAAAATTAGTCAATTCTTATCAATTTTTATGTGCTGAACACGAATATGACAGTCAAATTGCAAAATTGGCTCTAGTTTTTTTGTAATCTGCAAGAATTAATGTTTACATAGCGAAATGCATTCCAATTGTAAAAGGTCAACTGTAATAGCCTACGTATAAAAAATCAAGTCATTGTCTACATCTTAGGTTTCTTCGCCTGTCTCTTGTACAGCTGTTCGGGAGCATTTCTGAGGAGTGTCCAGCAGTAGTCAGCCAGCATTGTAGTGGACCATTTTCCCTGGTATCTTTGTTCCATTGTTGCGATATCTTGATGAAAACATTCACCGTGTTCATCACTAACAATACCACAGTTGCTAGGAAAGAAATCCAAATGGGAATGAAGGAAGTGAATCTTTAGAGACATATTGCAGCCAAGTTTCTTATACTTCATCAACATGTCTTCTACTAGTTCCTTCTAGTTTTCTGCCCTAACATTTCAGAGGAAGCTTGTAGAAACTAGGCGAAAAGCATTCCGTGCTTGTTTCGCGTCACCTTCCAGCAAGTTGTTGAACCGGTCATCTTTGAAAAGCTCTCGAATCTGAGGACCCACAAAAACTCCCTCTTTAATCTTTGCTTCGCTGAGTCGAGGGAATGTTTCATGCAGGTATCGGAATGCTGGCAAAGTCCGGTCAATGGCTTTCACGAAGTTCTTCATCAAACCTAGTTTGATGTGAAGGGGTGGTAGCAAGATTTTCTGAGCCTCAACCAGAGCTGGGTGTTGGATATTCTTCTCTCCAATGGCTACATTCTGCCTGTGAGTCCATTCCTTCCTCATGTAGTGCATTTTGCTTGCTCGGCTATCCCTTCGCATAAGAAACACATGTATTTTGTATATCCTTGCTGCAGTCCCATTAAAAGGGCAACTACCTTCAAATCACCACAGAGGTGCCAGCTGTACTTGTTATACTCAATGGAATTCAGTAGCTGCCTTAAGTTATCGTATGTATCTTTCATGTGGACAGCATACGCTACTGGAATAGATGGAAGAATGTTTCCATTGTGCAAAAGCACAGTCTTGAGACTCAGTTTCGAAGAGTCCACAAATAGTCTCCATTCTTGTGGGTCATGAGTGATTTTTAAAGCATTCATGAGGCCCTCAATATCGGAACAGAATATCAGATTACTTTCCTTTCTGAAGAAAGGCTCCAATTGCTGGTGGCGCTTTCGATATGCAGTAATTGTGACATCTTCTTCTAGAAGATTCCATTGTTGGAGTCTTGATCCTAGCAATCTGCCTTGTTCTTTGATAAGTCCAAATCACGAATCAGGTCATTTGGTTCTTCCTGTGTTATTCTGTGTGGGGTTGATGATGCACCACAGTGAAAATCTGGATCACTGCATGCTGATGGACCAAGAGAAGAACAGGTCGACTCACCTTTGTCTTCGTCAGATGAATAAAGAGAATATTCTGCTGGAGGTTCTGGAATAGGAAGTCCCTCACCATGTGGAACTGGTCTCAATGCAGACGGAATGTTTGGGTAGACTATTCTCGACTTCTTTCGCTTCGTTATTCCGCCGGAAAGAGGAGGAACCAAGCAGAAGTAACAGTCATTTAGGTGGTTGTTTGGCTCTCTCCACACCATTGGGACTGCAAACGGCATTGATGACCTTTTGCAATTCAACCACTGTGAAAGCTGTGTTGTACATGTAGCACAGCATATATGCGGAGCCCAAGGCTTTTCTTGGTCACCAACCTTGCATCCGAAGTAAAGATGATATGCCTTCTTCACTTGAGAATTGATACTTTTCTTCTGGTTGGCAAATGTCACTTCCCCACAAATATAGCAAAAATTGTCCGCGGTATTAACACACTTTCGATGCATTACTGTTCTTTATTGTACGTAAATGGATAAAATAATAAGTTTTATGTAACAGTGGCTTGAACTGTCTCGCACAACGTCTAAAATATTTTAAATGCTGAACCTATCTGATTGGGCTTTATATAGTACACTGCTTACGTCAGCTTCAGCTGCCGCCTGGCATTAGTATAATAGGCCTACACATGTATAGTACACTGCTGACGTCAACTTACTTCAGCAGCCGCATGGCATTAGTATTGCATTGCATCAGAAAATGATGCAATCAACTGTGGATGATGTGAGCATGATGATATTATGCAATGTTACATCATTATTCCGGATGTTGCTTCAGTCCTACTGGAGAAATTTACACAGTGAAACATAGAAAATGAGGTATATGAATATCTTCAAAACGAGAGCCAATACAAAATTTTCACGGTTATATTCGTGTTCGGCACACCAAAATACTACAGATTAGGGCCTTTTCAAGTCAGTAATGATTTCACTGTTGACCAGTGTTATGCAACCGTCCGTCCACATGATACATCAAAGTGCTTGAAGTTCCAAACTCCACAAATGATGATGATTTCCCCAGTATCAAAAAAGAGGTGCAGTTAGCAAGAAAACCACTGAATAATGGGAAGTCAGCTGGAGTAGACAAAATCTCAGCTGAACGAATCAACAATGGAGGGGATAATCAGTGATCGATCTACTAACACAAATTTGCAAGTACAACTGGCAGACAGATGAATGGACAGCACAGTGTAACCAGACATTGATTATAACCCTCTCTTAAACGACAATCTCCAACTGTACCAAAATTACAGAACTATCAGTTTCATGAGCCATGCTAGCAAGGAGATGATGAAGATCATCTTGAACAGACTGAAACTACAATCAGAAGAAATAATCACCGATGAACAGATAGGGTTCTGGAGTGGAAGAAACACAGCAGAACAAATATATTTCAAAAAGACGTAAATATTTGTCTTAATTCTAAAATGGTGGAGTTTGAGCTAATTATCCAAGAATAAACCTTCTAAATCTAGATTTCACCATGATAGAAGAACCCCTCACTTGCGGAAGAGAGCTCTGGTTGATTCGACAAATAGTTTGATTGAAAATATTAGTGGCGCAAAGAAATAAATGGCAACGATGGTTCGTAGCATGAGCGGGCAACATTGAAAATCACTCGCAACAATGATACACGACCAAGGAGCGGCGACTATTAATTATCTCGACGATTAAATATATATTCTCAAAACGAAATGTATGATATTCATCATTCCCTCTCATGAGTTTATCATCGTCTGGTGCCTTTATTCCTTACCTCTTATTTTCAATATAAATCCATTTTTTAATTAAACGGTCATTACTGAGTAATCGTTATTTGAGATGTTAAGAAGATTTTCTTAATTAACGCAAAGTTTAAAAGATTTATTACATCAAAAGAAAAACGTTATAAATTCAAAAAAAACTTTTGGTGAAAATCAAATCAATTCTTCATGTATAATGATCGACGTCTTCCCCACTGTAGCAAAATCCGAAAGGCACTAGAGCATATGTTGTGCATATGATTCGTCTTTGCAAAGAAGTACACGTTTTTAGCTTTGTAACTCGTTATATTATCAGGTAACAAAGAGTTTGCAGAAATATAATGCATCCCAATATAGACCTCAGCTGATGTCACAATGATTATGAATATTTCTTTGGCAGAATTTGCTATATTTTACCGAAGTGATACTTTCTGCAAGTTGAAGGGTTTTTCTATAAAGGTTAAGTTGTTACCCGTGTTCTTGTTAAATAAATATACCACAAGAGAAACTTTGAAGATGTTGCAATCAGGATCATGTAATAGACAAAGTTGGTTGCACAACAGCTATATAATTTATTGTAGCTTGAACAATATCTAGAGTACGTCTTGACGTCATAAATTAACAGACAACTCTACACCGTCTTCCGGCCTTTCCATTGTATTGTAGGCATACACTTTCGCTAATAAAAACATCCTGGTGTAATCAATGTCAGGGACGAGAGAGGTTGTGCCTAGTTGAAAACGAGTTACATACATGTACATTGACTCCAGAACGCTTCAGCTACATGCAGACCGGTTTATATCAGTAAACGACAAGAATAAAATGTAAATCATTTTTTGTGCTACTGTATTATAGACTTAACCAACAACACAACAGCCCAAATTGATGTAAAGCAGGCTGCATCAAGAACGGTTCATAAGTATGTTTTGGTACTGTGCAAAACTTTCGAGAGGCCGATCCTAAAATGTTGAATATCTCGACAAGATAAACAAATGTCGTCTTTTGTAGATAATTTACCCAGCATAAGTCTTTCTCATTCTGTTCAAACGAGGCAGTAATTTGCAGAAGCCACTAATAATGTATTCATTGAATATAGAAAATTATCGTTTACGCCTCTTCGTTTTTCCGTCGCTGTTGTTTTCTCTGTATTCTTTTACACACACACTAACACACACATATAGAGACATACGTACAAACGTACGTATGCAACTACACACATACATATATACATGTATCTACACATACAAATATACCAATAATACAACTCATATGGTGAATAAAAGTCCTTTCCAGTGCATTTGATCCATCAAGTGATAAAGTGTCAGGGATTGATTAAGATAAATGTAATACACTGAGAGCGAATAGTGGGCATAAGCTGCTCATCGTCACGGATCATTGCCATCTCACCTCTGTCAGCGTGTGTTCGAGTATAAGGCTCGGCCAATATGGGCAGCTGAGAAAGCGTGCCATGTGTTGGTGGTTATTTCAAGGGATTTCACAGGCTCTTCCTCCACCATTCATACTGGTCGCAACCTATATTGTGATGGAAAATGTCGTTAAACCCTACAACAGCAACAAATCATATATAACAGTATTGGTAGGAGAATCGTTAACAACTAGATTAACTCGAAAGTGATTAGCTGCGGTTAAAAGATTTATACCCGTACTAGTTTCGGTCAGACAAAAACTTCAACAGCGACAGGAGTCTTAAACCCGTTACTACAACCACTAAATGGGTTATATATGGAGAAGTAAAAACAGGTGATTTTCTCGAACTTGAAAGAATAGCAAAAAATTAACTAATCAACATAGGAAATTTTACAACATCCTCATGGTCCGGTAAGATTTCAATCTGGTCCGAAAAAAAAACGATGAATAAATAATTACGTAATAAATGTACCGAAGATACTTTAACAAAAGGTTATCCGAAAGATTTTATCGAATTTTATGCTACGAGTTACGAATATAAAAAAAAGAATGTTGGAAACTTGGGCATCAAACATATATTAGAGATATGCAACACTTGATTGATTTACTTACAATTCATGTTATGTAAATTTGTGAGGACCTTATCATAATCTTCTTCTCATTTCATGCTATGAGAAGGAATTACTCATAAGTTAAGGAATGTCAATGTCCATGGTGAAGGAGAGAGAGAGACAGAGAGAGACAAATAAGAGTTCCAGGTCTCTAAAAAGAAGTGTCACTACATCTGTAATGAGATAACACAAATATACCAATAATACAACTCAAAAAACAGTCCTTTCAAGTGCATTGGATCCATCGAGTGATAAAGTTTCTCAGGGATTGATTAAGATAAATGTAATACACTGACATAGAATAGTGGGCATAAAGATCCATCTTTACGGATCATTGCCATCTCACCTCTGTCAACGTGTCATCTCACCTCTGTCAACGTGTGTTCGAGTATAAAAAAATAAAGTTGAAAAATATATAAATATATATAATATAAAAATACAATATATATATATATATATATATATATATATATATATATATATATATATATATATATATATATATATATATATATATAAGCAGCAGAGAGGGTGAGCCGGACAACATTTTTAGACAAGTTTTCACTGAAATCACGCTTAAAAACAATGAAACCAATGACATCAGGCCCCAAATATGTGTGTGAATCATGGATTAGGTCCCAAAAAAAATTATGAAAAAATCAATGAAATTAATGAAATCCTCCATCGATTTTGGGAAAAGGGACTACAACGTCGTTGTCACTCACTAGAGCTTTCAGTTGGGGTTAACCGAATATTTGATCCAGTCCGATACGATATCGTGTTCGAGGGTCATGTAAATTTATTGTTACAAATCCGTGTTGGGTAGACTGAGCATGACTAAAGAAATTTCTAAATTGATTGAAGTCCATATCGGAGCACCATGTCTGCCAAATATTTCGTAGCGTATGTGTATCAACGCCGTTGAATACAGCAAGCATATTACAATTATCTCTAATCACTTTTGGAATCTGAGTGTAGCGTTGAGTGACATAGATCACATCCGTGTTTTTGTGCCTGCCTCGGGAAAATATTCTAGCTGGGTTTTTTTGATTATCTAACATGACATCGTCGTATACAACTAAATTGTTGATACTTCCATCGAGGTCTTCTACTGATGGCGCCTCGTCAATATCGGTTATAAATTCAATAACATCCTCGCCGGCAATCTCTGAAGCGTTTTCATTAAAATCTTTTAGCACTTCATAGCATCGTTGATCATCTACGCTAGGGGCAATTAAATACAACTTATCCCACTTCATCCATCTCATTATTAAATTGAGCAACAATTGCGTCTTGCCGGATCCAGATGGCCCGATTATAATTGCGCGGATAGAGTTTGGTAGCGCTGCATGATGCTTCACTGGTTCTCTTGTTTTAGTCGCTGAAAAATCAATTATATTCATATCTCTATACATAAATTATGGATCTATATTGCGTGAAGTGTAAGGCGCGTACAGGCACAGATGACTTGACGACGATTACAACTAAAAATAACCGATCAGCGCTTTCTGGTAAATGCGTACAATGTAGTACAAACAAATTTAGATTTGTTTCTAAACCCAAGGAACCCAAGGAACCTTTAAAAAAAACGAGGAGGTGATATCGCTGCCAAATTAGCAAAACTCCCTGGAACTCCATGGGCAAAATACCCCGGAAAAAAACACCTTCCAGGGTATAGTTATTGTGGACCGGGAACAAGACTTGATATCAGACTCAATGATCAAAATCAGCCCCGACCCGGTGAGGAACCAATAAACGCTATTGATAAGGCCTGTCACCTTCATGATGTTGCTTATAAAAGCAGCAATTTGCAACACAGGCATCTAGCAGATGTGAAATTAATTAATGCGTTGAATGCCATTCCTGATAAATCCTTCAAAGAAAAACTGGCTTCCTTTTTGATAAAATCGGCTATGAAAAGTAAATTGATGTTAGGTGCTGGTAATTAATAACAACATGGAATCTATTTACTATTCCCCAAGAGGATACTGGAAGGGTAACGCTGCAATCAGTAAACTCGCTAGCGCCGCAAAAGTGAAAAAAACCACTGCGGCTCATTGGTTATCCAAACAGGCACTATGGCAAATTTATCTACCACCGCCTAAACAAATTCAATTCTCGCATTTTGATGTGACCTTTCCTAATGAAGTTCATCAGGCTGATCTATTATTTCTGCCACATGATCGTGGTTACAAATATGCGTTAACTGTAGTTGATATTGCAAGTCGATACAAAGAAGCAGAACCGTTAAAAACAAAATCGGCCACTGAAGTGGCTTCTGCATTTGAAAGGATTTATCGAAGGAGCCCTCTGCACTGGCCAAATCTGTTACAAGTTGACCCGGGCAAGGAATTTCAGGGTGCAGTGTTATCTACAATGAAATATCACAATGTCGCTATCAGACGAGGGCATACTGCACTGCATCGTGATCAGGCCATTGTAGAACGATTTAATCGGATTCTTGCTGAACGGTTATTTGGATATCAATACGCAAAAGAATTCATCCAAGAAAAAAGATCCCGTGAATGGGTTAAAAGGTTACCAGCTGTGATTACTGCACTGAATAACGAGATTACTAGAACCATCAACATGAAACCTATCAACGCGATTAAAAAGAAGTCGATACCTGAAAAACCACAAAAAGATTTTAGCGTTTCCCAACCAATTCTTGGTAGCAATGTCATTGTGAGGTATTTATATGAACTAGGAGAGCTTGAAGGGGATAGAAAAAGGGCTACTGATCCTATTTGGAGCGTCACTACGCATAAGATATCTAGTATAACACGATCTACGGGTAGACCTCCAATCTATAAACTGGATTCAACTGCCCCTCAACGGGGTTTTACTAGACAACAACTACAAGTGATACCCGAGGATACTCAATTGCCACCCCATGGTCTTAACTAGCACCCTTGCGTCTATTGCACTCAAGACAAGTCAACATCACATTATTTCTGACATGACCGAGATTGTTATTTTTTCTGTCTACGGTGAATTGGCGAGGATCCTTATCCGAATACTGCCAACGCATTATACAATTGCAACTCGCGCAGTGATTATTCTGTTGTTTCTTCAAAGTGATTATTAATTCGGCATCAATATCAAATTCTCGTTGTTTTTTTTTTTTGTCCTGTTGTTTGTAACCGGAGAGTTTTTTATCAATAATATCATTATCGTCACCAATGATTTCATCATCGCCAATGATTTCATCATCGCCTGACTCTGTCAGGACAATTCTTCGAAGTTGATTTATTTTTCGTACTCTGGATACTGAAAGATAGACTTAATTTGACCATTCTATGCGATTATCTACCATCCAAACAATTGTATCCGATATAGTCAATCCCTGTGAAGAATGTATCGTCGCTGCGTATCCTAGCGTCCATGGGGATTTATTAGCACGCAATGCATCTTCAACAACATTGATATCAACCAGCACAATATCATTTAATACGAGAATCTGCTTTTCACTCTGTCCTGGAATATCAACTTCGATGTTCTGTTTTCGCGTATCCGATGGCCTATAACAAAGAGGCACTGGAATTGTTGCAAATTTTTGTTTATGCAATTCAAATAACTTCATCTGAAGTGTGTCCCTGACTATTTTTCTACTTGCAATGGTTAAATCATTTGGTCTCCACATTTCCCAAAACTCAATCATGGGAGTTTCCGAAATTATTTCACGGGTTATTTCACACTGGATTCTATCCGGTTGTAATCTAATTAGTTTCTTCAATTCTTTTAATTCATTATCAAGTGATCTATGATCGGTATCAATTTCTTCATAATAGTCTACAAAACCCTTTAGCCATTCATGGGGGGATGCACCGACAAATGGTGGTGGTTGCCCGTGATCACCGCACATGACGATTTTTGTATTCTTCAATAACAACCACTCAAGAAATATTTTTAAGACATCTTCGGACACTGTGTCTATTTCATCCCAAATGATAATTTCAGGAATAAATTTCTCTCCCATGCGCTCAGGAGTCCATTTATCTCCCTTCCATCGGAAAAAGCTTTGATAAGTGCAAGCATTTACCCCTCTCTGTATCATTTCTCTTGCAAGTCTATGAGTTGGTGTTAGCACAATCATTTTTGTGAAATCCGTAGGATTTTTCCCACGGAATAACTCAATTGTCCGGGTTGTTTTTCCTGACCCACCACAGCCGTTTAAATAAACTGTTTTATACAGGCATATTGGATCAGAAATCGGTGGTGCACTAGAAAATTCTGAACACTGATTGCTTTCTAAGTAATTATTTTCAATGGTAACATCTGCTGATTGAATATAATCATGAAGCATTTCTTTCTTAATTCTCCATGTCCCCCATTTCTCGTTGCCAGTAGCCTTAAAATCAGCCATTTTGCTATTTATGTAAAATGAATCAGTAGCAACTCTAACTGCGGTGGTAGGAAATCTATTGATCATTGAAAACAGATTGATAGAAGCATAACCGAGCATAGAAGCTCTTAAGTGTGTGTACTGCGGATGGTATCCATCATTGTAGGTAACAATTGTACCCAATTTGGTTCCATCGGACATAAATGCGTCCTTACGATTGACATATAAGCCCTTATTCGTTAAATCCGCGATTACAAAATCGTATTCAGCATTGTCTATAATCAATCGTGAAGAATATTTCGTATTATCATCTTTGCCACCTTGGGTAAATTTACCGATTATTCTTCGTCCAAGATTTTTTGCTTCATTGTTTCTGATTTCAAATAACTGTTGGGACCAATCCATGATTTGTTGTTCATTAAAATCAGGAAACAGTTTTCGCTCTTCGCTAATTATTTTTTTCTAGATCAGGTTGTGGTGACCAGACTGATTTCTGTGCTCGATAGGATATAATTGCTTCACTGACAATTAATGATTTTAACATCTTACAATCAAGCATATACCGTAATAACACTATTGGCATCCAGTGTTTTTCAGACATGTGTTTACCAATCCAAAGATAACTACACGGATAAAGCCCTTCAGCCATTTCAAATGATACTACACAAGCGAATCCGGTTAAATCGAAATGTGGCAGTGGTCCATTAATAGCAACACGGGTCACTTCGTGTGTAGGGTGTCCAAATCGTTTGAAATATTTCTCACACTCTCCATACCCAAGAAAACTTCCTGGATAACACGCAATCATATCAACGGAAATAACGGTATCAGCGGTGTATTTTGTGTTCCATAATCCTCCATGGCTGTATTCAAGACAGGACAATTTGACATCTGATAAGAACTCACTTCGTGTTGGTTTCCACGCGTTTTTCTTTCTAGCAAAATGTGCTGCAATGGATGGTACTGTGAAACAGTTTGCTAATAATTGATCTTCGATTTCCCCCTCAGAAAACTCACTAGCTAGTTGTTTCATTTGATTCTGCAGTTCTTCAGTACGGTATAATTCTCCGTTAGGTCTTACAAACTGATCAAATCTAAATTCCTCGTCTGAATTACTATGAAATAGCCACGCTGACACAGGATCGTTTTTACTCAAATGGTAAATAGCATCAAATAATTTCTGCTCTGAAAAAAACTCTTCGGTTTGGGATAGATATTTTACGGTTCTATCCCGTGGGAATATTGTTACTGCAGATGACCACGCGTGCGCGTTATGATCAATAATTTCAATGGGTTTTCCTTTTTTTGATTGATATTTCGGTTCTTTTAATACTTCACCGGTGATTGTCCTTACCGATATTGGAAATCTCAATGATGTTTCTAATTTGGTTATATCCTGAATTGTTGCTCCATGCTCTTTTACCGTAAACTCCCACTCGGTTATTTTTTTCGTCTTAGATCAGTTAGTTTATTTCCCCGGGACGCATTTGTGAAGTGTTCTATTATTCGTTCTGCTAGACAATTGAGCCCTGTCGAATATTTCACGGGGGCTAGTTTTGAAATATCAGGTTTTCATTGAGCGGATAGATCCCGTAAACAACTGCTGTGACAGGATAAGATCTTTCGTAGTAGGGTTTATCAATTCCAGTCAAAATTCCCGGTTTTGAATCCTGATTCACGGTGACAGTTTTTTTTCCCCTGAGAATGGGTTCAAATTTATCCCTAATAATCCATTTGCCATTCTCACGGATAATGAATTTGATTCGGAAAAAATGACTTTTTTCCCCAACACGTGAAATGATCACTGCTGCTTTTTCATCAGTCATGGTAGCGTCAACAACACCATCAATTCGAAATGTTGACCAGCAATAAGATGCTCCATCACGCTTGAATTCATTAAAACAGTCTCTGATGGGTTTATCAAGAATTTTATTCTTGGGTGTATTAGAAACTATATCAAGATTGAATTGAGCATCCTTCCATGGTGATCTCATGTTTCCGTCTCTTGGACGTTTGTTACGTTTTTTGGGTCTATCGTGATTAAATCTAGGATTGATTTTCAATAATCTCTTGAACTCTTTCATATTTCCGTCTATTGGGCGTTTTGGACGTTTTTTTGGTCTATCGAGATTAAATCTAGGATTGATTTTCAATAATCTCTTAAACTCTTTCATGTTTCCGTCTCTTGGACGTTTGTTACGTTTGTTTCCGTCTATTGGACGTTTTTTTGGTCTATCGAGATTAAATCTAGGATTGATTTTCAATAATCTCTTAAACTCTTTCATGTTTCCGTCTCTTGGACGTTTTTGACGTTTTTTTGGTCTATCGAGATTAAATCTAGGATTGATTTTCAATAATCTCTTGAACTCTCTATCAGCATTGAATTTAGCATTTTTCGAAGTCAATCTCTTGAACTCCTTCATGCTATACATAAAACAAACATTTAAATGAAAGTTTTATATATAATGAATCACTGCAAATGGCTCATGATGGGAAATGTAACCCCGTGTAACAAATCATGCAGAAAAAATGAATACTGTAGGTATCATATGCAAAGTTTTCGACGTGGAAGTCTTGGTCCGTTACCCTGTATTCGATGTGGGGTTGGGGTCAAGGAAAGATCACAATTGTGTATTGATTGTGGTGGTAGGCGATATAGGGAATTGAAGCGTTATTATGATAAAAGAATAAAAAATGGACAATCCATCAGAAATTATGACCCTGAAAAAGTCTTTGACCCTGATAACGTCACTGACAAAATCATAAGAACTCCGCAAGACTATATCGAAAGATTTTCCAGTGATGTAATTATTGAACCAAACACTGAATTAGACAAACAATAGAATAGTATATATGAACCAAGAATTCAGACCACATCCAGTGATTACAAAATATGAAGCATCCAGTGATGGTACTGTCAGAAACCGTAGACTGAAAAAATCAGTTGGTTTTGTGAATAATCACGGGTACTTGATGTTTACTGTTGGCGGAGGAAAAGAAAAGAAAACTTATCTCAATCATCGTTTCGCATTTGAATGTTTTAATGGATTGATCAAAGATGGTTTTGTTATCGATCACAAGGATTCTAATCCGAAAAACAATTCTTTATCAAATCTGCAAGCTATCACACAGAGTGAGAATTTGAAAAGAGGGGAGACTGGCACTTGCAAAACGGTTGGGAAGAGACCTGTGACATCTTTGAATACAACAACTAATGAAGAAATGATTTTTCAATCAATGAATGAAGCCGGTAAGTATTTCAATATTTGTCGAACTTCAGTACGAAGAGTTGCAGAGGGGATTTATCGATCTGCTATTTCAAAAAAGACGGGGCAAAAAGTTCAATTTAGTTATGTCTAATGCGTCATAATTTCCAATTAGAGATATGTCATTCTTATAGAATAAGGAATTCTGAAAACATGAATAGCATCATAGTTGAAATAGCAAAATTGAAAAATCAGGATATCAAACTATCAGATGGATTAAATCCTGATCAAATTGTGTCTGATTTTCAGGATATAGAATACGGGGTTAGCAATAACAAATATATGCTACCAAAGAAATATGCACTCATCAAAAGAATTCAGAATTCTATTAAAGACTCTCTTTCATTTTCCAGTGACATCAGTGTGTTCGTCCCGTTGTATACTATCGTAGAAGGAATACGAAAAGAATTGGGGTACGAATACGAATTGAAAAAAGAAGTCAACTCTAAAATTAGAAACCTACGAGCATTAATTCAAGAAAATTGATTACCCGACATTGATTGCCCGACCATCATCATTTTTTGATTGCCCGATCATTTATCATTTTTTTTAGCCGACCCTCAAGGGTATGTCAAAAATCGATGGACGATGTGTCAGATTGATCAAAACTAGAATGTTGAAACTCACAGTATTATTTATTTTATATACAATTATGTGACTTTCAACATCATTGATAGAGCCGTTAAAACAATCAAATAACACTTCCATGACCGTATCAAAAATCATCCGACATGTCATTGATGGCGAAACTATCAGTATTATTTTATTTAGATACAATTTTGATACTTTCTCCATCACTGATAGAAGGTGTCTCACGATGAAATAACACTTCCGTGACCGTATCAAAAATCATCCGAGATGTAACAAAAGTGGGAAAAAGTGTTTTACAATTGAAAAATGGTTTCTGATTTCAAATAATGGTCAATGAAGCATTAACAACCCGATTGGCTCGTGAACGACTGGATGCAATCAGGAGATTTGTACCAATTCGTGACACTGTACGGAATAAACTGCAACAACGACAGAGTTTACAAACTGATTTTGCTCTGGGGTCTGAAGAGTTGTTTAAACCAGTAGCCACAGCAACGAAAGGGGTAGAGCGTGCTATACTGGGAGATGATCCTGACGGTAAGAGAAAGGAAGAGGGTCTTATTTCTGTACTTGAAAAACTAGCAGCGAAAACTGAACAAACTGAACAAACTGATCCGAAAAAAACGACTGTTTCTCTGTTGAATAAATTTACTGATCATGCTAAAATAGTAATAAAAAAATTTGAATTATTGAAATCAAAGGATTATCAAGCCTTTGGTAATTTTGCTGCTCAAAGCTATAATTCAAAAAAAGATTTTTTAAAGGACGAGTATAAAAATGATAGAATATCAAGTAATGATTGGTTCGATTATTTGTATAAACTAAATAAAGGGATTGGTCGTTTGAATAAGGATGAGATAGGATACAAGGAATTTCAAAGGGGAATTAGTTATTATAAAAGAGAACAAATAGAAGAGCGACAACGAGAATTAGAAGAACGACGTCAAACACCAACACGTAGACAAACAAGAAGACAAAAAAAACAACAACTACCACCTGATGATGATGATGATTTAGAAGAACGACGTCAAACACCAACACGGAGACAAAAAAAACAACAACTACCACCTGATGATGATGATGATGATTATTATTTACAAGAAACGGGTTTAGAAAAACTAGATGAAGCAGCTGGTTATAGCGGAAGTGGACTGCAAAATCCAAGGATTGGAAACACTTATCCTGATAGTGTTATCAATGATATATCACGATTAGATGCTCTTGTAGGAGGATTCCGAGCTGGAAATAATTCACCGGAAATAATTAATGAAGCAGCTGATATCTGTAGACGGTTATTTGCCGGCGGTATCATGGATATCAAAACCTATCGAGATTTCATTGACGAGTTAGCAAATGGGTATCATAGTGATTAAATAACAATTGAAAACACTATTGTTTTTATAATAATGATCATCCATTACAATCATGATAAACCAACCCCCGTCTATGTAGTTAATTCACGGTTTCCAGTTTATAAGGCATACTATGGAGATGGCCTCGGCAATACCATTTTAGGATTCTTTTCAAGAATGGCCCCAAAAGTGATGCCGTTAGCTAAACAGTTATCAATGAAAGCCATTGATGTTATTCGTGATAAGGGTATTAGTACTGTTGGAGATCTTGCCGGGAAAGCGTTTTCAACTGCGAAGGATAAAATAACATCATTAGTGGGGCGAAAAAAGAAACCGTTACCGTCTACAGAAGAAATGCCTGCAAGTGTTAGTAAAATTATAAATAACGCAGTAGATGAAAAACTAGCGTCGATGGTAAATCAAGGGGACCAAAGCAATATTGCAAACATGATAGCAGGAAGTGGCTTTAAAAAACTACGACGAAAACGCTAGCGTTTTTCACGATGAAATTCTATAGATTTTCACGCTAGCGTTTTTCACGATGAAAATCACGATTTAGAATCTGATAAATAGAATAAAATGTTCAAAAAATCACATGATCCGGCGTTTGATATAGACGCCCCAGTTGGCAAGGATGATTCTGTACGCGATTATCAATATTACGCCTATCATGCCATAGACTCAAATAGTCGAGCAAGAATTGATCTTCAAGTCCATGATACCAGTAAATACTTTTTACCCTGTGAAGCATTTATTGAAGTAGAAGGAGAAATTGTAACAGCTGCTGATACTACTGCTGTACCAGCACCGTATCCAGCTGATACTCAAGTCGGTTTTGTCAATAATGGTATTATGGCGCTATTTGAGAGTGCTAGATATCTCATTGATGGAAAAGAAATTGAGTCCATAGAGCGTGATGTTGATGTGGCTACAACAATAATCGGGTTAGCGAGATATTCCGATGATTATACAAGATCAGCAGGACCCTCTATGATGTTTGCAAAAGATGGTAAGAATACCGCTGGTGGAAATCAATTTGTTGTAAGACGACCAAAAAAACGTGATAATAGTGATTCTGATGTCGAGAATATGATTATAAACAACGACGTTAATTTCAATCTAGGAGCCGCAACACGAAACTCAATGTTGCAAGGAGAGCGTAAATCATTTTCATGCGCGATTCCTCTGCATCACATATTTGGATTCTGTAGAAACGTCAGAAAAGTTATCTACGGGGCGAAGCATACAGTATCGCTTGTACGAAAGGGTGATGATAATGATGCAATTTGGAGAATTCCAGCAAATGCTGCAGCCGCCAATGCTGATGCCGGTAGAGTCGATTTAACAAAAATATCATTGTGGATGCCAGTGTTGACTCCAGCGATCACCGCAGAAGGACGATTACTATCATTTATGGACCAAGGAGGAAAATCATTACTAAGCTGGCTAACCGTGAGTACAGATGTGAAACAATCAAATATCAACGGGTTATTCACTTGGAACCTAGCAGCAAAACAAGGCGTTTCTGCGCCACGTCATATATTTATTGCGTTACAGGATAACACACGAGTTGGCAATCAACAACGAAGTCATATGATATTTGATCAATTAGGTGTGAAAGATGTCTCACTGAGAATAAACGGCCAGCAGGAACCATCTGAGGATATACAACTTAATTACACAGGAAATCATATTGCACGAGTTTATCATCGTCTGTTGTCATTTATGGCACGCGATCAAAATGTGGATACTGGTTTGCAAATATCACAATATGATTTTAAAAATCTGTATCCGATCTATTACTTCTCACTGGAACATCTCGATTTGATGAGACAGTCAGTTGTTGATATACACTTTAGAGCTAATGTGACTCGTGGTGCTATTGCTGATTATAGAGCGGTTGCTGTCATTCTCAGTGATAAATCAATGCTACTCGAAGGTGTTGGTGGAAGAATGAGAGTGGTAGATGCCCCAGTAGAAAATCTTTGAACGATTTTTCTCGATTTTTCATTGAATTAGAATCAATCAATTATATATAATGTCATATAGTGTTATTAGTGTTACGTTAACTCCTGGTCAAATCAAAAAATTGCAATCAGAATCGGCTAAAAAATGTGGAACCACAATCACGTTGAAACCCAACCAAATGACTGGTGGTGCAAATAAATTATCGCTGACAACTCGTCAAATAAAACATTTCAATGATTTACTTGCAGCCAAAAAAGGGGTTCAGATTACTCTCTCTGCGGCTGCTATTAAAAATATGATGAAAACGGGTGGTATATTTCCATTGTTAGCTGCAATACCAGCATTGATTGCAGCAGCAGCCCCAGCGGTGGCTAAAGCAGCGGCGTTAGGAGCCGTTGGTACTGCAGCAGGAATGGCGTTGAAAAAGGCAGCTGGACAAGGATATAAAAAAAAGAGACGATCCGTTCACGGAAAGGGTCTAAGACTACCAGGGACCCCGTATTCATGGTACAGCGGAAAGGGTCTAAGACTACCAGGGACCCCGTATTCATGGTACAGCGGGAGATCCGTTCACGGATCAGGCCTGAGACTACCAGGAACGGTTTATTAATTCAGAAATCTTCAATTTCCGAACCTATGGTTCCAATGTCCAATTTTGATTTAATGGATGCTGCTAAAAAACTAGTGATTACAAATTTCAGAGGTGTTTTTATGAAAGATCAATTACCACATCAACCAAACAAAACTGAAACAGGTATTATTAATCTCGATAACAGCACCGGACCTGGAACTCACTGGGTTGCATACGCTATTGATCCACGTGGGATTGTCTATTTTGATTCATATGGATTAGCCCCACCAAAAGAGTTTATGCGGTATATAAAAACCCTTCCAATGAAGACTTGGTATTCTACGCTACCAACACAACAAATCAATGACCCACCAATATGCGGCAGTGAAGTATTAAATGTCCTTGACGCTATTTCAGCATCTAGAAAACCACCTCATATTGTCGTTAATGACTACACTAGTAATCGCTTTTTAGAGAGAGAAAGAGTTTTACAATAACATGATTGATATTTGGGGAAGACCTCTGAAACCCAAACCCGATGACACTGCAACCCCTGATTCTATCAAGGATATAAAAAAAAAATTAAAGATGAAATCGCTGAGACGTTGAATTTAGTAAATGTTGACCCGAACGAAATAGTTGTATTTCAAGATCGCCAGGGCAAATTGAAATCTAGTAATGTGTCATTGGATGATATTTTAGTTAAACAACGAAACGCAATCGAGAACACCGTTGCGTTATTTTCCGATCAGGGTAAATTGAAAACCAGTAATATTTCTCTGGATGATATTTTGATACGGCAGCGCGACGCCGCTGAAAACTCTATTGCGCTGTATTCCAACGACGGACGACTTAAACCAGGCGCACTTGTGTCTACGATCACAGACACGATTGCCACCCACAACAAGATGATTATCACCAACAACCGCATGATTGCCGACAACGACAACAAGATTACCACCCAAGACAACAAGATTACCACCCAAGACAACAAGATTACCACCCACAGCCGTGAGCTGGATGATCATATACGAAGTTATAATGCTTTTCGTAGAAATATCATTGATACATTTATTGGAACCCCGTTAGATAAAATTGAAATAAAACTCCCTGATATTAAAAAATCCATCGATGAGACGAAAACTTTCATCGAAGGCATCAAAGGGGATGCAACGAGGATGATAACAGCCATTGAAAAAACAAAAATTCCTCATGAGAAAACCAACAACGTAGTATACACGATCCAACACGGATCATTTGAGTGGACACCTACAAACAACAAATTAGATATCACTGCAACCGTTAAGGGTATTTATCGATTAACACTAGTAACACCATTATCTCAATTTAATATTTCATCGTCCAGTTCATCCGGGGTCAATAATACGATTTCAACGATCATCGACAAGAATACAACTGAAAAGTTTACAATCACATCTACTGATAAAAATTTGGTTAGGGTCTCAACAACGTGGTATGTGGAATTCGTAGCGGATTTAAGTAAATCGTAATTGAAAACGATAGCGTATTTAAAATAAAAAATGATTTCATCATCGCAATATCGCTATGATCAGGTCAGAGAGTATCAAACTAGACTCAAAACCTTGTCTGAGGAGTATGCAATGAAAATTAAAAAATATCGCAGGAGAATTACCGCAATTGATGTTACTGTGTATTCAGTGAGTGGTGTAATCACCGGAGCCGGTATTATACTGTCTTCAGTGACAATGATGGCCCCGATAGCTGTTCCAATTTGCATTTCTGCGGCAACAACAATCGCTGGAATAATTTCAATAATCACAAAAAAAATATCCTCATGCAGCCAACGGAAACTACAAGACTACATAATTCAATTTCATGTTGTGTCCACTGCATACTCGCAATTATCCTCATTGATATCGTCATCGCTCGATGATACAATTATATCAGAGAGAGAGTTTTCAGCGATGGTAGATATATATGATTCTGCGATGTCAAAATTAGAAATACAAAAACATGAGTATAATAACAATGACAACACAGATGGAATTACTTCAACAAATAGTGGAGAACACAAACCCAGTACAAACAAGCATGATCTCAATAACCTCAACGAATCCAGAATTCAGTGTGAATTTCCCCTCTCCGGTCCCAGTGAAGGAGATAGCGCTAGCAAAATTACGAGTATACCACAGTTGGCCAAATATTAGGTCAAAATCATTTGGTGGTCAACAACCGGATAATTCCCTGGTATTTGCAAATAAGAATAAACCCGACGGTACCCCAGACTGGAATGTTGTTTCCATACCAACCGGATCATATCAAATTGAACAAATCAATGATGAATTCGCGCGTAGAATTAAATCGATTACTGGAAAAGAATCAAAAATAGCTATAACAGTTCATGTGCCGACACTATCATCTGCCATTGAAATAAGCACAGAGGGTTATGTCGTAGATATCTATCAAAGTTCTATAAGAACCGTACTAGGATGGCCTGAAATAACACCAGGGGGGAAAACCGTTGATTTACCAGAACCTCAAAAAACCGATTATATCACCGACAGAATAAAACCTGATAATCCAATAAAAAGCTATAGCGATTATGACAAATTGAATTTTTTCACTGAATTAGATGAGGGAGGGGAGAAATACAACATAACTCGACAGGATAAAATCACTGAAAATTTCACAGCGTTCAATAACGATATTTCACTGTTGTTAATATCCCTTAAATCCGGTACTCTCACCCGAGATGAATTTATCAGCGTCATAGAAACATGTAACAGAATCCTCAGTGACATGGAAACATTCCATTCACTAATCATGCGAGAGGTATCCATTGCCAACACTAACACGAAAATAAAATTTGCGATGAAATATATAAGCTTAAAAAATATGTCCGAATTCCATCTACCAGGATATAATATCTTAGAACTACAAAAATCTCTCAGTGATGCCATCGATGTCGGTTTTAAAATAATTCATGATACGTGGCAAAAAACAGCATCACCGGAAATAAAAAAAATCCTCAAACATAATAATGACCCAGATGGTGGTGGCAGGCATATTGCTCCGTTCAATGTGAATATTTCAACGGTGATTGCGCTCAATTTAGTATGTGATGTGATCGAAGGAAGCTATCAAATAAATTTAGAACGATCAAATCAAGCGCAGCAAGGATATATTTTGTATTCATTTGCACCAACAGCCCCTCCAGGGTTTTTAATAATTGAGTCCCCGGTGAATCCAGTCTATATGCGATGTCATAATAATTCATTAACCAGAATTAATTTCAAACTCACTGACCAATCTAATAATCTGATTGATTTACAAGAAGAGGTTTTACAAATTAGTCTGTTTGTAAAATCGTAGTGATTTTCGTCGTAGTGATTTACATGACCCTCGAACACGATATCGTATCGGACTGGATCAAATATTCGGTTAACCCCAACTGAAAGCTCTAGTGAGTGACAACGACGTTGTAGTCCCTTTTCCCAAAATCGATGGAGGATTTCATTAATTTCATTGATTTTTTCATAATTTTTTTTTGGACCTAATCCATGATTCACACACATATTTGGGGCCTGATGTCATTGGTTTCATTGTTTTAAAGCGTGATTTCAGTGAAAACTTGTCTAAAAATGTTGTCCGGCTCACCCTCTCTGATATTTGATATATATATATATATATATATATATATATATATATATATATATATATATATATATATATATATATATATATATATATATATATATATATATATATATATATATATATCTATATATAACATATATAAGAAGAAATGCAACACTGGATTGATTTACTTACAATTCATGGTATGTAAATTTGTGAGGACCTTATCGTAATCTTCTTCTCATTTCTTGCTATGAGAAGAAATTACTCATACGTTAAGGAATGTAACAGCAGAGGGGGTGGACAGAACAACTTTTTAGGCGTCGACGAGGATTCCTTCTCGTAAATATTTACTAGAAAGGTCTATTTGACAAATTGAGGCTCCCTAGTAAATATATAATAGAAAAGTCGATTTTGTTCCTTGTAGGGGTCCAATGGCAAAACAAAGACACCATTGTCGTTGGATTGGAATCTACCCTCTCTGCTGCTATGGGTTAACAATTCTTTTACGAGATCCAGTAAACGATTTTAACCGAATATTTTATCAAGTCCGATACGATTTCGCGTCCGAGGATCTGATAAATTTATCGTCACAAATCCGTGTGCAGTTGACTGAGCGTGACTAAATAAATTTCTAAATCGATTATGATCCATATCACCGCAGCACCAAGTTTGCCAAATATTTCGTAGCATATGAGTATCAACTCCGTTAAACACGCACAACACATTGCAGTTATCTCTGATCACCTTCGGAATTTGTGCATATATTTGAGTGACATATATCACATCAGTGCTTTTATGCCTGCCTCTGGAAAATATCCTAGCGGGATTCTTGTGATTGTCTAACATGATATCGTCGTATACGACTAAATTATTAATATCTCCATTAATATCATCAATGCTCGGTGCTTCATCGATATCGGTTATAAACTCAATAATACCCTCGCCGGATTCTTCTACCGATTTGTCGTTAAAAACTTTTAACACATTGTAACATCGCTGATCGTCTACACTAGGAGCTATCAAATACAACTTGTCCCATTTCATCCTTGTTGTTATTAAATTAAGTAACAACTGTGTTTTGCCACTTCCAGATGGTCCGATTATAATCATTCTAATTGAATTCGGCAACATCGCATGGTGTTTAATAGGTTCCCGTCGTCGGGTAGCTGAATAATCAATTACATTCATGTTATTATAAATATATTATGGATATATATTGTGTGAAATGTAAGGCGCGTACTGGCACAGATGACTTGACGACGATTACAACTAAAAATAACAGATCAGCACTTTCTGGTAAGTGTGTACAATGTAGTACAAATAAATTTAGCTTTGTTTCCCTTGATAAAATCAACAATTTAAAAAAACGAGGAGGTGATATTGCAGCCAAGCTAATTAAACTCCCGGGATCACCATGGGCGAAGTATCCAGGAGAAAAACACCTTCCAGGGTATAGTTATTGCGGACCCGGGACTAGACTCGATATCAGACTCGATGATCATAACCAACCTCGACGTGGTGAAGAACCAATAAACGCCATTGATAAAGTGTAATTATTAATTCAGCATCAATATCGTATTCTCTATTATTTTTTTTATCCTGCTGTTTATAACCAGAAAGTTATTTTCTTATTATGTCATGGCTGACAATATCACTTATTGTAGTGTCGTTATCATCTAAAACAACTCTTCGAGGTTGATTTATTCTTCGTACTCTGGACACTGCGATATAGACTAAATTTGACCACTCGATGTGATTATCCTCCATCCAAACAATTGTATCTGATATAGTCAATCCCTGTGAAGGATGTATCGTCGCTGCGTATCCTAGGTTCCATGGGGATTTATCAGCGCGCAATGCATTTCGACGACACTGATATCAACCAGCACAATATCATTTAACACTAAATTCTGCTTTTCACGCTGTCCTGGAATATCAACTTCAACATTCTGTTTTCGTGTATCCGAAGTTCTGTAACACAACGGTACTGGTAGTGTTGTAAATTTACCTTTATGCAATTCAAATAACTTCATCTGAAGTGTGTCTCTGACTATCTTTATACTCGCCACTATCAAATCGGTTGGTCTCCACGCTTCCCAGAAATCTTTTAATGGTGTTTCCGAAATTTATTTACGCGCTATTTCACATTGGATTCTATCCGGTTGTAATCTAATTAGTTTCTTAAACTCGCGTAAGTGTTCATCATGTGCTCTATGATCAGTATTAACTTCTTCATAATAGTCCACAAAATTCTTTAGCCAATCATGTGGGGATAAACCAACAAATGGTGGTGGTTGGCCAAGAACGCCGCACGTTATTACTTTTGTGTTCGCGTGCAATAACCACTCGAGAAATTTTTTTAATACATCTAACGATACCGTGCATATCACACCCAGATCATCACCGGTGGAATAAATTTCTCACCCAGTGGTTCAGGAGTCCATTTATCGGCTTTCATCGAAAGAAACTATGATAAGTATAAGCATTTACCCCTCGTTGTTTCATCTCTCTGGCGAGTCTGTGGGTTGGTGTTAACACAATCATATTTGATTTGGAAACACTAGCGTTTCTACGAAATAACTCAATCGCACGAGTTGTTTTTCCTGACCCGCCACAGCCGTTGTTGTTTTCGTTGTTCGGTGAGTCTACATTGGGTTGTGGGAACCAGACTTCAGTCTGAGGTCGATATGATATAATCGCTTCACTGACAATTAACGATATCAGCATTCTACGATCAATCATATATCGTAACAGCACTATTGGCATCCAGTGTTTTTCAGATATATGTCTACCTATCCAAATATAACAGCACGGATGAAGTCCTGAAGCCAATTCAAATGATACCACACGAGCGAAACCGGTTAAATCAAAATCAGGCAGAGGTCCATTAATATCAACACGTGCCATCTCGTGTGTGGGATGTCCAAATCGTTTAAAGTGTTCAGCGCATTCTCCGTACCCGAGAAAACTCGCCGGATAACACGCGACCATATCAACTGAAATAATACTTTCACGATCGTATTTTGTATTCCATAATGCCGCTTGATATGACATCTGATAGAAATTCACCTCGCGTTGGTTTCCATGTGTTTCTCTTTCTCGCAAAATGAGCTGCAACCGACGGAATTGTAAAACAGTTTGTTAGTAATTGTTCGTCGTCGAAACTCTTCGAGAAACTACTAGCTAGTTTTTTTCATTGCCTGTTGAAGGGCAACAGTGCGGTATAATTCTGCATTGGGTCTTACAAATTGATCAAATCCACCCTCGGGATTTTCAGCGATGTGAAGTAACCACACTGACACAGGATCGTTTTTATTCAACTTGTGAATAAAATCAAATAGTTTCTCTTCTCCCAAGAATTTCTCGGGTATATATTTTATTGTTCTATCCCGTGGAAATATTGTTACTGCAGATGTCCACGCGTGTTCATTATGGTCAATACTTTTGATTGGAGTTCCTCTCGATTTATATTTCGGTTCGTATAATATCTCGCCTGTTATCGTCGCTACCGATATTGGGAATTTTAGTATTCGTTCTAACTCTGCCACATTTTGAAATGTCGCCCCACGCTGTTTCACTGTTAACCCCCAATCGGTTATTTTTTTACTTGTTAGATCAGTCAGTTTATTTCCACGCAGCGCATTTGTGAAGTGTTCTAATATTCGTTCTGCCACACAATTTATTTTTGATAGTTTCATCGGTGCTAGAGTTTCAATACTGGGTTTATCATTTAACGGATATATCCCATAAACAACTGCTGTTACAGGATAAGATCTCTCGTAGTATGGTTTGTCAATTCCAGTCAGAATTCCTGGTTTGGAATCTTGACTCACAGTGACAGTTCTTTTATCCTTCAAGATGGGTTCAAATTTATCCCAAATAATCCAATCTCCCGTGTCTGAACGGATAATGAATTTTATTCTAAAAAAATACCTTTTCCGCGTAAGATGCGAGATTATCACTGCTGCCTTTTTATCATTCATGGATGCATCAACAGTACCATCAATTCGAAATGTTGAGCAACAATAAGAAGCTCCATCGTGTTTGAATTCATTAAAACAATCACGAATTTTAGTTATCATGGTTCTTTCACGAATTTTACTCTTTGGTGTATCAGAGACTCTATCGAGATTGAATTTAGCATTTTTCCAAGGCGTAATTTTCGATGATCTCTCGAACTCCTTCATATTATAATTAAAACAAGTATTTAAATAGAGAATTTATTGTGTAATGAATCATTCCAAATAGCTAATGATTGGATCGGTAGCCCCTTGTAACAAATAATGCAAAAAGGATTTATGTGGGTATCGTATGCAAAGCGTTCGCAACGGGAGTTATGGGCCTTTACCCTGCATACGATGTGGGGTAGGGGTTAAAGAATATCACAATTGTGTCTCAGCTCTGGTGGTAAGAGATACAGAGAGATGAAGCCTTATTATGATAAGAAAATCAAAGATTCCATCAATGACACTACCTCTGACACCCCAAAACTACATTAATAGATTTCCAAGTAATAACAAAATTCAACCAAACAATGAATTAGACAAACAATAGTATAGTATATAATGAACCAAGAATTCAGACCACATCCTGTGATTGCAAACTATGAGGCATCTAGTGATGGTATTATCAGAAACCGTAGACTGAAGAAGCCAGTTGGGTTGAATAATGGTGTGGGGTTTTTGATGTTTTGCGTTGGGAAGTAGTAATATTACTGCCATCGTTTCGTGTATGAATGTTATAACGGATTGTTCAAGGATGGTCTTGTTATCGATCACATTGATTCCAATCCGCATAATAACAAATTGGATAATCTAGAAGCTGTTACACAGAGTGAAAATTGAAAACGAGGATTAACTGGTACTTATAAATCAATTGGGAAAAGACCCGTAAAATCTTTTAATACAACAACTAACGAACAAATTGTATTCAAATCAATGTATGAAACCGGTAGATGCTTTGATATTTGTAGATCCTCGGTACAACATGTTGCAGAGAATATAACCAAGACGGCGATTTCAAAAAGAAATGGACAAAAAATTCGATTTTCGTAGGTCTAATCGTGTTTTATACTACTCGTTATTAAGGAGGATAACTCGTTTGAGTATATTTACGACCTATGAAGCGTTATAGATCTCAATGGGTTTTTCCGATTATTTCTCAGTGGAAAAATAATATATTTTGCAAGAAAACGAATAAAATATGTACTGTTTTACTAATATTTTTTTTTTTTAAATTCTTTTTTTAAATATTCGTCGTTCGTGGTTTTGTAATCGATCCATTGACGTCATACATCACACCTGTTTCGTTATTGATTTTATTAGCTTACATATATATTATATTCAAAATATATGCTTGTATATAAGAACCGTTAGCTCAATCGGTAACGTGTGCCGTACTAGCTGTCAAGGTTCGAAACTCGTAATAGGCATTATTGCCAACGATGCCGACAGATGGTTTAAATTGGGGGTGGGCACCTCCGAAATTCAAATTGCAACGGTATATACCAACCACATCACACCGTGTTGTGAATAATTTTTCATTCAACCCAGGGTGATTTTGTAGGAGGTAATGTGGTTGCAATTTGAATGTAGGAGTCATCATTCAATATCATTGTATATATCCATTCATTCATTGTTATATGTCGTATTATCCCCTGTGCTGTCCCTTATCATTCATTCATTGTATATACCATCCATTCATTGTATATACCATCCATTCATTCATTATACAACTGCCATTTGGAGTTGTATTGTATATATAAATGTACTGTCCTATATAATCTATTGCTTGCGCTGTAGATTCACTAAACATACCCTCTTGTGATTCTAATCCGTTATTTGACGAGTTAGATTCACTCTTAGGGGAATATGTTTCGTGATAAATGGGCTGTCCCTATACAATTGCCAAAGCACTCGAATGGAATTGTATAATCATTCATTGACATCATTCATTGGATATATCCATCCTTTATGTATGCCTAGAAACTACCCAAAACCGTAGTAATGGCATTGTGCTGTCCTTAACATGTATGCCTAGAAACTACCCAAAACAGTAGTAATGGCACTGTACTGTCCTTAACATTTTTGTTCTGTCTAAAAAACGGGTCAAAATAGACCCCAATTTTTTTTTGTTTGTATTAGAAATATGTATTATCATATATGAATTCTGAAAATATGAATAGGATTAAAGCTGAAATTTCAAAATTGAAAAAAACAAGATATTATATTATCTGACAATTTAAACCCTGACTTTAAAGATATAGATTACGGTATTGTTACTAACAAATATATGCTGCCAAAGAAGTATGCGCTGATAACAAAAATTCAGAACTCTATTAAGGACTCTTGCATTTTATAGTGACGTACGTGTGTTTGTCCCGTTATTTACTATCGTAGAATGAATAAGAAAAGAATCGGGCCGAGATTAGGAATTGAAAAAGGATGTCAATTATAAGATTAGAACTAACGATTTGACAGTATACCGCGTTAGTATAAATACATCACTCTTGCAAATACAATGGAAGGTATATAATTGATCAAACAACACGGAAATAAATTAACTGAAAAATATTTTAGTGAGTGTTTTTTTTTACTTGTCTATCTGATTCGGGTTAAAACGTAAAAATCATTTGATGGTGACAAAATCAATACATCGTTCATTAATTGGAAATTGCTTTACTGTTTCAGTAATGGTCAACGAAGCTTTAACAACTAGATTGGCTAGTTAAAGATTAGATTCAATTAAGAGATTTATACCAATCCGCGACTCTGTGAGGAATAAACTACAAGATAGACAGATTTTACAAACGGAATTTGCTGCGGGATCTGAAGAGTTGTTTAAACCAATAACCACAGCAACGAAAGGGGTAGAGCGAGCTATATGGGGGGATGACCCCGACACGGGGGGAAAAAGAAAAAAAAAGTCTCTTATTGGTGAACTTCAAAAATAGCAACGGAAACTGAAAAAAAAAAAACATCAGTGTTGTTAACAAAACCTTCTCCTCTTCCTCCTAGTCCAAAATACTAGTGTTTCTTTAGTGGATAAATTTACAGAGACTGCTAAAACACTAATAAACAAACAGAATTATCACGATTTAAGCGATTTTGCTATTGACAGCTATAATTCAAGGGGGGGAATTTTTAGCGGGTGAGTATAAAGACGATCCAATATCACCCGATGAATGGGCTAATGCGTTGTATAAAATAAATACTGGGGGTTTAGATAAAAGGTTGAAGGAGTATAGAGTCTTCAAAAAAGAATTTGATTATCATAGAAAACAAGAACGACAACAAGAAAGAAAGCGCCAAACACCAACACCAAAACGAAAAAAACAAAAAGAACCGAAATTGGATGATGATGATCCTTTTTGGCCTTTTACAAAATGATGATGATGCACAGGGTACAACCAGGGAGGGATTTTCTGGGAGTGGAATTTCAGGTAGTGGTCTAGTTAGTTGTCCTGGTAATGTTCTTGGTGATATAGCACGATTAGAAGTTCTCATCGGAGGAAAAAGAGCTGGAAAAAACTCGCCTGAAATAATTAATGAAGCAGTTGATATCTGCGTGCGGTTATTTCAAGGCGGTATCATGAGCATTGATGTATATCGAGATGTCATTGATGAGTTAGTGGAAAATCCTACGGATGGTTATCACAGCTTCTAAGTCATCGCATTAGATAAATATCTTTTAAATAAGATGATCATACACTACAACCATGATAAACCAACCAGCGTCTATGTAGTAAACTCGCGGTTTCCAGTTTCTAGCGCGTACTATGGTGATGGTCTCGGTGATACAATTGCAGGGTTATTTGCAAGAATGGCTCCAAAAGTAGCGCCGCTAGCAAAACAATTATCAATGAAAGCTATTGATGCTATTCATGATAAGGGTATTAGCGCTGTTGGAGATGCTGCCGGAAAAAACATTTTCAGCTGCGAAGGATAAACTAATAGCGCTAGTTCGACGGCGAAGGAAACCACCATTGACCACTCCGTCGTTACCGTTACCATCTACAGGGGAAATTTCCGCGAGTGTTAGTAAAATAATAAATAACGCAGTGGATCAGAAACTAGCGTCGCTGGTGACAAACGCCCAAGATAATATAACCGCAAATATGATAGCGGGAAGTGGTTTAAGACCACGACGAGGTCGTCGATGTCGATGATTTAGATCAATGAATATATAATAAAATGTTCAAACGATCAACTGATCCAGCGTTTGATATGGACGCCCCAGTGCGTAAGGATGATTATGTAAGAGATTATCAGTTTTATGAATATCACGCAATACAACCAAATCTTCGATCAAGAATCGAACTTCAGGTTCATGATACTAGTACATACTTTCTACCGTGTGAAGCGTTTATCGAAGTAGAAGGAGAACTTGTAACAGATGTTGTACCAAATACACCATACGCAGATAACCCAATTATCCGAATGGGTTTTGTCAATAATGGGATTATGGCGTTATTTACTAGCGCTAGATATCTCATTGACGGAAAGGAAATTGAAACCATTGAGATGATGTTGATGTTGCTACAAGAATAATAGGGTTAGCGAGATACTCCGACGATTATACAAGATCGGCGGGTCCATCTATGATGTTTGCTAAGGATATTACTGATCACCCTAATCACTCTTCGTATATTAAAATACGAACACCGCAAGATACTGCATCTGATCCACAACCAGTTGATGTTTCTTATGAACACAGAGTTAGAACAGGGGCTGCGTTTGCTATTGTCGAAAGCGCTAATCCCGATTACAATTTAGGACATGCAACGCTCAAAGCAATGCTACAAGGAAAGCGTCCACGATTTTCATGCGCGATTCCACTGCATCATATATTCGGATTCTGCAGAAATGTCCGAAAAGTCATCTTTGGAGCAAAGCATGCGGTAGTACTCGTGCGAAAGGGTACTGATAATGATGCAATCTGGCGTGGTAATGAAGCTGGTCTTGTTGCCGGTAAAGTTATTTTATCAAAACTATCGCTATGGATGCCAGTAATGACTCCATCAATTACTACGGAGGAGCGATTACTATCATGTATGAACCAAGGAGGAAAATCGTTGATAAGTTGGTTATCGGTAAGTACAGATACTATAAATTCTAATATTAATGGTACATTTACATGGCACCCGGCAGCGCGACAGGGTATTTTAGCTCCGCGTCATATATTTATTGCGCTACAGGATAGAACGCGATTAGATAATCAAACACGTAGCCATATGATATTTGATAAATTAGTCGTTACTGAAATCTCGTTGAGAATAAACGGCCAACAGGAACCATCCGAGGATATACAACTTGATTACGACAACAATCATAGTGCACGCGTGTATCACAGGTTGTTGACATATATGGCACGCGATCAAAATGTTGATACTGGTCTGCAAATATCACAATATGATTTTAAAAATTTATATCCGATCTATTACATTTCGCTAGAACATCTTGATTTAACAAGACAGTCCATCGTTGATATACACTTTAGAGCCCGTGTAAACCCTGCTGGTGGTGTTAATTATAGAGCCGTTGCTGTCATTCTCAATGATAAATCAATGCTACTCGAAGGTGTTGGTGGACGAATGAGAATGATAGATGCACCATTGGAAAACATGTAACAATTAGATCAATCTGTTATTATATAATGAAATACAGTTATATTAGTGTTGCGTTAACTCCAGGTCAACTCACGAAATTGCAATCGGAATCAGCTAAAAAATGCGGAACCACAATAACACTGAAACCCAATCAGATGACTGGCGGTCAGAATAAATTGTCGCTGACAACTCGTCAAGTAAAACACTTCAATGATGCGTTCAAAGATAAAAAAGGCGTTCAGATCACTCTCTCTGCAGCCGCGATCAGCGACATGAAAAAATCAGGTGGTATATTTCCGTTGTTAGCTGCGTTACCAGCATTAATTGCGGCAGCGGCCCCAGCGGTGGCTAAAGTGGCGGCATTAGGAGCCGTTGGTACCTCGGCAGGAATGGCATTAAAGAAAGCAGCTGGGAGCAGGTATAAAAAGGGAAAGGGTCTAAGACTACCAGGATACTACCATGTATTCATGGTACAGCGGAAAAGGCCTGAGAATCCCAGGAACGTTTTACTAGTTGGAGAGTCTTTGACTGAGGAACCTATGATACCCATGTCCAATTTTGATTTACTCGATGCTGGTAAAAAACAAGCAATAAAAACTTCAGAGGTGTATTTATGAAAGATCAATTGCCAGCACAACCAAACAGCGCCGAAACCGGTATTATTAATCTCGATAACAGCACCGGACCCGGTTCCCACTGGGTTGCATACGCGATTGATCCACGTGTAATCGTTTATTTCGATTCATATGGATTAGCGCCACCGAAGGAGTTCATGCGTTATATAAACCGCGTAAAATCTCCTCTTTGGTATTCTACGCTACCAACACAACACATGAATGATCCACCAATATGCGGCAGCTAAGTATTAAATGTCCTTGACGCTATTTCAACATCTGGAAAACCACCTCATGTTCTCGTAAATGAATATTCTACTAATTACTTTTAGAGAGAGATTATATAAAATAACATGATTGATATTTGAGGGAGATCTATATCAGCGCTAAGAAACCAACCACAGAAATGTCTGAAACCGGTGATATAAAAAAATAATCAAAGATGAAATAGCTGAGACGTTGAACTTAGCAAGTGTTGATCCCAATGAAATAGTTGTATTTCAAGATCGTCATGGTAAATTGAAAACTAGTAATTTTTCCCAGGATGATATTTTAGTTAAACAACGAGACGCAACCGAGAACACCGTTGCGTTATTTTCCGATCAGGGTAAACTAAAACCCGTCATACTCGTTTCGACGATTACAGATAAATTAAAAACTCTCAACGATGAGTTAAAATTCATACTAAGTTTTTTGGTGATCCAGCGACAACATCACCGAATTTATCATTAATAAAAATATCTATGGACAATATAAAGACTGTCAATGACGAATTAAAATCAATTATGGTTTTCTTCAGCGAACCAGCGGTGATATCACCGAAGATCACAGAAATAAAATCTTCTACGTTGGAACTATCATCACTTCAATCTAGAATTGAAGAATACGTAAAACAGTTTTCAGTTTTTCGTAAAAATATTATTGATAAATTTATTGGAATTACGTTGGATAAAATTGACATAAAACTCCCGGATATTAAAAAATCCATCGATGAGACCAAACACTTCATCGAGGCAACCAAAAATGATTTTTCGAGGATGATAACAATCATTGAAAAAACAAAAATTCCTCATGAGGAAACCAATAACGTAGTATACACGATCCAACACGGATCATTTGCTTGGACTCCTACAGATAATATACTAAGTATCACAGCGACCGTCAAAGGTATTTATCGATTAAAACTAGTAACACCGACTCAGTTTAATATATCATCGTCGAGTTCATCTGGGGTCAATAGTACGATATCAACAATCATCGAAAAGGATACAACCGAACAGTTCACGATAACAACGAATGATAATAATCTAGCTAGGGTTTCAGTATCATGGTATGTGGAATTCGTAGCGGATTTAAGCAAACAATTAAATTGAAATCGTAAACTGATTTAAAAATAAAATGACATCACTGACGATACCTTCAGTATCTCAATATCGCTATGATCAGGCCAGAGAGTTTCAGACTAAACTCAAAACTCTCACTGAGGAGTATCAAACAAAAATAGAAAAAATACCGACGAAGAATTACCGCGGTTGATGTTCCCGTGTACTCAGTAAGTGGTGTAATCACCGGAGCTGGTATAATACTATCCTCGGTGATAATGATTGCTCCGATAGCTGTTCCAATTTGTATATCAGCGCCGACAACAGTCGCGGGAATAATTTCAATAATAACAAAAAAAATATCATCATGCAGCCAGAGTAAACTGCAAGACTATATAATTAAATTTCATGTTGTATCAACCGCGTACTCGCAATTGTCCTCGTTGATATCGTCGTCGCTGGATGATACATTCATATCAGACAGTGAGTTCTTAGCGATGGTAAGTATTCATGATTCCGCGATATAAAACTTAGAATTACAACATGAATATAATAACAATGATAACACCGGAGGAATTACTTCAACGAATAGTGGAGAACACAAACCCAGTACAAACCATCATGATCTCAATAACATCAACCAATCCTCAATTCAGTGTGAATTTTCCTATTCCGATTCCCGTGAAGGAGATCGCGCTAACAAAACTACAATTGTACCTTAGTTGGCCTAATATTAGATCAATAGAATTTGGCGGTCAACAACCGAATAATTCTTTAGTGTTCGCGAATAAAAATCGTGAAGATGGAACACCAGACTGGAACGTTGTTTCAATACCAACCGGATCATACAAAATTGAACAAATCAATGCTGAATTACAACGCAGAATAAAATCCATTGCTGGAGCAGAATCTAAAATCGCTATAACAGTCCACGAGCCGACACTATCATCTGCCATTGAGATAAACTCACCTAGTTATGTCGTAGATATATATCAGAGTTCTATAAGAACAATACTGGGGTGGCCTGAAATCCCACCTCGACAAGTTAACATACCACCTGAACCGAAAAGATCTGATTATGTCACAGACAGGATAAAAACCAATAATCCAGTAAAAAGCTATAGAGAATACAATAAATTAAAATTTTTTTTGCAAATGATAGAACATCCCACTAATAGAAGATTCTACTTATTTCTACAGAATGAAACCGTTAAAAATTTCACAGCGTTCAATAACGATATTTCGTTGTTGTTAATATCCCTTAAATTTGGCACTCTCACCCGAGATGAATTTATCAGCGTTGTAGAAACATGTAACAAAATCATCAATGACATGGAAACATTTCATTCGCAAATTATTCAAGAAATATTAGGTGACAGTCATCCTAAAACGAGAACGGAGATTACGACAGAGTATAATATTCGCGTAGAAGATATTCCCACGCTCAAACTACACGGACATAATATATCAGAAGAACAAAAATCTCTCAATGATGCCATCGATGAAGGTTTAAAAAAATCCATGACGCCTGGAAAAAATTAACAGAACAAGAAACAACAATCCTCAAACATAATAATGACCCAGACGGAGGCGGCAGACATATCGCTCCGTTCAACGTGAATATGTCCTCGGTGATTGCATTGAATTTAATATGTGATGTAATTGAAGTAAGCTATCAAATTAATCTCGAACGATCAAATCAAGCTCAGCAGGGATATATTTTATATTCATTTGCACCAACAGCTCCACCCGGATTTCTAATAATTGAGTCTCCGGTTAATCCAGTCTATATGCGATGTCATAATAATTCGCTAACGAGAATTAATTTCAGATTCACTGATCAGTCCAATAATCTAATTGATTTTACAAGGTGAAGTTTTACAAATTTGTTTGTTCGTGAAATCCTAAATGATTTTCATTATTAACACATAGCAGCAGAGGGGGTGGATTCCAGTGACAATGGCGTCTTTTTTTGCCATTGGACCCTTACAAGGAACGAAATCGACCTTTCTATTATATATTTACTAGGAAGCCTCAATTTGTCAGATAGACCTTTCTAGTAAATATTTACGAGAAGGAAGCCTCGTCGACGCCTATAAAGTTGTTCTGTCCACCCCCTCTTCTGCTAATGTTAATGTCCATGGTGAGAGAGAAACATAGAGACACAGAGAGATAGAGAGAAATACGAGTTCCAGCTCTCTAAAAAGAAGTGTCGCTACATCTGTAATGAGAGAATACAAATATACCAATAATACAACTCAAAAGGCGAAAAGCAGTCCTTTCAAGTGCATTGGATCCATCGAGTGATAAAGTTTGTCAGGGATTGATTAAGATAAATGTAATACACTGACATAGAATAGTGGGCATAAAGATCCATCTTTACGGATCATTGCCATCTCACCTCTGTCAACGTGCCATCTCATCTCTGTCAACGTGTCATCTCACCTCTGTCAACGTGTGTTCGATTATAAAGTTCGGCCAATGTGGGCAGCTGAGAAAGCGTGCCATTAGGTTCTCGTGGGTTGGTGGTTATTTCAAGGGTTTTCACAGTTTCTTCCTTCACCATTCATACTGGTCGCAACGTATAACGCATATTTGAAAAGAAAATGGCGTTAAACCCTACAACAGCAAAAATAACAAAGAATAGTGCAAAACTAGTATCATGAGAGCTTTCGACTCTTAATGCTTCTTTTTCAAAGACAAATACAAAACATAGAAAAGACAAAAATAGAAAACAGAAAAAGCATTTGTTTGCAAGAATTAAATCTTTAAGTTTGTTATGTTTTAACTAGTTTATTTCATCGTCTTGTTGATGCTGGAAAATATTCTTAATGACCTAGAAATTGATGAACCATAACGACAGCAGTCATTTTATGTAAATGTATGTACGTGAAAATTATATCCCGAATATTTCATTGTCATAGTAGCAATTATTGGCTAGTAAGCAAATTTAGAGAATTATTTAAAACAAAATGTGTCGGCTGCAAAAGATAATTCTATTTTTTAATTACTGTATTTCGCTAGTCTTCTTGGTTTAAACCGCTTGGTTTCAATGTTCTAAGGCGGCGTATCCAGGAAGATTGTTTTTCTTTTCTGGTTTCGGAACTCCAGTTCGGGTTGTGAGCAATTATAATTAATGTTTTTACACTGAAAGTGTTTAAATGCATTAATACATACATACGTAGTTACATACGTTGGTACATACACACATACATACCTACATACACACATACATACATACATACATACATACATACATACATACATACATACATACATACATACATACATACATACATACATACATACATACATACATACATACATACATACATACATACATACATACATACATACATACATACATAAGCGTGTTTGACTCGAGTTGAGCTTTTCGAATCTATTTTCACCAGATATTTAGTGAATCACGGAATTTATATGCAAAATTGTATTGTGATGGTCTTTCTACACAAGTCTTTATGTATTGAATATAGTTTGAACCATGAGGTATATATTATACTAAATCAGCACTTACCAGCTTACGTTCGGGGATATGTTTTCATTTCAGATAGACGGACGGATCGCTCCGTTTATTGGGTTTCCTAGCTACACAAATACTAGTACCAGTCAATGCGTCCAGCAGGAGGCTATTGATACCAGCATTCTACATCTGCCACGTGGAACTAACTTTTCAGGAAACATTCCTTTGACAACAAAGTTCCTTTGTGGAATAACGCATCAATCACTTAGTGAAGAAATACGATATTCAAATGTTTCCAATGATGTCATATTTGCAGGTACAGAAACACGTCTTAGATTTAAGTACATAAACCGAGCTAGCCTTATATCGATTAGATTAAATTATGTTTCAATTATAGTATCGAAAGACGTGTTAGTTTAAAAAGTTGCAATCGTATATTTGCTGAATTCATGCTTGAGATAACGTATGCTTGAAAGAGTATCTGCTTGAATATTGTATATATAAATATCAGGGACTTTATTTAAATGATGTATTTGCGTCATTAAGTGATATAAATATTGTTTTTATTTAATGTCATGCCTACATGTTAACCAAAAGACTCAATATTATGAGTGTCATTGAGGTGATATGAGATATTGAGATGATATGAGCTGGCTAACAAACGACTCAATGACATTGATTAACTGAGTCCCAAAGAAATGACCTAACAGATCCCAAAGTAACATGTTGCAGATTGTGACAATTGACATCCAGATTGAAGAAGCTAAGGATAGGTTCTGAACTTAAGTGTGGCAGAACTGTAACGAAAAAACGTATACTACGTCCGATTAAACTTAAATCTCGCTGAATTTAAGACATGTAGTGAATGGAAATGATACAATGTTCAGAAACGTTCGATCAGGCTATCTGACACAACGAACAACGCAAAAACTTGAAAAACAAAGACTATTAATGGTTCACTGATTATAGTGCCGCGTTGATTAAGAAACAGTCACAGGACGTTTATCAGAGAATCTTGAAAGGAAGTTAATGAATTGCTAATAAGAATGCATTATCAGCGCCTTGAATGCAATGAATGACTGACTTAATGCCGAAGTGTATCAGTAGTTTGTAAGATGAACCTGTATAACTGGTAGCCCCAGAGTACCTTGGAATGGCTTCAGCTGGAACAAAAACTGAGATTCAGTAATTGTTATTGAAGGTCCGGCATTTATGCCAAAAGCAGTTTGAACCGAACGTGTGCATAAAAATATTTTGTACTGTACTGTACAGGGTTAACTATTCAATCAGGAAGACAGTAAAATAGTAAAAGGTGTCAAAACTCATATTCAATTTTAATTTTGTATTCTTTTTAAAGACACTATACGATCTCTATTAAGTTCATATTAGCTCTTTGTCCAAATATGTCTTTCATATATACCAAAAAATATATAAAATACATAATGAATATGTACTTTTGTTGTTTTAGTGTTCTGTTAGAAGTATGAAACCGTAGATATTGCTGAAATTGCATGCTGCTCTACCTGGTAATGTAGAATGAGATGACTAATTTTGCAATATACATCATGTGTTTGCTAATGTAGAATGAGAGGACTCATTTTGCTATGTGTAGCCTGTATTGCTAATGTAGAAAAAGAGGATTAATTTTGCAATGTATAGCCTATTTGCTAATGTGGGAAAGATGACTCTTTTTACAGTGTATAGCCTTTATTGCTAATCTAGAATGAGAGGACTCATTTTACAATGTATAGCCTGTTTTGCTAATGTATAATGAAATGATTTATTTTGCAATGTATAGCCTGTTTTTGCTAATGTAGTAAAAGATGATTCATTTTATAATGTATAGCCTTGTATCGCTAATGTAGCAAAAGAGGACTCATTTTGCAATGTAAAGACTGTATTTGTTAATCTAGAATGAGAGGATCCATTTTGCAGTATATATTTTGCTTTCGCTAAAGTAGCAAAAGAGGATTCATTTTTCAATGTATAGCCCGTTTTTGCTAATGTAGAAAAAGAGGATTCATTTTGCAATGTATAGCTTGTTTATGCTTATATTGAATAAGAGCACTCGTTTTGCAATGTATAGCCTATTTTTGCTAATGTAGAATGAGAGGTCTCATTTTGCAATTGATAGCCTGTTTTTGTTAATGTAGAATTAGTGGGCGCATTTTGCAATGTATATCCTGCTTTTGCTAATGTATATACATCTTTTTTTTATTGAAGTCCATGTGAGTAAGGTCGTCCTTCAAGATTCAGAAAGTGGAACTAAAGAATGTTACGAAGGATTTCTCCAAACATTGAAATGTGTCAGTAGTCCAGCTCGACCAATACCTATCATACAATGGTTTCTTCAAACCAGTAATGCAACTAATGCAACGAAATTAATTACTAACATCACCGAGATGAACAAAACCAATAACGATGGGCTGCATGTGAAAGAAAGTGAAATTACCATAATCCCGAAAAGAGACCAAATATATACAATCCACTGTGCTGGGAATATCGACGGTCAGCAAGCAGTTAATTCAACAATTGTTGACATAGACGTCTTGTGTAAGTTGTCACAAAAGTAAATCGTTTAGCTATCATTACAAACCACTTTTCTTCGGATGAAGCAGCAGAGAGGGTGAACCCTACAACGTTTTTAGACAAAATTTTGATTGAATCCTTAAAACGAGCCTTCCTACGATCTCATTTTAACCAAAAAAAATGTCTCAGGGGCAAACCCTACAACGTTTTCAGACAAAAAATTGATTGAAATTTTAACGAGCCTTCCCTACGAAATCTCATTTTAACTAAAAAAATGAAAACGAAGACTTTTACGATTTTTTAATGAATTTTGGTCGCAACTTGTTGTCATCCACCCTCTCTGCTGCTACAGGTTAACAAAAAATAATAAATGATTTGATCCAGTCTTTATGATGAAAGTCCTTAGGACGAAAATCATTTATGATTTCACAAACAGACTAATCGCTAACACCTCTTCTTGTAAATCAATCAGATTATTTGACTGGTCGGTGAGTTTGAAATTAATTTTGGTTAATGAATTATTATGGCATCGCATGTAGACAGGATTAATTGGGTTTTCAATAATTAGGAATCCTGGAGGAGCTGTTGGTGCAAATGAATAAAGAATATATCCCTGCTGAGCTTGATTTGATTGCTCTAGATTAATCTGATAGCTTCCTTCAATTACATCACATACTAAATTAAGCGCAATCACCGTTGAAATATTCACGTTGAACGGAGCGATATGCCTACCATCACCATCTGGATCATTATTATGTTTGAGGAGGACAGTTGAATCTGATTTTTGTAGCGCTTTGATATCGGTTTTAACAATTCTTGCTAATTCATCAGCGTTGTATTTCGGAAACTTGAAATTACGCAGATTGTCTTCTGTGATATTGTAATCGGTTAGGAATCGTTGTTTATTGTCGCTGTTGTCATTAATTATTGTTTGAATAATTAGTTCATAGATATATTCCATGTCGGATATAAGTTGATTTATTATTTCAACGTGTTTTTGCGATTTCGCTTTCCGTAGTTGTTCTAGTTGTGTTTCACATAATTGTTTAATCTCATTAAAATAACCACGGACGTCAGTTAGCGTAAATGAAATAGTAACAGATGAGTCGGTTGTTCTTTTAATGATAAAATCCCATTGCAATGTGTCTTTGTTGGTGAATATAAATCTATCGCCGATTCTTCCTTTTCTTATATCAGATAAATTATCTCGATAACTGGGATTGATTTCATGATATGATTCTACGTCCGTGGTTAAGTCGGTGGTGGATTTTTCCGGTGGTAATTCAGGCCATCCTAGTACGGTTCTAATAGAACTTTGATAGATATCTACGACGTATCCTTCTGTGCTTATCTCAATTGCGGATGATAGTGTCGGCTCATGAACTGTTATAGCGATTTTTGACTCTACTCCAGTAATCGATTTTATTCTACGCGCGAATTCATTATTGATTTGTTCGATTTGGTATGACCCTGTTGGTATCGAAACAACTTTCTAGTCTGGAGTCCCGTCATCTTTATTCTTATTCGCAAACACTAAAGAATTATTGGGTTGTTGACCACCAAATGATTTTGATCTGATATTAGGCCAACTGTGATACACTCGTAATTTTGCTAGCGCTATCTCCTTCACGGGGACTGGGCTAGGGAAATTCACACTAAACTCGGGTTCCGTTGATGTTATTGATATCATGCTTGTTTGTACTGGGTTCGTGTTCTCCACTACTCGTTGAAGTAATTCCATCGGTGTTGTCATCGTTGCTATACTGTTGTTGTCGCTCTAATTTTGACACCGCGGAATCATAAATACTGACCATCACTAAAAACTCACAATTTGGTATGGTTGAGA
Organism: Unio delphinus; assembly: GCA_029339505.1. Lineage (NCBI taxonomy): Eukaryota > Metazoa > Mollusca > Bivalvia > Unionida > Unionidae > Unio > Unio delphinus. The sequence continues at coordinate 1,410,967 of JAQISU010000390.1, read as the reverse complement.
TTATTGAGATCATTTTGGTTTTTGGGTTCGTCTTTTCCAATTCCATCGGTGTTGTCATTGTTATTATATTCATGTTGTCGCTCTAATTTCGATATCGCTGAATCAAAAATACTGACCATCGCTGAGAATTCACTATCTGATATAATTGTATTATCGAGTGACGACGATTTCATCAGGGATAACTGCGAATATGCGGTTGATGCAATATGAAATTGAATTAAGTAATTCTGCAGTTTACTCTGGCTGCATGATGATATCTTTTTTGCTATCCCGGTTGATATACCCCCGATTGTAGCCACCGCAGAAATGCAAATTGGAACTACGACCGGGGCAATCATTGTAACCGATGCAAGTATTATTCCGGCGCCAGCGAGAACGCTTGACACCGAGTACATAGTAATATCAATTGCGGTGATTCTTCGTCGGTATTTTTTTATTTTTATTTGATACTCCTCAGTGAGGGTTTTGAGTCTATTTTGAAATTTTCTGACCTGATCATAGCGACATTGAGTTGATGAAATCATTGTTATTTTAAAAACGCTAGCGTTTTCAATTGTGTTTTCAAGTTCGCGGAAAGTAATTTCAAATTCGCCGAAAACTCTTTCACGGTGTCGAATCGATATTACGACGATGATGGAATCACTGTTGTTATTTTAAATCAGCTAGTGTTTTCAATTATCCCACCAACGAATCGGTTTTAGGATCTGATGAGGGGACACCGGATACAAATTCTATTATCCAGGGTAGTGACTCCCTAATCACATACTCGTCGGAATTGGTTATAACAATCGGAAATGAGATTGGTATAGCAGGTGGAGGTTTTGGTACTTTATCTAATATATATGTCAGCGTGTTAACACCACGGATACCTGTGTTGCTGAATTCCAAATCAAATTTACGGTGATGTATTATTGTAAGTCGGTAGCAACCTGGTGCACCAGTATGTTTGTTGCCAACATAAAGATAATTTCTGTTTCCTCGGATCCAATCAAAAGTCCCACTATCAACCGTGTACACGATGTTATTGACGCTTACACTATGTGGAGTTTTTACTTTATCGATAACCGCTTTAATTTCAGCGAGGGTTGGACCTGTCAACGATGTGGTTTCAGAAACAGGTGTTCTCCCCAAAAATCTATCCACGATGGTATTAAGTGTTGTTTGTCTCACCATAAACATATTAATATCTTTGAGAGTCATCGTAGATGTAGCCGGGACACCAAAGAAACTATTAGCGAGGTAGGCATTGTGAGTGTGCTTGCCGATAAACTCTCTGATTTTAGCGAGAGTCATGCCTGCCACAAGCGGGGTTCCAAAAAACTTAACAATGACGTCGCTAGTGGGTTTTTGATCTTCTATTAGTTTAGAAATCTCGAGATAATTTGCCTTGATTTCATTTTCATTCATCATCCTTCCCGCGTCCTTGTTAAAAAAGAATAGCGATAGATAGTTTTTAATTTCAGCGAGAGTCATGCCAACCACAAGCGGGGTTCCAAAGAATTTATGTACGACATTTTTGCGAAAAGTACTATAACCTCGTATATAATCCTCCAGCTCACGGCCGTGTGCGGTAATCTTGTTGTCTTGGGTGGTAATCATGCTGTCTTGGGCGGCAATCTTGTTGTCGTGGGTGGTAATCATGCTGTCTTGGGCGGCAATCTTGTTGTCGTGGGCGGCAATCGCGTCGGTGATCGTAGACACAAGTGCGCCTGGTTTAAGTCGTCCGTCGTTGGAATACAGCGCAATAGAGTTTTCAGCGGCGTCGCGCTGCCGTATCAAAATGTCATTCAATGACACATCACTGCTTTTCAATTTACCCTGCTTGTCTTGAAATACAACTATTTCGTTCGGGTCAACACTTGCTAAATTTAACGTCTCAGCTATTTCATCTTTGATTAGTTTTTTTACATCACCGGTTGCAGTGTCATCGGGTTTGGGTTTCAAAGATCTCCCCCAAATATCAATCATGTTATTGTAAAACTCTTTCTCTCTCTAAAATCGTTTTTGACGACTTCGTTGAAAAATCTTCGATTTTCTCCAGCGATTACTAGTGTATTCATTCACGACAACATGTGGTGGTTTTCCGCTTGGGTTACTCAAGGAGTTAGAAATAGCGTTAAGGACATTTAATACTTCGCTGCCACATATTGGTGGGTCATTCATTTATTGTGTTGGTAGCGTAGAATACCAAGTCTTCATTGGAAGGGTTTTATATAACGCATAAACTCTTTTGGTGGGGCTAATCCATATGAATCAAAATAGACAATCCCACGTGGATCAATAGCGTATGCAACCCAGTGAGTTCCGGGTCCGGTGCTGTTATCTAAATTAATGATTCCGGTTTCAACGCTGTTTGGTTGATGTGGTAATTGATCTTTCATAAAGACACCTCTGAAGTTTTTAATCGCGAGTTTTTTAGCAGCATTGAGTAAATCAAAATTGGACATGGGAACCATCATAGACTCTCCAATTAATAAACCGGTCCTAGTCTTAGACCCTTTCCGCTGTACCACGAATACGGGGTTCCTGGTAGTCTTAGACCCTTTCCCTTTTTTTATATCCTTTCCCAGTTGCCTTCTTTAATGCCATTCCTGCTGCAGTACCAACGGCTCCTAACGCTGCCGCTTTAGCCACCGCTGGGGCTGCTGCTGCAATCAATGCTGGAATCGCAGCTAACAACGGAAATATACCGCCTGTTTTAATCATATTTTTGATAGCAGCCGCAGAGAGAGTAATCTGAAGACCCTTTTTTGCTACTAGCGCATCATTGAAATGTTTCACCTGACGAGTTGTCAGCGATAGTTTATTTGCACCACCAGTCATTTGGTTGGGTTTCAACGTGATTGTGGTTCCACATTTTTTAGTTGATTCCGATTGCAATTTTTTTAATTGACCGGGAGTTAATGCAACACTAATATTACTATATGACATTATACATAATTGATTGATTCTAAATCGTTTACAATTTCAATTACATGTTTTCCACTGGTGCATCTACCACTCTCATTCTTCCACCAACACCTTCTGGTAGCATTGATTTATCACTGAGAATGACATGAACCGCTCTATAATCAGCAATAGCACCACGAGTCACATTAGCTCTAAAATGTATATCAACAACAGATTGTCTCATCAAATCGAGATGTTCCAGTGAGAAGTAATAGATCGGATACAGATTTTTAAAATCATATTGTGATATTTGCAAACCAGTATCGACATTTTGATCGCGTGCCATAAATGACAACAGACGATGATAAACTCGTGCAATATGATTTTCTGTGTAATTAAGTTGTATATCCTCGGATGGTTCCTGTTGGCCGTTTATTCTCAGTGAGACGTCTTTCACACCTAATTGATCAAATATCATATGACTGAAACGTTGATCGCCAACTCGTGCGTTATCTTGTAACGCAATAAATATATGACGTGGCGCAGCAACACCTTGTTTTGATGCTAGGTTCCAAGTGAATAACCCGTGGATATTTGATTGTTTAACATCTGTACTCACGGTTAGCCAACTTAGTAATGATTTTCCTCCTTGGTCCATAAATGATAGTAATCGTTCTTCTGCGGTGATTGCTGGAGTCAACACTGGCATCCACAATGATATTTTTGTTAAATTGACTTTACCGGCATCAGCATTTGGATTTGCATTGTCTGCTGGAATCCTCCAGATTGCGTCACTATCATCACTCTTTCGTACAAGCGATACAGTATGCTTCGCTCCATAAATAACTTTTCGGACGTTTCTACAGAATCCAAATATATGATGCAGTGCAATCGCGCATGAAAATGATTTACGCGCTCCTTGCAACGTTGAAATACGTGTTGCAGCTCCTAGATTGAAATTAACATCGTTGTTTATAATCATATCTTCGGCATCAATATTAGCGGTGCCAGCATTATTCTTTGGTCGTCTTACAACAAATTGTTTTCCTCCAGCGGTATTTGTAGCATCTTTTGCAAACATCATAGAAGGTCCTGCTGATCTTGTATAATCATCGGAATATCTCGCTAACCCGATTATTGTTGCAGCCACATCAACATCGCGATCTATCGCCTCAATTTCTTTTCCATCAATGAGATATTTTGCACTCTCAAATAACGCCATGATACCATTATTGACAAAACCGACTTGAGTACCAGCTGGATACGGTGCTGGTACAGCAGGAGTATCAGCAGCTGTTACAATTTCTCCTTCTACTTCAGTAAACGCTTCACAGGGCAAAAAGTATTTACTGGTATCATGGACTTGAAGATCGATTCTTGCTCGACTATTTGGGTCTATTGCATGATAAGCGTAATATTGATAATCGCGTACAGAATCATCCTTGCCAACTGGGGCGTCTATATCAAACGCTCGATCATGTGACTTTTTGAACATTTTATTCTATTTATCAGAGTCTAAATCGCGATTTTTAATTTTCATCGTCGTAGTTTTTTAAAGCCACTTCCTGCTATCATATTTGCAATATTGCTTTGGTCGGGGTTTAAAGCCATCGACGCTAATTTTTCATCTACTGCGTTATTTATAATTCTACTAACACTTGCAGGCATTTCCGCTGTAGACGGTAACGGTTTTGAAAATTCTTTGGATTTCATCCGTGATTTCACTAATGATGTTAATTTATTCTTCGCAGTTGAAAACGCTTTTCCAGCAAGATCTCCAACAGCACCAATACCCTTATCACGAATAACATCAATTGCTTTCATTCCTAATTGTTTAGCCAACGGCATCACTTTTGGAGCCATTCTCGCAAATAACCCTAAAATGGTATTACCTAAACCATCTCCGTAGTATGCTCTATAAACCGGAAACCGTGAATTAACTACGTAGACGGGGGTTGGTTTATCATGATTGTAGTTTATGATCATTATTTGAAATCAGAAACAATTTTTCAATTGTTATTTATCTAATCAATTGACTTTTCAATTCAGTCACTATGATACCCACTTTCCACTAACTCGCCAATGAAATCTCGATATGTGCTGATATCCATGATACCACCCTGAAATAATCGTCTACAGATATCAGCTGCTTCATTAATTATTTCTGGAGAGTTATTTCCAGCTCGGAACCCTCCTACAAGAACCTCTAATCGTGATATATCACTGAGAACACTACCAGGACATGAAACACTGGAATCTCTTAATCCACTTCCGCTATAACCCATTGCTACATCCATTTTTTCCATTTCGTCTAAATCGGCTTTTTGTAGATAATCAAGTATATCATCATTATCAGGTGGTAGTTGTTGTTTTTTAGGTGAAAAAGATATTTTCTTTGCAGGTTGCTGTTTCCGCCTTTGCAATTTTGGTGGTTTTTGTTGTTGTTTTAGTTCTTCAAATTGTTTATACACGTTACCCACCTCATCGATATATTCGATGTATGATGCACTATCTTTCTTAGTCTGACTTTTTTAGTTTTGATCTTATAGAATATATCAGCCCAGTGAGTTATATTTCTAACATATTTATGATGTTCTGGTTTCAACATTTTTTTCCTGTTTTCATAAGTCGTAACAACAAGCGCAGGAATTTCTGTTGAATCAGTCTTATCAATTGCTGCTAACCCTTCCTCGTTAAATCTCACGCGTAAATCATCTACTGTTCTTTTTGATTCCATTTTTTGTACAGCCTGTTCTGTTTGTTCAGTTTTTGCTGCTATTTTTTCAAGTTCACCAATAACAGATTTCCCCGTCTCGGGAACATCTCCCCGTATAGCACGCTCTATCCCCTTCGTTGCTGTGGTTACTGGTTTAAACAATTCTTCAGATCCCGCAGCAAAATCAGTCTGAAGACTCTGTCGTTGTTGTAGTTTATTCCGTACAGAGTCACGAATTGGTACAAATCTCCTGATTGCATCCAGTCGTTCACGAGCCAATCGGGTTGTTAATGCTTCATTGACCATTATTTGAAATCAGAAACAATGTTTCAATTGCAAAACAATTTTTCAATTGTGAAACAATTTTCCCGAACCCGACCTAACATCATCGTGGAAGTGTTATTTCATCGTGATACACCTTCGTTCATCGATGTTGAAAGTGTCACAATTGCTATATATATATAATACTGACACTTTCAACATTCTAGTTTTGATCATCTGAACCGTCCATCAATTTTTATTCAGTGTGAAATATTTTCACTGTTTTTGACATTATCAATCAAAAAATGGTAAAATAAAAAAAAATCTCTATGAGGGACGGTCACAATCAAATAATGATAAATGGTCAATCAAAATTGTTCATTTTTTTGACTTAACGCCCGTAGGTTTCTAATTTTAGAATTAACCTCCTTTTTCAATTCGTATTCGTACCCCAATTCTTTTCGTATTCGTTCTACGATGGTATACAACGGAGCGAACACACTTACGTCACTGGAAAATGCGAGACAGTCCCGAATAGAATTCTGAATTCTCTTGATGAGCGCATACTTCTTTGGTAGCATATATTTATTGTTGTTAACTCCGTATTCAATATCCTGAAAATCAGACATGATTTGATCAGGATTTAACCCATCTGATAGTTCAATATCCCAACTTTTCAATTTTGAAATCTCGGATAAAATGCTATTCATGTTTTCAGAATTCATTATTCTATAATAATGATATATTTCTAAATGAAAAATATGACGCATTAGACGTAACTAAATCGAATTTTCTGTCCAGTCCCCTTTGAAATCGCAGATCGATAAATCCCCTCTGCAACATATCGTACTGAGGCTCTACAAATATCGAAGTGCCTACCGGCTTCATTCATTGATTGAAATATTTTTTCTTCGTTAGTTATCGTATTCAAAGATTTCACAGGTCTCGCTTTTTTTGAGCATTTTCCAGTCCTTCCAGATGAATTATTTTCACTCTGTGTAACAACTCGTAAATTTGATAAAGAATTGTTCATTGGATTAGAATCAATGTGATCAATGACAGAATCATCCTCGATCAATCCATTAAAACATTCAAATACGAAACGATGATTGAGATATTTCTTCTTTCCAGCGCCAAACCTCAAATATCCATGATTATTCACATCACCAACTAGTTTCTTCAGTCTGCGGTTTCTTACAACACCATCACTAGATGCTTCATAATTTGTGATCACAGGGTGTGGTCTGAATTCTTGGTTCATTCGTATACTAAATACTATTTGTCTAATTCATTGTTTGGTTTAATGATAAATCTTTCGAGGTAGTCTTGAGGAGTTCTTATGATTTTGTCAGGGACGTTGTCGCTGACAGTGTAAGGGTCAGAGACTTTTTCAGGGTCATAATTTCTAATTGATTGTCCATTTTTTATTCTTTTATCATAATAACGCTTCAACTCCCTGTATCGCTTTCCACCGCAATTCAAACACAACTGAGATTTTCCCCTGACCCCAACCCCACATCGTATGCAGGGTAACGGGCCAAGGCTTCCACGTCGAAAGCTTTGCATATGATACCCACAAAACTCATTTCTGCATGATTTGTTACACGGGGTTACTGATCCAATCATAAGCCACTTGCAGTGATTCATTATATATAAATTCTTCATTTAAATGCTTGTTTTAAATATAGCATGAGGGAATTAAGGAAAACGCCTTCGAAAAATGCTGAATTCAATGCTGATAAAGAGTTTAAAAGATTATTGAAGATTAATCCTAAATTTAATCTCGATAAACCCAAAAAACGTCCAATAGACGGAAACATGAAAGAGTTTAAGAGATTATTGAAGATTAATCCTAAATTTAATCTCGATAAACCCAAAAAACGTAACAAGAGATTATTAAAAATTAATCTCAAACGTCCAAGAGACGGAAACATGAAAGAGTTTAAGAGATTATTAAAAATTAATCCTAAATTTAATCTCGATAAACCAAAAAAACGTAACAAAATTAATCCTAAATTTAATCTCAAACGTCCAAGAGACGGAAACATGGAAGAGTTTAAGAGATTATTAAAAATTAATCCTAAATTTAATCTCGATAAACCCAAAAAACGTTTAATAGACGGAAACATGAAAGAGTTTAAGAGATTATTAAAAATTAATCCTAAATTTAATCTCGATAAACCAAAAAAAACGTAACAAAATTAATCCTAAATTTAATCTTGATAAACCAAAAATATAGTTTCTAATACACCAAAGAATACAATTCTCGATAAAGCCATGATTAGTAAAATCAGAGACTGTTTTAATGAATTCAAGCGTGATGGAGCATCTTATTGTTGGTCAACATTTCGAATTGATGATGTTGTTGATGCTACCATGAATGATGAAAAAGCAGCAGTGATAATTTCACGTGTTGGGGAAAAAAAGTATTTTTTCCGAATAAAATTCATTATTGAAGTCGATGGCAAATGGATTATTAGGGATAAATTTGAACCAATTCTCAAGAATAAAAAAGCTGTCATTGTGAGTAGAGATTCCAAACCAGGAATTCTAACTGGAATCGACAAACCATACTACGAAAGATCTTATCCCGTAACAGCAATGGTTTATGGGATATATCCGTTAAATGATAAACCCGATATCGCAAAACTAGCTCCTATGAAATATTCTAGTTTACTGAATTGCGTGGCAACACGGGTAATGGAACACTTCACAAATGCATCCCGAGGAAATAAACTAATTGATCTGCGACGTAGGAAAATAACCGAATGGGAACTGACAGTGAAACAGCATGGTGCAAAGATTTCTGATATAGCTAAATTAGAAACATCATTAAGATTTCCAATAACCGTTATGACGATAACCGGAGAGGTTTTATACGAACCGAAATATAACAAAAATGGAGCGCCAATACAGATTATTGATCATAACAAACACGCGTGGACACCTGCGGTAACAGTATTTCCACGAGAACGAACCGTGAAATATATCCCTAAGGAGTTCGTCCGGGATGTTTTCTATGAAGAGAAATTATTCGATGCTATTCATGCGTTGTGTAAAGATAATCCTGTGTCAGTGTGGTTACTTAGAAGTGATGAAGATCCTGAAATAGGATTTGATCAATTTGTAAGACCAAATGGCGAATTATATCGCGTTGAAGAATTAGATAACAGAATGAGAAAAATCGCTAGTGATTTTTCACCGGAGAATTCCCATGAAAAACTACTCACGGATAGTTTTACTATTCCATCAGTGGTAGCTCACTTCGCAAGAGAAAAAAACTCGTGGCGTCCAACACGAAGTGATTTTCTCAAAGATGTTAAATTGAGTTGCGTCGAATTTGGTCATGGAAGACTGTGGAATACGAAATACTCAAGTGATGGTATGATTTCAATTGATATATCCGCGTGTTATCCCGGAAGTTTTCTCGGATATGGGGAATGTAGTAACTACTTCAAACGATTTGGACACCCCACGCATGAAATGACTCGTGTTGCCATTAATGGACCATTACCTGATTTTGATTTAACCGGATTCGCTCGTGTGATATCATTCGAATTAGCTACAGGGTTACATCCGTGTAGTTATGTTTGGCTCGGTAGACACCTATCTGAAAAGGCCTGGATGCCAATAGTGTTACTACGATATATGATTGATTGTTGTATGCTAATATCGTTGATTGTTTCCGAGGCTATTATATGCTATCGAGATCAGAAAGAAGTTTGGCTACCACAACCCGATTTAGACCGTATAATCAGCGATCAGCGAAAACAATTCCCTGATTTCAATGAAGAACAAATCATGAATCGGTCTAAGAAGTTATTTGAAATTAAAAAAGAACAAGCAAAAGATTTTGGACGAAGAATAATCCGTCAATTTACCCAGGGTGGACGATACGACAACGCAAAATATTCTTCGCGGTTGATCATAGACGTCGCTGAATACGATTTTATTGTAACGGATTTAATGAAACAGGGAAAACTTGTATCCCGTAAGGATGCTTTTCTATCCAATGGTGAGAAAATGGGTACGGTTGTTACCTACTGTGATGGATATAATTCCCAGTATACACATTTAAGATCTTCTATGCTAGCCTATGCTTCTATTAATCTATTTTCGATGATAAATAGATTTCCTAATACCGCGGTTAGAGTGGCCACTGATTCGATGTATATACACAATAAGTACAAATCAGCTCTAGCTAAATTCACAGATCCCGAAGAAAATTGGGGGCGTTGGCGATTTAAAAAGGAGATGCTACATGAGTATTGTGAATCGGCAGACGTTGCCATGGATGATAAATATCTTTGTTGTAACCGTATTGAAATTCAATCAGAATTTTCTAATGCACCACCGGTATCTGATCCAGTATGTAGATACAAGACAGTTTCTTTAAACGGTTGTGGTGGGTCAGGAAAGACAACTCGTGCAATTGAATTATTTCGTCGGTCAACCATGATTGTGTTAACACCGACTCACAGACTCGCCAGAGAGATGATACAGCGAGGGGTAAATGCCTGTACCTACCATAGTTTCTTTCGATGGAAGGGTGACAAATGGACTCCTGAGCGTATGGGTGATAAATTCATTCCTGAAATCATAATTTGGGATGAAATATGCACAGTGTCATTAGATGTATTACAAACATTTCTCGAGTGGTTGTTAAACAAAAACACAAAAGTCGTCATGTGCGGTGATCACGGCCAACCACCACCATTTGTCGGTGCATCTCCACATGAATGACTAAGAGGTTTTGTAGACTATTATGAAGGAATTACCACTGATTATAGATCAATTGATGAACGATTACGAGAATTCAAAGCGCTAATTAGATTACAACCGGATAGAATCCAATGCGAAATAGCGCGTGAAGTGATTTCAGAAACTCCAATGAATGATTTCTGGGAAACATGGAGACCAAATGATTTGATAATTGCAAGTAGAAAAATAGTCAGGGACACACTTCAGATGAAGTTATTTGAATTGCATAAAGAAAAATTTGCAACGCTTCCAGTACCCCTTTGTTATAGGCCATCGGATACACGAAAACAGAACATTGAAGTTGATATTCCAGGACAGAGTGAAAAACAAATTCTCGTATTAAATGATATTGTGCTGGTTGATATCAATGTCGTTGAAGATGCATTGCGTGCTAATAAATCCCCGTGGACGCCAGGATACGCAGCAACAATACATTCTTCACAGGGATTGACTATATCGGATACAATTGTTTGGATGGTGGATAATCACATCGAATGGTCGAATTTAGTCTATCTCGCAGTATCCAGAGTACGAAAAATAAATCAACTTCGAAGAGTTGTTTTCGATGATAATGACACAACAATGGATGATATTGATGTTAAAATTATTGATAAAAAATTCTCCGGTTACAAACAACAGGAAAAAAATAAACAACGAGAATTTGATATTGATGCTGAATTAATAATCACTTTGAAGAAACAACAGAATAATCACTGCGCGAGTTGCAATTGAATAATGCGTTGGCAGTATTCGGATAAAGATCCTCTCCAATTTACTGTAGACAGAAAAAATAACAGTCTCGGTCATGTCAGAAACAATGTGATGTTGACTTGTCTTGAGTGCAATAGACGCAACGGTGCTAGTTAAGACCATGCGGTGGCAATTGAGTATCCTCGGGAATTACCTGTAGTTGTTGTCGAGTAAATCCTCGTTGAGGGGCAGTTGAATCCAGTTTATAGACTGGAGGTCTACCCGTAGATCGTGTTATACTAGATATCTTGTGTGCAGTAACACTCAAAATAGGATCAGTAGCCCTTTTTTTACCACCCTCAAGCTCTCCTGGTTGGTATAAGTACCTAACAGTGACATTACTACCAAGAATTGGTTCTTTGAAATCTTTTTGTGGTTGTACGGGTATAGACTTCTTTTTAAGAGCGTTGCTAGGTTTCATGTTGATTGTTCTAGTAATCCCATTATTCAGTGCGGTAATCACAGCTGGTAACCTTTTGACCCATTCACGGGATCGCTTTTCTGGAATGAATTCTTTTGCGTATTGATATCCAAATAACCGCTCAGCAATCGTCCGATTAAATCGTTCTACAATGGCCTGATCGCGATGTAGCGCAGTATGCCCTCGTCGTATGGTGACATTATGATGTTTCATTGTAGATAACACTGCACCCTGAAATTCCTTGCCAGGATCAACCTGCAATAGATTTGGCCAGTGCAGAGGACCTCGTCGATAAATCCTTTCAAATGCAGAAGCGACTTCAGTGGCTGATTTTGTTTTTAACGGTTCTGCTTCTTTGTATCGACTTGCAATATCAACTACGGTTAAAGCGTATTTGTAACCACGATCATGTGGCAGAAATAATATATCAGCCTGATGAACTTCATTAGGAGCGGTCACATCAAAATGCGAGAATTGAATTTGTTTAGGCGGTGGTAGATAAATTTGCCATAGTGCCTGTTTCGATAACCAATTAGCCGCAGTGGTTTTTTTCACTTTTGCAGCGCTAGCGAGTTTATGGACTGCTGATTTACCCCTCCAGTATCCTCTTGGGGAATAATTAATTGATTCCATATTATTAATTACCGGCATCTAACATCAATTTACTTTTCATAGCCGATTATATTAAAAAGGAAGCCAATTTTTCTTTGAAGCATTTATCAGGAATAGCATTTAACGCATGAATTAATTTCACATCTGCTAGAAATCTCTTAGAAATATATGGCAGACATGGTGTTCTGATATGGAATTCAATCAATTTAAAAACTTCTTTAGTCATGCTCAGTCAACCCCGTACGGATTCGCAACAATAAATTTGCATGATCCTCGGACACGATATCGTATCGGACTGGATCAAATATTCGGTTAAAATCATTTATTATTTTTTGTTAAACTGTAGCAGCAGAGAGGGTGGATAACAACAAGTTGCGACCAAAATTAATTAAAAAATCGTAAAAGTCTTAGTTTTCATTTTTTTAGTTAAAATGAGATTTCGTAGGGAAGGCTCGTTAAAATTTCAATCAATATTTTGTCTGAAAACGTTGTAGGGTTTGCCCCTGAGACATTTTTTTTGGTTAAAATGAGATTGTAGGAAGGCTCGTTTTAAGGATTCAATCAAAATTTTGTCTAAAAACGTTGTAGGGTTCACCCTCTCTGCTGCTGATGAAAAGTGCACTTTTTGGTCCATAAAATCATTCCGTACGCATGACAGATTGTGTATTTTCCCATGAATTCAATGAATAGATGACATTATAAATTTCCTAAATGATGTACATAATCTATCACCACATATATATTCGTACCTCTAAATTTGTAATGGTACTGATTATGTTATCAAACGTTTCTTGTGTCGCAATAGTGAAATAGATCTTTTTTTTTATTTATACGAAAATGTTCATCCTAATGTTAATCTAGACTTTGTTGAGAAAGATAACATTTTAAAAAATTGTTGGGATAACAAATATCGTTTCAATGGAATGTTGAGAAGACAATTCTCAGTACTGTCGAAAGGAAAATGTGCAAGTATTATTACTGTAATGTATATGTTTATAATAATCATTATATTATCTGCAGCCAGTGCGATACCATGTCTCCATTGTTTCCATAACAAAATAATAGTGAATGTTTTATATAGATTATTATGGGTTGTGATGTGATTTCGATTGTTAACATAGCATTTAACAATGTTCCATTGATATTGCTACAATGTCTGCAGTGAGGCAGTTTATAGTGACGACATAGGTGACATTTGTAGTGGACTATGTTATTGACTTGAAAACTGTTGTGTCTTATTTTGTATTTAATTAATGATTTTAAAGATTTAGAAATATAGTTATAGTAAGGAAATGTAAACCAATCCAAACTAACATTTATGAACTAAAGTAAAACGGCTTTTCATTGGCTAAAGTTTTCTTATGGTTTGCCATTCCTTATGCGAGTTAAATTGTTCTCATATGTCTTACATTGAATAACCTGGTGTCGTTTTCACGTGTCCGATATGTCAGTTGGCGCCTGTATTATTGGTACATTTGTATGGTATAGTTATCATTCGGAATTCCTTTTGGAGCTTATTTGTATTGGTTGGATCTATTTGAATTGATTAAACGTTTAGGAGAGCAGCAGAGGGGATGAATCCTACAACTTTTTTCTAAAAAATTGATAAACCCCTCAAAACGGCAAATAGAGCCTTCCTACGAAATCCCATGTTTTAACCAAAAAAAAATAATAAAGTCTCTGTGTGGCAAATGGAGACTTAGCGATTTTTCAATCATCAGGGTCGCAGCGGTGTTGTCACTCACCCCCTCTGCTGCTATGGGTTAATAATTATTTTACGTTTTCAACCGAATATTTGATGAAGTCCAATACTATATCGTGTTCGAGGGTCATGTAAATTTATTTTTATAAATCCGTGTGGGGCCGACTGAGCATGACTAAAGAAATATCGAAATTGATTGAAGTCCATATCAGAGCACCATGTCTGCCAAATATTTCGTAGCGTATGTGTATCAACGCCGTTGAATACAGCAAGAATATTACAGTTATCTCTGATCACTTTGGAATCTGAGTGTAGCGTTGAGTTACATATATCACATCAGTGTTTTTGTGCCTGCCTCGGGAAAATATTCTAGCTGGTTTTTTTGTTTATCTAACATTACATCATATACAACTAAATTGTTGATACTTCCATCGAGGTCTTCTACTGATGGTGCCTCGTCACTATCGGTTATAAATTCAATAATACACTTAGCCGGCAATCTCTGAAGCGTTTTCATTAAAATCTTTTAGCACTTCATAGCATCGTTGATCATCTACGCTAGGAGCAACTAAATACAACTTATCCCACTTCATCCATCTCATTACTAAATTGAGTAAAAATTGCGTCTTGCTGGATCCAGATGGTCCAATTATAATTGCGCGGATAGAGTTTGGTAGCGCTGCATGATGCTTAACTGGTTCTCTTGTTTTAGTCGCTGAAAAATCAATTATATTCATATCCTTATACATAAATTATGGATCTATATTGTGTGAAGTGTAAAACGTGTACTAGCACAAATGATGTGACGACAATTACAACTAAAACTAACAGATCAGCACTTACTGGTAGATGTGCAACATGTGGTATAAAAAAAGTTTAGATTTGTTTCTATGAAATCCGGAGATGTTTTAAAAAAAAACGAGGAGGTGATATCGCAGCCAAATTGGCAAAACTCCCTGGAACCCCATGGGCAAAATACCCCGGAGAAAAGCACCTTCCAGGATATAGCTACTGTGGCCCCGGAACACGATTAGATATCAGACTTGATGATCAAAATCAGCCCCGACCCGGCGAGTATCCGATAAATGCTATTGATAAGACGTGTCATGCTCATGATGGTGCATATGAAAGCAGCAATTTGCAGCACTGGCATCTAGCAGATGTGAAATTAATTCATGCGTTAAATGCTATTCCTGATAAATCTTTTAAAGAAAAATTGGCTTCGTGGTTGGTAAAATAAGCTATGAAAGGCAAATTGATGTTAGGTGCCGGTAATTAATAACAACATGGAATCTATTTATTATTCTCCAAAAGGATACTATAGAGGTAACGCTGCAATCAATAAATTCGCCAACTCCGCAAAAGTGAAAAAGGCCACTGCGGCTAATTGGTTATCTAAACAGGCTATATGAAAATTTATCTACCACCGCCTAAACAAATTAATTACTCGCATTTTGATGTGACTGTCATCAAGCTGATTTATTGTTTTTACCTCATGACAACGGTTAAAAATATGCGTTAACTGTAGTTGATATTGCGAGTAGATACAAACAAGCAGAACCGCTAAAAACAAAATCATCACCTGAAGTTGCTTCTGCATTTGAAAAGATTTATCGACAAGGCCCTCTACACTGGCCAAATCTATTACAAGTTGATCCTGGCAAGGAATTTCAAGGCGCTATTTTATCTACAATGAAACATCACAATGTCACAATACGACGAGGACATACTACACTACATCGCGATCAGGCAATTGTTGAACGTTTTAATCGGACACTTGCTGAGCGGTTATTTGGATATCAATACGCAAAAGAATTCATCCAAGAAAAGCGATCCCGTGACTGGGTCAAAAGGTTACCAGGGGTAGTTGCACCGCTAAATAACGAGATTACCAGAGCAATCAATATGAAACCTAACAACGCAATAAAAAAAGTATATACCACAACCACAGTGGGATAGCTTTTCTCAGCCAATTCTCAGCAATGTAACCGTGAGATATTTATATGAACCAGGAGAGCTTGAAGGTGGTAAAAAAAGGGCTACTGATCCTATTTGGAGTGTCACAACGCATAAAATAGCTACTATAAGACGATCAACTGGTAGACCGCCAATCTATAAATTGGATTAAACTACCCCTCAGCGGGGTTTTACACGCGAACAATTACAAGTGATTCCTGACGATACTCAATTGCCACCGCATGGTCTTAACTAGCGCCGTTGCGTCTATTGCACTCAAGACAAGTCAACATCACATTGTTTCTGACATAACCGAGACTGTTATTTTTTCTGTCTACGGTAAATTGGCGAGCATCTTTATCCGAATACTGCCAACGCATTATACAATTTCAACTTGAGCAGTGATTATTCTGTTGTTGCCTCAAAGTGATTATTAAATTCAGCATCAATATCAAATTCTCGTTTTTTTGTTTGTCTTGTTGTTTGTAACCGGAGAGTTTTTTATTAATAATTTTAACATCAATATCATCCATTGTTTTGTCATCATCGAAAACAATTCTTCGAAGCTGATTTATTCGCCGTACTCTAGACACTGCAAGATAGACTAAATTTGACCACTCAATGCGATTATCGACTATCCAAACAATTGTATCCGCGATGGTTAATCCCTGCGAGGAATGTATCGTCGTTACATAACCCAGTGTTCATGGAGATTTATCAGCACGCAATGCGTCTTCGACAACACTGATATCAACCAGCACAATATCATTTAATACGAGAATTTGCTTTTCACTTTGTCCTGGAATATCAACTTCGATATTTTGTTTTCGTGTATCACAGGGTCTATAACACAGCGGCACTGGGCGCGTTGGAAATTTTTCTTTGTGTAATTCAAACAACTTTCTCTGAAGTGTGTCTCTGACTATCTTTCTACTTTCCACTACAAAATCATTTGGTCTCCATGCTTCCCAAATTTTTTGACCTCGCGTAATTGTTCATCAAGTGCTCTATAATCAGTATCAATTTCTTCATAATAGTCAACAAACCCTTTCAACCAATCATGCGGGGATAAACCGACAAAGGTGGTGGTTGGCCATGATCGCCGCACATTATTACTTTCGTATTCGCACGCAGTAACCAATCAAGAAACATTTTTAATACATCTACCGAAACCGTACATATCTCATCCCAAATAATAACCCTAGGGATAAATTTCTCACCCATTCTTTCAGGGGTCCATTCATCACCCTTGTATCGAGAAAAGCTGTGATACGTGCAAGCGTCGATGTTTCATTGTTTTTTTTTTCTCGCGCTAATCTATGTGTTGGTGTCAGCACAATCATATTTGTGAAATCCGTAGGATTTTTCCCTCGATATAATTCAATTGCCCGAGTCGTCTTTCCCGACCCGAAACAGCCGTTTAAATAAACTGTTTTATATCTACAAACCGGATCTGATATCGGTGGTGCAGACCGTTCTGATAAATTATTTCTTTGTAAGTAACTGTTTTTAATCTCAACATCTGCTGATTCAGAATAATCATGCAGTGTTTCGTTTTTAATTATCCATGTACCCCAGTGTTCGTTGCCACCGCTAGTAAATTTAGTCACCTCGTTGATGTTTTGTCAATATAAAATGAATCAACTGCAGCTGTAACTACAGTGTAAGGAAATCTATTTATCATTGAAAATAAATTGATACAAGCATAACCCAGCATAGACGACCTCAAATGTGTATACGGAGAACTGTAACCGTCGCTGTAAGTAACAATTGTACCAAATTTTGTTCCATTGGACAACAAAGCGTCCTTGTGATCCACATATATGTTGTTAGATACTGCATCTGCAATTACAAAGTCATATTCGGTTTTATCTATAATCAACCGTGAAGAATATCTGTTATAGTCACATTTGCCACCTTGAGTAAATTGTCAAATTATTCTTCTGCCGAGATATTTTGCTTCACTGTTTCGTTGATTAAATACACGTTTGGACCATTCAATGATATATTTTTCATCTGCCTGAATATGTTTTCTGGATTCGTCAATTATAGTATCAAGACTTTCTGGTTCTGGTAACCAGACATTAGTTTGTTTCCGATATGATATAATTGCTTCACTGACTGTCAACGAAATTAACATTTTTGTATCAATCATGAACCGTAATAACGCTATTGGCAGCCACTTCGTTTTAGACATGTGTCTACTAATCCAAATATAACAAGAAAGATGAAGTCCTGCTGCGAATTCAAATGATAATACACGAGCAAAACCGGTTAAATCAAAATTAGGCAGTGGTCAATTAATCGCAACACGAGTCATTTCATGGGTGGGGTGTAAAAATCTTTTAAAATACACAGTACACTCTCCATAACCAAGAAAACTCGCTTGATAACAAGGAACCATATCAACTGAAATGATACTTTCACGGTCGTATTTGTTATTGTATAAACCGCCATGATTAAATTCGAGACACCTAGCCTCAATATCTGGCAAGAATTCAGTTCGTGTTGGTTCCCATGTGTTTTTCTTTCTTGCAAAATAAGCTGCAACCGATGGAATTGTAAAACAGTTTGTCAATAATTGTTCATCGGTGGCTTCCCCTATTGTTAAAAATCCACTAGCTGTTTCTTTTTCATCTTGTTATGAAACGCGTCAGTGCGGTATAATTCATCATTTGGTCTTACAAACTGATCAAAAATATCCGTTTCATTTTCAGCGCTGCAAAGTAACCACACTGACATAGGGTCGTTTTTACTCAAATGCGCAATAGCATCGAATAGTTTCTCTTCAACGAGAAAACCATCCCTGGAAAATTCTTCTCCCAAGAATTCCTCGATTATATACTTTATTGTTCTGTTCCGTGGAAATATTGTGACCGCGGACGTCCATGCGTGTTCGTTATGATCAATAATTTTAATTGGGGCTCCATTTTTATTATATTTTGATTCATATAATACTTTTCCGGTTATCGTCATAACGGTTATTGGAAATCTCAGTGATGTTTCTAATTTCGCTATATCGCTAATAGTGCTCCGTTCTTCCTAACTGTTAATTCCCAGTCATTTATTTTTTTGCGTCTTAGATCGGTCAATTTAATTCCACGCAACGCATTTGTGAAGTGTTCTATTATTCGTTCTGCTACACAATTGAGTGGAAAAAGCCACTGACGAAGAGTATTTCATTGGTTTTAGTTTTCCTATATCAGGTTTTTCATTTAACGGATATATCCTATAAACAACTGCTGTTTCAGGATATGCTCGTTCATAGTATGGTTTGTCAATTCCAGTTAACAGACCCAGCTTAGAATCACGGCTAACAACGCCTGTTTTCTTGTCTTTGAGAATTGGTTCAAATTAATCCAACCGGATGATTCAACACGGATAATGAATTTCACTCTAAAAATATACTTTTTGTTGTCAAGTTGTGATATTATCGTAGCTGCGTTTTCATCGTTCTTGGTGGCATCAACAACACCATCAATTCAAAATGTTGACCAGCTATGAGATGCTCGATCACGCCTATATTCAACAACACAGTCACGAATTTTTTTTATCAAGCTGTTATCATTTATTGCCCGTTTTGGCACATCTTTGAGGGTTCTATCGAGATAGCAGCAGAAGGGGCGAATCGGACAACATTTTTAGACAAGTTTTCACTGAAATCACGCTTAAAAACAATGAAACCAATGACATCAGGACCCAATGTGTGTGTGAATCTGATATCGTTTCATGGATTAGGTCCAAAAAAAAAATATGAAAAAATCAATGAAATTAATGAAATCCTCCATCGATTTTTTGGGAAAAAGGGACTACAACGTCGTTGTCACTCACTAGAACTTTCAGTTGGGGTTAACCGAATATTTGATCCAGTCCGATACGATATCGTGTTCGAGGGTCATGTAAATTTATTGTTACAAATCCGTGTGGGGCAGACTGAGCATGACTAAAGAAATTTCTAAATTGATTGAAGTCCATATCGGAGCACCATGTCTGCCAAATATTTCGTAGCGTATGTGTATCAACGCCGTTGAATACAGCAAGCATATTACAGTTATCTCTAATCACTTTTGGAATCTGAGTGTAGCGTTGAGTGACATAAATCACATCCGTGTTTTTATGCCTGCCTCGGGAAAATATTCTAGCAGGATTTTTTTGATTATCTAACATGACATCGTCGTATACAACTAAATTGTTGATACTTCCATCGAGGTCATTCATGGATGGCGCCTCGTCAATATCGGTTATAAATTCAATAACATCCTCGCCGGCAATCTCTGAAGCGTTTTCATTAAAATCTTTTAGCACTTCATAGCATCGTTGATCATCTACGCTAGGGGCAATTAAATACAACTTATCCCACTTCATCCATCTCATTATTAAATTGAGCAACAATTGCGTTTTACCGGATCCAGATGGCCCGATTATAATTGCGCGGATAGAGTTTGGTAGCGCTGCATGATGCTTCACTGGTTCTCTTGTTTTAGTCGCTGAAAAATCAATTATATTCATATCTCTATACATAAATTATGGATCTATATTGCGTGAAGTGTAAGGCGCGTACTGGCACAGATGACTTGACGACGATTACAACTAAAAATAACCGATCAGCGCTTTCTGGTAAATGCGTACAGTGTAGTACAAAGAAATTTAGATTTGTTTCTAAACCCAAGGAACCCAAGGAACCTTTAAAAAAAAACGAGGAGGTGATATCGCTGCCAAATTAGCAAAACTCCCTGGAACCCCTTGGGGGAAATACCCCAGAGAAAAACACCTTCCAGGGTATAGTTATTGTGGACCGGGAACAAGACTTGATATCAGACTCAATGATCAAAATCAGCCCCGACCCGGTGAGGAACCAATAAACGCTATTGATAAGGCCTGTCACCTTCATGATGTTGCTTATAAAAGCAGCAATTTGCAACACAGGCATCTAGCAGATGTGAAATTAATTCATGCGTTGAATGCCATTCCTGATAAATCCTTCAAAGAAAAATTGGCTTCATTTTTGATAAAATCGGCTAGGAAAAGTAAATTGATGTTAGGTGCTGGTAATTAATAACAACATGGAATCTATTTATTATTCCCCAAGAGGATACTGGAAGGGTAACGCTGCAATCAGTAAACTCGCTAGCGCCGCAAAAGTGAAAAAAACCACTGCGGCTCATTGGTTATCGAAACAGGCACTATGGAAAATTTATCTACCACCGCCTAAACAAATTCAATTCTCGCATTTTGATGTGACCTTTCCTAATGAAGTTCATCAGGCTGATCTATTATTTCTGCCACATGATCGTGGTTACAAATATGCGTTAACTGTAGTTGATATTGCAAGTCTATACAAAGAAGCAGAACCGTTAAAAACAAAATCGGCCACTGAAGTGGCTTCTGCATTTGAAAGGATTTATCGAAGGAGTCCTCTGCACTGGCCAAATCTGTTACAAGTTGATCCTGGCAAGGAATTTCAGGGTGCAGTGTTATCTACAATGAAATATCACAATGTCGCTATCAGACGAGGGCATACAGCACTGCATCGTGATCAGGCCATTGTAGAACGATTTAATCGGATTCTTGCTGAGCGGTTATTTGGATATCAATATGCAAAAGAATTCATCCAAGAAAAAAGATCCCGTGAATGGGTTAAGAGATTACCAGATGTAGTTACCGCACTGAATAACGAGATTACTAGAACCATCAACATGAAACCTATCAACGCGATTAAAAAGAAGTCGATACCTGAAAAACCACAAAAAGATTTCAAAGAACCAATTCTTGGTAGTAATGTCATTGTGAGGTATTTATATGAACCAGGAGAGCTTGAGGGTGGTACAAAAAGGGCTACTGATCCTATTTGGAGCGTCACTACGCATAAGATATCTAGTATAACACGATCTACGGGTAGACTTCCAATCTATAAACTGGATTCAACTGCCCCTCAGCGTGGGTTTACTAGACAACAACTACAAGTAATTCCTGACGATACTCAATTACCACCGCATGGTCTTAACTAGCACCCTTGCGTCTATTGCACTCAAGACAAGTCAACATCACATTATTTCTGACATGACCGAGATTGTTATTTTTTCTGTCAACGGTGAATTGGCGAGGATCCTTATCCGAATACTGCCAACGCATTATACAATTGCAACTCGCGCAGTGATTATTCTGTTGTTTCTTCAAAGTGATTATTAATTCAGCATCAATATCAAATTCTCGTTGTTTTTTTTGTCCTGTTGTTTGTAACCGGAGAGTTTTTTATCAATAATATCATTATCGTCACCAATGATTTCATCATCGCCAATGATTTCATCATCGCCTGACTCTGTCAGGACAATTCTTCGAAGTTGATTTATTTTTCGTACTCTGGATACTGAAAGACAGACTAAATTCGACCATTCTATGCGATTATCCACCATCCAAACAATTGTATGCGATATAGTCAATCCCTGTGAAGAATGTATCGTCGCTGCGTATCCTAGCGTCCATGGGGATTTATTAGCACGCAATGCATCTTCAACGACATTGATATCAACCAGCACAATATCATTTAATACGAGAATCTGCTTTTCACGCCCTGACTCTGTCAGGCCTGGAATATCAACTTCAATATTCTGTTTTCGCGTATCCGATGGCCTATAACATAACGGTACTGGAAGTGTTGCAAATTTTTGTTTATGCAATTCAAATAACTTCATCTGAAGTGTGTCCCTGACTATTTTTCTACTTGCAATGATTAAATCATTTGGTCTCCACGCTTCCCAAAACTCATTCATGGGAGTTTCCGAAATTATTTCACGGGTTATTTCACACTGGATTCTATCCGATTGTAATCTAATTAGTTTCTTCAATTCTTTTAATTTTTCATCAAGTGATCTATGATCGGTATCAATTTCTTTATAATAGTCTAAAAAACCCTTTAGCCATTCATGGGGGGATGCACCGACAAATGGTGGTAGTTGGCCGTGATCACCGCACATGACGATTTTTGTATTCTTCAATAACAACCACTCAAGAAATATTTTTAAGACATCTTCGGACACTGTGTCTATTTCATCCCAAATCATGATTTCAGGAATAAATTTCTCTCCCATGCGCTCAGGAGTCCATTTATCTCCCTTCCATCGGAAAAAGCTGTGATAAGTGCAGGCATTTACCCCTCTCTGTATCATTTCTCTTGCAAGTCTATGAGTTGGTGTTACCACAATCATGTTTGGATTGGAAACACGAAATAACTCAATTGCCCGGGTTGTTTTTCCTGACCCACCACAGCCTTTTAAATAAACTGTTTTATACAGGCATATTGGATCAGAAATCGGTGGTGCACTAGAAAATTCTGAACACTGATTGCTTTCTAAGTAATTATTTTCAATGGTAACATCTGCTGATGGAATATAATCATGAATCATTTCTTTCTTAATTCTCCATGTTCCCCATTTCTCGTTGCCAGTAGCCTTAAAATCAACCATTTTGCTATTTATGTAAAATGAGTCAGTAGCAACTCTAACTGCGGTGGTAGGAAATTTATTGATCATTGAAAACAGATTGATAGAAGCATAACCAAGCATAGAAGCTCTCAAATGTGTGTACTGCGGATGGTATCCATCAGTGTAAGTAACAATTGTACCCAATTTGGTTCCATCGGACATAAATGCGTCCTTACGATTGACATATAGGCCCCTATTCGTTAGATCCGCGATTACAAAATCGTATTCAGCGTTGTCTATAATCAATCGTGAAGAATATTTCGTATTATCATCTTTGCCACCTTGGGTAAATTTACCGATTATTCTTCGTCCAAGATTTTTTGCTTCATTGTTTCTGATTTCAAATAACTGTTGGGACCAATCCATGATTTGTTGTTCATTAAAATCAGGAAACAGTTTTCGCTCTTTGCTAATTATTTTTTCTAGATCAGGTTGTGGTAACCAGACTGATTTCTGTGCTCGATAGGATATAATTGCTTCACTGACAATTAATGATTTTAACATCTTAC
Organism: Unio delphinus; assembly: GCA_029339505.1. Taxonomy (NCBI): domain Eukaryota; kingdom Metazoa; phylum Mollusca; class Bivalvia; order Unionida; family Unionidae; genus Unio; species Unio delphinus. Next base: position 1,386,909 of record JAQISU010000390.1, on the reverse strand, counting down.
AATCAAGCATATACCGTAATAACACTATTGGCATCCAGTGTTTTTCAGACATGTGTTTACCAATCCAAAGATAACTACACGGATGAAGCCCTTCAGCCATTTCAAATGATACCACACAAGCGAATCCGGTTAAATCAAAATCAGGAAGTGGTCCATTAATAGCAACACGGGTCATTTCGTGTGTAGGGTGTCCAAATCGTTTGAAATATTTCTCACACTCTCCATACCCAAGAAAACTTCCTGGATAACACGCAATCATATCAACTGAAATAACGGTATCAGCGGTGTATTTTGTGTTCCATAATCCGCCGTGGCTGTATTCAAGACAGGACAATTTGACATCTGATAAAAACTCACTTCGTGTTGGTTTCCACGCGTTTTTCTTTCTAGCAAAATGTGCTGCAATGAATGGTACTGTGAAACAGTTTGCTAATAATTGATCTTCGATTTCCCCCTTAGAAAACTCACTAGCTAGTTGTTTCATTTGATTCTGCAGTTCTTCAGTACGGTATAATTCTCCGTTAGGCCTTACAAACTGATCAAATCTGCATTCCTCGTCTGAAGTACTATGAAATAGCCACGCTGACACAGGATCGTTTTTACTCAAATGGTAAATAGCATCAAATAATTTCTGCTCTGAAAAAAACTCTTCGGTTTGGGATAGATATTTTACGGTTCTATCCCGTGCGAATATTGTTACTGCAGATGACCACGCGTGCGCGTTATGATCAATAATTTCATTGGGGGCTCCTTTTGATTTATATTTCGATTCGTATAATACTTCTCCGGTGATTGTCCTTACCGATATTGGAAATCTTAATGATTTTTCTAATTTAGTTATATCCTGAATTGTTGCCCCATGCTCTTTTACCGTGAACTCCCACTCGGTTATTTTTTTCGTCTTAGATCAGTTAGTTTATTTCCCCGGGACGCATTTGTGAAGTGTTCTATTATTCGTTCTGCTACACAATTGAGCCCTGTCGAATATTTCATGGGTGATAGTTTTGAAATATCAGGTTTTTCATTGAGCGGATAGATCCCGTAAACAACTGCTGTGACAGGATAAGATCTTTCGTAGTAGGGTTTATCAATTCCAGTCAAAATTCCCGGTTTGGAATCCTGGTTCACGGTGACAGTTTGTTTGCCCCTGAGAATGGGTTCAAATTTATCCCTAATGATCCATTTGCCATCCTCACGGATAATGAATTTAATTCTGAAAAAATGACTTTTTTCCCCAATACGTGAAATGATCACTGCTGCCTTTTCATCATTCATGGACGCGTCAACAACACCATCAATTCGAAATGTTGACCAACAATAAGATGCTCCATCACGCTTGAATTCATTAAAACAGTCTATGATGGCTTTATCAAGAATTTTATTCTTGGGTGTATTAGAAACTATATCAAGATTGAATTGAGCATCCTTCCATGGTGATCTCATGTTTCCGTCTCTTGGACGTTTGTTACGTTTTTTGGGTCTATCGATATTAAATCTAGGATTGATTTTCAATAATCTCTTAAACTCTTTCATGTTTCCGTCTCTTGGACGTTTGTTACGTTTTTTGGGTCTATCGATATTAAATTTAGGATTGATTTTCAATAATCTCTTAAACTCTTTCATGTTTCCGTCTTTTGGACGTTTATTACGTTTGTTTCCGTCTATTGGACGTTTTTTTGGTCTATCGCGATTAAATCTAGGATTGATTTTCAATAATCTCTTAAACTCTTTCATGTTTCCGTCTACTATACGTTTTTTGGGTCTATCGCGATTAAATCTAGGATTGATTTTCAATAATCTCTTGAACTCTCTATCAGCATTGAATTTAGCATTTTTCGAAGTCAATCTCTTGAACTCCTTCATGCTATATATAAAACAGGTGTCTGAATGAAAGATTTATGTATAATCAATCACTGCAAAATGAGTCAGTCATTGAATTAGACAATAGTGTAGTATATAATGACCCAAGAATTCAGACTACACCCAGTGATTAAAAATTACGAAGCATCCAGTGATGGTACTGTCAGAAACTGTAGACTGAAGAACCCAATTGGGTGGGATAATGGTATGGGGTATTTGGTGTTTAATGTTGGAAGGATGACATTTCGCAATCATCGTTTCGTATTTGAATGTTTTAATGGATTGATCAAAGATGGTTTTGTTATTGATCACATTGATTCTAATCCAAGGAACAATTCTTTATCCAATCTGCAAGCTATCACACAGAGTGAGAATTCCAAACGAGGAAGGACTGACACTTGTTCAAAAGCGAGACCAGTGAAATCTTTGAATACAATAACTAACGAAGAGAAAATATTTCAATCATTATATGAAGCCGGTAAGTATTTCAATATTTGTAGAACTTCAGTACGATTCGTTGCAGAGGGGATAACCAAGACGGCTATTTCAAAAAAGAACGGACAAAAAGTTCAATTTAGTTATGTCTAATGCGTCATAATTTCCAATTAGAGATATGTCATGTTATAGAATAATGAATTCTGAAAACATGAATAGCATCATAGTTGAAATAGCAAAATTGAAAAATCAGGATATCAAACTATCAGATGGGTTAAATCCTGATCAAATTGTGTCTGATTTTCAGGATATAGAATACGGGGTTAGCACTAACAAGAATATGCTACCCAAGAAGTATGCACTCATCAAAAGAATTCAGAATTCTATTAAAGACTCTCTTTCATTTTCCAGTGACATCAGTGTGTTCGTTCCGTTGTATACTATCGTAGAGGGAATACGAAAAGAATTGGGGTACGAATACGAATTGAAAAAAGAAGTCAACTCTAAAATTAGAAACCTACGAGCATTAATTCAAGAAAATTGATTACCCGACCATTGATTGCCTGACCATTTTATCATTCCGACCCTCATTTTTTTTAGCCGACCCTCAAGGGGATCTCAAAAATCGATGGACGATATGTCAGATTGATCAATGAAAAAGTGTGGAAACTGTCAGTATTATTTATTTTATATACAATTATGACACTTTCCACAAACCTGATAGAAGCTGTTATAGGATGAAATAACACTTCCATGACCGTGTTAAAAATCATCCGACATGTCACTGATGTCAAAAAAGGAGTTGCACGATGGTGTTAGGTCGGGATTGAAAAATTGTTTTGCAATTGAAAAATGGTTTCTGATTTCAAATAATGGTCAATGAAGCATTAACAACCCGATTGGCTCGTGAACGACTGGATGCAATTAAGAAATTTATACCAATTCGTGACTCTGTAAGAAATAAACTGCAACAACGACAGAGTTTACAAACTGATTTTGCTCTGGGGTCTGAAGAGTTGTGTAAACCAGTAACCACAGCAACGAAAGGGGTAGAGCGTGCTTTACTGGGAGATGGTCCCGAGACGGGGAAATCTGTTATTGGTGAGCTTGAAAAACTAGCAGCGAAAACTGAACAAACAAAACAAATAGAATCAAAAAGAACAGTAGATGATTTACGCGTGAGATTTAACGAGGAAGGGTTAGCAGAAATTGATAAGACTGATCCAGCAGAAATTCCTGCGCTGGTTGTTACGTCTTATGAAAACAGAAAAAAATGGTTGAAACCAGAATATCATAAGTTTGTTAAGAATTTCGCTCATTGGGCTGATATATTTTATAAAATCAAAACTAAAAAAAGTCAAATTAAGACAGATAGTGCATCATACATCTAATATATCGATGCGGTGAGTCTAGTGTATAATCAATACGAAGAGTTTAAACAACCAAGATTGCAAAAGCGGCGACAGCAGCCTGCAAAGAAAATATCTTTCTCTCCTAAAAAACAACAACTACCACCTGATGATGATGATGATGATGATGATTATTTACAAGAAACGGGTTTAGAAAAACTAGATGAAGCAGCTGGTTATAGCGGAAGTGGACTGCAAAATCCAAGGATTGGAAACACTTGTCCTGATAGTGTTATCAATGATATATCACGATTAGATGTTCTTGTAGGAGGATTCCGAGCTGGAAATAACTCTCCAGAAATAATTAATGAAGCAGCTGATATCTGTAGACGGTTATTTGCCGGCGGTATCATGGATATCAAAACATATCGAGATTTCATTGACGAGTTAGCAAATGGGTATCATAGTGATTAAATAACAATTGAAAACACTATTGTTTTTATAATAATGATCATCCATTACAATCATGATAAACCAACCCCCGTCTATGTAGTTAATTCACGGTTTCCAGTTTATAGAGCATACTATGGAGATGGCCTCGGCAATACCATTTTAGGATTCTTTTCAAGAATGGCCCCAAAAGTGATGCCGTTAGCTAAACAGTTATCAATGAAAGCCATTGATGTTATTCGTGATAAGGGTATTAGTACTGTTGGAGATCTTGCCGGGAAAGCGTTTTCAACTGCGAAGGATAAAATAACATCATTAGTGAGACGAAAAAAGAAACCGTTACCGTCTACAGAAGAAATGCCTGCAAGTGTTAGTAAAATTATAAATAACGCAGTAGATGAAAAACTAGCGTCGATGGTAAATCAAGGGAACCAAAGCAATATTGCAAACATGATAGCGGGAAGTGGCTTTAAAAAACCACGTCGATGAAATTCTATGGATTTTCACGCTAGCGTTTTTCACGATGAAAATCACGATTTAGACTCTGATAAATAGAATAAAATGTTCAAAAAATCACATGATCCGGCGTTTGATATAGACGCCCCAGTTGGCAAGGATGATTCTGTACGCGATTATCAATATTACGCCTATCATGCCATAAACTCAAATAGTCGAGCAAGAATTGATCTTCAAGTCCATGATACCAGTAAATACTTTTTACCCTGTGAAGCATTTATTGAAGTAGAAGGAGAAATTGTAACAGCTGCTGATACTACTGCTGTACCAGCACCGTATCCAGCTGGTACTCAAGTCGGTTTTGTCAATAATGGTATTATGGCGCTATTTGAGAGTGCTGGATATCTCATTGATGGAAAAGAAATTGAGTCCATAGATCGTGATGTTGATGTGGCCACAACAATAATCGGATTAGCGAGATATTCTGATGATTATACAAGATCAGCAGGACCTTCTATGATGTTTGCAAAAGATGCTAAGAATACCGCTGGAGGAAATCCATTTGTTGTAAGACGACCAAAAAAACGTGATAATAGTGATTCTGATGTCGAGAATATGATTATAAACAACGATGCTAATTTCAATCTAGGAACTGCAACACGAAACGCAATGTTGCAAGGAGAGCGTAAATCATTTTCATGCGCGATTCCACTGCATCACATATTTGGATTCTGTAGAAACGTCAGAAAAGTTATCTACGGGGCGAAGCATACAGTATCGCTTGTACAAAAGGGTGATGATAACGACGCAATTTGGAGGATTCCAGTAGATGTTGCAGCTCTCAATGCTGATGCCGGTAGAGTGGATTTAACAAAAATATCATTGTGGATGCCAGTGTTGAATCCAGCAATCACCGCAGAAGGACGATTACTATCATTTATGGACCAAGGAGGAAAATCATTACTAAGTTGGCTAACCGTGAGTACAGATGTGAAACAATCAAATATCAACGGGTTATTCACTTGGAACCTAGCATCAAAACAAGGCGTTTCTGTGCCACGTCATATATTTATCGCGTTACAGGATAACGCACGAGTTGGCAATCAACTCTCCAGTCATATGATATTTGATCAATTAGGTGTGAAAGACGTCTCACTGAGAATAAACGGCCAGCAGGAACCATCTGAGGATATACAACTTAATTACACAGAAAATCATATTGCACGAGTTTATCATCGTCTGTTGTCATTTATGGCACGTGATCAAAATGTGGATACCGGTTTGCAAATATCACAATGGGATTTCAAAAGCCTCTATCCGATTTATTACTTTTCACTGGAACATCTTGATTTAACAAGACAATCTGTCGTTGATATACACTTCAGAGCTAATGTGACTCGTGGTGCTATTGCTGATTATAGAGCGGTTGCTGTCATTTTCAGTGATAAATCAATGCTACTCGAAGGTGTTGGTGGAAGAATGAGAGTGGTAGATGCCCCAGTAGAAAATCTTTGAACGATTTTTCTCGATTTTTCATTGAATTAGAATCAATCAATTATATATAATGTCATATAGTGTTATTAGTGTTACGTTAACTCCTGGTCAAATCAAAAAATTGCAATCAGAATCGGCTAAAAAATGTGGAACCACAATCACGTTGAAACCCAACCAAATGACTGGTGGTGCAAATAAATTATCGCTGACAACTCGTCAGGTGAAACATTTCAATGATGCTTTCAAGGATAAAAAAGGGGTTCAGATTACTCTTTCTGCGGCTGCTATCAAAAATATGATTAAAACAGGCGGTATATTCCCGTTGTTAGCTGCAATACCAGCATTGATTGCAGCAGCAGCCCCAGCAGTGGCTAAAGCAGCGGCGTTAGGAGCCGTTGGTACTGCAGCATGAACGGCGTTGAAAAAGGCAGCTGGACAAGGATATAAAAAAAGAGACGATCCGTTCACGGATTGGGTCTAAGACTACCAGGAACCCCGTATTCGTGGTACAGCGGAAAGGGTATAAGACTACCAGGAACCCCGTATTCATGGTACAGCGGGAGATCCGTTCACGGATCAGGCCTGAGACTACCAGGAACGATTTATTAATTGAGGAACCTATGGTTCCCAAATCTTCGATGATTCCAATGTCCAATTTTGATTTAATGGATGCTGCTAAAAAACTAGCGATTAAACATTTCAGAGGAGTTTTTATGAAAGATCAATTACCACATCAACCAAACAAAACTGAAACAGGTATTATTAATCTCGATAACAGCACCGGACCTGGAACTCACTGGGTTGCATACGCTATTGATCCACGTGGGATTGTCTATTTTGATTCATATGGATTAGCCCCACGAAAAGAGTTTATGCGTTACATAAAACAATTTCCAATGAAGACTTGGTATTCTACGCTACCAACACAACAAATCAATGACCCACCAATATGCGGCAGTGAAGTATTAAATGTCCTTGACGCTATTTCTAACTCCTTGGGTACCCCAAGGGGAAAACCACCTCATATTGTCGTAAATGACTACACCAGCAATCGCTTTTTAGAGAGAGAAAGAGTTTTACAATAACATGATTGATATTTGGGGGAGATCTTTGAAACCCAAACCCGATGGCACTGCAACCCCTGATTCTATCAAGAATATAACAAAAAAAATTAAAGATGAAATAGCTGAGACGTTGAATTTAGAAAGTGTTGAACCCAATGAAATAGTTGTATTTCAAGATCGCCAGGGTAAATTGAAATCTAGTAATATTTCTCTGGATGATATTTTAGTTAAACAACAAAACGCAATCGAGAACACCGTTGCGCTATTTTCCGATCAGGGTAAATTGAAAACCAGTAATATTTCTCTGGATGATATTTTAGTTAAACAACAAAACGCAATCGAGAACACCGTTGCGCTATTTTCCGATCAGGGTAAACTCAAACCGGGTGTACTCGTTTCGACGATTACAGATCGATTAAAAATTCTCAACGATGAGTTAAACAATTCTGTGGTTGTACTAACAACACTTGAATCTAGAATTGAAGAACACATAAAACAGTTTACCGCATTTCGTAGAAATATCATTGATAAATTTATTGGAACTACATTCGATACAATTGAACTAAAACTCCCTGATATTAAAAAATCCATCGATGAGACGAAAACTTTCATCGAAGCCGTCAAAGGTGATTTTTCGAGGATGATAACAATCATTGAAAAAACAAAAATTCCTCATGAGAAAACCAATAACGTAGTATATACAATCCAACACGGATCATTTGTGTGGATACCTACAAACAATAAATTAGATATCATTGCAACCGTCAAGGGTATTTATCGATTAACACTGGTGACAACGGTTCAATTTAATATATCATCGTCGAGTTCATCCGGGGTCAATAATACGATTTCAACGATCATCGACAAGGGTACAACTGAAAAGTTCACTATAACATCTACTGATACAACTTTGGCTAGAGCTCTGGTATCATGGTATGTGGAATTCGTAGCGGATTTAAGTAAATAAATTGAAAGGATTTCACAATTGAAAACGCTAGCGTTGTTAAAATAAAAAATGATTTCATCATCGCAATATCGCTATGATCAGGTCAGAGAATATCAAACTAGACTCAAAACCCTGTCTGAGGAGTATGCAATGAAAATTAAAAAAATATCGCAGGAGAATTACCGCAATTGATGTTACTGTGCATTCAGTGAGTGGTGTAATCACCGGAGCCGGTATTATACTGTCTTCAGTGACAATGATGGCCCCGATAGCTGTTCCAATTTGCATTTCTGCGGCAACAACAATCGCTGGAATTATATCAATAATCACAAAAAAAATATCCTCATGCAGCCAACGGAAACTACAAGACTACATAATTCAATTTCATGTTGTGTCTACTGCATACTCGCAATTATCCTCATTGATATCGTCATCGCTCGATGATACAATTATATCAGAGAGTGAGTTTTCAGCGATGGTAGATATATATGATTCTGCGATGTCAAAATTAGAAGTACAAAAACATGAGTATAATAACAATGACAACACCGATGGAATTACTTCAACAAATAGTGGAGAACACAAACCCAGTACAAACAAGCATGATCTCAATAACCTCAACGAATCCAGAATTCAGTGTGAATTTCCCCTCTCCGGTCCCAGTGAAGGAGATAGCGCTAGCAAAATTACGAGTATGCCACAGTTGGCCAAATATTAGGTCAAAATCATTTGGTGGTCAACAACCCAATAATTCACTGGTATTTGCGAATAAGAATAAACCAGACGGTACCCCAGACTGGAATGTTGTTTCCATACCAACCGGATCATACCAAATCGAACAAATCAATAATGAATTCGCGCGTAGAATAAAATCGATTACTGGAGTAGAGTCAAAAATAGCTATAACAGTTCATGAACCAACACTATCATCTGCCATTGAAATAAGCACAGAAGGATATGTCGTAGATATATATCAGAGTTCTATTAGAACCGTACTAGGATGGCCTGAATTACCACCCGGGGGAAAAACCGTTGATTTACCAGAACCAAAAAAAAAAAACGATTATATCACAGACAGGATAAAATCTGATAATCCAATAAAAAGCTATATATATTATAATAAGTCGTATTTTTTCATTAGAGTAGAATATGATGAAAAAATAAGACTTATTCATCATCTTGCTAACCGGGATAAAATCACTGAAAATTTCACAGCTTTCAATAACGATATTTCGTTGTTGTTTATATCCCTTAGATCCGGCACTCTCACCCGAGATGAATTTATCAGTGTCGTAGAAACATGTAACAAAATCATCAATGACATGGAAACATTTCATTCACAAATTATTCAAGAGGTATTAGGTGACAGCAGTCCTAAAACAAGAGATTTATTTGCAATAGACTATAAGATCCGCATAAGAGATATTCCAACATTCAAACTACCAGGATATAATCTCTTAGAACTACAAAAATCTCTCGATGATGCCATCGATGAAGGTTTCAAAAAAATCCATGATACGTGGAAAAAAACACCATCACAACCACAAACAACTATCCTGACCCATAATAATGACCCAGACGGTGGTGGCAGGCATATTGCTCCGTTCAATGTGAATATTTCAACGGTGATTGCGCTCAATTTAGTATGCGATGTGATCGAAGGAAGCTATCAAATAAATTTAGAACGATCAAATCAAGCTCAGCAGGGATATATTTTGTATTCATTTGCTGCAATAGCTCCTCCAGGGTTTTTAATAATTGAGTCCCCGGTGAATCCAGTCTATATGCTATGTCATAATAATTCATTAACCAGAATTAATTTCAAACTCACTGACCATTCTAATAATCTGATTGATTTACAAGAGGAGGTTTTACAAATTAGTCTATTTGTAAAGTCGTAGTGATTTTCGCCCCCCAGACAAAGTCTGGAACACGATATCGTATCGGACTGGATCAAATATTCGGTTAACCCCAACTGAAAGTTCTAGTGAGTGACAACGACGTTGTTTACCCTTTTTCCCAAAAAATCGATGGAGGATTTCATTAATTTCATTGATTTTTTCATATTTTTTTTTTGGACCTAATCCATGAAACGATATCAGATTCACACACACATTGGGGCCTGGTGTCATTGGTTTCATTGTTTTTAAGCGTGATTTCAGTGAAAACTTGTCTAAAAATGTTGTCCGATTCGCCCCTTCTGCTGCTGAGATTGAATTTAATATTTTTGTAGGGCTTAATTGCTGATAATCTCTCGAATTCCTCAGTCATATAATTAAAACAAGTATTTAAATAAGAAATTTATATATAATGAATCACTGCAAATGGCTTATGATTGGATCAACAACCCCGTGTAACAAATCATACAGAAGCGAATTATGTGTGTATCATTTACAGAGCGTTCGCAACGGTTCCCTTGGCCCCCTCCCATGCCTCCGATGTGGGGTGGGGGTAAGGGAAAAATCACAATTATGTCTCAGTTGTGGCGGCAAACGATACAGGGAACTAAAACGCTATTATGACAAACAAATAAAAAATGCCGTCATTGACCACAACGATCACAAAATCATAAGACCCCTCAAGATTATATACAGAGGCTTATAATTAAAGCAAATAATAAATTAGAAAAATAGTATTATTATACAAATGAACCAAGAATTCAGACCTCAACCCATGCTTGTTAATTATGAAGCATCCCGTGATGGTATTATCAGAAACCGCAGATTGAAGAAGCCAGTTGGATTTGTAATCGAGGGTATTTGATGTTTTCTGCTGGGAAGAAAAAATATCATTGTCACAGATTCGTCTTCGAGGTGTTTAATGGAATAATCAGGGATGGTTTTGTTATCGATCACATTGATTCCGATTCTCAGAATAATTCTTTATCAAATCTACAGGCTATATCACAAAGTGAGAATTTAAAACGAGGAAAAACTGGAAAATACTCGAAAAAAGCGAGGCCTATAAAATTATTTAATACAGTTACTAACGAAGAAAAAATATTCCAATCTATGAATTAAGCCGGTAAATATTTCAATATTTGTATACCCTCAGTACAATTTGTTGCAACAGGAGTACAAAATTTGGCTTTTTCTAAAAAAATTGAACAAAAAATTTGATTTTCGTATGGCTAATAACACCAAGGGAAATAACTCTTTCATAACCCTTAAATATAGCTCAACGAGTTATCTCCCTTAGATTTTGTCAACTCGGTTATGGGTTATCTCCCTTAGATTGTATCAACTGTTTTATGGGTTATCTCTCTTAGATTGTGATTCACCGGGTATAATTAATTATCTGTTTTGTAAGAAAAGAAATCAAATACAAATTTTTTTCAAACAAAAATTTTTTTTTCAGTGTTTAATGCAAATATTCAGTCTCATTTAAATACTGTGAAACACCGTTGACAAGTATTCAAGGAAATAAAAATAACACAAATGTGGATTGACGCTGCTGTATTAAGTCACCTTATATACTATATGAAAGGTATAAAGCTGGGGCTTTCGAAAGCCAATCCGATTTATCAAAAATAATCCACGCCATTGACACGTGGGCGCGGTTGTCTTTTCTCAATCATGCAACCGGGTTTGATTTCATGGGTTGCTTTTGATTGGTCGGATGGTCGTAGAAAATCCGCCCCGTCGTTTCATGTTTGTGCTGTCTTGTGCCGTCCCACATCATTACATCATCGTTTCATTGAATATATCCATCCTTAATTAAGTTAATTAAGTTACTTAAGTACATGTTATGCCTAACATCTGCCACAACACTCGAGTGGAGATTATACGGCATTGTGACGTCCCCACATCATTACATCATCGTTTCCTTGAATATATCCATTTTTAATTAAGTTAATTAAGAATATGTTGTGACGTCACCCGAAGCATATCTTCTGGGCGGTCTAAGATGGCGTTTGCCACGTTAGGCCTCCCTTCCGTAGATGTATGTTTCGGGTCCCCCTTGGGCTTACTTGGATGTGAAGGCATGTGTTGTCGTATATGTAACCTCTGGGTCTATTCACGTTTTATGACGAGAAAGGGGTTTCCAAATGGGGTTTTCATGTATAAACATATCTTGTGAATCTAACCCGTTATTTGACGAGTTAGATTCACTCTTAGGGGAGTATGTTTCGGTGTGCTGTCTTATATATAATAATATCTCTGAACGTGCTAAGATGACAAACACCTTATCACGGACAGGGTTCACAGAATTGTATATAATTGTATACAAATATCCCTGAACGTGCTAAGATGACAAAAACCTTATCACGGACAGATTTTTGTTTTGAAAAATAAATTAGAAATATGTAATATCATATATGAATTCTGAAAATATGAATAGCATTATAGTTGAAATTGCAAAATTGAAATGCCAGGATATTAAACTATCTGACAATTTGAATCCTGATCAAATTATGTCTGACTTTCAGGATATAGAATACGGTGTTATGAATAACAAGTATATGCTACCAAAGAAATATGCGTTAATAAAAAAAATTCAGAATTCTATTCGGGACTCTCTTGCATTTTCCAGTGAAGTAAGTGTGTTTGTCCCGTTATTTACTATCGTGGAAGGAATACGAAAAAAATTGGGTAGGGAATATGAATTGAAAAAGGATGTTAATTCTAAAATTAGAAATATACGGGCGTTAATTCAAGAAAATGAACGATTTGACAAATAGTCTAAATTGAATTCTAATCGAAATTGTCTACGAGAATTTCCATGCAAAATCGACTACTTGACCGTAAAATCACAGAGATTTTCAACTGATTTTTATTGATGATTTTTAGTTGTTTATGTCATTTTTTAGCATTTTTGATTGAAAAACGTCAAAAATCATCAAAAATGAATCCTAACAGCTTTTCTCTACGAGAATTTTCATGCAAAATCGACCATTTGACCGTAAAATCTCAAAAGAAAACCACCAAAACTGTAAAAAAAATCAGTGAAAATGCATTAAAAACACTGAATAAAAAATATTTCACACTGGATAAAAATAAAATTATTTCACAGCAATAAAAAATAAAAATATTTCACACTGAATAAAAAATATTTCACACTGAATACAAATATTTCACACTGAATAAAAAATAAAAATATTTCACAGCAATAAAAAATAAAAATATTTCACACTGAATAAAAAATGTTTCACACTGAATAAAAAATATTTCACAGAAATAAAAAATAAAAATATTTCACACTGAATAAAAAATATTTCGCACTGAATAAAAAATAAAAATATTTCACACTGAATGAAAAGTCGATGGACCGTTAATGGATGGTTCCGATTAGTTCAATGAAAAAGTGGGGAAAGTCACAGTATTAAATATTTTCATAGCAATTATGTGACTTTCCCCATCGATGGTAGAAGCTGTCTCACGATGAAATAACGCTTCCATGATCGTGTCAAAAATCATCCGACATGTCAAAAATGTCAGAATTAATATTTTTGTGACTTCCCCCATCAATGATATGTCAAAATTAAACTTCCACGATGGTGTTAAAAATCACCAATTAACTGTGTCTGTTAGGTCGGGTTCGGGAATTCAAGTGCAAAATCTTCGATTTTCGGGAAACTTGTTTTACAATTGAAAAATTGTTTACAATTTCAAATAATGGTCAACGAAGCATTAACGAAACGATTGCAATTAAGAAATTTATACCAATTCGCGACTCTGTCAGGAATAAACTGCAAGAACGACAGTCTTAAGACTGACTTTGCCGCGGGATCTGAAGAGTTGTTTAAACCAATAACTATAACAACGAAACAGATAGTGTCAACAATCTCTGAAGAAGGAAAAAAACAAAAAGAGACTTTTCTCCCTGTGTTAGAATAAATAGCAAAAAGAACTAAACAAACAAAAAAATCATTAAAAACACTTCCTCAGGATATATCAACTACTTCAGAACGAAAATATGAAGAATTTCAGGAAGAACATAGTGGACCACCTAAATCAATTATATTTACCGACAGCGCTAAAAAACGAATTCTCAACGAGGATATAGACAAGTTAGGTGAATTTGCTGCTAACAGCTATGATTCACAAGAGAATTATACGCATTATAGAATGTCACATAGTGAATGGGCTGATATAGTGTATGAAATAAATACCGGGAGTTTAGATAGAAGGATGAAGGAATACAGAGACTTCAAGAGAAAATCTATACTCCAAATAAGACAGCAAAAACAAGACCCATACGATGAGAAGGAATTTTCCCAGAGAGAGACTCTGGGGAGTGGAATTTCAGGGGAAAATCGTCTAGTTCGAAACGCTAGCGTTTCATGTCCTGGTAATATTCTCAGTGATATATCACGATTAGAAATTCTCATCGGAGGAAAACGAGCTGGAAATAACTCTCCAGAAATAGTTAATGAAGCAGCTGATATCTGCAAGCGGTTATTTCAAGGCGATATCATGGATATCAAAACATATCGAGATTTCATTAACGAGTTAGCGGAAAATCATACTGATTATTACAGCGACTAAGTCGAAAATTCTTTGGATTGGAAATTGCTAGCAATTGAAAACACAAGTTTTTTTTTATAATAAGATGATCATACACTACAACCATGATAAACCAATCAGCGTCTATGTGGTAAACTCACGATTGCCTGTTTATAGAGCATATTACGGAGATGGTTTCGGTGATACCATTGCAGGCTTATTTACAAGAATGGCCCCAACAGTGATGCCGTTGGTTAAACAATTAGGAATGAAAGCAATTGATGGTATTCGTGATAAGGGTATTAGTGCTGTTGGAGATCTTGCCGGAAAGGCATTTTCTGCAGCAAAGGATAAAATAACATCATTGGTGCGACGACGAAAAAAGCAACGAGTTGTACTGCCATCTACAACAGTGATGCCTGCAAGTGTCAGCAAAGCAATAAATAGCGCAGTGGAAGAAAATTAGCATCATTAGTGGCTACACCGGTGACTCCATCACTTGATATACAAAATAGCGCTATCATGAAAGCGATAACAGGAAGTGGTTTGAAACCAAAAAGAAATTCGAAAAATTTTCAACGACGATGATGATTACAAAGAGTTTCACAATTGAAAACACTAATGTGAATAATAATAATAATGTTCAAAAAAAAACACATCTGATCCGGCGTTTGATTTAGATGCCCCAGTGCGCAAAGATGATTCTGTCCGCGAGTATCAATACTATTCCTATCATGCAATACAACCCGACCTACGATCGCGAATTGAACTTCAAGTTCAAGATACCTGTAAATACTTTTTGCCATGTGAAGCATTTATTGAAATCGAGGGAAAACTCGTAACAAATGTTGCAGCTGATACCCCATCTGCAGATAACGCAAATGTCCGAGTTGGTTTTGTTAATAATGGCATAATGGCGTTATTTGAAAGCGCAAGATATCTCATTGATGGAAAAGAAATTGAATCAATAGACCGTGAAGTTGATGTTGCAACAACAATAATCGGGCTAGCAAGATATTCTGATGATTATACAAGGTCGGCTGGTCCATCTATGATGTTTGCAAAGGATACCTCTGATAACGCTGACCACCTTCAATACATTAAAGTGTTAACAGCAAGAGATAGATAATGCAGAAGCCGATCAACAAGAAGCAGCTTCTCCAGAACGTCGAGCTAGACCCGGAGATGCGTTTGATATTCTCGGAGGCGTTAATGGTAATTTAAATTTAGGATTTGCAGCACGAAAAGGAGCATTGCAAGGACAACAGCGATATTTTTCATGTGCGATTCCACTCCATCACATATTTTGATTCTGCAGAAATGTCAGAAAAGTCATCTATGGAGCCAAACACACAATCGCGTTAGTGCGAAAAGGCAATGACAATGATGCAATTTGGCATACTGGTGCCGCTGATGGTAAAGTTGTTTTAACTAAATTGGTCTTGTGGATGCCAGTAATGACCCCATCAATTACCACGGATGAGCGGCTACTTTCATTTATGGACACAGGTGGCAAATCATTGATAAGTTTGCTAACAACAACAACTGATGCCAAAGAGGATAATGTTGCTGATACATTTACATGGCATCTGACATCAAAACAAGGCGTTTCAGCTCCACGTCATATATTTATAGCGCTGCAGAATCGGAATCGATTAGGTTCCCAAGAACGCAGTCATATGATATTTGATCGGTTAGGAGTCAAGGAGGTTTCACTGAGAATAAACGGACAACAAGAACCATCTGAGGATATACAGCTTGATTACGACACTAACCATATAGCACGTGTGTATCATCGGATGCTGTCATATATGGGTCGTGATCAAAATGTTGATACTGGTTTACATATATCACAACTTGATTTTAAAAGCCTCTATCCGATTTATTACTTTTCGCTGGAACATCTTGATTTAACAAGGCAATCCGTCGTTGACATACATTTTAGGGCTCGTACAGCTCCTGGTGGTGTTGATTATAGAGCGGTTGCTGTCATTCTCAGTGATAAATCAATGCTACTTGAAGGGTGTGGCGGACGAATGAGAATCCTTGATGCACCAGTGGAAAATCTTTGATTGAAATCGTAAATGATTTTCACAAATAGATCAATTGAAATCATAAATGTGTTTTACAATAAAATGCCATAGAGTGTTGTTAGTGTCAAGCTGACTGATGGTCAAGTTAAGAAATTAAAATCAAAATCAACTCAAGAGTGTGGAACCACAATAACGCTGAAACCAGCAGAGATATCCAGCGGTACACATAAAATATCATTAACGGATCGTCAAATAAAACATTTCAGTAATGCGTGGGATTGTTTATTTTGATTCATTTGGGTTAGCCCCACCAAAAGAGTTTATGCGGTATATATCAAATCGCTCAATTTCAATTTTTTATTCCACGCTGCCAACACAAAAATTAAATGATCCACCAATATGCGGCAGCGAAGTATTAAATGTCCTTGACGCTATTTCAATATCTGGAAAACCACCTCATATTGTCGTAAATGAATACACTAGAAATCGCTTTTTAGAGAGAGATGTATAAAATAACATGATTGATATTTGGGGGAGATGTTTATCAACGCTGAAGAAACTCGAACCCGATGGCACTGCAACCGGTGATATAAAAAAAAATAATCGAAGATGAAATAGCTGAGACGTTGAACCTAGCAAGTGTTGACCCCGGGGAAATAGTTGTATTTCAAGATCGTCAGGGTAAATTGAAAACTAGTAAATTGAAAACTAGTAATATTTCTCTGGATGTTATTTTGGTTAAACAACGAGACGCACTCGAGAAAACCGTTGCGTTATTTTCGGATCAGGGTAAACTCAAACCCGGCATACTTATATCTACAATCACAGATAAACTTGCTGAGTACGATAAAGAATTTGACGATCATTTGAAAAATTATAATCAATTTCGTAAAAATGTCGTTCATAAGTTCTTTGGAACCCCAATTGTAATTACCCCGTCTCTCGCTGAAATTAAAACGTTTGTTGATGATCAAAAGGTCATCAATGACCTCAATAATATTTTTTTTTACAACAACATCCTCCGAAAACGTGTCAATCATATATTTGGAAACAATCAAAAAAATTAATGAAATCGCTGAAATTAAAATATATATCGAGGATAGTAAAACAACAATCGACGCCGTCAAAGATGATTTTCCTAAAATGGTCGAACGACTCGATAAGGTAAAAATTCCACACTCCGCAGAAAATATCCGTAATGTCGTGTATGTGGTTCGGTACGGAACTCTCGATTGGATCAAAGACACTAATAATCGAATAGATTTTACTCCAACCGTATCAGGTATTTATCGATTTACGTTAATTTTATTTACCGGGCATACTTTTAATATTCAAGACAATATTGGCGGTACCGGTCAAGATCATACCGCTGTAAATACAATAACACATCGAGTTATTGCAAATTCTACTTGGAATATTTATAAATTATCGACTATTGGAGATGAACAAGTTAGAATACATTAAAATATATGATAGAATATGTAGCAAATATACATGGCTAAAATTAATTCTAGCGGAAACTCTTTGAGTTTCAATGCTAGCATTTCAACGATGACATTTCCAATAACGATGACATCAACGATTTCATCATCGCAATATCGCTATGATACAGTCAAAGAATTTTCAATGAAACTCAAAACACTCGCTGAGGAGTATGCAATGAAAATAAAAAAATATCGCAGGAGAATTACAGTCATTGACGTTACAGTGTACTCAGTATCTGGTGTAATGGCCGGAGCTGGTATTATACTTTCTTCAGTGAAAATGATAGCTCCGATTGCTGTTGCAATTTGTATATCCGCGGTGTCAACAATAGCTGGGGTTGCAAATGCAATCACTAACAAATTATCATCATGCAGCCAACGCAAACTACAAGACTACATAATTCAATTTCATGTTGTATCAACCGCATACTCGCAATTATCCTCGATGATATCGTCGTCGCTCGATGATACAATTATATCAGATAGTGAGTTCTCAGCGATGGTCAGTATTTATGATTCTGCGATGTCAAAATTAGAGCGACAACAACAGTTTAATAACAATGACAACACCGCAGGAATTACTTCAACGAATAGTGGAGAACACAAACCCAGTACAAACAAGCATGATATCAATAACATCAACGAATCCAGAATTTAGTGTGAATTTCCCTTCCCCGGTTCCAGTGAAGGAAATCGCGCTAGCAAAATTACGAGTATACCATAGTTTGCCTAATATCAGATCAAAATCATTTGGTGGTCAACAACCCAATAATTCACTGGTGTTCTCGTATAAGAATAAAGACGACGGGACCCCAGACTGGAACGTTGTTTCCATACCAACCGGATCATACCAAATTGAACAAATCAATGCTGAATAGCAACGTAGAATAAAATCGATTACTGGAGCAGAATCAAAAATAGCTATAACCGTTCACGAACCAACACTATCATCTGCCATTGAAATAAACTCACCAAATTATGTCGTAGATATCTATCAAAGTTCTATAAGAACCGTACTGGGATGGCCTGAATTACTACCTCAACGAGAACCCGTTAATGTACCACCTGAACCACAAAAATCTGATTATATCACCGACAGGATAAAATCTGATAATCCAATAAAAAGTTATAACGATTATGACAAGTTGAAATTTTTTTATGTATTGATAGATCCTCCCACTAAGAGAGAAATCTACTATTTTCGACAAGATGACACCACTGAAAATTTCACAGCAATGAATAATGATTTTTCACTGTTGTTAATATCTCTTAAATCCGGCACTCTCACCCGAGATGAATTTATCAGCGTTGTAGAAACATGAAACAAAATCATCGACATGGAAACATTTCATTCACAAATTATTCAAGAGGTATTAGGTGACAGTAGTCCTGAAACAAGAACTATATTTGCATCAGACTATAAAATCCCCGTCAAAGATATTCCAACATTCAAACTACCAGGATATAACGTACTAGAACTAAAAAAACTTCTCAGTGACACCATCGATATTGGTTTTAAAATAATTCATGATACGTGGAAAAAAATCAACATCACCGAAAACAAAAATCCTCGAACATAATAATGACCCAGAAGGCGGCGGCAGACATATCGCTCCGTTCAATGTAAATATATCTTCAGTAATTGCGCTCAATTTAGTATGTGATGTCATCGAAGGAAGCTATCAAATTAATCTCGAACGATCAAATCAAGCTCAGCAAGGATATATTCTGTATTCATTTGCACCAACAGCTCCACCAGGATTTCTAATTATTGAGTCTCCGGTTAATCCAGCCTATATGCGATGTCATAATAATTCATTAACCAGAATCAATTTTAAACTCACTGACCAGTCTAATAATCTGATTGATTTACCAGGCGAGGTTTTACAAATTAGTCTGTTTGTGAAATCATAAGGACTTTCATCGTAGTGATTTTCATCGTAAAAGAATTATTAACCCATAGCAGCAGAGGGGGTGAGTGAGAACACCGCTGCCACCATGATGATTGAAAAATCGCTAAGTTGCCAAACAGAGACTTTATTTTATTTTTGGTTAAAACATGAGATTTCGTAGGAAGGCTCTATTTGCCGTTTTGAGGGGTTTATCGATTTTTTCGAAAAAAGTTGTAGGATTGACCCCCTCTGCTGCTAGGAGTTTAGGAATTTTCGCCGCACTGTAAACTAGTTTAATATTTTAACTTTGTATTGTACGAAAATAAATTAATATTTTAAACATTTTATTAACTTATTGATTATCATTCTTTCTTGGTCATTTGTCCAAGCTGGTCGATATATTGACAGGCTAACCTTTATATACTTTCAGATTATATCTATATTATGCAGAATACAGTTTTATTAGATTCAACATATAGTTTACATGTATTTATATTCAGATGCTCCTGATATAAATATAACAGTCACTGGTTCAGATCAGCTAAACATGACATGGAATGTAACATGTGAAGCGAGCGGATTTCCCACAAACTATACATTCCATCCTTGGAAGCAAATGCTTGGAGAAGTGATAATTAGATCCGATCTCTATGGTAACCATGAAGGCATCATCAACTCCAGTAAAAATACCTTGACCCTCAATAGGTTGTTACTGCAGGATTTAGGGACATACGTTTGTTCCGTCGACAACGGAGTACGAGGAGTCAATGGGACTGTTATACAAACTAGTGTTACAGTTCTTAATGTCAAAGGTACGAAGATATATCTGAGATCGAACGTGCTATAGCAAGACAAACAGGTGGTAAATGTCCACGTTCAGATTTTTTATATGTGGAACATTTAAAATATTCAGATATTAGACTTCATGTGTTATTGATGATTTTATTTAACTGTATGTTTGTACATAACTTTGTACCAGATGATTTCACAAAAGTTACCATTATACCGCTACTAAAAAGCAACATTGGTAACATAGCGGACAAAAATAACTACAGACATATAGCTCTTACGACTATTATTTCAAAAATATTTGAATGCATCATTCTGCATAGATGTGAAGTTACAATGTCTGATAATCAGTTTGGCTTTAAAAAGCAGCATTCAACCGATTTATGCTTATATGCTTTTAAGGAAGCTGTCAGCTATTATGTAGAACATGGCACCAGTGTTTGCATGTTTTCAGACGCTAGCAAGGCATTTGATAGGATAAATCACTGGACACTCTTTAAAAAATTGATTGATATCAAAATACCTGTCTACATAGTTCATACTTTAGTTAACTGGTATGGGAAACAGTTGTATTGTGTGCGATGGGGAAGTGTAATATCCGGTGCTTTCAATGTAACCAATGGGGTGAGGCAAGGGGGGATTTCTGTCCCCCTTGATATTCAATATATATATATATTTATAGACGAGTTAAATCGTAAGCTCAGTCAGTGTAACGTAGGATTACGTCTGCCACCAAATGTGTTATTTATTAACAATTTCAGTTTTGCTGATGATTTGTCATTGATAACTCCTTCTAAAACAGGTTTAAGGAAATTATTAAAGATATGTGAACAATACGCATTTGAGAATGATATAATGTATAATACAAAAAAATCAGTATGCATGGTCTTTCAGACAGCTTCTTTCAAATTACCATCTCCTCCCCTATTATATCTTAACGGCAATGCTCTTATCTGTGTCAACACATATACTTATTTGGGTCATATTTTGAAATCCAATCGGTCGGATATTGAAGTTATGATGAGACATTACCGATCTATGTGTACTCGAACAAACATGCTTCTGCGTAACTTCAAGCATTGTTCATTGCATATCAAAATTATATTATTCAAATCTTATTGCTGCACCATGTATTGAGCTCCTCTGTGGACAAACTTCAGTGAATGTATGAAAAGAAAACTAGTTATTGGTCATAATAATAGTCTTCGTTTTCTATTAGATCTTCCAAGGTGGAACAGTGCCTCCAACATGTTTTTTTAACTATAATGTATTCAGTTTTGATGAGATAATGAGAAAGTATGTATTCTCAATGATGACAAGAATATCTAATAGTAAGAACTATATTTTTAAATCTCTTTGGAACTATGACATTCGTGTAAATTCTCATATTAATAGTAGATGGAACAAATTACTCTTTAAATGTTTCATTTAATTTTTATTATTAACAATGCATGACACAGTTATTAGTTGTAGATGTCGTTGGATATATATATATATATATATATATATATATATATATATATATATATATATATATATATATATATGTGTGTGTGTGTGTGTGTGTGTGTGTGTGTGTGTGTGTGTGTGTACTTTATGTTTAAAATGTTATTTTTATTTTTATAAAACTTTATTTTTTAATATAGAGGTATGGACTTTGTAGTCTGAAATAAAGAATTCTTATCTTATCTTATCTTATTGTGTATACATTCTAGAAAATATGCCTAACATACTAATATAGAATGCGTCATTCACGCCGCGGTGATCCTGCGTTATAAACCTGAACTATAATTGATACCTCCTCGCTAGCGCCATCAATGTGCTTTTTATTATTATTATTATTATTATTATTATTATTATTATTATTATTATTATTATTATTATTATATTATTATTATTATTATTATTATTATTATTATTATTATTGTTATTATTATTATTATTATTATTATTATTATTATTTTTATTATTATATATATATATAGTGATTGCTAAAAAAAAATTTAAACAAGAGTATATGTTTCTCATTCTTATTGTTTTGTAAAAGAAATACCCTAATTTTAGTCTGCTGAAGGATAACACACCATAGCATTAAATGAGTAGTGAAAACGTCGATTTCATCTGTACCTTGTCGAATCACACTATCACAAAAATGTAAACGAAATACATGTTGAACTGTAAATCTAGAACATATGTTTATTAAAATAGACATGAGTATCTATTATACCAATTCGAGTTTCTAGTTGATTTGCATGAATGGCATACCGCTATAAAGTGAAAGTGGTGCAGAGAGAAATGGAAAGAAATGGAATGGCGAATAATATACATATATTTGCTTCCTTTCTTTTTAGGGAAACCAGAAGTAGTAAACGGGAAACATGAAACATTTACTGGAGAAATTGGTTCATACGTCAATATATACGTAGCCTTTTATAGTGACCCGGTCGTTACTGACTTTAAATTTCAAAGAAATGGTTCAAACGTCCAGAACACAAGCAGGACACATATGCATCTCAGTACAAACGTTGTTGAAGTACTGCTCCATAACAAGAATGTACAACTGACAGTTTTGATGGCACATCTGTTTATTAAGAATCTAACAGAAGATGATTTTGCTGATTATAATCTTGTCTTAGAAAATTCCCTTGGTAAAACGGACTTTAAAGTGCAGCTGAATCTATCAGGTATTATTCTAAATATTTTTTTCATTCTTAAAAAGTTACTCGTTATTTGCAGTTAAATTATACATTTTCAATTTAACTGGATCCCAAATTTGACATCAATTTTAGTATACATTTTATATTTTTATTTCGTAGATTTCATAATGTAAGTGTAAATATTTATAAGTATGATATTATGCATTTTATAATTTCATTTCGTAGAATTAATAATACAACTTGAAATATTTATATGTATGATATATATTGATAATCTATGTAACCAATAGCCGGAATCGTTCATTATTAAGTTAAATGATTCCTGTGTTTGGGTAAGAGTGAAAGCAGGAAAGGTTCATAATCAAGTTGAATGTTTCCCGTGTTTGGGTAGGAGTGAAAGCAGGAATGGTTCATTAGCAAGATGAATGTTTTGTGTGTTTGGATAGGAGAGAATGAAGGAATCGTTCATTATCAAGTTGAATATTTCCTGTGCTTGGGTAGGAGTGAAAGAAGGAATGGTTCATTAGCAAGTTGAATGTTTCCTGTCTTTGGGTAGGAGTGAAAGCATGAAAGGTTCATTAGAATGTTGATGTTCTTCGAGTACAACATATTTCAAATCTGATTTTTATTCAATTTCTCAACAATAAACGTTTGATTTTACACGGTGTATATGGTGTTAATGACTTCATATTCTTCTCGTATTATAACCAGTGTACATATGATATATCGTTTATTTTCAAAGATATTTGCCGTGTTTTAATGTTGATGATTACTACAAATTATTTTGAAATCATTTTACGAATATCTAACTAATAATCGGGTCATTTTGCTTATGTTTAGTATATTTACTTTTTGTGCACTACAGATTATTACGTTTGAAAAAAAGGAGACTAAACTTAGTATGCAGATTTATATCACCTGAATCTCAGCAATATAAATTTATAAAAAGGCCGTAGTCAGAAACCCGAGAGTAAACATTGGTACCTATTGTGACGTTATAATTCTGAACAAAATTATAATTTATTTCATACCACATCTGCCGTAACTTTAATATCCTCTATATCAAATTATCATATGAATGTATCGGTTTAATATTTGAGTATCGGAACTAGAATATGTTAGTTCACATTTTGTCACGGTCGTCACTTGTAAATATTAAAGATGCCATTTGACATTACCATCAGATGATACTCTCCCCTACATGAAATATTGACTGTATTATGAGTATGAATTTAATTAATAATCAAGGATTTTTTTAAAATATAAAAACTCTTTAACTAAGGTATTCACACAAAAGGTTTGAATGCTCTTGACATGCAAGTCGATTTGTGTTTGACGTCAGACTAATTTAGTTAAGCACCATGTACGATTTTGAAAATAGTGCCAGACATCACACTTGCTGTGATTTCTTTCAAGCAAGGAGAAATAAATTGTAACATTCTGAACATATTTTATAACATTTATAAAATTAAATAATAAATCATGGCACCACATATTATAAAAAAAAAAAAATTAAAAACCGTTACACCACGTACACAATTGTATAGAGTCACAACATACATAGGTTTGTGTATGAGCGACAGAAACATCGAAGACGTAGAGGGCAAGCAATAAATCATATGCAAATAGCGTCCGATACGTATAATATTATAAATAAACATCTAACATGTACACGTAGAGGGCAAACAATAAATCAAATGCAAATAGCGTCCGATACGTATAATATTATAAAGAATCATCTAACATGTACACGTAGAGGGCAAACAATAAATCAAATGCAAATAGCGTCCGATACGTACAATATTATAAATAAACATCGAACATGTACACGTAGAGGGCAAACAATAAATCATATGCAAATAGCGTCCGATACGTATAATATTATAAATAAACATCGAACATGTACACGTAGAGAGTAAACAATAAATCAAATGCAAATAGCGTCCGATACGTATAATATTATAAAGAAACATAAAACTTGTACACGTAGAGGGCAAACAATAAATCAAATGCAAATAGCGTCCGATACGTATAATATTATAAATAAACATCGAACTTGTACACGTAGAGGGCAAACAATAAATCAAATGCAAATAGCGTCCGATACGTACAATGTTATAAATAAACATCGAACATGTACACGTAGAGGGTAAACAATAAATCAATAGCGTCCGATACGTACAATATTATAATCGAATGGTTTCCATATGTCACTCTGTTGGTCAATCAATTGGATTGCTTCTATTGTTGTATGATATGATATAGATTTGGTCTTGGAGTACAGTTATTACGAAGTTTTAAATGTAGCATTATGAGTTCTATTTTAAAAAGAGTGACAGTATTATATAGTGATAGTGATATATCAACTGAAGATATTTTCTCAGTGAGGTAAAACTATAATTATATTTATCGCTCATAAATATTGCTTTAATACATTACCTAGTCTACTGCAGATTGATATTATTCATGGGGTACGTAATAGCAAAGTTGATACAAACTACGAATTTAGCGTTCCAGGAGAAACGCCCACTTTAGGTATATTTAAATTGCCGAGGCTGTCGTTTTCCCCATCATCTATCCATCTATCTATCTATCTATCTATCTATCTATCTATCTATCTATCTATCTATCTATCTATCTATCTATCTATCTATCTATCTATCTATCTATCTATCTATCTATCTATCTATCTATCTATCTATCTATCGGTATGTCTGTATGTATGTATGTATGTATGTATGTATGTATGTATGTATGTATGTATGTATGTATGTATGTATGTATGTATGTATGTATGTATGTATGTATGTATGTATGTATGTATGTATGTATGTATGTATGTATGTATGTATGTAGGTAGGTAGGTAGGTAGGTAGGTAGGTAGGTAGGTATGTATGTATGTATGTATGTATGTATGTATGTATATATGTATGTATGTATGTATGTATGTATGTATGTATGTATGTATGTATGTATGTATGTATGTATGTATGTATGTATGTATGTATGTATGTATGCATCTCTATATCTCTATATATATCATCGCATAATATCCCTTGGCGTGAGTAAGATGATAAAACAACTTACCACGAACGGGGTTCATTTTTGAAAAGATATATATTTTTGTATTAGAAATATGTATTATCATATATGAATTCTGAAAATATCAATAGGATTATAGCTGAAATTTCAAAATTGAAACACGAAGAGATTAAATTATCTGATAATTTAAACCCTGACCAAATTATGTCTGACTTTCAAAATATAGAATACGGTATTATAACTAACAAATATATGTTGCCAAAGAAGTATGCGCTGATAAAACAAAATCCAAAATTCTATTCGGGACTCTCTTGCATTTTATAGTGACGTAAGTGTGTTTGTCACGTTATTTACTATTGTGGAAGGAATACGAAAAGAATTGGGCCGGGATTATGAATTGAAAAAGGAGGTTAATTCGAAGATTATAAACATACGGGCGTTAATTCAAGAAAATGAAAAAAAATCCGCTGGATACCTCTGGTTGTATAAGTAACGATTTGACATATATAGCGCGTTAGTAAAATTCTTGCTATAAATACATCAATGCATGGACAGATGTTGCAAATACAATAGAAGGTATGTGCTCTCAACTGTATAATCAATACCGGCTTTGATCAATAAACACATTGCTACGAGGAAGTAAATTAACTGAAAACTATTTTAAAGAGTGTTTTTTTTTATTTTATTTTTCATTGATGCTTGTCTATCTGAGTCGGGTTAAAAAGTAGAAATTATTTGATGATGACAAAATTACTACAAGGTACATTAATTGGAAATTGCTTTACTGTTTCAATAATGGTCAACGAAGCATTAACTACAAGACTAGCGAGAGAGAGAGATTGACTTCAATTAGGAAATTCTTACCAATACGCGACTCTGTCAGAAGTAAATTACAAACTAGACAGAGTCTTCAGACTGACTTTTCAGCCGGAACTGAAGATTTGTTTAGACCAATTACCAAAGCAACGAAAGGGGTAGAGCGAGCTATATGGGGGGATGACCCCGAGACGGGGAAAAAAAAAAGAAAAGCCTCTTATTGGTAAACTTGAAAAAATAGCAACGGAAACTGAAAAAATAGCAAGAAGATCCAAAGAAACAAAAAAATCTTTAAGAACACTTCCTGGTGCTATTGAAGCCGAACATCAAAAACAACAAGAACAACTTCGAGAAGAGATAGAACGATTAGATGGTATTGATATTAGATCCCCGCCGCCTGAAACCAAAGCACCACTTGCAGAAGAACAAGAAATTGAACTACCAGGTGATATTCCTATTATCCCACCACCACCTGAATTTTAACAAGAAGAAAAGGGTTAAAAAAGAAAGAGAGTTTCTTTCAAAAATAAATTTATTCCGGATAAACTCAATAAATTAAAAAATAAAAAATTTTCCAGTATGGAAGAAATGGCTAAATTCGTCGTTGACAGTTTTAATTACAAACAACAATATCTCGGCGACCATTATAAAACCGTAAACAAGAAAACATGGAAAGATGGATTATTCCGTGTTTGCAAAAATATAACAGATAAAAGATATGGATGAAAATAATATATATCAGGCTTATATCAAAGCAAAAGAAAAAGTTGAAACAAAAACAGAAAAAGATCCTGGATTTCTTCATTTACCACAACAATCAAAACTTCTTGATATAACACAAGGTGCAACTGGTATCACTGGCGAAAAAGAACAATCAGGACATGGATATTCCAGTAGCCCAAGAGGGATTTCAGCTAGTGGTCTTATTCAATGCCCTGTAAATATTCTCAGCGATATAGCACGATTAGAGGTTCTCATTGGAGAGAAACGAGCTGGAAATAACTCACAGGAAATAATTAATGAAGCAGCTGATATCTGCATGCGGTTATTTCAAGGTGGTGTCATGGATATTAAAACATATCGATATTTCATTGACGAGTTAGCGGAAAATCCTACGAATTTTCACCATCATGGTTATCACAGTGACTAATCTGATAAAGAAGTCATTGCATTAGATAAATATCATTTAAATAAGATAATCATACACTACAACCATGATAAACAAACCAGCGTCTATGTAGTAAACTCGGGGTTTCCAGTTTATAGAGCGTACTATGGTGATGGTCTCGGTGATACAATTGCAGGGTTATTTGCAAGAATGGCTCCAAAAGTAGCGCCGCTAGCAAAACAATTATCAATGAAAGCTATTGATGTTATTCGTGATAAGGGTATTAGCGCTGTTGGAGATTTTGCCGGAAAAGCGTTTTCAGCCGCGAAGGATAAACTAACAGCGCTAGTTCGACGGCGAAGGAAACCACAATTGGGACCACTACCATCTACAGCGGAAATGGTTAGTAAAATAATAAATTACGCAGTAGATCAAAAACTAGCGTCGCTGGTGACCAACGACCAAGATAACATAACCGCAAATATGATAGAGGGAAGTGGTTTAAAACCACGACGGGGTCGTCGACGTCGATGATTTAGACTTTGATAAATCAAAGTGAATATATAATAAATGTTAAAACGGTCACCTAATCCAGCGTTTGATATGGACGCCCCAGTGCGCAAGGATGATTTTGTACGTGATTATCAATTTTATGCCTATCAGGCAATACAACCAAATCTTCGATCAAGAATCGAACTTCAAGTTCATGATACCAGTAAATACTTTTTACCATGCGAAGCGTTTATCGAAGTAGAAGGAGAAATTGTAACAGATGTTATAGCTAATACACCATACGCAGATTACCCACTTGTCCGAGTGGGTTTTGTCAATAATGGGATCATGGTATTATTTACTAGCGCTAGATATCTCATTGATGGAAAAGAAAATGAAACCATTGAGAATGATGTTGATGTTGCCACAAAAATAATAGGGTTAGCAAGATACTCCGACGATTATACAAGATCGGCAGGTCCATCTATGATGTTCGCTAAGGATATTACTGACCACGCTAATCACTCTCCGTATATTAAAATACAGACACCACAAGATACTGCATCTGGTCCCAACCAACCCCAACCCGATACCTATGAACACAGAGTTAGACCAGCTGCTGAGTTTGCTATTGTCGGAAGCGCTAATCCCGATTACAATTTAGGATATGCAACACGCAAAGCAATGCTACAAGGAGATCGTCGACGATTTTCATGCGCGATTCCACTACATCATATATTTGGATTCTGCAGAAACGTCATCTAAGGAGCAGAACATACGGTAGTACTCGTGCGAAAGGTTACTGATGATAATGCTATCTGGCGTGGTGATGATGCTGGTCTTGCTGCCGGTAAAGTTATTTTATCAAAACTATCGCTATGGATGCCAGTAATGACTCCATCAATTACCACGGAGAAGCGATTACTATCATTTATGGACCAATGAGGAAAATCACTGATAAGTTGGCTATAGGTGTCCACAGATACTATAGGTTCTGATATTAATGATACATTTATATGGCACCTGGCAGCGCGACAAGGTGTTTCAGCTCCACGTCATATATTAATTGCGCTACAACATAGAGCGCGATTAGACAATCAAACACGTAGCCATATGATATTTGACAAATTAGGCGTTAGTGAAGTCTCGCTGAGAATAAATGGCCAACAGGAACTATCCGAGGATACACAACTTGATTACGACAACAATCATATTGTACGCGTGTATCACAGGTTGTTGACATATATGGCACGCGATCAAAATGTTGATACTGGTTTACAAATATCACAGCATGATTTTAAAAATCTATATCCGATCTATTACTTTTCGTAGGAACATCTTGATTTAACAAGACAGTCCGTCTTTGATATAAACTTTAGAGCTCGTGTAAACCCCCTTGGCGGTGTTAATTACAGAGCGGTTGTTGTCATTCTCGGTGATAAATCAATGCTACTCGAAGGTGTTGGCGGAAGAATGAGAGTGATAGATGCACCAGTGAAAACATGTAACAATTAGATCAATCTGTTATTAATAATATGCCATATGATGTTATTAGTGTTACGTTAACTCCTAATCAGATTAAGAAACTACAATCATCAACAACTGGAAAATGCGGAACTAATATCACGCTGAACCCAATCAGATGACAGGCGGGGAAAATCGTCAAACAAAACATTTTAGTGCCGCGCTCGAAAATAAAAAAGGAATTCGAATTAAACTTTCTGCGGCTGCAATCGACAATATGAAAAAGACCGGTGGTATATTTCCGTTGTTAACTGCGTTACCAGCATTGATTGCGGCAGAGGCCCCAGCGGTGGTTAAAGCGGCAGCGTTAGTAACGCAGCAGAAATGTCACTAAAGAAAGCAACTGGGAAGGGAAATACAAAAAAGAAGGGAAAGGGTCTAAGACTACCAGGAACCCCGTATTCATGGTACAGCGGAATAGGTCTGAGAATCCCAGGAATGGTTTACTAGTTGGAGAGTCTTTAACTCGCGAACCTTTGGTTCCATTGTTCAATTTTGATTTACTCGATGCTGCTCAAAAACTATCGATTAAAAACTTCAGATGTGTCTTTATGAAAGATCAGTTGCCGGCACAACCAAACAGCGCCGAAACCGGTATCATCAATCTTGATAACAGCACCGGACCCGGAACTCACTGGGTTGCATACGCGATTGATCCACGTGTAATCGTTTATTTCGACTCATATGGATTAGCACCGCCGAAGGAAATTATGAGTTATATAAACCGCTTAAACACCCCTTGTTGGTATTCTACACTACCAACACAACAAATGAATGACCCACCAATATGCGGCAACGAAGTATTAAATGTCTTTGACGCTATTTCAACATCTGGAAAACCACCTCATCAGGTCGTAAATGAATACACGAGTAATCGCTGGAAATCAAAGATTTTAGAGAGAGATTATATAGAATAACATGATTGATATTTGGGGGAGATCTTTATCAGCGCTGAAGAAACCCAAACCCGATGGCACTGCAACCGGTGATATAGAAAAAATAATCGAAGATGAAATAGCTGAGACGTTGAATTTAGCAAGTGTTGATCCTAATGCAATAGTTATATTTCAAGATCGTCAGTGTAAATTGAAAACCAGTACTGTTTTTCTGGATGATATTTTAGTTAAACAAAGCGGCGTAACCGAGAACACCGTTGTGCTATTTTCCGATCGGGGTAAACTAAAACCGGGCGTACTCGTTTCGACGATTACAGATAAATTAAAAGCTCTCAACGATGAGTTAAAATTCATACTAAGTTTTTTTGGTGATCCAGCGACAACATCACCGAATTTATCATTAATACAAACCTCTATGGACATTGTAAAGACTGTCAATGACGAATTAAAATCAATTATGACTTTCTTTCGGGGAACCATCGGTAATATCACCGAATCAATAAAAAAATCCATGGATAGATTAATTGAGCTTGAGTATAAAATTGATCAATTTGAAAACAAGTATGAGAAGCATGAAAAGGAATTTACCTCACTTCGAAATAAGGTTATTAGAGAATTTTTGGGAAATCCACCGGCTGTCTTAATAAAACTCATTGATGCAAAAAAATCTCTTGATGAAATAACCACGATCAATCGTCAAATAGAAGCTATCAACACTGATATTAAAACAACCAATGATATTGTCAAGGATGATATGCCGAAGATGATAAATATACTTGAAAACACAAATATTCCTCATGAGAGAACCAACAATATAGTATACACAATTCAACACGGATCATTTGCGTTGACACCATCCACTAATATATTAAATATCATCGCGGCCGTCAAAGGTATTTATCGATTAACACTAGTGACGCCAACTCAATTTAATATTTCGTCAACAAGTTCATCTGGGGTCAATAATATGATATCAACGATCAACGACAAGGATACAACTGAACAGTTCAAGATAACATCCACTGATAAAAATTTGGCTTGGGTTTCAGTAACATGGTATGTGGAATTCGTAGCGGATTTAAGTAAAC
This sequence comes from Unio delphinus, assembly GCA_029339505.1. Lineage (NCBI taxonomy): Eukaryota > Metazoa > Mollusca > Bivalvia > Unionida > Unionidae > Unio > Unio delphinus. Next base: position 1,354,588 of record JAQISU010000390.1, on the reverse strand, counting down.
AACTAAATTGAAATCGTAAACGATTTGAAAATAAAATGTCATCATCAACGGTACCTTCGGTATCTCAATATCGCTATGATCAGGTTAGATAATTTCAAACTAAACTCAAAACCCTCACTGAGGAGTATCGAACAAAAATAAAAAAAATACCGACGAAGAATCACCGCAGTTGATGTTACCGTGTACTCTGTGAGTGGTGTAATCGCCGGAGCTGGTATAATACTATCTTCGGTGACAATGATTGCTCCGATAGCTGTTCCAATTTGTATATCCACGGTGACAACAATCACGGGAATTATTTCGATAATAGCAAGAAAAATATCATCATGCAGCCAGCTTAAACTGCAGGATTACGTAATTAAATTTCATGTTGTGTCAACCGCGTACTCACAATTATCCTCGATGATATCATCGTCGCTCGATAATACATTAATATCAGATAGTGAGTTTTCAGCGATGGTACATATTTATGATTCCGCGATATCGAAATTAGAGCAGGACAATAATAATAACAATGACAACAAAGCAAGAACTACTTCAACGAATAGTGGAGAACACAAATCCAGTAAAAACCAGCATGGTCTCAATAACATCAACGAATCCTGAATTAGGTGTGAATTTCCCTATTCCGATTCCCGTGAAGAAGATCGCGTTGGCGAAACTACGAGTGTATCACAGTTGGCCTAACATTAGGTCGGTAGCATTTGGCGGTCAACAACCGAATAATTCCTATATGTTCGCGTAAAAGAATCGTGAAGACGGAACTCCAGACTGGAACGTTGTTTCGTTGCCATCCGGGTCTTACCAAATCGAACAAATCAATGCTGAATCAGCGCGTTGAATAAAATCCATTACTGGGCGAGAATCGAAAATCGCTATAACAGTTCATGAGCCATCACTATCATCTGCCACTGAGGTAAACTCACCCGGATATGCCGTAGATATCTATCAGTGTTCTATAAGAACCGTACTAGGATGGCCTGAAATACCACCTCAAGCAACTTATCAAATACCCGAACCTAAAAAAATCTGATTATATTTCAATTAAGAAGGATTATCACGATTATCGTAGGTTTCATAGCGACGGTAGGATATTTGAAAACAGGTTAGTTTATTATGTTGAACCACTAAATTATTCTAATTTTGCTTATGGTTTTTTTTTGAGCTAGAAGGATCAGGGGATGATAAAGTACTAGGTAATAAAGGAATTCTACATGAACAAACAATTCACGGATATGAATTCCAGTTTTGAAAGATTGAAAAATAACTTCATAGAAGAAATTAGTAAAACCCCACAAAACCAAGATGAAGCCATCAAATACATGGAGGTGTGTAATAAAATCATCGTAGATATGAGATTTTTCAATTCGCGATTTATTCGATTTATATTAGATCATAATAATCCTAAAACAAGAACAGAATTTGCAAAGAAACTTAATATACGCATAAACAATATCCTCCACGATTTTATGTTGCCAGGCTATAATGCACCGGAACTAAAAAAATCTCTCAATGATGCCATTGAAGTTGGTTTCAAAAGAATACACGACGCATGGAAAAAACAGCACCACAACAAACAACTATATTGACATATAATAATGACCCAGATGGTGGTGGTAGACATATTGCTCCATTCAACGTCAATATATACTCGGTGATTGCGTTGAATTTAGTATGTGATGTTATCGAAGGAAGCTATTAAATAAATCTCGAGCGATCAAATCAAGCTCAGCAGGGATATATTTTACATTCATTTGCACCAACAGCTCCTCCAGGATTTCTGATCATTGAGGATCCAACTAATCCAGTCTATATGAGATGTCATAATGATTCGTTAACGAAAATTAATTTCAAACTAACTGACCAGTCCAATAATCTAATTGATTTACAAGGTGAGGTTTTACAAACTAGTCTGTTTGTAAAGTCTTAAATGATTTTAACCCATAGCAGCAGAAGGGGATGGGGGAAACGACACTGGCGTCTTCGAGGAAGCCTTTTTTTACCAAAACGACGATCTTTTTTACGATTTTCGAGGAAGCCTCAGTTTGTCAAATTGAACTTTCTATTAAATATATACGAGAAGGAAGCCTCGTCGATGCCTATAATGTTTGTCGGATTCACCCCCCCCCCCCCGCCTACAAGTATTGTTTATAAACATATAAAAAAAAGTATTATTCATGACATACATGTACAATTATCATTCATGACATAGGTACAAGTATTAATCATGACATAAGTAAAAGTATTATTAATGACATATAAGTACAAGTATTATTCATGACATATAAGTACAACTATTATTCATGACATATAAGTAAAAGTATTATTCATGGACATATCGGTAAAAGTATTATTCATGACATAAAAGTACAAGCATTATTCATAACATATAAGTACAAGTATTATTTATAGACATATAAGAACAAGTATTACTCATGACATATAAGTATAAGTATTATTCATGACATATAAGTATAAGTATTGTTTATTGACATATAAGTACAAGTATTATTTATAAAATATAGGTACAATTAGTATTCATGACATAGGAAAAAGTATTAATCATGACATATAGGTACAAGTATTATTAATAGACATATTAATACAAGTATTATTTATGACATATAAGTACAAGTAACATTCATGTACATATAGGTACAGGTATTATTCATGACATAAAAGTACAAGTATTATTCATGACATATAAGTACAAGTATTATTTATGACATATAAGTACAAGTATTATTCATGACATATAAGTATAAGTAATATTCATGACAAATAAGCACAAGTATTATTTATAGACATATCAGTAAAAGTATTGTTCATGACATATAGGTACAACTATTATTTATGACATATAAGTATAAGTATTATTCATGGACATAAAAGTACAAGTATTATTCATGACATATAAGTACAAGTATTATTTATACACATATAAATACAAGTATTATTCATGACATATAGGTACAAGTATTATTCATGGACATATAAATACAAGTATTATTTATAACACATAAGTACAAGTATTATTCATGAACATATAGATAAAAGTATTATTCATGACATAAAAGTACAAGCATTATTCATGACATATAAGTGCTAGTTTTATTTATAGACATATAAGTACCAGTATTCTTCATGACATATAGGTACAAGAATTATTCATGACATATAAGTATAAGTATTGTTCATAGACATATAAGAACAAATATTATTCATGACATATAAGTATAAGTATTATTTATTGACATATAAGTACAAGTATTATTCATGACATATAGGTACAATTATTATTCATGACATAGGAAAAAGTATTAATCATGACATATAGGTACAAGTATTATTCATGGACATATTAATACAAGTATTATTTATGACATATAAGTACAAGTAATATTCATGTACATATAGGTACAAGTATTAATCATGACATAAAAGTACAAGTATTATTCATGCCATATAAGTACAAGTATTATTTATGACATAAAAGGACAAGTATTATTCATGACATATAAGTATAAGTATTATTCATGACATATAAGCACAAGTATTATTTATAGACATATAAGTAAAAGTACTGTTCATGACATATAGGTACAACTATTATTCATGACATATAAGTATAAGTATTTTTCATGGACATAAAAGTACAAGTATTATTCATGCCATATAAGTACAAGTATTATTTATATATAAATACAAGTATTATTCATGACATATAGGTACAAGTATTATTCATGGACATATAAATACAAGTATTCTTTATGACATATAAGTAAAGTATTATTCACGGACATATAGGTACAATTATTATTAATGACATAAAAGTACAAGAATTATTCATGACATATAAGTACAAGTATTATTTATGACATAAAAGTACAAGTATTATTCATGACATATAAGTTCAAGTATTATTCATGACATATAAGCACAAGTATTATTTATAGACATATAAGTACAAGTATTATTCATGACATATAGGTACAAGAATTATTTATGACATAGGTACAAGTATTGCTAATAACATATAGGTACAAGTTATGTTCATGGCCATATTTGTACAAGTATTATTTATGACAAACGTAAAAGTATTATTAATGACATATAAGTACAAGAATTATTCATGACATATAAGTACAAGTATTATTTATAGACATATAGGTACAAGTATTATTCATGACATAAAACTACAAGTATTATTCATGACATATAGGTACAAGTATTATTCCTGACATAGGTAAAAGAATTACTAATGACATAAGGGTACAAGTATTATTCATAGACATATCAGTACAAGTATTATTTATGACATAGGTACAAGTATTATTAATGACATATAGGTACAAGTATTGTTCATGACATATAAGTACAAGTATTATTCATGACATATGTACAAGTATTATTAATGACATATAAATACAAGTATTTTTCATGACATATAGGTATAAGTATTTTTCATGGACATATAGGTACAAGTATTATTCATGACATAAAAGTACAAGTATTATTCATGACATATAAGTATAAGAATTATTCATGACATAGGTACAAGTATTGTTAATGACATATAGTAAAAGTATTATTCATGGACATATAAGTACATGTATTATACACATAGGTTCAAGTATTATTCATGGCATATAAGTACAAGTATTATTAATGACATATGTAAATGTATTATTAATGACATATAGGTACAAGTATTGTTCATGACATATAAGTACAAGTATTATTCAAGACATATGTACAAGTATTATTAATGACATATAAATACAAGTATTATTCATGACATATAGGTACAAGTATTATTCAAGGACATATAAATACAAGTATTATTTTTGACATATAAGTACAAGTATTTTTCATGGACATATGGGTACAAGTATTATTCCTGACATAAAAGTACAAGTATTATTCATGACATATAAGACAAGTATTATTCATGACATATAAGTATAAGAATTATTCCTGACATAGGTACAAGTATTGCTAATGACATATAGTAAAAGTATTATTCATGGACATATAAGTACATGTATTATACATGACATAGGTTCAAGTATTATTCATGACATATCAGTACAAGTATTATTCATGACATATGTAAATGTATTATAAATGACATATAAGTACAAGTATTATTCATGACATATAAGTGCAAGTATTATTTATAGACATATAGGTACAAATATTATTCATGACATAAAAGTTCAAGTATTATTCATGACATATAAGTACAAGTATTATTCATGACATATAGGTACAAGTAGTATTCATGGCATAGGTACAAGTATTATTCATGACATATAAATTCAAGTATTACTCATGCCATAGGTACAAGTATTATTCATGACATATAAGTACAAGTATTATTCATGATATAAAAGTACACGTATTTTTCATGGACATATAAGTACAAATATTATTTACGACATAAAAGTACAATTATTATTCATGACATAGATACAAGTATTATTCATGACATAAAAGTACAAGTATTATTCATGACATATAAGTACAAGTATTATTCATGACATATACAAACAAGTATTATTCATGACATAAAAGTACAAGTATTTTTCATGACATAAAAGTAAAAGTAATTTTTAATGACATACAAGTACAAGTACTTTTCATGGACATATAAGTACAAATATTATTCATGACATAAAAGTACAATTATTATTCATAACATAGATACAAGTATTATTCATGACATATAAGTACAAGTATTTTTTATGACATATAAGTATTATTCATTACATATAGGTACAAGTATTATTCATGACATAGAAGTACAAGTATTATTCATTACATAGGTACAAGTATTATTCATGACATAGGTACAAGTATTATCCTTGACATACAGGTACAATTGTTATTTATAGACATATAAGTACAAGTATTATTCATGACATGTACAAGTATTATTCATGAAAATATGAGTACAAGTATTATTCATGACATAGTTGCAAGTATTATTCATGACATATAAGTACAAGAATTATTCATGACATATAAGTATAAGTATTATTCATGACATATAGAAACAAGTGTTATTGATGACATACAAGTACAAGTATTATTCATGGACATATAACTACAAGTATTATTCATGACATAGGTACAAGTATTATTCATGACATATAAGTACAAGTATTATTTATGACATAATAGTACAAGTATTATTTATAGACATATACATACAAGTATTATTCATGACATAAATGTACAAGTATTATTCATGACATATAAGTACAAGTATTATTCATGACATATAGGTACAAGTATTATTCCTAACATAGGTACAAGTATTACTAATGACATATGGGTACAAGTATTATTCATGGACATACAAGTACAAGTATTATTCATGACATAGGTACAAGTATTATTAATGACATATAGGTACAAGTACTATTCATGACATATAAGTACAAGTTTTATTCATGACATATGTACAAGTATTATTAATGACATATAAATACAAGTATTATTCATGACATATAGGTACAAGTATTTTTCATGGACATATAAATACAAGTATTATTTTTGACATATAAGTACAAGTATTTTTCATGGACATATAGGTACAAGTATTATTCATGGACATATAAATACAAATATTCTTTATGACATATAAGTAAAGTATTATTCACGGACATATAGGTACAATTATTATTAATGACATAAAAGTACAAGAATTATTCATGACATATAAGTACAAGTATTATTTATGACATAAAAGTACAAGTATTATTCATGACATATAAGTTCAAGTATTATTCATGACATATAAGCACAAGTATTATTTATAGACATATAAGTACAAGTATTATTCATGACATATAGGTACAAGAATTATTTATGACATAGGTACAAGTATTGCTAATAACATATAGGTACAAGTTATGTTCATGGCCATATTTGAACAAGTATTATTTATGACAAACGTAAAAGTATTATTAATGACATATAAGTATAAGAATTATTCCTGACATAGGTACAAGTATTGCTAATGACATATAGTAAAAGTATTATTCATGGACATATAAGTACATGTATTATACATGACATAGGTTCAAGTATTATTCATGACATATCAGTACAAGTATTATTCATGACATATGTAAATGTATTATAAATGACATATAAGTACAAGTATTATTCATGACATATAAGTGCAAGTATTATTTATAGACATATAGGTACAAATATTATTCATGACATAAAAGTTCAAGTATTATTCATGACATATAAGTACAAGTATTATTCATGACATATAGGTACAAGTAGTATTCATGACATAGGTTCAAGTATTATTCATGACATAGGTACAAGTATTGTTAATGAAATATTGGTACAAGTTTTATTCGATACATAAAAGTACAAGTATTATTCATGGACATATAAGAACAAATATTATTCATGACATAAAACTACAATTATTATTCATGACATATAAATACAAGTATTATTCATGACATAAAAGTATAAATATTTTTCAGGGAAAAATAAATACAAGTATTATTCTGGGACATATAAATACAAATTTATTCATGACATGTAAGTACAAGTATTATTCATGGCCATAGAGGTACAAGTATTATTCATGAGATATAACTACAAGAATTATTTATAGACATGTAACTACAAGTATTATTCGTGACATATAGGTACAATTATTATTCATGATATAGGTAAAAGTATTAACAATGACATAGGTACAAGTATTATTAATGAATTATAGATACAAGGATTATTCATGACATATACATACACATATTATTCATAACATAGGTACAAGTATTATTCATGACATATAAGTACAAGTATTATTCATGGACATATAGGTACAAGTATTATTTATGACTTAAAAGTACAAGTTTTATGCATGACATAGGTACAAGCATTATTCATGACATTTAAGTACAAGTATTATAAATGACATAAAAGTACAAGTATTTTTCAAGGACATATAAGTACAAATATTATTCATGACATAAAAGTACAATTATTATTCATGACATAGATACAAGTATCAATCATGAAATATACCTACAAGTATTATTCATGACATAGATACAAGTATTATTCATGACAAGTAGAAGTATTATTCATGGACATATAAGTACAAGTATTATTCATGACATAGGTACAAGTATTATTCATGACATATAAGTACAAGAATTATTCATGAGATATAAGTACAAGTATTATTCATGACATATAGAAACAAGTATTATTAATGACATAAAAGTACAAGTATTATTCATGAACATATAAGTACAAGTATTATTCATGACATAGGTACAAGTATTATTCATGACATATAAGCCCAAGTATTTTTCATGACATAAAAGTGCATGTATTTTTCATGGACATATAAGTACAAATATTATTCATGACATAAAACTACAATTATTATTCATGACATATAAATACAAGTATTATTCATGACATATAAGTATAAATATTATTCAGGGACAAATAAATACAAGTATTATTCTGGGACATATAAATACAAATTTATTCTTGACATATAAGTACAAGTATTATTCATGGACATAGAGAAACAAATATTATTCATGAGATGTAACTACAAGTATTATTTATAGACATATAAGTACAAGTATTATTCGTGACATATAGGTACAATTATTATTCAAGATATAGGTAAAAGTATTAATCGTGACATAGGTACAAGTATTATTAATGAATTATAGGTACAAGTTTTATTCATGACATATACATACAAATATTATTCACGACATAGCTACAATTAATTTTCATGACATATGTACAAGTATTATTCATGACATATATGTACAAGTATTATTTATGAACATATATGTACAGTTATTATTTATGACTTAAAAGTACAAGTTTTATGCATGGACATATAGGTACAAGTATTATTCATGAAATAAAAGTACAAGTATTTGTCATAGACATATAAGTACAAATATTATTCATGACATAAAAGTACAATTATTATTCATGACATAGATACAAGTATCAATCATAACATATAGGTACAAGTATTATTTGTGACATAGGTACAAGTATTATTCATGACAAGTACAAGTATTATTCATGAACATAGGTACAAGTATTATTCATTACATATAAGTACAAGTATTATTAATGACATATAAGTACCAGTATTATTCATGACATATAGAAACAAGTATTATTAATGACATAAATGTACAAGTATTATTCATGGACATATAAGTACAAGTATTACTCATGGCATAGGTACAAGTATTATTCATGACATATAAATTCAAGTATTACTCATGCCATAGGTACAAGTATTATTCATGACATATAAGTACAAGTATTATTCATGATATAAAAGTACATGTATTTTTCATGGACATATAAGTACAAATATTATTCACGACATAAAAGTACAATTATTATTCATGACATAGATACAAGTATTATTCATGACATAAAAGTACAAGTATTATTCATGACATATAAGTACAAGTATTATTCATGACATATACAAACAAGTATTATTCATGACATAAAAGTACAAGTATTTTTCATGACATAAAAGTAAAAGTAATTTTTAATGACATACAAGTACAAGTACTTTTCATGGACATATAAGTACAAATATTATTCATGACATAAAAGTACAATTATTATTCATAACATAGATACAAGTATTATTCATGACATATAAGTACAAGTATTTTTTATGACATATAAGTATTATTCATTACATATAAGTACAAGTATTATTCATGACATAGAAGTACAAGTATTATTCATTACATAGGTACAAGTATTATTCATGACATAGGTACAAGTATTATCCTTGACATACAGGTACAATTGTTATTTATAGACATATAAGTACAAGTATTATTCATGACATGTACAAGTATTATTCATGAAAATATGAGTACAAGTATTATTCATGACATAGTTGCAAGTATTATTCATGACATATAAGTACAAGAATTATTCATGACATATAAGTATAAGTATTATTCATGACATATAGAAACAAGTGTTATTGATGACATACAAGTACAAGTATTATTCATGGACATATAACTACAAGTATTATTCATGACATAGGTACAAGTATTATTCATGACATATAAGTACAAGTATTATTTATGACATAATAGTACAAGTATTATTTATAGACATATACATACAAGTATTATTCATGACATAAATGTACAAGTATTATTCATGACATATAAGTACAAGTATTATTCATGACATATAGGTACAAGTATTATTCCTAACATAGGTACAAGTATTACTAATGACATATGGGTACAAGTATTATTCATGGACATACAAGTACAAGTATTATTCATGACATAGGTACAAGTATTATTAATGACATATAGGTACAAGTACTATTCATGACATATAAGTACAAGTTTTATTCATGACATATGTACAAGTATTATTAATGACATATAAATACAAGTATTATTCATGACATATAGGTACAAGTATTTTTCATGGACATATAAATACAAGTATTATTTTTGACATATAAGTACAAGTATTTTTCATGGACATATAGGTACAAGTATTATTCATGGACATATAAATACAAATATTCTTTATGACATATAAGTAAAGTATTATTCACGGACATATAGGTACAATTATTATTAATGACATAAAAGTACAAGAATTATTCATGACATATAAGTACAAGTATTATTTATGACATAAAAGTACAAGTATTATTCATGACATATAAGTTCAAGTATTATTCATGACATATAAGCACAAGTATTATTTATAGACATATAAGAACAAGTATTATTCATGACATATAGGTACAAGAATTATTTATGACATAGGTACAAGTATTGCTAATAACAAATAGGTACAAGTTATGTTCATGGCCATATTTGTACAAGTATTATTTATGACAAACGTAAAAGTATTATTAATGACATATAAGTACAAGTATTATTCATGACATATAAGTACAAGTATTATTTATAGACATATAGGTACAAGTATTATTCATGACATAAAAGTAGAAGTATTATTCATGACATATAGGTACAAGTATTATTCCTGACATAGGTAAAAGAATTACTAATGACATAAGGGTACAAGTATTATTCATAGACATATCAGTACAAGTATTATTTATGACATAGGTACAAGTATTATTAATGACATATAGGTACAAGTATTGTTCATGACATATAAGTACAAGTATTATTCATGACATATGTACAAGTATTATTAATGACATATTAATACAAGTATTTTTCATGACATATAGGTATAAGTATTTTTCATGGACATATGGGTACAAGTATTATTCATGACATAAAAGTACAAGTATTATTCATGACATATAAGTATAAGAATTATTCATGACATAGGTACAAGTATTGTTAATGACATATAGTAAAAGTATTATTCATGGACATATAAGTACATGCATTATACACATAGGTTCAAGTATTATTCATGACATATAAGTACAAGTATTATTCATGACATATGTAAATGTATTATTAATGACATATAGGTACAAGTATTGTTCATGACATATAAGTACAAGTATTATTCATGACATATGTACAAGTATTATTAATGACATATAAATACAAGTATTATTCATGACATATAGGTACAAGTATTATTCATGGACATATAAATACAAGTATTATTTTTGACATATAAGTACAAGTATTTTTCATGGACATATGGGTACAAGTATTATTCCTGACATAAAAGTACAAGTATTATTCATGACATATAAGTACAAGTATTATTCATGACATATAAGTATAAGAATTATTCCTGACATAGGTACAAGTATTGCTAATGACATATAGTAAAAGTATTATTCATGGACATATAAGTACATGTATTATACATGACATAGGTTCAAGTATTATTCATGACATATCAGTACAAGTATTATTCATGACATATGTAAATGTATTATAAATGACATATAAGTACAAGTAATATTCATGACATATAAGTGCAAGTATTATTTATAGACATATAGGTACAAATATTATTCATGACATAAAAGTTCAACTATTATTCATGACATATAAGTACAAGTATTATTAATGACATATAGGTACAAGTAGTATTCATGACATAGGTTCAAGTATTATTCATGACATAGGTAAAAGTATTGTTAATGAAATATTGGTACAAGTTTTATTCGATACATAAAGTACAAGTATTATTCATGGACATATAAGAACAAATATTATTCATGACATAAAACAACAATTATTATTCATGACATATAAATACAAGTATTATTCATGACATAAAAGTATAAATATTTTTCAGGGAAAAATAAATACAAGTATTATTCTGGGACATATAAATACAAATTTATTCATGACATGTAAGTACAAGTATTATTCATGGCCATAGAGGTACAAGTATTATTCATGAGATATAACTGCAAGAATTATTTATAGACATATAAGTACAAGTATTATTCGTGACATATAGGTACAATTATTATTCATGATATAGGTACAAGTATTAACAATGACATAGGTACAAGTATTATTAATGAATTATAGATACAAGGATTATTCATGACATATACATACACATATTATTCATGACATAGGTACAAGTATTATTCATGACATATAAGTACAAGTATTATTCATGGACATATAGGTACAAGTATTATTTATGACTTAAAAGTACAAGTTTTATGCATGACATAGGTACAAGCATTATTCATGACATTTAAGTACAAGTATTATAAATGACATAAAAGTACAAGTATTTTTCAAGGACATGTAAGTACAAATATTATTCATGACATAAAAGTACAATTATTATTCATGACATAGATACAAGTATCAATCATGACATATACCTACAAGTATTATTCATGACATAGATACAAGTATTATTCATGACAAGTAGAAGTATTATTCATGGACATATAAGTACAAGTATTATTCATGACATAGGTACAAGTATTATTCATGACATATAAGTACAAGAATTATTCATGACATATAAGTACAAGTATTATTCATGACATATAGAAACAAGTATTATTAATGACATAAAAGTACAAGTATTATTCATGGACATATAAGTACAAGTATTATTCATGACATAGGTACAAGTATTATTCATGACATATAAGCCCAAGTATTTTTCATGACATAAAAGTGCATGTATTTTTCATGGACATATAAGTACAAATATTATTCATGATATAAAACTACAATTATTATTCATGACATATAAATACAAGTATTATTCATGACATATAAGTATAAATATTATTCAGGGACAAATAAATACAAGTATTATTCTGGGACATATAAATACAAATTTATTCTTGACATATAAGCACAAGTATTATTCATGGAGATAGAGAAACAAGTATTATTCATGAGATGTAACTACAAGTATTATTTATAGACATATAAGTACAAGTATTATTCGTGACATATAGGTACAATTATTATTCAAGATATAGGTAAAAGTATTAATCGTGACATAGGTACAAGTATTATTAATGAATTATAGGTACAAGTTTCATTCATGACATATACATACAAATATTATTCACGACATAGCTACAATTAATTTTCATGACATATGTACAAGTATTATTCATGACATATATGTACAAGTATTATTCATGAACATATATGTACAGTTATTATTTATGACTTAAAAGTACAAGTTTTATGCATGGACATATAGGTACAAGTATTATTCATGAAATAAAAGTACAAGTATTTTTCATAGACATATAAGTACAAATATTATTCATGACATAAAAGTACAATTATTATTCATGACATAGATACAAGTATCAATCATAACATATAGGTACAAGTATTATTTGTGACATAGGTACAAGTATTATTCATGACAAGTACAAGTATTATTCATGGACATAGGTAAAAGTATTATTCATTACATATAAGTACAAGTATTATTAATGACATATAAGTACCAGTATTATTCATGACATATAGAAACAAGTATTATTAATGACATAAATGTACAAGTATTATTCATGGACATATAAGTACAAGTATTACTCATGGCATAGGTACAAGTATTATTCATGACATATAAATTCAAGTATTACTCATGCCATAGGTACAAGTATTATTCATGACATATAAGTACAAGTATTATTCATGACATAAAAGTACATGTATTTTTCATGGACATAAAAGTACAAATATTATTCACGACATAAAAGTACAATTATTATTCATGACATAGATACAAGTATTATTCATGACATAAAAGTACAAGTATTATTCATGACATATAAGTACAAGTATTATTCATGACATATACAAACAAGTATTATTCATGACATAAAAGTACAAGTATTATTCATGGACATATAAGTACAAGTATTATTCATGACATATAGAAACAAGTATTATTCATGACATAAAAGTACAAGTATTTTTCATGACATAAAAGTAAAAGTAATTTTTAATGACATACAAGTACAAGTACTTTTCATGGACATATAAGTACAAATATTATTCATGACATAAAAGTACAATTATTATTCATAACATAGATACAAGTATTATTCATGACATATAAGTACAAGTATTTTTTATGACATATAAGTATTATTCATGACATATAAGTACAAGTATTATTCATGACATAGAAGTACAAGTATTATTCATTACATAGGTACAAGTATTATTCATGACATAGGTACAAGTATTATCCTTGACATACAGGTACAATTGTTATTTATTGACATATAAGTACAAGTATTATTCATGACATGTACAAGTATTATTCATGAAAATATGAGTACAAGTATTATTCATGACATAGTTGCAAGTATTATTCATGACATATAAGTACAAGAATTATTCATGACATATAAGTATAAGTATTATTCATGACATATAGAAACAAGTGTTATTGATGACATACAAGTACAAGTATTATTCATGGACATATAACTACAAGTATTATTCATGACATAGGTACAAGTATTATTCATGACATATAAGTACAAGTATTATTTATGACATAATAGTACAAGTATTATTTATAGACATATACATACAAGTATTATTCATGACATAAATGTACAAGTATTATTCATGACATATAAGTACAAGTATTATTCATGACATATAGGTACAAGTATTATTCCTAACATAGGTACAAGTATTACTAATGACATATGGGTACAAGTATTATTCATGGACATACAAGTACAAGTATTATTCATGACATAGGTACAAGTATTATTAATGACATATAGGTACAAGTACTATTCATGACATATAAGTACAAGTTTTATTCATGACATATGTACAAGTATTATTAATGACATACAAATACAAGTATTATTCATGACATATAGGTACAAGTATTTTTCATGGACATATAAATACAAGTATTATTTTTGACATATAAGTACAAGTATTTTTCATGGACATATGGGTACAAGTATTATTCATGACATAAAAGTACAAGTATTATTCATGACATAGAAGTACAAGTATTATTTATGACATATAAGTACAAGTATTATTCATGACATATAAGCACAAGTATTATTCATGACATATAAGTATCAGAGTTATTCATGACATAGGTTCAAGTATTGCTAATGACATATAGTACAATTATTATTCATGGACATATAAGTACAAGTATTATACATGACATAGGTTCGAGTATTATGAATGACATATAGGTACAAGTATTATTCATGACATATAAGTACAAGTATTATTCATGACATATGTAAATGTATCATAAATGACATATAAGTACAAGTATTATTCATGACATATAAGTACAAGTATTATTTATAGACATATAGGTACAAGTATTATTCATGACATAAAAGTACAAGTATTATTCGTGACATATAAGTACAAGTATTATTCATGACATATAGGTGCAATTATTATTCATGACATAGGTACAAGAATTATTCATGACACAGGTACAAGTATTGTTAATGAAATATTGGTACAAGTATTATTCAAGACATGAAAGTACAAATATTATTCATGGACGCATAAGTACAAATATTATTCATGACATAAAACTACAATTATTTTTCATGACATATAAATACAAGTATTATTCATGACATATGAGTATAAATATTATTCAGGGACAAATAAATACAAGTATTATTCTGGGACATATAAATACAAATTTATTCATGACATATTAGTAAAAGTATTATTCATGGACATAGAGGTACAAGTATTATTCATGATATATAACTACAAGTATTATTTATAGACATATAAGTACAAGTATTATTCGTGACATATAGGTACAATTATTATTCAAGATATAGGTAAAAGTATTAATCGTGACATAGGTACAAGCATTATTAATGAATTATAGGTACAATTAATTTTCATGACATAGGTACAAATATTATTCATGACATATATGTACAAGTATTATTCATGGACATATAGGTACAAGTATTATTTATGACTAAAAGGTACAAGTTTTATGCATGACATAGGTACAAGTATTATTCATGACCTTTAAGTACAAGTATTATTCATGGACATATAGGTACAAGTCTTATTCATGACATAAAAGTACAAGTATTTTTCATGGACATATAAGTACAAATATTATTAATGACATAAAAGTTCAATTATTATTCATGACATAGATACAAGTATTATTCATGACATATAGGTACGAGTATTATTCATGACATAGGTACAATTGTTATTCATGACAAGTACAAGTATCATTTATGGACATATAAGTACAAGTATTATTCACCACATAGGTACAAATAGTATTCATGAGATATAAGTACTAGTATTATTCATGACATATAAGTACAAGTATTATTCATGACATATAGAAACAAGCATTATTCATGACATAAAAGTACAAGTATTATTCATGGACATTATAATTACAAGTATTATTCATGACATAGGTACAAGTATTATTCATGACATATAAGTACAAGTATTATTCATGACATGAAAGTACATGTATTTCTCATGGACATATAAGTACAAATATTATTCACGACATAAAAGTACAATAATTATTCATGACATAGATACAAGTATTATTCATGACATATAGGTACATGTATTATTCATGACATATAGGTACCATTATTATTCATGACATAGGTACAAATATTATTCATGACATATAAGTACTAGTATTATTCATGACATATAAGTACAAGTATTATTCATGACATATAGAAACAAGTATTATACATGACAAATAAGTACAAGTATTATTCTTGGACATATAAGTACCAGTATTATTCATGACATAGGTACAAGTATTATTAATGACATTGGTACAAGTATTATTCATGTCATATAAGTACAAGTATTATTCATGACATATATGTACAATTATTATTCATGACATTTGTACAAGTAGTATTTATGAAATAGGTACAAGTATTATTCATTACATTGGTACAAGTATTATTCATGACATATAAGTACAAGTATTATTCATTACATATATGTACAATTATTATTCATGACATTTGTACAAGTATTATTCATGACATAGGTACAAGTATTATTCATGACGTATAAGTACAAGTATTATTCATGACATAGGTACAGGTATTTTTCATGACATAGGTACACGTATTATTCAGGACATATAAGTACAAGTATTATTCTGAACATATAAGTGCAAGTATTATTCATGACATATAGGTACAAGTATTATTTACGACATATAAGTACAAGTATTATTCATGAAATATAAGTACAAGCATTTTATTATGACATATAGGTACAAGTATTATTCATGACATAGGTACAAGTATTTTTCATGACATATAGATACAAGTATTATTCATGACATATGTTCAAGTATTATTCATGACATATAAGTACAAGTATTATTCATGACATTTAAGTATAAGTATTATTCATGGCATACATACAAGTATTATTCATGACATATAAGTGCAAGTTTTATTCATGACATAGAAGTACAAGTGTTATTCATGACATAGGTACAAGTATTATTCATGACATAGAAGTGCAAGTGTTATTTATAGACATATAAGTACAAGTATTATTGTTGACATGTAGGTACAAGTATTATTCATGACATATTGGTACAAATATTATTCATCACATATGGGTACAATTATTATTCATGACATATAGGTACACGTATTATTCATGACATATAGGTACAAGTGTTATTCATGACATATAAGTAAAAGTATCATTCATGACATATAAGTACAAGTATAATTAATGACATAGGTACAAGTATTATTCATGACATAGGTTAAAGTATTATTCATGACATATAGGTACAAGTATTATTTATAGACATATAAGTACAAGTATTATTGTTGACATATAAGTACAAGTATTATTCATGAAATATAAGTACAAGTATTTTATTATGACATATAGGTACAAGTATTATTCATGACATATATATAAAAGTATTATTCATGACATAGGTTCAAGTATTATTCATGACATATAGGTACAAGTATTATTCATGACATATAAGTATAAGTATTATTCATGGCATACATACAAGTATTATTCATGACATATAAGTGCAAGTATTATTCATGACATAGAAGTACAAGTATTATTCATGACATAGGTTCAAGTATTATTCATGACATATAGGTACAAGTATTTTTTATAGACATATAGGTACAAGTATTATTGTTGACATATAAGTACAAGTATTATTCATGAAATATAAGTACAAGTATTTTATTATGACATATAGGTACAAGTATTATTCATGACATATAGATACAAGTATTATTCATGACATAGGTTCAAGTATTATTCATGACATATATGTACAAGTATTATTCATGACATATAAGTATAAGTATTATTCATGGCATACATACAAGTATTATTCATGACATATAAGTGCAAGTATTATTCATGACATAGAAGTACAAGTATTATTCATGACATAGGTACAAGTATTATTCATGACATATAAGTACAATTATTATTTATAGACATATAAGTACAACTATTATTGTTGACATGTAGGTACAAGTGTTATTCATGACATATTGGTACAAGTATTATTCATGACGTATAGGTACAAATATTATTCATCACATATAGATACAATTATTATTCATGACATATAGGTACATGTATTATTCAAGACATATAGGTACAAGTGTTATTCATGACATATAAGTAAAAGTATTTTTCATGACATATAAGTACAAGTATTATTAATGACATAGGTACAAGTATTATTCATGACATATAGGTACAAGTATTATTCATGACATATAGGTACAAATATTATTCATGACATACGAATACAATTATTATTCATATGATATAGGTACAGGTATTATTCATTACATATAGGTACAATTATTATTCATGACATGTAAATAAAAGTATTATTCATGACATATAAGTACAAGTGTTATTCATTACATATAGGTACATGTATTATTCATGACATATAGGTACAAGTGTTATTCATGACATACGTACAGGTATTATTCATAGACATATAAGTACAAGTATTATTCATGACATATATGTACAAGTTTTATTTATTGACATGTAGTTACAGGTATTATATACAGATATATAGGTACCTGCATTCTTCATAGGCAGCCAATAAATACAAGTAAAATCGATTGTGTGATCTGCGACATCAGCCGATAAATAAAAGTTAAAACTATTGGGTGAACTGCGAGTTCTATTTACAAACATTAAAATGTTAAGTAATCAAATATTTTTGATAATATAAGGCTAATAAGGAGGATTAGTTCTAAGAAACTGATTTCATCATCTACTTCGAAAGGTCTGTATTAATATTAGTAGTAGTAATAGTAGTAGTAGTGGTAGTAGTATGAGCTACTGATATTTTATTTTTTAACAGTCTGAGATTGAAACAATGCCTGCTATCAAAGAAAATGAAGTATGAAGAATATTACAATTTTAAATTAGGTCTAATTAAGATTATTTTATATCAAAAATAATCAAAACACAAATTTGCTTACATTATATCTTCTGATATTTTATGTTAATTATTTCGGTGCTTACATTATATCTTCTGATATTTTATGTTAATTATTTCGGTGCTTGAGAACTTACAGTGCTTTACAAAGGTGTTTATTGATCTTTGTGTATATTATAGCATTGTAATTACTGCATATAATAAGTGTAGATATAGCATTGTAATTACAGCAAATAATAAGTGTATTTGTTTGACACTGTAATTTTTACTGTGTCTGTAATTACATGTTGTCTTTAAGGTGTTGAAAATACCATTGTTCTATTATATTTTTTTTTCTGAACAAAATGAGTTGGAGATGGGGAATAATTTAGTATTTTTAATTTTAGCATGCCATTTAATTTTAAAATGCTCTTTAATTTTAGCATGCTTTATAATTTTAACATGCCCTTTAAGTTTGCAAGCTCTTTAAATTTAGCATGCCCTTTCATTTTAAAATTCTCTTTAATTTTAACATGCTATTTAATCTTAGCAAGCTTTTTAGTTTTAACATGCTCTTTAATTTTAAAATGCCCTTTAATTTTTGCATGCCCTATAATTTTAGGTTGCTCTTTAATTTTAGAATGCCCTTTAAATTTTAGCATGCTCTTTAAGTTTAGAATGCCCTTTAAATTTTAGCATGCCCTTTAATTTTAGCATGCTCTTTAATTTTAGAATGCCCTTTAATATTAGCATGCTTTTTAATTTTAGAATGCCCTTTAAATTTTAGTATGGCCTTTAATTTTAGCATGCTCTTTAATTTTAGAATGCCCTTTAAATTTTAGCATGCCCTTTAATTTTATCATGCTCTTTAATTTTAGTATACCCTTTAATTTTAGCATGCTTTTTAATTTTAGCAAAATTTTAAATTTTAGAATGCCCTTTAAATTTTAGTATTCCCTTTAATTTTAGCATGCTCTTTAATTTTAGAATGCCCTTTAAATTTTAGCATGCCCTTTAATTTTATCATGCTCTTTAATTTTAGTATACCCTTTAATTTTAGCATGCTTTTTAATTTTAGCAAAATCTTAAATTTTAGAATGCCCTTTAAATTTTACCATGCCCTTTAATTTTAACATGCCCTTTATTTTAGCATGCTTTTTAATTTTAGCATGCTCTTTAATTTTAAAATGCCCTTTAATTTTAGCATGCTCTTTAAATTTAGAATGGCAATTAAATTTTAGCATGCCTTTTAATGTGAGCATGCCCTTGATATCCTTCTTTTAATGTCATTACTTTTCTTTTCCATACAAGCTGTAGGCAGAGAGCTTGAAATAAAGGGAGGTGCAGATGTGTCAGCAATTGCAGGAGGTACTGGTGCTGCTGTGGTGGTGGTTGTTATTCTTGTGGTTCTCTTTTTTATATGGAGAAAAAAGACATCTATGCTGAAGAATTCTAGTGGTATGTTTTCAGGGTATATTTGCACGTTTTGCTTCTCCTTTGCCTAAAGTTTAGAACTAGTTAAAATATATTCAATGTGAATCTATGATAGTCTTGTTTCACAAGTATCATGCAGCTTTTTACATTTATATGTTAGCGTTAGAATTTAAAATCATTTCACAAGTATCAATTAGGTTTATGCTTTTTGCAATCAGCATTAGACTTTTCCATCATTTTGTAAGATTTAGCATATAATTATATTTTTTCTTCATGTTCAAAGTTTGAAGCCATAAATGTCATATATTAAATTATTGAATAGATTCATATAGTAAAGTAGTTACAAGGAGAAAAGCAATAGTTTTATTTTCTGGAGTTTGATGCCATTTTTCAAAACAAGATAGACCGTAGATGGTGTCCAGTCTATTTGGTGGGGGACAAGCCTGGGAAATTATTGGAAGATCCACCAACTCAAGGAAAGCTACTGACAGACTTTCTAACATACCTGCATTGGCAGAATCAAGACTTGAACTGTTTTGGAAAGAGATGATTTGCAAGGGCAATCATATTCAATCACTTGGCCACCTGAGGTCCTAAGAAGATAGTAAGAATTGATCAATGAACAAGTTTTATCACTAAGGACCTTGTTGTAGTATGCACATATCTCCACTTCATTTTACACATGATTTCTTGAGGAGTTACTCTGGATAAAATGTCTTTACAATATTTCATCTTTTTCTTACATCAATTATTTAATTTATATATATTTTGAATGGCACTGATGTTTAACAAAAAAAAAAATCTTCATTGATCACCATGCTTGGCCTTCAGGCTTTTAAAATGGAGGAATTTAATAAAAGTATAAATAAATAAGAATGGAGAAATATTTTTAAACTACGCTTTTAATCCCAGTCTGATTAGTAATTTTAATATTTTAATCGGATTTCAGGTTTTGTTTAAAAAGAAGGCATGAGCCTGAAAAATGTGTCATGAATAAACTCATTAAAGGCCATTATATATAATTTAAAAACTGATTTAGCTAAAGGCCATTATATATAATTTAAAAACTGATTTAGTTAAAGGCCATTATATATAATTTAAAAACTGATTCACTTAAGTTGAAATCACACTGGATAAAGGTAAATATTGCAATGTCTTATATAATGGTACCATGAAAACTACCTTAGAGTGTTTTACAGCATACTGTCTGTTGACAGTAATGACTACAGTTACTAGTCATGGAATAATTGATGAAACAATCCTTCTGTCCTATACTGTCATAATTTTTGATTTTAACATTTTCTTGTGAAAAAATGTTTTATTAAAAATTGACTTTGATTTCCTAACCTTTAATTATAAAAACTTAATACTACCAGTATCTTGAATAAAGACAATCTAACATATCTACATCAATCAAGGTGAATGACTCCTAATCAATTAGTACCATCAATCAAATTAATTACTTTATATCAATCAAGGTATATAACTCCTAATTAATTAGTACCACTAATCACATTAATTACTTTACATCACCCAGGGTAAATAACTACTAATCAATCAGTACCACCAATCACATTAATTACCTTACATCAATCAAGGTATATAACTCCTAATCAATTAGTACCACTAATCACATTAATTACTTTACATCAGTCAAGGTATATAACTCCTAATCAATTAGTACCACCAATCACATTAATTACTTTACATCAATCAACGTATATAACTCCTAATCAATTAGTACCACAAATCACATTAATTACTTTACATCAGTCAAGGTATATAACTCCTAATCAATTAGTACCACCAATCACATTAATTACTGTACATCAATCAAGGTATATAACTAGTAGTATAGAAATAACCGGGACCTGGCCCACTTTAATGTATTTCCTATGGGAAGCGATTTCTCCTTTTGCCTTTCTGACACTTTCATTTTTGCTTAAAAACATGAAAAAAGGGGGGTACCAAAAAGGCCTCAGATTGCCAAAATAACGCTTCTTTCACAGAATAAACTAAAAACAAAAATCCCATGAGACCCTCTATTTGCCAATCTGGCACTAAAAAATAAAATTGCTCCATAGAAACTTCTATTTGCTGAATAGAGTCTTCGCTACTGAACCACTCTATTTTTTAGTTTTAGTCTCCGTTTAGCAAATAGAGTGTTCTATAAAAAACTCAAAAGGGGTACCAGAAAAAGCCTTCCATTCACTAAATTAAGGCTTCTATTGTGAAAATAATTTAGGTCTCAGATTACCAAAATAACGCTTCTATACCCCTGGACCAGTCCATTTTTTATAATTAAGTCTCCGTTTAGCAAATAGAGGCCTACGAAAAAAAATCACAAAGGGGTACCAATTTAGGTGTTAGATTGACAAATAGAGACTTACGAAAAATAAAAAAAAAATAAGGGGATACCATTTTAAGTCTACACCCATGACTCAGTTTGTTAGAATACTTCTATCGCTGGGTTCCAGTGTTATTTTTCTGCCTCTTGGTCGGTACCCAGAAATGAATTCTTCTATCGTAGGAGGATTTTCAACTAAAATATGATGCTTATTTGCTCGGTTTTTGTAATAGGTCAAAATAGCTCGATAGGCATTTTTCCCACATTTGTCACAAAGATGGATTTTTCCCATAACCCCCACACCACAACCGACACAGGGATTAGTACCAGCACGGGAACTATTTCGTAATAAATATGCGTGAACTCCACAGTGGTCTCCATAACAAGACTTTCCACATCGATTATTAGAGTTTTTCAACAGCCATTGGCATGAACTTAATTTATACATGCTATATATAAATACTTATCTATTTCTTTAATTCATATTTAACAATGTGATAATTTTTGCTTTAACAAAACGGTAATTTTGCATATCGTTTATATTTTGCTTCAAACCTATACTAAAAGTGAATTAGAGATATGATAAATATATAGAAATGATGGATCTGAAAACGATCCAGCCATTAAAAAGACCACGCCATATAGTTGCGAGGGAACTTGTCAATGAATACTATGAACTCACTAAAACAAAACCTGACTGGCCTAGAAGTAATCAGCAATTAGCAGAATTAACAGACCGGATAGCAATTTTACGACGAAAAAAGAAAATCAACAAGGAGATCCTTCAAGGAGGTTATATCATCGATGA
The DNA here is from genome assembly GCA_029339505.1 of Unio delphinus. Classification (NCBI taxonomy): domain Eukaryota; kingdom Metazoa; phylum Mollusca; class Bivalvia; order Unionida; family Unionidae; genus Unio; species Unio delphinus. The sequence continues at coordinate 1,330,019 of JAQISU010000390.1, read as the reverse complement.
AGCCTTTTCTGGTGCTGATAAATCTATTAAATTCATTCCAAAGGGGAAGCACTATAACCATTTTGTGGTGGGTGATCTGATTAAAATCTTTAACAGCGTGATCCCGACAGTATTACTTGAACGGCCTCTATTGAAAATCAATGTCACTTATAACCTTGATATGTACTTGGCATCCAATCCTGATATCACCATAACGGTTCCATTACGAGCGGAACCACAGATTATTTTGAGGTCTACTCACCTTGAAGATGCAGCAAAAGATTTCTTCGCAGTGCTATCAAGACAGTACGAAGTATTCACATCACTGAAAACTGGATTAGTCTTCAAGAAAATCAATTATATTCAGCTAAGTATCCACGATTTTAAACCTGTCACTGGAGCATCTTATAAGCCGTTACCTAAAAGCATCCAGGCAACGAAATCATGCATCAACGTGAAAAATGATGACAATAAATGTTTGTTGTGGGCGCTATTATCAGCAGTATTTCCAGCAGAACATCATGTAGATAGAGTTAACAACTATAAGCCGTATCAATGCCGAATCAATATGACAGGGATTGATTATCCAGTACCAATCAAACACATACCTAAAATAGAACAACAGAACCCAGCATTGTTCCGATCTGGAATTAACGTGTTTTCACTCGATGATAAATTAAGAGTGTTTCCTTATCTGATTTCCCCAGCCAGTAAACACATCACGGATGGCACTACAGTGAATTTGCTATGGTATGATGAACACTATGTTTGGATTAAAGACCTCAGTCGATTAATGAGTTCAAAAATGTCGGGATATAATCAAAAAATGTATTTTTGCTATAGTTGCCTCTGTGGGTTTCGCAGTCAACAAGAACTTAATGAACACAACAAGTACTGTTTTGAAGTAAAAGCAGTAACCACACCAGAAGCGCCTAATAATCTATGTTACTTTAAAAAACATGAGAGAACTAAAAAACTGCCTTTTATTTTCGTAGGAGATTTTGAATCCTTTGTAGTACCAGTCAGTGCCAAATGTGGTTGTGAAAAATCAGTCTGCGAGTGTCAGTTTAAAACGTTATCTACTCACAAGCATGTTCCAGCGAGTTATCAGATCAATAGAGTTTGTACCAATGATAGATACTCACAATTATCACCGATCTATCGATTGGAAAAGGATTCTGATTTGCCAGCAGAAGTGCACATGCTGAAATATATGTTTGAACAGCAACGAAACATTGAAGCGTTATTATCACAACATGATGATAGATTTACCAGATTGGATTCTTTTGTCAGGGGAAAACAATGCTTCAGATGTAAGAAAGAATTTACTGTGGATAATCCAAAGACACCCTTCTACGATATTACTACAGGCGAATACATCGGAACTGTTCATCTGCGCTGCAGATCTTTTCAGCAATTCTATCCTGTTGTTTTTCACAATTTGAGAGGATACGACGGTCATTTTATTATTAGCGCGCTAGCACATCCTGAAATATCGAAATATTGTAATGACAATCATATTTCATTGAAATGTATGCCCAATAACACAGAACGATTGATGTCTATCACGGTTGGGAAATTGAGATTCATTGACAGCTATCAGTTCATGAGCACTTCCTTGGAGCAATTAGCAAAGAATTGTACTAGTTATCCCATCACCGAAAAGCATTTTAAACGGGACATGCTAGAATACATCACCATGAAGGGAATATTTCCCTATGAATACTTCAACAGCGTAAAACGGTTTTCAGAAACATCTCTGCCATCCATTGATAAGTTCTATTCTTCATTGACAGACACCAATATCACTGACCAAGAATACCAACGGGCACTAACTACATGGAATGTTTTCAAGTGTAAAAATTTTGGTGATTATCATGATATTTATCTCACCGTGGACGTGTTATTGTTATCAGATATTTTCGAGGGGTTCAGGATAATGTCGATGAACAATTATGGATTGGACCCAGCTCATTATTACTCGGCACCAGGACTATCTTGGGATGCATTATTGAAATCAACAAAAATAAAATTGGAATTACTCACGGACGTCAACATGTATTTATTTATTGAGAAAGCGATTCGAGGAGGAATTAGTGTGATTACAAAGAAATACTCCATTGCAAATAATAAATACCTCAATCAATATGATATAAATCATCCTAGTCGGTATATTGGTTATTGGGACATGAATAATCTCTATGGCGGAGCTATGTCAATGCTGATGCCTTATGGAGGTTTTAAATGGGTTTCTGTAGAAGAATTTCTATCTGCTGCATCCAATTGGAAACCAAATGACGATTTAAGCACTATAACGTTTCACAACAATGACGACGTTGGATACTACGTAGAGTGTGATGTAGACTATCCAGAACACCTTCATGATTCACACAATGACTATCCCTTTCTTGTTGAAAAAATGATAGTCACCGATAAAATGTTATCTCCAGAGCAATTAGCATTGAGAACTACGAAATACACCCCAATAGCGAAATTGATACCCAATCTGTATAATAAACGTAATTATGTTTGCCATATAGCAGTGCTAAAACAGGCTATTGAGGCAGGATTGATACTTAGAAGAGTACATAAAGTGCTGCAGTTTAATCACTCCACATGGATGAGATCTTATATTGATTTGAATACAACTCGAAGAAAACACGCAAAGAATGAATTCGAAAGAGATTTTTTTAAACTGATGATTAATTCTGTATTCGGAAAGACGATGGAAAATATTAGAAAACGAGTTAACATCGAAATTGTAAACAATAAATCACGACGAGATAAACTAGTCCGAGGAAATCGCTTTGCTGATATCAAAAAATTAACAAATCAACTCTCATTAATCACTTTGAAGCAATCTCGGCTACATCTCAATAAACCTGTCTATGTCGGTGCTGCAGTGTTAGAAATGTCGAAATTTATGATGTATCAATTTCATTACGGTTTTGTTAAACAGAAATGGTCTGATGCTAGATTGTTATTTACAGATACTGATTCATTGGTGTATGAAATCAACAGCGATGATATCTATCAGGAGATTAACCAGCATCGTGAATTATTCGATTTATCCAATATAGATCCTAACGGGGCTATGGGAAGATTTCATGATAGCACTAACAAAAAAGTGATCGGGAAAATGAAAGATGAGTTCTCATTTCTCCCTGTCAGAGAATTTGTAGGTCTTCGGTCTAAAATGTATTCAGTGTTAACTGATTCAGATAGCACTAGAAGTGCTAGCACGGTAAACGCTAGCGTTTCTGTCAATAAAGCAAAAGGGATTAATAACAATTATGTGAAGAACAAATTGAAATTCAATGATTATTTGGCGGCATTAAAAAGACCACCAGGAGAACACTTAACGACAGTAACCACATATGGCTTTAGATCTTATCATCATACCGTTTTCACAGATAGAATAACTAAATCAGGATTATGCAATTTTGATGACAAGCGATATTGCCGTGATGGTATAAACACGTTTGCACACGGTCATCACTCCATTGAGATCATAGCATGATACAAGACCGACCACTAGTCGATTTTATTTTTTTTTTTTTGCCGTTAAACCCAAATTGCAGTCCAATAATTCAACTCCATTCATTATTATTAATAATGGCCTATCTGAAATGTGATATAGGTCGTTTACCCGGGATTATTCAAGAGCGGCAATCATCAATCCCAAAATCAAATATGAAAGTGAGATTCCATGATGGGAAAACGCGGTTGGTACAAAAAACACCAACAGGGAATTTTATAGCTAAAATACTTGAAAACCGATCAGGTGCTGCACGGTTAAGACTACAACAAAAACGACTTAACAAAATGAAACAAAATGGAATCTCTGATGAAGAATTAAATGCAGAAATGGAACGATTAGGACTACTTCCCGTTTAGTTTTCTTCGAGTCTGTTCTTGCAGTTCTTCATATTTCTGTGTTGCAAGGATTTTTTCACGATGAAAGGCTCTGGTGACTGTGTCATTGTCGATGGCTCTGCCATTGTTGGTGACTGTGCCACTGGTTCGTTTTCCAAGGGTATCTTCAAGTTCATTAAAAAACTCACGGTCTTGGTCAGGAATATATTGCTTCCATGAATCATCGTCGATGGCTCTGTCATCACTGCTGATTTTACGTTTCCGTTTTCGTTTGCCACTATCATCATGCGATTTTCGTTTACCACTGTCATCATGTGATTTTCGTTTGTCGTCATTGATGACTCTGTCATTGGTAGGAATCCTCGAATATATTTCATTGATTTCCGCAGCAATAGAATTATACTCTGATAACAAATTTTGTATTTATTAGTTAGCGATGAGTAGTCTTCAGTGAGAGATTTTAATTCATATCGCACTTCATTGAGTTCAGTCCTTAGCCGTTCACGGTCCTGAATCACTTCATTACGACGTTGTATTGTATGATCTAACCGATATTGTAGATCATTGTCCGTTATTTTCTGATGCTGAATAGTTAATAGTTTTCCATGCAATGATTTGTTTTCATTAGTAAGATTGTATAATTTCTGTTGTAGACACCGAATGGTTTCTTTATCCATAATGTTATCAGTAACAGCATCCACATCTTGTTTTTCCCCATCTAGAAAATCTGCTACTTCATTTTCAACTTCAGTATCAATAATTCTTTCCACAGGAATATCATTTCCATCATTAGATGATTTCCATATTTTGTAGATGCGCTGGTAACCGATTTTATACTTATCAGCAATTTCAGATATCGGAATAGCATCCTTGGAGGCTTTTATAGCAGATATATCATCATGGGTTAGTGTTCTGCGATAGGGCATTATTATACAAATAGATAATATTTTTTAACAATAACAATAACAATAACAATAACAATAATAACAATAACAACAACAAGACGGTTCAGATGAATCAATCACTGACTCTGTTGCAATGACCTAATAAGGCTTCTATAACTTTGGTTTCATTAATGATAAAAATGATAAAAAAAAATAATGATTATTATCAAAATGAGGTCTATAAGTTTGATAGTAGTAATACTAGCATTTATTAACGGTTGCAATGCTGGGCTTAGATTGCCAGGTTCAAAATATAGTAATAGATGTCCAGCATGCAGATGTTCTAGTTGGTGTCCACCACAACCAGTTTGTCCACCACAACCACAACCACTACATTCAGTTAATTCTGCCAGCAACCCATTCATTTCCAAGATTATTATCATGATGATAATGCTACACCTGTGAAATCGATGAAAATCAATCCTAATAGCTTTTCTCTACGGAAAACTCCATGCAAAATCGACTACTTGACCCTACGAGGTTTTTTGATGAAAATCGATGAAAAATGGTCAAAAATCGCTGAAAAGAAGCAAAAATTGATGAAAATTGACTCAAAATCATTGAAAATCAATCCTAATAGCTTTTCTCTACGGAAAACTCCATGCAAAATCGACCATTTGACCGTAAAATCTTTTTGAGAATAACCACCAAAACTGTCAGAAAAAACCACCAAAATCAGTGCAAAACCACCAAAATCAGTGAAAAACCACCAAAATCAGTGAAAAACCATCAATGACACTATAAAAAAAAAAAATATTTCAATGACACTAGAATAAAAATCTTTCAGTAAATAAAATTATTTAATTAACTCTGTTGCAATAATCAACAATTGTATCAGTATCATTCATTGTATAACTCTCAGATGGTGAATTAACAACTCTGGCACAATATCATCTCAGATGATAAATATAAAAGCATTGAGATTTTTTCAAAAATATTATTTTTTCTGCATCAAAAATATATCAACTCTTTTTTTATTATTGTTATTGTTATTGGTACTACTAACTGTTATTACTTACTAAAGCAATTTCGCAATAACAATAACAATAATAAAAAAAGAGTTGATATATTTTTGATGCAGAAAAAATAATATTTTTGAAAAAATCTCAATGCTGTTATATTTATCATCTGAGATGATATTGTGCCAGAGTTGTTAATTCACCATCTGAGAGTTATACAATGAATGATACTGATACAATTGTTGATTATTGCAACAGAGTTAATGAAATAATTTTATTTACTGAAAGATTTTTATTCTAGTGTCATTGAAATAATTTTTTTTTATAGTGTCATTGATGGTTTTTTCACTGATTTTGGTGGTTTTTCATTGATTTCGGTGGGTTTTCACTGATTTTGGTGGTTTTTTCTGACAGTTTTGGTGGTTATTCTCAAAAAGATTTTACGGTCAAATGGTCGATTTTGCATGGAGTTTTCCGGAGAGAAAAGCTATTAGGATTGATTTTTAATGATTTTGAGTCAATTTTCATCAATTTTTGCTTCTTTTCAGCGATTTTTGACCATTTTTCATCGATTTTCATCAAAAAACCTCGTAGGGTCAAGTAGTCGATTTTGCATGGAGTTTTCCGTAGAGAAAAGCTATTAGGATTGATTTTCATCGATTTCACAGGTGTAGCATTATCATCATGATAATAATCTTGGAAATGAATGGGTTGCTGGCAGAATTAACTGAATGTAGTGGTTGTGGTTGTGGTGGACAAACTGGTTGTGGTGGACACCAACTAGAACATCTGCATGCTGGACATCTATTACTATATTTTGAACCTGGCAATCTAAGCCCAGCATTGCAACCGTTAATAAATGCTAGTATTACTACTATCAAACTTATAGACCTCATTTTGATAATAATCATTATTTTTTTTTTATCATTTTTATCATTAATGAAACCAAAGTTATAGAAGCCTTATTAGGTCATTGCAACAGAGTCAGTGATTGATTCATCTGAACCGTCTTGTTGTTGTTATTGTTATTATTGTTATTGTTATTGTTATTGTTAAAAAATATTTTCTATTTGTATAATAATGCCCTATCGCAGAACACTAACCCATGATGATATATCTGCTATAAAAGCCTCCAAGGATGCTATTCCGATATCTGAAATTGCTGATAAGTATAAAATCGGTTACCAGCGCATCTACAAAATATGGAAATCATCTAATGATGGAAATGATATTCCTGTGGAAAGAATTATTGATACTGAAGTTGAAAATTAAGTAGCAGATTTTCTAGATGGGGAAAAACAAGATGTGGATGCTGTTACTGATAACATTATGGATAAAGAAACCATTCGGTGTCTACAACAGAAATTATACAATCTTACTAATGAAAACAAATCATTGCATTGAAAACTATTAACTATTCAGCATCAGAAAATAACGGACAATGATCTACAATATCGGTTAGATCATACAATACAACGTCGTAATGAAGTGATTCAGGACCGTGAACGGCTAAGGACTGAACTCAATGAAGTGCGATATGAATTAAAATCTCTCACTGAAGACTACTCATCGCTAACTAATAAATACAATTCATTGTTATCAGAGTATAATTCTATTGCTGCGGAAATCAATGAAATATATTCGAGGATTCCTACCAATGACAGAGTCATCAATGACGACAAACGAAAATCACATGATGACAGTGGTAAACGAAAATCGCATGATGATAGTGGCAAACGAAAACGGAAACGTAAAATCAGCAGTGATGACAGAGCCATCGACGATGATTCATGGAAGCAATATATTCCTGACCAAGACCGTGAGTTTTTTAATGAACTTGAAGATACCCTTGGAAAACGAACCAGTGGCACAGTCACCAACAATGGCAGAGCCATCGACAATGACACAGTCACCAGAGCCTTTCATCGTGAAAAAATCCTTGCAACACAGAAATATGAAGAACTGCAAGAACAGACTCGAAGAAAACTAAACTGGAAGTAGTCCTAATCGTTCCATTTCTGCATTTAATTCTTCATCAGAGATTCCATTTTGTTTCATTTTGTTAAGTCGTTTTTGTTGTAGTCTTAACCGTGCAGCACCTGATCGGTTTTCAAGTATTTTAGCTATAAAATTCCCTGTTGGTGTTTTTTGTACCAACCGCGTTTTCCCATCATGGAATCTCACTTTCATATTTAATTTTGGGATTGATGATTGCCGCTCTTGAATAATCCCGGGTAAACGACCTATATCACATTTCAGATAGGCCATTATTAATAATAATGAATGGAGTTGAATTATTGGACTGCAATTTGGGTTTAACGGCAAAAAAAAAAAAAAATAAAATCGACTAGTGGTCGGTCTTGTATCATGCTATGATCTCAATGGAGTGATGACCGTGTGCAAACGTGTTTATACCATCACGGCAATATCGCTTGTCATCAAAATTGCATAATCCTGATTTAGTTATTCTATCTGTGAAAACGGTATGATGATAAGATCTAAAGCCATATGTGGTTACTGTCGGTAAGTGTTCTCCTGGTGGTCTTTTTAATGCCGCCAAATAATCATTGAATTTCAATTTGTTCTTCACATAATTGTTATTAATCCCTTTTGCTTTATTGACAGAAACGCTAGCGTTTACCGTGCTAGCACTTCTAGTGCTATCTGAATCAGTTAACACTGAATACATTTTAGACCGAAGACCTACAAATTCTCTGACAGGGAGAAATGAGAACTCATCTTTCATTTTCCCGATCACTTTTTTGTTAGTGCTATCATGAAATCTTCCCATAGCCCCGTTAGGATCTATATTGGATAAATCGAATAATTCACGATGCTGGTTAATCTCCTGATAGATATCATCGCTGTTGATTTCATACACCAATGAATCAGTATCTGTAAATAACAATCTAGCATCAGATCATTTCTGTTTAACAAAACCGTAATGAAATTGATACATCATAAATTTCGACATTTCTAACACTGCAGCACCGACATAGACAGGTTTATTGAGATGTAGCCGAGATTGCTTCAAAGTGATTAATGAGAGTTGATTTGTTATTTTTTTGATATCAGCAAAGCGATTTCCTCGTACTAGTTTATCTCGTCGTGATTTATTGTTTACAATTTCGATGTTAACTCGTTTTCTAATATTTTCCATCGTCTTTCCGAATACAGAATTAATCATCAGTTTAAAAAAATCTCTTTCGAATTCATTCTTTGCGTGTTTTCTTCGAGTTGTATTCAAATCAATATAAGATCTCATCCATGTGGAGTGATTAAACTGCAGCACTTTATGTACTCTTCTAAGTATCAATCCTGCCTCAATAGCCTGTTTTAGCACTGCTATATGGCAAACATAATTACGTTTATTATACAGATTGGGTATCAATTTCGCTATTGGGGTGTATTTCGTAGTTCTCAATGCTAATTGCTCTGGAGATAACATTTTATCGGTGACTATCATTTTTTCAACAAGAAAGGGATAGTCATTGTGTGAATCATGAAGGTGTTCTGGATAGTCTACATCACACTCTACGTAGTATCCAACGTCGTCATTGTTGTGAAACGTTATAGTGCTTAAATCGTCATTTGGTTTCCAATTGGATGCAGCAGATAGAAATTCTTCTACAGAAACCCATTTAAAACCTCCATAAGGCATCAGCATTGACATAGCTCCGCCATAGAGATTATTCATGTCCCAATAACCAATATACCGACTAGGATGATTTATATCATATTGATTGAGGTATTTATTATTTGCAATGGAGTATTTCTTTGTAATCACACTAATTCCTCCTCGAATCGCTTTCTCAATAAATAAATACATGTTGACGTCCGTGAGTAATTCCAATTTTATTTTTGTTGATTTCAATAATGCATCCCAAGATAGTCCTGGTGCCGAGTAATAATGAGCTGGGTCCAATCCATAATTGTTCATCGACATTATCCTGAACCCCTCGAAAATATCTGATAACAATAACACGTCCACGGTGAGATAAATATCATGATAATCACCAAAATTTTTACACTTGAAAACATTCCATGTAGTTAGTGCCCGTTGGTATTCTTGGTCAGTGATATTGGTGTCTGTCAATGAAGAATAGAACTTATCAATGGATGGCAGAGATGTTTCTGAAAACCGTTTTACGCTGTTGAAGTATTCATAGGGAAATATTCCCTTCATGGTGATGTATTCTAGCATGTCCCGTTTAAAATGCTTTTCGGTGATGGGATAACTAGTACAATTCTTTGCTAATTGCTCCAAGGAAGTGCTCATGAACTGATAGCTGTCAATGAATCTCAATTTCCCAACCGTGATAGACATCAATCGTTCTGTGTTATTGGGCATACATTTCAATGAAATATGATTGTCATTACAATATTTCGATATTTCAGGATGTGCTAGCGCGCTAATAATAAAATGACCGTCGTATCCTCTCAAATTGTGAAAAACAACAGGATAGAATTGCTGAAAAGATCTGCAGCGCAGATGAACAGTTCCGATGTATTCGCCTGTAGTAATATCGTAGAAGGGTGTCTTTGGATTATCCACAGTAAATTCTTTCTTACATCTGAAGCATTGTTTTCCCCTGACAAAAGAATCCAATCTGGTAAATCTATCATCATGTTGTGATAATAACGCTTCAATGATTCGTTGCTGTTCAAACAGATATTTCAGCATGTGCACTTCTGCTGGCAAATCAGAATCCTTTTCCAATCGATAGATCGGTGATAATTGTGAGTATCTATCATTGGTACAAACTCTATTGATCTGATAACTCGCTGGAACATGCTTGTGAGTAGATAACGTTTTAAACTGACACTCGCAGACTGATTTTTCACAACCACATTTGGCACTGACTGGTACTACAAAGGATTCAAAATCTCCTACGAAAATAAAAGGCAGTTTTTTAGTTCTCTCATGTTTTTTAAAGTAACATAGATTATTAGGCGCTTCTGGTGTGGTTACTGCTTTTACTTCAAAACAGTACTTGTTGTGTTCATTAAGTTCTTGTTGACTGCGAAACCCACAGAGGCAACTATAGTAAAAATACATTTTTTGATTATATCCCGACATTTTTGAACTCATTAATCGACTGAGGTCTTTAATCCAAACATAGTGTTCATCATACCATAGCAAATTCACTGTAGTGCCATCCGTGATGTGTTTACTGGCTGGGGAAATCAGATAAGGAAACACTCTTAATTTATCATCGAGTGAAAACACGTTAATTCCAGATCGGAACAATGCTGGGTTATGTTGTTCTATTTTAGGTATGTGTTTGATTGGTACTGGATAATCAATCCCTGTCATATTGATTCGGCATTGATACGGCTTATAGTTGTTAACTCTATCTACATGATGTTCTGCTGGAAATACTGCTGATAATAGCGCCCACAACAAACATTTATTGTCATCATTTTTCACGTTGATGCATGATTTCGTTGCCTGGATGCTTTTAGGTAACGGCTTATAAGATGCTCCAGTGACAGGTTTAAAATCGTGGATACTCAGCTGAATATAATTGATTTTCTTGAAGACTAATCCAGTTTTCAGTGATGTGAATACTTCGTACTGTCTTGATAGCACTGCGAAGAAATCTTTTGCTGCATCTTCAAGGTGAGTAGACCTCAAAATAATCAGTGGTTCCGCTCGTAATGGAACCGTTATGGTGATATCAGGATTGGATGCCAAGTACATATCAAGGTTATAAGTGACATTGATTTTCAATAGAGGCCGTTCAAGTAATACTGTCGGGATCACGCTGTTAAAGATTTTAATCAGATCACCCACCACAAAATGGTTATAGTGCTTCCCCTTTGGAATGAATTTAATAGATTTATCAGCACCAGAAAAGGCTTCATCGATGATATAACCTCCTTGAAGGATCTCCTTGTTGATTTTCTTTTTTCGTCGTAAAATTGCTATCCGGTCTGTTAATTCTGCTAATTGCTGATTACTTCTAGGCCAGTCAGGTTTTGTTTTAGTGAGTTCATAGTATTCATTGACAAGTTCCCTCGCAACTATATGGCGTGGTCTTTTTAATGGCTGGATCGTTTTCAGATCCATCATTTCTATATATTTATCATATCTCTAATTCACTTTTAGTATAGGTTTGAAGCAAAATATAAACGATATGCAAAATTACCGTTTTGTTAAAGCAAAAATTATCACATTGTTAAATATGAATTAAAGAAATAGATAAGTATTTATATATAGCATGTGTAAATTAAGTTCATGCCAATGGCTGTTGAAAAACTCTAATAATCGATGTGGAAAGCCTTGTTATGGAGACCACTGTGGAGTTCACGCATATTTATTACGAAATAGTTCCCGTGCTGGTACTAATCCCTGTGTCGGTTGTGGTGTGGGGGTTATGGGAAAAATCCATCTTTGTGACAAATGTGGGAAAAATACCTATCGAGCTATTTTGACCTATTACAAAAACCGAGCAAATAAGCATCATATTTTAGTTGAAAATGCTCCTACGATAGAAGAATTCATTTCTGGGTACCGACCAAGAGGCAGAAAAATAACACTGGAACCCAGCGATAGAAGTATTCTAACAAACTGAGTCATGGGTGTAGACTTAAAATGGTATCCCCTTATTTTTTTTTTATTTTTCGTAAGTCTCTATTTGTCAATCTAACACCTAAATTGGTACCCCTTTGTGATTTTTTTTCGTAGGCCTCTATTTGCTAAACGGAGACTTAATTATAAAAAATGGACTGGTCCAGGGGTATAGAAGCGTTATTTTGGTAATCTGAGACCTAAATTATTTTCACAATAGAAGCCTTAATTTAGTGAATGGAAGGCTTTTTCTGGTACCCCTTTTGAGTTTTTTATAGAACACTCTATTTGCTAAACGGAGACTAAAACTAAAAAATAGAGTGGTCCAGTAGCGAAGACTCTATTCAGCAAATAGAAGTTTCTATGGAGCAATTTTATTTTTTAGTGCCAGATTGGCAAATAGAGGGTCTCATGGGATTTTTGTTTTTAGTTTATTCTGTGAAAGAAGCGTTATTTTGGCAATCTGAGGCCTTTTTGGTACCCCCCTTTTTTCATGTTTTTAAGCAAAAATGAAAGTGTCAGAAAGGCAAAAGGAGAAATCGCTTCCCATAGGAAATACATTAAAGTGGGCCAGGTCCCGGTTATTTCTATACTACTTAACTCCTAATCAATTAGTATCACCAATCACATTAATTACTTTACATCAGTCAAGGTATATAACTCCTAATTAATTAGTACCACCAATCACATTAATTACATTGAAATTTGTTAAGTGTCATGTAAGATGTATAAATTGCACTAGGTGAATTGATGGTCAGTGTTTGTGTGTATGTGTGTGTGTGTTTGTGCATATGTTTATGGTCAACTGATGGTCAGATTGCAGTGATTTTTTATAAGTTTAAAATGAAATATTTATACAAATATTATATGGTATGTTGGCTTGATAAAAGATAATGAAATGTGAGTTAAGCTAGTTTCTAACCAATTATGCTATTATTTATTCTAGATGAAGGTTTCAGCAACAGTGTTCAAGGGAGGTAAGTCATTTTTTCCTCTCTGTATTATAGAGGCTTTGGTGGTTGAGTAATTGCTTAGCCTACGATTAGTGATGCATGAATTAGCTAGGCTGCAGACCAGTATCACCCCGTAGCTTGAACTCAACAAATATGACAGTGTGACATTAACCCTACACAGTTTTTCCTCCTAGACTAGTACTCAGGTTTTCTCAACCACAATAAAGCAGTTTATGTTACTTCCCATTTTCTATGACGATAGGTAGTTGGGTGTAAATATAGAAAACAAATGCATAAACAAGTTACGGTAATGTTTTAGGCTGATCACTCAAAGTCACTTGTTGATTATGCACTAATAAACTACAGGGAGGGTTTACATACATACATACATACATACATACATACATACATACATACATACATACATACATACATACATACATACATACATGCATGCATGCATGCATGCATGCATGCATGCATGCATGCATGCATGCATACATACATACATACATACATACATACATACATACATACATACATACATACATACATACATACATACATACATACAAACAGACATACATACATCAGAGTTTAATTTCCAAAATTACAAGCTTACTGTGAGAAGGATAAGAGACGTACAGTGTATCTTTGTTGTCTCCCAGCACTCTGTACATTATACTAACCCCAAAGTGGTATTTCCTGTACTATCTCATCTTATGCATGTCTTCTTTCAGATGGCAGAACTATGATTCCATGATTTTGATATTTTCCTCCTTAAAATTTCAGGTCTAGCCAAACTGCCAATTTATATGCCAACACATCATATAGTGGTGATGTTAGCAACACAGGATATGAAAGTCTGCAAGCATGTAAAACAGAAGCAAGTCCATATCAGACGCTAAGCAGTGGTCATACTGAAACCATTGGTAAAATGAAATATAATATAAATTACAACATTTGAGATTATGAAAAATTTTGAAAGACTTTATCATGAGGGTAATTTTATATAAACTTTCTGTATATTATGTCTGAATTATGTTCACTTATAACACAACAGTAAATAGACATCTTCGGTATGCTGTTCCTTTGGTAAGCAGTATGCACATTATTTTCTCTTCTTAAGAACAAAACATTAAACTTATCAGATTTTAAAAACTCTTTAAACCAAAAAGTACTGCATTATATACATTTTTTTTTCATCACATTTTTTTATTGTGCATTTTGAGAAACAAGTAATAAATATTATTTTTATTGTATCCCATATAAAGTAGAACAATGAATATTATTCCTATCATGTCCCATGATAACTAGAACAATGAATATTATTCTTATCATATCCCATGATAACTAGAACAATGAATATTATTCTTATCATGTCCCATAATAACTTGAACAATGAATATTATTCTAATCATGTCCCATGATAACAATAACATTGAATATTATTATTATCATGTCCCATGATAACTAAATCAATGAATATTACTCTTATTGTCTTCCATAGTAACTAGAACAATGAATATTATTCTTATCATATCCCATGATAACTAGAACAATGAATATTATTCTTATCATGCCCCATGATAACTTGAACAATGAATACTATTCTTATCATGTCCCATGCTAACTGGAACAATGAATATTATTCTTATCATGTCCCATGATAACTAGAACAATTAATATTATTCTTATCATGTCCCATGATAACTAGAACAATGAATATTATTCTTATCATGTCCCATGATAACTTGAACAATGAATATTATTCTTCTCATGTCCCATAATAACTAGAACAATGAATATTATTCTTATTGTCTTTCATGATAACTAGATCAATGAATATTTGTTTTGTATCTCATGATAACAAAAACAATGAATATTTTTTTTAATTGTATCCCATGATAACTAGAAGAGTGAATATTATTTATATTGCATCCACTGACAACTAGAAGAAAAATAAATCACATATGCAATTACTAATCATTGTCACACATGCATCCATTGGTATAAATTGTACCATAATGTAAGATACAAAATACTCCTTAGGTCTTCAGAAGACCTCCAAAAATGTTTTCAAATGATTTTGTATTTTTATAATATTTTTTGAACTTTAATACTTTAATTTTTTATATTTTTAGATCAAAATAAAGATTGCAGTGAATCTATGACCATCGGGTACTAGCTTAGCATCTGTCTATCTATTTAGCATGTGATCTCTCTGTTTTAATATATGTCTGTCTATTTAACATATGATCTCTCTGTTTTTATATAGTTCTGTCTATTTAACATGTTATCTCTCTGTTGTAATATCTATCTATTTAACACCTGATCTCTCTGTTTTAATATTTTTCTATCTATTTAACATGTGATCTCTCTATTTTAATATCTATCTATCTATTTATTTAACATGTGACCTCTGTTTTTATATCTGTCAGTCTATTTAAGATGTGATCTCTCTGTTTCAATATCTATCTATCTATTTATGTATTTAACATGTGATCTCTCTGTTTTAATAAATGTCCCACATTGATCCTAATGATTAAATACTTTTATCTTTTTAACCTATTTTTCTTTTTGTTTCCGTTTTTTACTATTCATCAACTTTCTTTAATCTCCATATATATTGATTTATCATTGATGTATATATTGCTATCCACAGTGATTACTTATTTCTCTTGCACATACATACATACATACATACATACATACATACATACATACATACATACATACATACATACATACATACATACATTCATGCATGCATGCATGCATGCATCCATCCATCCATCCATCCATCCATCCATCCATCCATACATACATACATACATACATACATACATACATACATACATACATACATACATACATACATACATACATACATACATACATACATACAACTTTCTTCCAATATATGCATTTTATGCATTACTTGACAGCACAATAAAAGTACTACAGTATGTAAATGTCATGTATATTTTGTTTGAATATCAAAACACAAGTTACTGAAGTAGTGATTATCTTTATTAAAATAGTAAAACTAAATTTATTAAGCATTTTTCAAGGATCCACGTGTGTGGATTTTTAAAATATGATAAAGAAAAACATGGCTGTGGAATCTTGACGTGTTATTTGTTTTCCTGTATGATCAGGATTATTATACGATGTTAGCAATGTTGCATGAAATTGATATTATTCATAGTATGTTCTCACAGATAGCTTCAAGAACTAACTCGGTTGTTGGATGGTTGGCTTTTGTTATGGCAGCTGGGTCATTATGTTCACATTGTGTGATGCACACTACAGATAAACACCGGAGTGTACCAAAGTAGCCAAATGCAAGTTATTATTCAGGAAATGTTCTTGTATGTTGCTCCTAAAAGATAACATAAACTCAAGCCATTATTGGAAAGACAGATCTCAATTACTGGGTGTCACAAACTGCTGCATGAAAATCAATGTTTGCACCATCTATATATATATATATATTGGTAATCAATGTGGTAACTCAAAGAGAAACAAGGAAAAGACCCGATATAAATAAAGAAAATAAAACATAATTATTTATAAAATATAAACTTTTTTTTAAAATGATGAAAATAAATTGGACAATTATTAACAGAGTTGTATTGAACATCCATTTTCATCACGTTCATGGAAAAACAGGAATGAAGTTAAAAATTATTCTATTTTTGTAATGAACATGTCATTATATTTTTATATGGCCCTTATTACATGCTTGTAATGATGAAGTTATACTATTCAATGAAGTCAGGAAATTATTGAAATATGCTGTTCATATAACAGACATGAAATAAAGGTTTTCACAAAACAAATATGAAATTGAGCATGTATACTGTTCAAATAATAAAATGAAAAAAAAAGAAATTATGCAGTTCAGTAACAAACATAAAAATGGAATTTGTGCTGTATACATAACACATGAAATGCACTATTACAATATTTCAGAAGGACCAACAGTGAAGAAATAAAAACAAACATCTTACTACTTTTCTGCTAGAGAATGGTTTGAGTCACCCTTACATGCACAAGCTAGAAAAAAATTTAGTCTCTATTACATGCAAAGGCTGGAGAATGAATTAAGTCTCCATTACATGCAAACAATTATTTGAGAATGTACTGTGTCTCGTACATGCAAAGGTTTGAGAATGATTTGAGTCTTTCTTAATTGCAAACAAAGGCTAGACAATGACTTGAGTCTCCCTTACATGCAAACAAAGGCTAGAGAATAACTTGAGTCTCCCTTACATGCAAACAAAGGCTAGACAATGACTTGAGTCTCCCTTACATGCAAACAAAGGCTAGACAATGACTTGAGTCTCCATTACATGCAAACAAAGGCTATAGAATGTTGTCGAAATTATGATCAGTTTGATTATATGAAACTCCAAGATTTAGGATTAATACCAGTAGGTCATTTCATATAGGTAGGATCCAATAGCCTCAACAATACACCACATACTTCAAAATGTTTGCAGTTGTATAGCAAATTGACAGTCTGACATTTGTATTGGTAAATAAAAGGCTAGTGTCCATCTTTAAGATATTAAGGCAACCCCTATAACTGACCTGTGGTTATCATATTAAGCACAGAGAGAGAACAGAATGCAGAGTATTCATAATTCTTAATGCTTGGAGTCTAAGAGTGGTGTAGACATTCAGTGTAACAGACAGGATAACTTGCTGTCTAAACATAAACAGAACTGAAAAAAAAAAAAAAAAAAATTAATATACTCTGACCGATTTAACAAACTTCTACATGTATAGTATCATGTAGCTTGACAAGTCAGAATGCTGATCCTAGCCATATAAATGGTAAAATCAGTCAAAATGTGATTATAGCCATATAAATGCTAATATCTGACAAAATGTGATCATAGCCATATAAATGGTAAAATTCATCAATATGATTATAGCTTAAAAAAAAAATGGTAAAATCCGTCAAAATGTGATCATAGCCAAATAGATGGTAAAATCTGTCAAAATGTGATCCTAGCTATATAGATGGTAAAATCCATGAAAATGTGATCTTAGCCTTATAGATGGTAAAATTCATCAACATGATTATAGCCGAATAGATGGCAAAATTTGTCAATTCTCTATCTTATCTTACACATTATTTTTCATCTCTGGTGTTAAATAATTTTCTTAAAATTTCAGATCTGCTGGAGCCGGTAAAATATACATGAACATTGCAATTACAAGTCCTCTCAGTGATGAAGAATATGAAAGTCTACAATCAAATCAAATCGAAACAAATCAGTACCAGGTACACAATGGTAAGGGAAATATAGTTGTGTTGAATTAATAAATAATGAATGATATAAACAAATACATACCAGGTACTCAGTGGTAAGGGAAATTTAGTTGTGCTAAAATTATACACAATGAAAGATACTATATGAAAAATTTATGATACTATTACAAGTCTGTGCTTTTAAAATGGGTAACAGAAAAGAGTAAAGACAACAAAAATTGTCAAATTTAACAAATAATTCATTTCCTTAGAATAAAAAGTGAAAAATGAGAACTTATGAAATTGCAAATTAAATCCAAACATAATCCAAGTATTAAGAACACAGGTCCTAGCAGCAAAATGTCCATAATAAAACTCAGTTCAAGTCACTAACAGATGCAAAATTGAATGCAATGAAGTGTCTGTCATGGTCTGTGAAATACTGATGTGTTAACAGTCTCTTGTTGAATCACAGAAATATTATTACACGTTTGAATTCAATATAAAATCTAGTAAATGTCTTTCTCCAAGAATTTTAAAAGAGCACTTTGTATTTCCAGATAAAATAATCACTTAAATTCAGTAATTTGAAGAAAATACAATTCTGCCGATTCGGAACCTGTTACAACGTAATACAACTTAAAGTGCTAGATTGTTTGCATGGTCGGTAAAATCCTCAATCACATGATAATATAGTTATCTTCTTGACCTCAGGTTATAATTAGCATTTTCTAAAAACAAGCATTACCTAATGGAAAATAGCCTTGTAGAATGATATAATGAACCTTGTTTATTTCCAACACAATAGCCTATAAAACTGACATAGGAATATCAAAAACACTGGTCCAGATAATAAACTCAAACACATAGAGAATAATAAATATATTATTAGTTTACATAAATGATATATAAAGTCATAACAATGTCAATCAGGTCAAGCAAAAATAAACTTAATTTTGGACATGGTCAAGTCCAGCAGACAATGTTGCATTACATAACAGGTAATGAAATACAAAATAAATTAAAACTAACAGACAAACAATTAAATTAAATAAAAATAGCATTACATTCTGAAAGACATTATCAAACACCTCATGAAAATGTGTTCAATCTGTTATTGAATTTCTTTCACATATCTAAATATTAAATGAAGAATCTGGTTATGAGCCTAATTAAATAATTATTATTCGCTTTGTCTTGTATGGTAATTTGTGTCTTTCTGTTTGAGAACAAGGCAAACAAACTGTCATTATTAACCAGTGACACTTATGCATCCATGGATATAAGTAGTGCAATATTATAATTTTAAATACAAAATGTAGTTTGCAAGAAAGAATTATTTAAATCATTTTATTTTGCTTTCATTTTCTATTTTAGATTGCAGTCAACCTAACAACATAAGGTACTAGCAGAGTTATGCTTTATCAATCAGTCTGCTTGTCTGTATCTATCTTTCAATCTATCTATCTATCTATCTATCTATCTATCTATCTATCTATCTATCTATCTATCTATCTATCTATCTATCTATCTATCTATCTATCTATCTATCTATCTATCTATCTATCTATCTCCATCCATCCATCCATGAATAGATGTGCTATATGAAATGAATGCTCATAATTTATTTTACTTTTCAATCTAATATTTTGTTGCCTAGGTTGTTTTATTTATCTTATTCTTATGGCATGCATAGAATTTCTGTATATTGCTATTTCTGTTATTAATTACCTATCTATCAACACACAAAAATACATCTACCTATCTATCCCCACACAAACATAACATCTGCCTATCTATCCCCACACAAAAATAACATCTGCCTATCTATCCCCACACAAAAATAACATCTGCCTATCTATCAACACCCAAAAATACATCTACATATCTATCCACACACCAAAATACATCTACCTACATATCCCCACAAAAAATAACAACTGCCTATCTATCTACACACAACAATACATCTACCTATCTATCCTCACTAAAAAATAACAACTGCCTATCTATCCCCACACAAAAATAACATCTGCCTATCTATCCCCACACAAAAATAACATCTGCCTATCTATCCCCACACAAAAATAACATCTGCCTATCTATCCACACACAAAAATACATCTTCCTATCTATGCCCACACAAAAATACATCTACCTATCTATCCCCACACAAAAATACATCTACCTATCTATCACCACACAAAAATAGCATCTGCCTATTTATCCCCACACAAAAAAAAACATCTGCCTATATATCCACACACAAAAATACATCTGCCTATCTATCAACACCCTAAAATACATCTACATATCTATCCACGCACCAAAATACATCTACCTATCTATCCCCACTAAAAAATACATCTACCTATCTATCACCACATAAAAATACATCTAACTATCTATCCACACATAAAAATACATCTACCTATCTATCCCCACTAAAAAATACATCTACCTATCTATCCACACACAAAAATACATCTACCTTACTCTCTCCACACAAAAAAAACATCTGCCTATCTATCCAGACACAAAAATACATCTACCTATCTATCCAAACACAGAAATTCATCTACCTATCTATCCACACACAAAAATAACATCTGCCTATCTATCCCCACACAAAAATAACATCTGCCTATCTATCCCCACACAAAAATAACATATGCCTATCTATCCACACACAAAAATACATCTACCTATCTATGCCCACACAAAAATACATCTACCTATCTATCCCCACACAAAAATACATCTGCCTATCTATCACCACACAAAAATAGCATCTGCCTATTTATCCCCACACAAAAAAAAATCTGCCTATATATCCTAACACAAAAATACATCTGCCTATCTATCAACACCCAAAAATACATCTACATATCTATCCACGCACCAAAATACATCTACCTATCTATCCCCACTAAAAAATACATCTACCTATCTATCACCACCCTAAAATACATCTAACTATCTATCCACACATAAAAATACATCTACCTATCTATCCCCACTAAAAAATACATCTACCTATCTATCACCACATAAAAATACATCTAACTATCTATCCACACATAAAAATACATCTGCCTATCTATCCCCACTAAAAAATACATCTACCTATCTATCACCACATAAAAATACATCTAACTATCTATTCACACATAAAAATACATCTACCTATCTATCCTCACTAAAAAATACATCTACCTACTTACCCACACACAAAATTCATCTACATATGTATCCCCACAAAAAATATACATGTACCTATTGTTACGTGCTTAGGCTCGAATAAACAGTAACATAGAAAGAGTGAAAACAACAAGCTTGTAAAACTTAATAAACAATTTATTGAGTTCAAATATATTTCAGAAAAAAAAAATAAACTTACAGTTTTAAGAATCAATTCCAAAAATTAATCCAAAATAATTCAAAATATTACCCACTAGAGAAATGGCAAAAGTCCTGGTAATAAAATGTCCAAATCGTTCCAAGTTCGAATTCCATCGAAGTATCCTAAATGGAAGATGATGTCTCTTGATGAAGTCAGTTATTGTTAATGAAAATCTATGAACACTTATTCTTTTGCAGATAACTAACAAAATAATTCCTCTTGATCCAAACGAATTAACACAATTTCCAGTACACGGTCAATAAAAATAACTAAAATAAACCACACTCAACTTAGTATTCTAAAAGTCCAAACTTCTACTGAATAACTCGCTCAAAAAAATACTTTATATACCTGTTTTGATGTAAACAAGGGGTCACGTGATCTTCTAGAAACTATCAGAACAAATTTACGTTCAAAACTCACGTACCCAGCGTATGACCCATCTAAAATTGAAATATGTTTATACAAAAACTCCATAATGTCCTTGGAACTAACCAATCATATTAAAAGCTTGCTTACAACTCATAAACCATGTCAGAAATGAGGTCAACACCTGGTGTTTACTCAGTAAAAGTACAGGTCACCCCCACCCCGTTCAATGAACGAATCTTAAAACTTAAAATGCCAAATTGAAATCTAAGAAACAAAAAAAAATATAAATGACTTATATCAAATACACATAACACTATCAATCACCACATGAAAATACATCTATTTATCTATCCCACACAAAAATACATCTACCAATCTATCAACACACATCAATACATCTACCTATCTATCCCCACACAAAAATAACATCTGCCTATCTATCCCCACACAAAAATGACATCTGCCTATATATCCCCACACAAAAGTAACATCGGCCTATCTATCCACACACAAAAATACATCTACCTATCCCAACACAAAAATACATCTACCTATCTATCCCCACACAAAAATACATCTACCTATCTATCCCCACACAAAAATAGCATCTGCCTATCTATCAACACACAAAAATAACATCTGCCTATTTATCCACACACAAAAATACATCTGCCTATCTATCAACACCCAAAAATACATCTACATATCTATCCACACACCAAAAGACATCTACCTACATATCCACACAAAAAATAACAACTGCCTATCTGTCCACACACAAAAATACATCTACCTATCTATCCTCACTAAAAAAATACATCTACCTATCTATCCACGCACGAAAATACATCTACCTACATATCCCACAAAAAAAAAACAACTGCCTATCTATCCACACACAAAAATACATCTACCTATCTTTCCCCACTAAAAAATACATCTAACTATCTATCCCCACATAAAAATACATCTAACTATCTATCCACACATAAAAATACATCTACCTATGTATCCCCACTAAAAAATACATCTACCTATCTATCCACACACAAAAATACATCTACCTAACTCTCTCCACACAAAAATAACATCTGCCTATCTATCCAGACACAAAAATACATCTACCTATCTATCCACACACAAAAATTCATCTATCTATCTATCCCCACACAAAAGTACATCTACCTATCTATCCACACACAAAAAAAATCTACCTATCTATCCACACACAAAAATACATCTACCTACCTATCCCCACACAAAAATACATCTACCTATCTATCCACACACAAAACTTCATCTACCTATCTATCCCCACATAAAAATACATCTACCTACCTATCCTCACACAAAAATACATCTACCTATCTATCCACACACAAAATTCATCTACATATGTATCCCCACAAAAAATATACATGTACCTATTGTTACGTGCTTAGGCTCGAATAAACAGTAACATAGAAAGAGTGAAAACAACAAGCTTGTAAAACTTAATAAACAATTTATTGAGTTCAAATATATTTCAGAAAAAAAAAATAAACTTACAGTTTTAAGAATCAATTCCAAAAATTAATCCAAAATAATTCAAAATATTATCCACTAGAGAAATGGCAAAAGTCCTGGTAATAAAATGTCCAAATCGTTCCAAGTTCGAATTCCATCGAAGTATCCAAAATGGAAGATGATGTCTCTTGATAAAGTCAGTTATTGTTAATGAAAATCTATGAACACTTATTCTTTTCCAGATAACTAACAAAATAATTCCTCTTGATCCAAACGAATTAACACAATTTCCAATACACGGTCATTAAAAATAACTAAAAAAAACCACACTCAACTTAGTATTCTAAAAGCCCAAACTTCTACTAAATACCTTACTCAAAAAATAGTATATATACCTGTTTTTACGTAACCAAGGGGTCACGTGATCTTCTAGAAACTATCAGAACAAATTTACGTTCAAAACTCACGTACCCAGCGTATGACCCATCTAAAATAGAAATATGTTTTTACAAAAACTCCATAATGTCCTTGGAACTAACCAATCATATTAAAAGCTTGTTTACAACTCATAAACCATGTCGGAAATGACGTCAACACCTGGTGTTTACTCAGTAAAAGTACAGGTCACCCCCCCCCCGTTCAATGAACGAATCTTAAAACTTAAAATGCCAAATTTAAATCTAAGAAACAAAAAAAAAATAAATATAAATGACTTATATCAAATATACATAACACTATCATTCACCACATGAAAATACATCTATTTATCTACCCCACAAAAAAATACATCTAGCTATCTATCAACACACAACAATACATCTACCTATATATCCCCACACAAAAATAACATCTGCCTATCTATCCCCACACAAAAACAACATCTGCCTATCTATCACCACACAAAAATAACATCTGCCTATCTATCCCCACACAAAAATAACATCTGCCTATCTATCACCACACAAAAATAACATCTGCCTATCTATCCACACACAAAAATACATCTACCTATCTATGCCCACACAAAAATACATCTACCTATCTATCCCCACACAAAAATAGCATCTGCCTATCTATCAACACACAAAAATAACATCTGCCAATATATCCAAACACAAAAATACATCTTCCTATCTATCAACACCCAAAAATACATCTACATATCTATCCACACACCAAAATACATCTACCTACATATCCCCACAAAATATAACAACTGCCTATCTATCCACACACAAAAATACATCTACCTATCTATCCTCGCTACAAAATACATCTACCTATCTATCAACACACAACAATACATCTACCTATCTATCCCCACACAAAAATAACATCTGCCTATCTATCCCCACACAAAAATAACATCTGCCTATCTATCCCCAAACAAAAGTAACATCTGCCTATCTATCCACAGACAAAAATACATCTACCTATCTATGCCCACACAAAAATACATCTACCTATCTATCCCCACACAAAAATACATCTACCTATCTATCCCCACACAAAAATAGCATCTGCCTATCTATCAACACACAAAAATAACATCTGCCTATTTATCCACACACAAAAATACATCTGCCTACCTATCAACACCCAAAAATACATCTACATATCTATCAACACACCAAATCACATCTACCTACATATCCCCACAAAAAATAACAACTGCCTATCTATCCACAAACAAAAATACATCTACCTATCTATCCTCACTAAAAAATACATCTACCTATCTATCAACGCACAACAATACATCTACCTATCTATCCCCACACAAAAATAACATCTGCCTATCTATCCCCACACAAAAATAACATCTGCCTATCTATCCCCACACAAAAATAACATCTGCCTATCTATCCACACACAAAAATACATCTTCCTATCAATGCCCACACAAAAATACATCTACCTATCTATCCCCACACAAAAATTCATCTACCTATCTATTCCCACACAAAAATAGCATCTGCCTATCTATCCCCACACAAAAATAACATCTGCCTATATATCCACACACAAAAATACATCTGCCTATCTATCAACACCCAAAAATACATCTACATATCTATCCACGCACCAAATACATCTACCTACATATCCCACAAAAAAAACAACTGCCTATCTATCCACACACAAAAATACATCTACCTATATATTCCCACTAAAAAATACATCTACCTATCTATCCCCACATAAAAATACATCTAACTATCTATACACACATAAAAATACATCTACCAGATAGGTAGATGTATTTTTTGTGTGGATAGATAGTTAGATACATAACACTATCAATCACCACATGAAAATACATCTATTTATCTATCCCACACAAAAATACATCTACCTATCTATCAACACAAAAGAAAACATCTAGGTACCTAGCTATCCACACACAAAATGCATCTACATATGTATCCCCACAGAAAAATACATCTACCTATCTATCACCACACAAAAATAGATCTACCTATCTATCACCACACAAAACTAGATCTACCTATCTATCACCACACAAAAATAGATCTACCTATTTATCCCCACATAAATATACATCTAAATGTCTATCACCACACAACAATAAATCTACCTATCTATTTCCACACAAAAATAGATCTACCTATCTATCCCCACACAAAAATCCATCTACATATCATATTCATATCACTATATTGTGTACTGTATGGACTAGAAATATACATCAGTATATTGTATACTGTATGGACTAGAAATACACATCACTATATTGTATACTGTATGGACTGGAAATACACATCACTATATTGTATACTGTATGGACTAGAAATACACATCACTGTATTGTTTACTGTATGGACTAGAAATACATATCACTGTACTTTATTCTGTATGGACTGGAAATACACATCACTATATTGTATACTGTATGGACTACAAATACATATCATTGTATTGTATTCTGTATGGACTAGAAATACACAACACTGTATTGTATACTGTATAGACTAGAAATTCATATCACTATATTGTATACTGTTGTAATAGAAATATACATTACTGTATTGTATACTGTATACTTTATGGACTAGAAATACACATCAGTATATTGTATACTGTATGGACTAGAAATACATATCACTGTATTGTGTTCTGTATGGACTAGAAATACACATCACTATATTGTATACTGTATGAACTAGAAATACACATCACTATATTGTATACTGTATGGACTAGAAATACACATCACTGCATTGTATACTGTTTCGACTAGAAATACACATCACTACATTGTGTACTGTATGGACTACAAATACATGTCACTGTATTGTATTCTGTATGGACTAGAAATACACAACACAGTATTGTATACTGTATAGACTAGAAATACACATCAGTATATTGTATACTGTATGGACTAGAAATACACATCACTATATTTTGTATTGTATGGATTAGATATACATATCACTATATTCTATACTCTGTGGACTAGAAATTCATATCATTATATTGTATACTGTATGGACTAGAAATACACATCACTGTATTGTATACTGTATGGAATAGAAATACACATCACTGTATTGTGTACTGTATGGACTAGAAATACACATCACTGTATTGTATACTGTATGGAATATAAAAACATATCACTGTATTGTGTACTGTATGGACTAGAAATATTTTGTGCATTGCCAAACAAACTGCACTTTAATTGTATGTCTGCTTCAGATATAATCTAGTTGACAGAACTTTACATGAAATTACAATGTCTTTGAATCCTGATGTATATATTTCCATTATATATATATATATATATATATATATATATATATATATATATATATATATATATATATATATATATATTTGTGTATGTACTTGTACTTCCAGATTGTCAGCTGGTGAGAACCAACTTAATCCTTACTATAATGTCAGACAGGCAGCCCTTTAATAACATGAAGAAACAGTGGAGGTAAATCATCATAATTCAGAAGTGCTGTTTATGTCATGAAATAAGCTTTATGTTTCAATAGATTAGTTTTGTTTTTATATCATTGATACTTATTACATTGGGCTTGAATCTCTTAATCACTACATATACAAATTAGCTGTGTTAGCAAATTTAAATTTTTTAGAACTTGTGAATTTGTTAACATTAAGAGTCCTCCACCGAATATGATATTAAAGTCCGGAATTTGGCATGTTTACCCCCACCTATGTGATGTTTAAGTCTAGAATTGGAATTTTTCAGCCCCATCCCCACCAATGTGATATTAAAGTCTGGAATTGGTGTGTTTCTGACCCCAACCCCAATGTTATATTAATGTCTGGAATTGGTGTGTTTCGCCCCCCCCCCCACCCATGTGATATTAAAATCAAGAATTGGCATGTTCCCACCTCCCACTACCAATGTAATATTAAAGTCTGGAATTGGTGTGTTTCTGCCCCACCCCAATGTGATATTAAAGTCTGGAATATTAAAGTCTGAAATTGGCATGTTTCCACCCCACCCCAATGTGATATTAAAGTCTGGAATATTAAAGTCTGGAATTGGTGTGTTTCCACCTCACCCCAATGTGATATTAAAGTCTGGAATATTAAAGTCTGGAATTGGCATGTTTCCACACCACCCCAATGTTATATTAAAGTCTAGAATATTAAAATCTGGAATTAGTGTGTTTCTGCCCCACCCCAAAGTGATATTATTTCATGAATTGGCATGTTTCCACCCCAATCCTCAATGTGATATTAAAGTCTGGAATATTAAAGTTTGGAATTGGTGTGTTTCTGCCCCCACCCCAATGTGATATTAATGGCATGTTCTGTCTTCTTGTTGTGTTTTTTTTTTAATGCATAGATTACATTTGTTTTCAGAAGGACAACTATTGTTATCTCAAGCTCCATTGTGATGGGTATATAACCCTAATCCTAGCTCCATTGTGATGGGTATATAACCCTAACCCTAGCTCCATTGTGATGGGTATATAACCCTAACCCTAGCTCCATTGTGATGGGTATATAATCAAAGTTAAATTATACTGCAATCTAAACCTAAACCTTTCTAGATATACATGTAGTCAAATTTTAGCATGATTACTAACGGATGGCTAAAGATTGGAATGGGTTTGCTTTCTGGTATGTTATGGTTAAATTTTAGCATGATTACTAAAGGATGGCTAAAGATTGGAATGGGTTTGCTTTCTGGTATGTTATGGTTAAATTTTAGCATGATTACTAAAGGATGGCTAAAGATTGGAATGGGTTTGCTTTCTGGTATGTAATTTAAGGTCAGAGTATGCAGCCCCTTTCATCAGATTTATTAACATGATGAAGAAGAATAATTTCTTAATTGGTCATGATTGATAGTGTACTTATCAACAGTCATGACCCATTTTTAATATTTTCTGTGTAATTATATCTCATGAACAGTCATGACCCATTTTTCATGTTTTCTATGTAATTATATCTTATCAACAGTCATGACCCATTTTTCATGTTTTCTGTGTAATTATATCTTATCAACAGTCATGACCCATTTTTCATATTTTCTGTGTAATTATATTTTATCAACAATCAAGACCCAATTTTCATGTTTTCTGTGTAATTATATCTTAACAGTCATGACCCATTTTTCATATTTTCTGTGTAATTATATCTTATAAACAGTCATGACCCATTTTTCATATTTTCTGTGTAATTATATCTTATCAACAGTTATGATCCATTTTTCATGTTTTCTGTGTAATTATATCTGATCATCAGTCATGACCCATTTTTCATATTTTCTGTGTAATTATATTTCATCAACAGTCATGACCCATTTTTCATGTTTTCTATGTAATTATATCTTAACAGTCATGACCCATTTTTCATGTTATCTATGTAGTTATATGTAGTCAACAGTCATGATCCATTTTTCATGTTTTCTGTGTAATTATATCTGATCAACAGTCATGACCCATTTTTCATATTTTCTGTGTAATTATATCTTATCAACAGTCATGACCCATTTTTCATGTTTTCTATGTAATTATATCTTATCAACAGTTATGACCCATTTTTCATGTTTTCTGTGTAATTATATCTGATAAACACTCATGACTATTTTTTATATTTTCTGTGCAATTATCTCTTATCAACAGTCATGACCCATTTTTCATGTTTTCTGTGTAATTATATCTGATCAACAGTCATGACCCATTTTTCATGTTTTCTGTGTAATTATATCTTATCAACAGTCATGACCCATTTTTCATGTTTTCTGTGTAATTATATCTTATCAACAGTCATGACCCATTTTTCATGTTATCTATGTAATTATATCTTATCAACAGTCATGACCCATTTTTCATATTTTCTGTGTAATTATATCTTATAAACAGTCATGTCCCATTTTTCATATTTTCTGTGTAATTATATTTTATCAACAATCAAGACCCAATTTTCATGTTTTATGTGTAATTATATCTTAACAGTCATGACCCATTTTTCATATTTTCTGTGTAATTATATCTTATCAACAGTCATGACCCATTTTTCATGTTTTCTGTGTAATTATATCTGATCAACAGTCATGACCCATTTTTCATATTTTCTGTGTAATTAAATTATATCTTATCAACAGTCATGACCCATTTTACATGTTTTCTATGTAATTATATCTTAACAGTCATGACCCATTTTTCATGTTATCTATGAAATTATATGTAATCAACAGTCATGACCCATTTTTCATGTTTTCTGTGTAATTATTTCTGATCAACAGTCATGACCCATTTTTCATATTTTCTGTGTAATTATATATTATCAACAGTCATGACCCATTTTTCATGTTTTCTATGAAATTATATCTTATAAACAGTCATGACCCATTTTTCATGTTTTCTGTGTAATTATATCTGATAAACAGTCATGACCCATTTTTTATATTTTCAGTGTGATTATATCTTATCAACAGTCATGACCCAATTTTCATGTTTTCTGTGTAATTATATCTTAACAGTCATGACCCATTTTTCATGTTATCTATGTAATTATATCTTATCAACAGTCATGACCAATTTTTCATGTTTTCTGTGTAATTATTTCTGATCAAAAGTCATGACCCATTTTTCATATTTTCTGTGTAATTATATCTTTTCAACAGTCATGACCCATTTTTCATGTTTTCTGTCTAATTATATCTTAACAGTCATGATCCATTTTTCATGTTATCTATGTAATTATATCTTATCAACAGTCATGACCCATTTTTCATGTTTTCTATGTAATTATATCTTATCAACAGTCATAACCCATTTTTCATGTTTTCTGTGTAATTATATCTTATCAAGAGTCATGACCCATTTTTCATGTTTTCTGTGCAATTATATCTTATCAACAGTCATGACCCATTTTTCATGTTTTCATGATATAGGTATTATGGACACCCTGGTCGCAATCGGGTTAAAATTATAAATCAATGAATGAACTGAGTAAGATTTATTGACGTTTTATCTTGCTTATGCTTTTCGTTACTGAAATCGGCAGGAGGGTACAAACAAACAGGGATGTATATTCGACTAGATCAAAGAATTCTGAATCGAGCTATCAAACAAGAGCATTTTCAACTTCCTACATTTGAAGATAAAACCACAAGAATGGCTGGAGCTAAGGTTTTTGCCAAACTAGATGCAAATCATGGTTACTGGCTAGACCAACACATTGTTCTCCACCTTTTTTTATTTTGACTGGCAGTGAAAATTAAAAAAGGTGGAGAGCGATTTGTTGGTCTAGGGTACTGGCAAATACCTCTGGATGCGGAGGGCCTGTTATAGACAACATTTAACACCCTATATGGTAGTCCTACATATAAGACATGCACATCTTGATTTTGTTTAACGCCCCAAACATAAATATCAGCGTCAGGTCTTATATGTAAGACTACCTTTATAGTATCTAGTGTTATATAAGAATGCCTTTTGGTATTAAATCTGTTTGAAAAGTGTTAAACAATGACATATCATGTCTGAAGTGGACACTGATATAGATGACACCCATTACTAAAATAATGCATGATGAAGGCAAACATAACCTGTATGTATTTTACCAAAACTACATACCGACTTCTCCAAAACACTGAAGTATTACGCTGGTAACCAAAACTGTCCACATATTTTCTTTCATTGTCGAGTAGTTTCCAATTAAATAATTTTATATTATAATTAATAATTCAATCATGTTGAATCACAGGAGTCGGACGTGTTATCAATCAAGTAGGGCAAAATGTCTGACAATTGACGTCACTCGGGGTATAATCCGTCAACGGGTATTATCGGACAAACCAATAAAAAATGTATAATCTATTAACCGCAAAGTAGTAACATATAGATGATCATACGTATCATCCGATCTCTTCTCGCTCATTATTTTGAAATAGGACGATCATACGATCAACGGAAAGGTAATACATTTATCAGTTTACTTAAAGGGGTGACTTTTGCATCACTTCCGGTATGCGAAATAGTTAGTTCCGAAACCGTATTATTGCATTCCATGATAAGTAAAGTAAGTATGACACTGTTTATGAATCGGGAATGTCATAGCCCAGTTCTTGTTTGGTATTAACTGAAGGTTTAATATGGCGCTTGGATTGACCTTCGGTTGATTGGTTGATAATTATATAGGGGTATATCCAAGGGGTATTATCGGACTGCTGAAATAAATGTGGTAGGTTATTTAGTACAATAGATTGGCAAATGTTTCTAATTAATTAATGTTTTAATGAAGATATAAACCACTTCAACTAATATTGCAGATAATTTACTTAGTATTTCAGGCAAAATTACATTGATAAGTTTATAACATTAGGTATAAGTTGTATTAATTCAGAATTAAATATAGCAAATTACTCTACTTTAACCTTCATCTCTTTAAATACTTAAAACAAATATCACCAACTTATTAGTCATTTTTATTATTATTGTTATTATTATCTAAATATTTTATTTTAATAAGTTTCAGTTGTCTCATCAGTACATGACAATTTTGTTATCAATGATTTATAACTAAAAGAATGATAACCATTATTTACAATTGCTCAGTTTTAACATTCGCCAATTAGATTATCATGGAATAGTAATTTTAAAAACATTGTCATGTGTTGAAACTTAAATGATGCAATTTATTGCATTTTGCTTGTGTTAATGTACAGCAACACAGTAATCACCTTTCTGGCAGTGTTGACATCAGCAATAAATGTGTGAATGCTTTTATTAAAGACCTCTTCTTTTTTAAATAAACTTGTTTCCAATTCCATGGTGTGTTTTTTCGTTCTGTAGTCATATCATTATAGATGCTGTAAAGCGCTTAGAGGTTCTAAAGATTAGGCTCAATACAAAGTCCTTATTATTATTAATATTATTATTATTATTTAAACATGTTTTTTAAACACTTGATTCAATTTTTATATAGACAGCAATACTCATATAAGTTATATATGACAGCCATAAAATGTTGCGTTCATTTAACAAAGTTGTAGAACAAAAGTAGCATACAAATTAATATATAATTGTCAGGTTAAAGTATATGTCATTAAAAGAGATTATTCCTGTACATTTATAAACATATTGAACTCTTGATCAATGATATAACTGTGCAACAAAAGTTAAAATTTAATATTAGTAACCGATTATAATTGATTATGAGTTGGTTAAGGGGAAACGATTACCGATTATGAGTTTCTGAACAATTCCCATCACTACTTGTGACTCAAAGGAAATATGAAAGATTGTAGGGTTTTCTAACTATACCATAGCTCTGTACAAAAAAGACCAGAAACTGGTCTGACTGGTGTCTGTAAAAATGATGATTCAAACATATTAAGCAAAAATTAGATATCTCTGTGAATATGTATGTGTAAGGTGGAAGGAGAAGTATGGTTCTTAACACTGTGAAAAGCAAAAGATCTGCCATCTCAAGGTGATGAAACACATTTCTTTCTCTCACTTGCCTCTCAATGCAACTTAGTACAAATAATGTGCAGCATCATCCTACTAATACGATACAATTACATTATCCAACTTAATATGACAACAATTATATTATCCTACTTAATATGATAACATTTACATTGTCCTAATTAATATGATAAAAATTACATTATCTTACTTAATATGATAACAATTACATAATCCTACTTAATATGATAAATTGCATAATCCTACTTAATGATAAAATTACATTATCCTACTTAATGATAAAATTACATTATCCTACTTAAGATGATAACAATTACATAATCCTACTTAATCTAATCAAATTACATAATCCTACTTAATATGATAAATTGCATAATCCTACTTAATGATAAAATTATATTATCCTACTTAATATGATAACAATTACATTGTCCTAATTAATATGATAAAAATTACATTATCCTACTTAATGATAAAATTACATTATACTACTTAAGATGATAAAAATTATATAATCCTACTTAATCTGATCAAATTACATTATCCTACTCAATACGATAAAAATTATTTTATCCTACTTCATATGATAACAATTACATTATCCTACTTAAAATAACAATTACATTATCTTACTTAATATGATAAAAATCTTATCTTACTTAATAAGATAAATACATAAAAAATTAATATAATAATAAATTACATTATCATACTTAAAATGATGAAATTACAATATCCTACTTAATATGATAAAATTATATTATCCTCTTTAATATAATAACAATTACATTATCGTACCAAATATGATAACAATTACATTATTCTATTTAATATGATAAAATTACATTATCCTACTTAATACGATAACAATTACATTATCCTAATTAATATGACAAAATTACATTTTCATACATAATATGATAACAATTACATGATCCTACTTAATATGATATAATCACATCCAACTTAATATGATCAGAGTTACATTATACTATTTAATATGATAAAATTACATTATCCTGCTTATTATGATACAACTTATATTATATTATAATCAAAATTATATTATCTTACTTAATATGATAAAAATTATATTATCCAACTTAAGAATTACATTACACTACTTAATATTATAGAATTACATTATCCTACTTAATATGACAAAATTACATTATACTACCTAATATGATAACAATAACTTTAACATTATCTACCTTACTATGATAAAATTACATTATCTTACTTAATATGATAACACAATTAAAAGCAACAGCAGGGGGAATCGGACAACTTTTTACAGGCGTCAATTTCTCAAACCAAGGCTTCTTCGAAATCGAAAGAAAACGTCAATTTGGCAAACTAAGACTTCCTTGTAAATATTTTATAGATGCTCATTTGGCAAAAAAAGACTCCACAAGCATTGTAACCACCCCCACCCCCGCTCCCTGCTGCTATGGGTTTAATAATCTTTTTTAACCGAATATTTGATCAAGTCCGATACGATATCTTGATCTAGGATCATACAAATGTATCGTTACAAATCCATGTGGAATAGACTGAGCATGACTAAAGAAATTTCTAAAGAGATTATAATCCATATCACCGCCGCACAAAGTCTGGAGAATATTTCGTAGCGTATGTGTATCAACTCCGTTGAATACAGCAAGAATATTGCAGTTATCTCTGATCACTTTTGTTATTTGAGTGTATCGTTGAGTGACATATATCATGTCAGTGTTTTTATGTCTGCCTCTGAAAAATATCCTAGCAGGATTCTTTTGATTATCTAACATCACATCATCATATACGACTAAATTGGTAATGATTCCATCTAAGTCTTCTATTGCTGGTGCTTCGTCAATATCAGTTATACACTCTATAATACCCTCGCCGGTGATTTCTGCTGCTTTTTCGTTTTAATCCTTTAACACTTCGTAGCATCGCTGATCATTTACACTCGGGGCTATTAAATGCAACTTGTCCCATTTCATCCATCTCGTTATCAAATTAAGTGGCAGTTGTGTCTTGCCACTTCAAGATGGTCCGATTATAATCATTCTAATTGAATCGCTTGCTGTTTAATTGGTTCCCATCGTCGGGTAGCTGAATAATCAATTACATTCATGTTATTATAAATATATTTAGGATCTATATTGTGTGAAATGTAAGAAGCGTACTGTACTGGCACAAACGACTTGACGACGATTACAACTAAAAATAACAGATCAGCACTTTCTGGTAAGTGTGTACAATGTAGTACTAAAAAAATTAGATTTGTTTCTATGAAATTTGCAGGAAATGCCAGCATTTCTGATGATTTATAAAAAACGAGGAGGTTATATTGCCGCCAAGTTAGTAAAACTTCCGGGAACACCATGGACAAAATACCCAGGAGAAAAACACCTTCCAGGGTATAATTATTGTTTTATATTTGTATTTATATAATTATATAAGATTATTTTGAATATTAAATGAATTCCAGGAGATTTGTGAATCTTACTGACAGTCCAGGGCATTTTTAACGTATTTGAAACCTTGCGATTGTTTGAATAACATGCCGTGTATATACGTGAAACTGCATAATTATGTTAGTGTGTACTATTATTTGGAAATTGAGGTTTCCTTCAGCTGCATATCAGAGGGAGATATATTTTTGGTTTATTATCAATGTCTGATGGTATAGAGTAATTTAATCAAGTGTATATTGAGCATGTGTGAGAATCATTGTATTTTTACATCACACATTTTTCTTTACTGATTAGTTTTCATCTTTCACGCATTGTGTTTAAATCATTTTATACATTTGATCCAATACCCACTCGGTTACAATTATGTTATAGTGGTAAATAAATCTGCAATATCGCCTGTCTTGATAACCAATCTGCCGCAGTACTTTTATTTTGACTTTCGCTGCACTGGCGGGTTAATTAATTGCTGATTTACCTCTCCAGTATCCTCTTTGGGGAATAATAAATATATTCCATATTAATAATAATTCCCAGCACCTAATACCAGTTTACCTTTCATCACAGATCTTACTAACCAGTTAGCTAACGATTCCTTGAAAGATTTATTCTTCATATAATTCAACGCATGAATCAACTTCACATATGCAATATGTTTATATTGGGGATGGTCATGGCTATGAAGTCGAATATCTAGTCTTGTTCCATGGCCACAATAATGATATCCTGGAAGGTGTTTTTCTATTGGAAATTTTGCCCATGGAGTCCCGGGAAGTTTTATCGATTTTGTTGCGATATCACCTCCTACTTTTTAAAAATCATTTCCCGATTTAATAGAAACAAATCATTTTTTTTGTACCACATTGTACACATTTACCGACAAGAGCTGATCTGTTATTGCTTGTTGTAATTTTTGTTAAGTCGTTTGTGCTAGTGCGCGAGTCTTACATTTAACTCGGTATAGATCCATAATTTATGTATAATAACATCAATGTAACTGATTATTCAGCTACCCGACAATGGAAACCTGTTAAGCACCATGCAATATTGCCGAATATAATCAGAATGATTATAACTCGTCCGTCTGCGAGCGGTAAAACACAATTTTTACTTAATCTAATAATGAGATGGATGAAATGAGATACATTATATTTGGAAGCCCCGAGCGTAGACTATCAGCGATGTTACTATGTACCCAAAGATTTTAACGAGTGAGCAAAATCGGAAATTGATGAGGATATCATTAAATGTATAACCCATATGGAAGAAGCTCGGAGTATTGATTATATTGATGAAGGTATTAACAATTTAGTTGTGCACGATGATGTGATGCTAGACAATCAAAAAAATCCCGCTAGGACATTTTCACTAGGTAGGCATACAAACCAGATGTGATCTTTCTTACTCAGAAGTATACTCAAGTACCAAAGTGATCAGGGGCAATTGTGATATCCTCGCCGTGTTTAAGAGGTGACAAACACACACTTAGAAATATTCATGAAACCCGGTGTGACGGTGACATGGATTATAATAAATTTAGAAATTTCTTTAGTCACGCTCAGTTAACTCCACATGGATTTGTAACGATAAATTTACGTGACCCTAGATCAAGATATCGTATCGGTCTTGATCAAATATTCGGTTCAAACCCTAAAACCTGACAAAACCGCGACAACAAATACAAAAGCGAAACTGTTACATATAAGTTTAACTGAAATGGTTTCGGTCTGTTCACCCTCTCCTCGCGGAGTTTTTATTTTTGTTTATCAGTGACAAAGAAATACAGCACATAAATAACCTGATAACCATTTGTATCTTTTTTCATCACTCAACGAGTTAAGACTGAAGCAGGAGGATGACAAAACATATTAGATTATTCTCGGTAAGAATTAGTAACTGTCCTATTAGGCACACGAATCATATGCGTTAATAGATACAAAAACATTACGACCAATCATACTTTCGAATAGCGAAAAGTACGAAAGCCTTGACAACAGCTTTTATTTCTAACACTTTCATTTATTTCGTTATAGGTAACTAAAATACATTATTCATTGACTGTTGTGACTATTGGTCTTAGAAAATAGATGAATTCAATATAACTAATGTATCTATCATACTAAATTAACATCGATAGTAAATATAGCAACATGTTAGCATATATCACAGCGAACCAGTATTTATACATAATCCAATTTACTACTAAATGGAAACTAATCTACCTTGGCTTTACTAGGTGTTTTTAATATGTGAAGTAAACTAATTTTTCATTTAGTTAAGCTTCGTTTATTTCATATTTCAGGTGCGTTAGGGTTAGGGTTAGGGTTAGAGTATAATAGCTATAAATATATATATATATATATATATATATATATATATATATATATATATATATATATATATATATATATATATATATATATATATATATATATATATATATATATATATATAGACTTATCGAGGTTATGTATGTTTATTTATTTGAAGACATACTATTGTTAAATTCTGCCTGCTGATTATATATAATGCTGAGTTTACTTTGAGTGGAATTGTGGTAAATTCTGCCTGCTATTTATATCCAATGCTTTGTTTTACTTTCAGGAGAATATTGGAAAAGTATCCCTCATAATATATTAAATACTGTTTTTTCACGTTCAGGAGAATATTTGTAAATTCTGCCTTTAATAACATCAAATACTGTTCTTTACTTTCAGGACAATATTGGTAAATTCTGTCTGCTAATTATATCTAATACTGTTTTTACTTTGAGATTCTGCATGCTAATTATATATGATACAGTTGTTTTTCTCAGGAGAATATTGGCAAATACTGCCTGCTAATTATATCGAATACTGTTTTTTTTTACTTTCAGTACAATAATGGTAAATTATATCTGATAATTATATCTAATACTGATTTTACTTTCAGGGGAATATTGGTAAATTATGCCTGCTAATTATATCTAATACTGCTTTTACTTTCAGTTTAAGATACAATATTGGTAAGATATGCCAATTCAATTTATCAACTTACGAGTCTCGATAAATGTGATAATCAAGCTGTATAATTAGCATTCTGCTGCATTCAGTTATTAACGATTTTAAAGAGATACTTCGAATGAGAATAATTGGCATATGACCTTATGTGCTGTTTTCATTCATTACAATTTTATAGAGATACTTCGAATGATAGCGATAACCAAGTCATATAATACGTTATGAATTTAGTACGCCTTATGGAGGTTATCATAATTAAATTAGGTACGCTGTCAAGCCATATAACATGTGTGGTTCATGTCATCTTAAAGTGGAAAGAGCATATTGTATATAGTTGTGTTTATCTACCTATAAACGATTGTGTATTTGTAACCAGTCATATTTCTCATGTTATCTTATAAATTGGTAAAAACATCTGTTAAGTCTACTGTGTCGTATATGTAAGTCAGAACTACTGTATCATGTTCAGAATATGAATAATTAAGAATACATCTGTCGCAGAATTGTAACAGTGGGTTTTAGATTAAATTAATGACTCAAACACAATGCGTGAAATATGAAAATGTATTACCTTAATTAGTAAAGAAAAATCTATGATGTAAAAATACAATGATTCTCACACACTCTCAAAATACAATTAATCTAATCACTATATACTAACATTCACACAATGAAAAAAAACCAATAATATATCTCTCTGATATAAGGCTTCAAGACCCCTCAGTTTCAAAAAATAGTACACACAGGGATATTCAGATATTTTCACGTATAGACTAGGCTTGGGATTCACACAATCTCAAGTTTTCAAATACGTTAATAATGTTCGCTACTGTCAGTAAGATAATCTCATGTAAATAAAAATATACCAAATTAAGCAACAATTGGAATAAACATATGCTTCTTGACCCTTGTACAGTCGCAAGATTCATCCACCGATAAACTGCACAGTTTCACTACGTTCCTCGGGTTGACCCTCTCTTTTGTATCGGCCGCTCGCTCTTTCATGGTTCCACTACATGTACAATCTGTCATACGTATACACGTACATACAGCACCATTGTATTAGCAACGTCTACAGTCGTGGTTCCTCAACATGTACATACATACATACATACATATAGACATAGCTCGTTACATCACCTCGTAACAACGTAACCACCTCGTAACCACCTCGTAAAAAATCTCGTAACTTCGTAACCACCTCGTAAGCTACAGCAAAACCAAACTGGTAATAATAATGAGATCTGGAAAATACTCATGCATTAAACACTTAAAAACAACTTTACATTCACAGTTCACAATGTTTCAAATATGCATTGTAATAAATGAATCATTACACGATATTACAATACAAACTCAATTCACTGCGCATATCAAAAAATAATTAAGACTCGCCCTATGGCTTTACAAATACCACGTGAAAATACGTGCTCTTCTCACTAGATCCCAAAGATCAATGTCTGAGTATACCCTAATCTTGCTTAATTCATAGGACAGCAAGTAATATTCAGGGTAAATTACCCGTACATATAGTGATAA
Organism: Unio delphinus; assembly: GCA_029339505.1. Lineage (NCBI taxonomy): Eukaryota > Metazoa > Mollusca > Bivalvia > Unionida > Unionidae > Unio > Unio delphinus. The sequence goes on along the minus strand of JAQISU010000390.1, from coordinate 1,289,231 downwards.
TGATGTCCGTAGCCGCAAGTAGTTTACAATGGCGAGACATGTTTGTTGAGTCGCTCGTCTGAAACAAAAAACACCTGTTACTCCCGGACAGCGCTGTACATCGGCACATCAGAAAAAAAATCAAATATCTCAGACAAAACAAAAGTTTTTTTTTTCATTTTAATTATATGACAACATCCACAAAAATCCATTTATGTGAAACTCAGTTTTTAACCAGAGGTCTAAAAAATCAAAACTTGTCTTTTGGATTGATTTTAAGGTCATATGTGCATGTGATAAGATGACACTTATTCTGTTCATACATCTTATACCTTTAAGTCATATAATGCGTTATGAATTTAGTACGCCATTTGGAGGTTAACATAATTAAATTATGAACGCTGTCAAGTCGTATAACATTATATGTGGTTGATGTCATCTTAAACTAGAAAGGTAAATGTTGTCTATAGTTGTGTTTATCTACCTATAAACGATTGTGTATTTATAACCAGTCATATTTCTCCTGTTATCTTATAACGGTAATAACATCTGTTAAGTCTAATTTGTCGTATATATACGTCAGAACTACCGTATTATGTTCAGAATATGAATTATTGATCCATTATGTGACGCTCAGTTTTTAAACAGAAGTCTGTAAAGCAAAACTTGTCTTTTGGATTGATTTTAAGGTCATATGTGCATGTGATAAGTTGACACTTATTCTGTTCATACATCTTATTCCTTTTGGCAGGTGTCGTCTATCAAAACATGCCAGTGCAGAACGCTAATATAAACGTAGATAATGAATACGTAAAAACTTCAGCAGTTAGAAAAGTTGGGGCAGATGTCTACGATGACGATGAAAATGTGTATGAGTGTATCTGGGTCTTTTGGTATGTAAATGCACCAATATTAATATTTTGTATAAGAAACAATATTCATAACTAACTACAGTTAGTAATTAACAGAATGCTATATTGAGTTACGCATAATAAACTAACAGAGTGCTATATTGAGTTACGCATAATAAATTACTATTGCATTGATAAACCTAAATATTACAATAGAGCTAATTTGGCAATATGAAACAAAATCATGCATTCAAAAAAAAAGAATCATGTATTTAACCACAGATGAATCATGCAATTAACCATAAAGGAATCATGCATTTAACCAGAAACGAATCATGCATTCAACAAAAAAAGAATAAATAATGTCAGGCTTTTAACACTTCGAAATGAAGTATGTCTTTAAAGATTTGCTAGATTTGTAAACATCATATCACAACATATCAAGTTTAATATTTCTTGCAACGAGCATTAATTAATATTGTATATAATCTAAACTATCACCTTATTAGTAGTCAAATTGTTCCGTATCAATATAGTCATGTTAAGAATGTCTCGCAATAATTAATGTTTGTAGAACTAGATAGACGAATATAACACTAAACATCAAATGTTAAAATGTTTCAACTAAAATGCGTCTTTGTCACAGAATTAGGCGAAAATTAAATTTATTTTCTTCTTGATTTACAAACTAATCTCACCATTTTCTTTGTTTCGTCGTACATGCATTACCTGGGGTGAATAAGTGGTTTTCTCCAAGGTAAGCGGCGTGTAACGATTTGCATGTGCCTGATTTTGAATTACATGAAATCCGGAACATTTGTTTCACGTAGTGCACGGTAATCTTGCCGTGATTTCTGCTCACCTATTTGAGGGTATATAAGGCAGAATATTTATGATCAGTATTGCGGGTCCTAAAGTATCTAATCACAGGATAGATAGCTCGTCTTTCAATCTCCAGCCAAAGGGGTGAGTGTTAAATTTATATTTCGTTTTATTGTGAATTTTATTCAGTTTATCATTTTCATATAATGATGCCTTTATTGCAATGCAGATTTTAAACGTGAATATTTGGAATTACTAGTCACTATTAGACTTTAAATGCAATAGCGTGATCTAAGGTTTAGATTATTTTTTGAGACAACTATTATTAGTCTGGTTTCTTTATTGTAGCTGATAACGCATCTGATAACGCATCTGATAACGCATCTCATAACGTCTGATAACGCATCTGATAGCGATTCTGATAACGCATCTGAAAACATCTCTGATAACGTCGGCTGATAACATCTCTGATATCGTAGCTGAAATTGTTGCTGATTTATTGTGCAATCGAATTGAAGTATCTGACTGTCTGTCTGTCAGATTGTCTGTCCGTCTACATCTGTCGTGACGTGTAAATATCCGGAAAGCTAGAAGTCCGAGTGTCGGAGCTGTCTAGAGTTGAAAACATCCAGGGCAACATCTAGGGTATTGAGGAACGTTAGTTCTAGTAGATGTTGTATGCTGTCTGTACGTATAACTGTGGTGGATACGTGAAGGGCAAGTGACCGATAAAAGTATTGAGTCAACCCTAGGTCTTCGGGGAAACTGGGCGGAGATTCAACTGTGGGTGAATCGTAAGGGTTATACAGGGTCGAGACACATGTGTGTGTTGCAATTGTAGTACAATTGAATACATTGTTGTATTTACATGGTTACTTCAAATCACAATAGTATTTCAAGGGATTGCATGAATCTCAATAAAAGCTAGCAACTTGATTGAATACCTGTATATGTTCGTGCTAGTTGTCGCAATCCATACGTGCGATAGTATAGTTTGATGTTTGTGTTTATTATCGTGATTTATACTTGCGTTAATATAACGTTTGTAAAGGTTCTTTGGATCTGTGTATAGTCCAAGAGATTCCTTTGTATCTGTGTTTTATTTTGTATTAATATTTCATTTATTCATGTATTGTGAATGGTTGTGAGTGTAATTGTAGGTTGAACGCATGAGTTATTGTGTTGATACATCTGTAACAAGATAACCGGGACGGACCACTTCGGATTAACAACAAAACACGCTTTGATGATACAAATATAAAAATTTTGAATTAGTGTGGCGATAAATGTATATAAACAAAACAATGAAATGCGTGCGTATTGTAATCCAAATATTGGATTTAATTATACATAATTACGCACAGACTAGAAGATGCAAACGACTCATATATTGATACAAATAAATGATACAATGGTACAAAACAATGATACGAATCAATGATACAATGATACAAAAACGGATACAAAACCCCAGCGAAAAAAATTATAAAAAAAAAAACAGGAATACAGTTTACTCACGTAGTAAACAATGCAGGATTACTCATATAGTAAAAATGTATACGCTCAAGTAGCGGAACTATATTTGAAAAATAATAACAGGACAGATAACTTATCTTTCCAGTCTCAAACCATATACTGAGTTCCGCAAACCCACATTAGCCAACGGCTAACAATTAACGAATAAATATATATAATCAACTATTAGTATACAGCTCTACAGCTGGTACAATAGAACTTCACAGTTTCTACAGACTCTGGACCTTCGGAATACTGCGAAACATTAGACCCTCCAGACACTCTGGTCATTTAGACAGCTCTACTGCTGGGTCACCCTTGACACCGTGTACTAACCTTTATACAGACATAACGTAATGACGTTATACACGGTACATTATCAAGACTATTATTATCATAATGACAGGTTCTATAGTACACCTTCCCTGTTTGATAATGCTGAATAGTAAACAATTGTATCTTAACAAAATATAGCTTTACTTTACCAATTTAAATGCCTCGCGAACAAGAGTAGAAAATGCACGCATTATGCTGTGTAAAACTATATAACAAACATGCAAAGGTAAATACAGTGATACAAAAAGCTATCACTCAGTATCAAGAATGTACTTACCCCTACAGCTAAAGTTGTGCAATCCTCCCTCCCTCGGATCTATAACCCTATAGCTACAGTCCTTGAAACCAGCCGCTTGTTGACAAAACCCGTATTAATGTAAAGACCCTTTACATATAGCAAAGTATTTATACGGATTCTTGCTCCGTATCAAGAACACTTTGCACGAGCGGCATATAGCGAATTGTACTCACGATTCCGAAGTACAACTGCCCATATATATATATATAAATAAAAAAAAAATCACCCTCGGGTATCGTTGCACACGATAAACAAAACCCGAGTACATGTGTTTCCTAAATAAAAACTACAACATTCCGTGACAATACCTCCCCCCTAAAAAAAGTGGTATCACTTTTAGAATAATCACGGAATGTGAGATATGAACCATCCAAAATTTGTAGGCTGAACGAAATGATCTGCCCACTATACCCTACTTAAAAAATCAGCCCCTACATTTTCTGAGCCTCGAATCGCCTCGATTCGGAAACAATACGGCTGCAAAGATAACGCCCAACGCATCAATCTTGCGTTGGCAACCTTCGCTTTATTCAAATATAAGAGTGGCTGATGGTCCGTTTGCAAAGTAAACTCCCTCCCAAAAAGGTACGTGTGGAATTTTCCTATTCCCCATACTAAGCCTAAACACTCCTTTTCAATCACGGAGTATTTTTTCTCTCTAGGGAGTAATTTCCTACTTGCATAAGCAATGGGCAATTTCACACCCCCTTGCTCCTGTAGCAAAACAGCCCCAAGACCCGTATCGGACGCATCAGTCCTCAGTACAAAAGGTTTATCAAAGTCTGGCAACTTTAAAATTGGTGCACTTCCAGTTTATGTTTTAAAGCGTTAAAGGCTTTTTCCTGGCATGCACCCCATGAAACTTTATTTCGGTTCCCCCTTTTTAGTCAAATCTGTTAATGGGCTTGCAATAGTTAAAAAGTTGGGGACGAATTTCCTATAAAACCCCACTAGACCTAGGAATGATCTCACTTGTTTTTTTTGTCTCTGGTCTAGGTGCATCCCTGATTGCTCCTATTCTATCTGGCTGAGGTTGCAACTGGCCTAGTCCACTTACCAGATATCCCAAACATTCTAGGCTTGAATATCCTATGCTACATTTAGTAGGCCTAACTGAAAGATTTGCAGTGTGAAGTTTAATGACCAAATCCCGCAATACCCTAACATGTTCATCCCATGTATGTGTGTAAACAAAAATGTCGTCAACAAAGCTGTCGATGCTTTCCATTCCGTTTAACAGTTTACGCATAAGACGGACGCACGACGCTCCGGCATTTACTAAACCAAACGGCATGACTTTAAATTGGAAAAGTCCCTTTGGAGTCGTGAATGCCGTTAATTTGCGGGCATTATCAGAGATTGGTATCTGCCAATATCCTTTGCTCAAATCCAATTTGGAAATGTATTTGTGGCCTGCCAATTTCGAAAGTACATCTTCCATATCAGGCATTGGTTCTGCGTCAAATACGGTGATCTTGTTTAATTGTCAAAAATCGATGCAAAACCGGTTGGTACCATCTTTCTTTTTGACTAACACCAAAGGGGACGAGTATGGGGAATTTGACGGTTCGATCACATCCTGATCTAACATTTTGGTCACTTCTTCGTTGATAGTCTCTCGTGCATTAAAGGGTATCTTATATCCTTTAATCCTGATAGGCTCAGATGTATTCAATTTTATCTCGTGTCGAATTAGATTCGTACGGCCTGGTCTGTCCGTAAACACCTCTGGGTATGTAGAAAAAACCTCCATGATTTGTGTACGCTGACCTTCCGATAAATCAGGGCATATATTTATCTGGTCAATACTTTCTTTGCCTACGTCAATAGGGTATTCAAATGGTAATCCTTTACTGGAGACTAATTCCCCTTCATCATTAGACCCATCTTCTATCACCGCTACGCATACTACATTCAAGATCCCTTTATCAATTGTTTGTCCAGGTCTCGCTATGTAGAGTTTGGGCATATTGGCATGAAACGTTTTCTATTTTCCCTCTACTTCAACGATATAATCCATTTCGCCCTTTACCTGTTTGACTTCATATGGCCCCTTCCATTGAACTAGCAGCTTGTTGTTATTCGTTGGAAGAAGCACCAACACTTGATTTCCTACGTCAAACTTTTTCCTCTGCGTTCCTCGGTTGTAATACTTTGCGTATCTACGACTTGATTTCACGAATTCTTCTTGAGTCAGCCGACATGTACTTTCTAATCTTTCGCGCAAATCAACCACATATTGATAAGTGGTCTTAACCTCTTCGTCCACGACCTCGTCCGACCACAGTTCGCGAAGTATACGCATAGGACCCCGGACTGTCCTACCGTACAATAGTTCAAACGGGGAGAAACCTAAGCTTTCCTGAGGAACCTCACGATATGCGAACAGAAGGGCATTCAGATATCTATCCCAATCCTTCGGTCTTTCCGCACACATCCTCCGCAACATTTGCTTCAGTGTCCCGTTGAATTTCTCAACCAACCCGTTGCACATAGGATGGTAGGGTGTTGTACGTAATTGTTTAATGGATAGCAACCTACTAATTTCTGCCATGAGATCTGAGGTAAATTGTACTCCACAATCTGTACGAACTTCCTCGGGCACTCCGACCCTGCTGAACATGTCTCCGAGCGCTTCAGCTACACGTTCGGTTTCAATTGATGGCAGAGCTGTGGCTTCAGGATATCTGGTAGCGTAATCTACCAGCGTCAAAATGTATCGGTTTTTTTTATCTGTATGTGGAAATATTGGTCCTACAATGTCGATGGCTACCCTTTTGAACGGAGTATCTATCAACGGCATCTGACCCAACGGTACTCTAGTTACCCTACCTTTAGGGGTAGTCTTCTGGCAAATGTCGCACGAGCAACAGAACCACGCTACATCGCTGTTGACACCAGGCCAATAAAATTCTCTTAATACCCTATCCGTTGTTTTCTTTACGCCTAAATGACCCACCATACTCGACTCGTGCGCGACCTTGAGTACATGTGACCTCAAATTCTGGGAAACCACTAGTTGCAGGAACTTCCTGTCTGATGTAGAATATTCCCTGTACATTAAACCCTTTCGAGTAAGGAATTTAGAGGAACCCCCGTTCTTACACTTTTTCACTGTACCCGTTAATGTTTTCTCTGAAATTGCACGTAAAGACTCGTCACGTTTTAGCTCATTTCGAAATTCTTCGCGGGAGATATCAGTAATGGCTTCTGGTACTTTCAATTTACGTAATGGTTTATTTTGCTCCTTAATTTGAGCTCTAGTTTGTACCGCTTGGATGATAGGAAATCTGAAATCTTCTATGGTTGGAAGTCTCGAACCCGGTACATTGCCAATAGTAAGTTCATATATCGGGTTGGCTATGCACAAAGCTTCCATGGTCCCTGTCAAAAAAGGTGTTTCTACCATTATCCTGGCGACTGGAACATGACCGATTGTCTGGTCAAGTAACATGCAAGGTGATTTAAACCCAAGCAATTGATCATCGCGGACTAAGCTCCGTTTCACGACTACAGTAGTGCATCCAGTGTCTCGTAGAACTGTGACCTCTTTGTAACAGAATTGTTACCGAGAGGAGGGTGGATTAAATGAACAATACAAACACAATTTGTGAAAGAAAATATAAATTTATGTAATAAATTATAAATGAAAAAAATACAGATGTAACAACACAATAATTCATGCACTCAACCCACAATTAAACTCACAACCATTCACAATACATGAACAAATTAAATAACAATACAAAAGGAATCACAAATGTAAAGGGATCTCTTGGATTATACACAGATCCAAGAATCCTTTACGAAAGTTAAATAAATGCAAGTACGATTTACGAAAAAAATAAACACAAACGACAAACTATCTATCGCACGATGGATTGCGATAACTAGCACGATCATATACTTGTATTCAATCAAGTTGCTAGCTTTTATTTATATCTATGTGATCACTTGAAATATTATTGCGATCTGACATAAACATGCAAATACAACAATGTATTAAATTATATCACAATTTCAATACACCTATGTGTCTCCCCTGTATAACCGCACGATTCAGCAACAGTTGAATCGTCTCCCAGTTTCCCCGAGAACCGAGGGTTGACCAATACTATTATCGGACGTTTCCCTACACGGATCCACCACAGTTATACGTTCAGACAGCATACAACATCTACCAGAACCAACGGTTCCTCACTCCCCTAGATGTCGACCCGGACGTTTTACAACTCTAAGACAGCTCCGACACTCGGACTTCTAGCTTTCCGGATATTTACATGTTACACAGATGTTGACGAACAGACAGTTCGACACACAGACAGATACTTCAATTCCGTTTGCACAAATTAACGACACAAGCACATTCAGATATTTATACAGAGATGTTCCAGAACAAACAATAGATGTCCCACAACAAATCAAACGATATCAAAGACGTTTATCAAAAGATGGTATCAGATGTGTTTAACAGTTACGGTATCAACGATGTTATTAGCAGCTACGGTATCAACGATGTTATTAGCAGCTACGGTACCAGAAACAATGTAACAACTATGTTAGCAGCTACGGTATCAGAGACGGTATCAACGATGTTATTAGATGCGCTATCAGTGATGAACTTCTACGGTATCAACGACGGAATCAGCTGGAATCAGACTGAATCAGCTATAATAAACAAAACCAGACTAATAATAGTTGTCTCAAAAATAATCTAAGCCGTAGATTACGATATTGTATTTATAGTCTAAAAGTGACTAGTAATTCCAAATATTCCACGTTCATTGCAATAAAGGCATCATTATACGAAATGATAATCTGAATAAAATTCACAATAAAACGAAATGTAATTTTAACACTCACCCCTTTGGCTGGAGATTTGCAAGACGAGGTTATCTATCCTTCGATTAGATATTTGGGTTCCCGTAAAAATTTATGATAAATAGTTCGCCTTATATACTCTCAATAGGTGAACATAAATCACATCGAGCTTGCCGTACACCACGTAAAACGAGTATTTCGGATTTCATGTAAATTACAAATTGGCACATGCAAATCGTTACACGCCACTTAATCACCCCAGGTAATGCGTGTACGACGAAATCAAGAAAATGGTGAGTTTCGTTTGCAATTCAAGAACAGAAATCAGTTCAATTTTCGCCTAATTCTGTGACAATACCTCCCCCCTAAGAATAAAAATGTACACATTTTTAAAACTAACACAGAATAGAAGAAAAATAACTACTGATGATATCTTACAACATTTACACTGGTTATACTACAAACTGGATTTTATTACTGGGCAAATTCATACAAATTTCCCATCACGCCCTACTCAAGTAGTCTGCGCCTATATTTTCAACTCCCCTTATTGCTTCTACACGGAAACAATAAGGTTGTAGTGTTAGCGCCCAACGCATCAACCGAGCGTTAGCGACCTTGGCCTTGTTTAAATACAGTAGGGGTTGGTGATCAGTCTCAAGAACGAAATCTCTCCCAAATAGATATGCGTGATACTTCCCAATTCCCCATACTACGGCCAAACATTCCTTTTCTATAACGGAATAATTTTTCTCCCTGGGTAGCAATTTTCTACTCGAGTAAGCTACGGGTAACTTACTGTCGTCCTGCTCTTGCAGTAAAACTGCCCCCAACCCAGTTTCAGAAGCGTCTGTTCTTAGAATAAAAGGTTTGCTGACATCTGGCAATTTCAATATAGGTGCACTAACCAGTTTCTCTTTCAGAGTACAAAATGCTTTATCTTGTGGCGGTCCCCATTCCACTTTGTTTGGTTGCCCCTTTTTGGTCAAATCAGACAGCGGGCTAGCAATGGCTGCAAAGTTCGGTATAAACTTTCTGTAAAAACCTACTAGACCTAGAAATGATCTTACCTGCGTTTTGTTGGTTGGCTTCGGTGCGTCTCTAATTGCTTCAATTTGCTTGGGATGAGGTTTTAACTGACCCATACCGCTGACCCTATGACCCAAACAATCTAAATCTGTATAACCAATACTGCATTTAGTGGGTCTCACTGTGAGGTTCGCTCTGCGGAGTCTATTGAAGAGCTCGCTCAGGACGGACACGTGCTCACTCCAAGTATTCGTGTACACGAATATGTCGTCTACAAAGCTATCAACGTTTGTTAAACCTTTCAGCAACTTTCGCATCAAACGACAACAAGTGGCGCTGGCTCCAACTAACCCGAAAGGCATCACTTTGAATTGATACAATCCTTTCTGGGTCGCAAATGCCGTCAAAGTTCGGGACTCTGGGACAATGGGAACCTGCCAATATCCCTTGGACAGATCCAATTTGGAAATCCATCGGTTTCCCGACAACTTTGCAAATAGACCCTCCATATCTGGCATTGGTTCTGCATCGAACACAGTGATTTTATTCAACTGCCGAAAATCGATACAGAATCGGTTCGTCCCGTCCTTTTTCCTTACTAACACTACTGGAGACGAATATGGTGAGTTGGAGGGTTCAATCACCCCCAGATCCAACATTTTACTCACCTCTTCGTCCACAGCTTCACGTGCGTTGTATGGCACCGGATAGCCCTTGATTCGAATAGGGTCAGACGTATTCAGTTTAATTTTGAGGTCCAACAAAGTTGTACAACCTGGTCTATCTGTGAATACATACGAGTGTTTAGCCAAGAGCGCATTAATCTGTTGACGCTGGTCTTTCGTCAACTCCGCACTCACATCGACTTTATCTATCCCCTCCCCCGCAACTCCCAAGGGACATTCAAGGGAACTCTCTATATTCGAATCAGCTTCATCATCGTCTATGACTGCCGTACAAACGACATTTAAGACCCCCTTTCCAACATTGTCGCTCTGTCTCTTAATATACAGCTTGAGCATGTTAGCATGGAATGTCTTTACATTACCGTCCATGTCAATTTTATAGTTCATGTCACCTTTTACTTCTTTAACTTCATATGGACCTTTCCACTGGACTAATAACTTATTCGAACTCGTTGGAAGAAGCAATAGCACCTGATCTCCCACAAGAAATTTCCTATTACGCGCTCTGCGGTTGTAATACTTGGCATATCTGCGCCCCGATTTAATCAATTCGTCACGTGCCATCTGGCATGTACTCTCAAGTTTGTTTCTTAGATCTAACACGTACTGGTAAGTCGTTTTTATTTCCTCGTTCGCGACATCACCAGTCCATAGTTCGCGTAGTATCCGCATCGGGCCTCGAACTGTTCTACCATACAACAGTTCAAAGGGTGAGAACCCTAAACTTTCCTGCGGTACTTCACGGTACGCGAACAGAACAGCGTTTAAATAACGGTCCCAGTCTTGCGGACGTTCCGCGCACATCTTCCGTAGCATGCTTTTCAGGGTACCATTAAACTTCTCTACCAGTCCATTGCACATCGGATGGTATGGGGTAGTGTTTAGCTGTTTGATGGATAACAGCCTACTTATTTCACCCATGAGGTCAGAGGTGAATTGGGCACCACAATCAGTGAGGATTTCCTCTGGCACCCCTACCCTACTGAAGATATCAACTAATGCTTCAGCTACCCTTTCCGTTTCAATAGTTGGTAACGCTACGGCTTCAGGGTATCTGGTTGCGTAGTCAACCAGAGTAAGTATGTACCGATTCTTTCTTTCGGTAACTGGGTGTATTGGTCCTACAATATCTACTGCCACTCTTTTAAACGGTGTATCTATTAATGGCATCTGTCCCAAGGGCACCCTTGTGACCCTTCCCTTACAGACGGTTTTCTGACATACGTCGCACGACCTACAGAACCGTGTGACATCGCCATTAACACCTGGCCAGTAGAATTCAGCGACTACCCTGCTAGTGGTCTTAGCCTTACCTAGGTGTCCTGCCATGCTTGACTCATGCGCCACCCTAAGTACTTGAGATCTATATCTCTGGGGTACGACCACTTGCCAATACTTCTTACCCTCCCGAGCGCTAAATTCCCTATGAATTAATCCGTTCTTGCGTACGAATCTAGAGCTACCCCCACGCTTGCAATGTTTAATCGCGCCGGACGTGATTTTCTCAACAATTGTTCTGATGGACTCATCACGATCTTGCTCTTGTTTGAAATCATCACGGGAAATTCCTGAGATCGATTCAGGGACTATTAATTTATGAAACGCGGTTTTCTCTCGCCGTGTTTGCGCTCGCGTTTCGACTGCCTGAGCCAAAGGTATTTTAAAATCGGCCATGGTTGGAAGACGGGAACCTTCAACATTACCGATCGTCAGATCGTAAATAGGATTGTCCATACAAAGGGCATCAACAGTTCCCGTTAAGAAAGGTGTTTTTACTGTGATCCTTGCTACGGGAATGCGACCCATCGTCTGATCAAGTAACATACATGGGGATTCCCACCCGAGCATTTGGTTATCCTGCACGAGACTACGTTTGATCACTACGCCCGTACAACCAGTGTCACGCAATACCACGACTTCTCGACCATTGACAAATCCTCTCGCGGTTGGTACGCGCGCTTCAGGAAATATACACGTGCCAAGTGAATGAATACAAGGTTCTACATGTACGTTGTTATCGGATATACCTTTACTTTGTATAGCCACTGCTACCTTATGTATAAGTGCCTTTCTTTTAGGACAGTCTTTTTGAACATGACCCAATGCATTACACAAGAAACACCGCACACGCTGAAAAACTGGATTCCCAACTGACCTTTTTACCTCAGCTGATTTTACAGGCTCCCTAGGCATAGGTCTTACAGACTGGTTTCCAGACTTAAAATCTTTTAAAACCACGTTCTGGGTTCCCCCATGAGCTTCGGCAAATAAATCGGCTTGCTTAGCCATATCTTTTACGTTTGTGAAGACTTTCTCCTTCAGAAATTGATCTAATTCTCGCCCAACTGTATTAAATAATTGATCTCTGAGCAAGAAATCAGTCAACCCTTCAAACGTTTTCACCGCTTTGCCGCATTCAATCCACCGCTCAAAATAGTTCGCAATTCTGACGGTGAACTGACCAAAGGTTTCTCCCTTATCGGGCTTGCTATACCTGAACTTTTTCCGAAAACCTTGTTCAGTGAGCTCGTACCTTTTGAGAAGTGCTTCCTTTAGGACGTCGTACTTAAACACATCGTCCCTAGGAAGTCGCGAGTATACATCCAGTGCTTTACCTTTTAATAAAGCACTCAGATGCAGCGCCCAGTCATTTTGACTCCACTTCTGGTTTTCGGCATACCGCTCAAACCGATGAAGATAACTATCTATGTTATCTTTTTCATCGTCAAAGGGAGGTAATTTGGGGCCCCTTAATTTGTTAGTGGCAGAATCGTGTTCTCTTCCAGATGTCGCTAATTCTACCTTACGCTCATGATCCCGTTGTTTTGCTCTTTCTTCTAACTCTAACATTTCTACTTTAGCTAGTTTATCTAACTCTATTCGCTTTTGCTCCGCTTCCATTTCCCATTCTATCCTGTCTTTTTCGGCCTGCTTCTCTAATTCTATCTTTTCCTTCTCTAATCCTATCTTTTCCTTCTCAAATTCTATCTTTTCCCTTTGAGCCTGCTTCTCTAATTCTATCTTATCCTTCTCAAATTCTATCTTTTCCCTCTCAAAGGCCCATTTCCTTTCATCGGATTCCCTTTCTAATTCCCTTGCTCTTACCCTTTCGTCCCTTTCCCGGGCTTGTTCTTCTTGAATAAATTTCCTTAAGCTTTCACCTTCATATCCAAATCCTTTGCCTAAGGCAACCAAGTCCTTAAGGGATGACATGACAATTGTAATATGAATATAGATATATAACCAAACCAATACTTTAAACACGTTTATACTGGACACACGGACCTAGGTAAACTAAACAAAAATAAACTCCAACTAGAGTATTCTCTTAACAGAAGGTCACGCTCAAATATAAACATTAAATGTATACCTTCACAAAAATGATTGACAGTTCACTTAATCCAACGATCCCACTTCTGACACCATTGTAACAGAATTGTTACCGAGAGGAGGGTGGATTAAATGAACAATACAAACACAATTTGTGAAAGAAAATATAAATTTATGTAATAAATTATAAATGAAAAAAATACAGATGTAACAACACAATAATTCATGCACTCAACCCACAATTAAACTCACAACCATTCACAATACATGAACAAATTAAATAACAATACAAAAGGAATCACAAATGTAAAGGGATCTCTTGGATTATACACAGATCCAAGAATCCTTTACGAAAGTTAAATAAATGCAAGTACGATTTACGAAAAAAATAAACACAAACGACAAACTATCTATCGCACGATGGATTGCGATAACTAGCACGATCATATACTTGTATTCAATCAAGTTGCTAGCTTTTATTTATATCTATGTGATCACTTGAAATATTATTGCGATCTGACATAAACATGCAAATACAACAATGTATTAAATTATATCACAATTTCAATACACCTATGTGTCTCCCCTGTATAACCGCACGATTCAGCAACAGTTGAATCGTCTCCCAGTTTCCCCGAGAACCGAGGGTTGACCAATACTATTATCGGACGTTTCCCTACACGGATCCACCACAGTTATACGTTCAGACAGCATACAACATCTACCAGAACCAACGGTTCCTCACTCCCCTAGATGTCGACCCGGACGTTTTACAACTCTAAGACAGCTCCGACACTCGGACTTCTAGCTTTCCGGATATTTACATGTTACACAGATGTTGACGAACAGACAGTTCGACACACAGACAGATACTTCAATTCCGTTTGCACAAATTAACGACACAAGCACATTCAGATATTTATACAGAGATGTTCCAGAACAAACAATAGATGTCCCACAACAAATCAAACGATATCAAAGACGTTTATCAAAAGATGGTATCAGATGTGTTTAACAGCTACGGTATCAACGATGTTATTAGCAGCTACGGTATCAACGATGTTATTAGCAGCTACGGTACCAGAAACAATGTAACAACTATGTTAGCAGCTACGGTATCAGAGACGGTATCAACGATGTTATTAGATGCGCTATCAGTGATGAACTTCTACGGTATCAACGACGGAATCAGCTGGAATCAGACTGAATCAGCTATAATAAACAAAACCAGACTAATAATAGTTGTCTCAAAAATAATCTAAGCCGTAGATTACGATATTGTATTTATAGTCTAAAAGTGACTAGTAATTCCAAATATTCCACGTTCATTGCAATAAAGGCATCATTATACGAAATGATAATCTGAATAAAATTCACAATAAAACGAAATGTAATTTTAACACTCACCCCTTTGGCTGGAGATTTGCAAGACGAGGTTATCTATCCTTCGATTAGATATTTGGGTTCCCGTAAAAATTTATGATAAATAGTTCGCCTTATATACTCTCAATAGGTGAACATAAATCACATCGAGCTTGCCGTACACCACGTAAAACGAGTATTTCGGATTTCATGTAAATTACAAATTGGCACATGCAAATCGTTACACGCCACTTAATCACCCCAGGTAATGCGTGTACGACGAAATCAAGAAAATGGTGAGTTTCGTTTGCAATTCAAGAACAGAAATCAGTTCAATTTTCGCCTAATTCTGTGACACTCTTGTCCCTTGACAGTGCCGTTTGCGATCGGCACCCGTGCCTCTGGAAAAATACATGTACCGATTGACTGGATTGCATCGCAATTGGTCTCTAAACGCGTCACCGGTTCGCGTACTGCTTCCCGCTTAGCTTGCTGGGAAACATCTAGTTTTCTGTTTACCGACCTTCTGCCTCGAATGGCTACCGCGACTTTCTGGACTGGTCCCTTCCGCTTAGGACAATAATGGGAGATATGACCCAATTCCTTGCAAATGAAACATTTCGCGTCACTCTGCTTCCCCTGGTTACGCCCACCTGATTTATAAGGTTCCCTGGGTTTTCTGTCTTTGACCTGATTCCCCCCTTGGATATCTCGCTTGACGACATTCTGCGAACCTCCCCGGGCTTCAGCGAACAAATCCGCCTGTGTGGCCATATCATGTATATTTGTGAAGGACCTTTCCTTCAAAAATAAATATAGCTCCTTACCACATGTTGTTAACCATTGGTCACGAAGCAAGAAATCAACAAGACCCTCAAATGTCTTGACGACTTTACCACATTCCATCCATCGCTGCAAGTAATTATAAGTCCTACTGACGAACTGGGTGAATGTTTCGCCTCTCTCTGGTTTGCTATATTTAAATTTCTTGCGAAACCCTTGCTCAGTTAGTTCATATTTCTTGAGAAGTGCCTCTTTCAACACGGGGTAATTGAGCGAATCGGCCGTGGATAAACGCGAATACACGTCTAACGCTTTACCTTTCAGTAACGCGCTAAGGTGAAGCGGCCAATCGTCTTTCTTCCATTTTTGTACCGTAGCATACCTCTCGAACCTATTTAGATAACTATCCATATTATCTTTATCGTCTTCAAATGGGGGCAATTTTGGACCCCTCAGTTTAACATCATGTTCCCCCTCTTTTTTAGCTTGCGATAACTCAGAATTCCTTTGATGCTCCCTCTGCCTATTCATATCTTCTATCTCCAAAGTTTCTAACCTTACCTGTTTTTCCCTTTCTATCTTCTCCCTCTCTGCTTCCCTTTCCCATTCTATCCTTTCCTTTTATGCCTGTTTTTCTAGTTCTATCTTTTCCTTTTATGCCTGTTTTTCTAGTTCTATCTTTTCTTTTTCAAAAGCTATTCTCCTTTCTTCTAATTCTAGCATTTCCCTCTTGGTTTCCCTTTCTAATTCCCTCTCCTTTAATCTTTGGTCCCTCTCCCTAGCCTGTTCCTCACGAACGAAATTTCTAAGGGACTCCCCATCATAACCGAACTGTTTCCCCAATTATACCAGTTCTTTCATAGAAGACATTTCAGAAGTTTGGCAGTGACCAACCTTAAAGTCCAGGCTTAACAAAACACGCAATTACCAGTAAACCGTATTTCCCTTCTCAGAATTGCAACACAATTATTAAATAAATACAAAGAAATAAAATAACATTAGATACCTACCTAACCCCTCTATACTTTATCAAGCGAGTCTGAAAGACAAAAACCTACAAACCAATTTCAGTGCTCTGTTAAATCCGAAATGATCCCACTTCTGACACCATTTGTAACAAGATAACCGGGACGGACCACTTCGGATTAACAACAAAACACGCTTTGATGATACAGATATAAAAATTATGATTTAATGTGGCGATAAATGTATATAAACAAAACAATGAAATGCGTGCGTATTGTAATCCAAATATTGGATTTAATTATACATAATTACGCACAGACTAGAAGATGCAAACGACTCATATAATGATACAAATAAATGATACAATGGTACAAAACAATGATACGAATCAATGATACAATTATACAAAAACGGATACAAAACCCCAGCGAAAAAAATTATACAAAACAAAAACATGAATACAGTTTACTCACGTAGTAAACAATGCAGGATAACTCATATACTAAAAATGTATACGCTCAAGTAGCGGAACTATATTTGAAAAATAATAACAGGACAGATAACTTATCTTTCCAGTCTCAAACCATATACTGGGTTCCGCAAACCCACATTAGCCAACGGCTAACAATTTACGAATAAATATATATAATCAACTATTAGTATACAGCTCTACAGCTGGTACAAAAGAACTTCACAGTTTCTACAGACTCCGGACCTTCGGAATACTACGAAACATTAGACCCTCCAGACACTCTGGTCATTTAGACAGCTCTACTGCTGGGTCACCCTTGACATTAGACACTCCAGACGCTAGACATGAGACACTCCGGCACATTAATCAGCTTTGGACACACCAGTGCATTTAATCACAGCTCCCGACGTTTGACAGCTCCGGGCACCCCGGACGTTTAACACCCTCGTACAAATAGCTGGAAAGATACCCAACACCGTGTACTAACCTTTATACAGACATAACGTAATGACGTTATACACGGTACATTATCAAGACTATTATTATCATAATGACAGGTTCTATAGTACACCTTCCCTGTTTGATAATGCTGAATAGTAAACAATTGTATCTTAACAAAATATAGCTTTACTTTACCAATTTAAATGCCTCGCGAACAAGAGTAGAAAATGCACGCATTATGCTGTGTAAAACTATATAACAAACATTCAAAGGTAAATATAGTGATACAAAAAGCTATCACTCAGTATCAAAAATGTACTTACCCCTACAGCTAAAGTTGTGCAATCCTCCCTCCCTCGGATCTATAACCCTATAGCTACAGTCCTTGAAACCAGCCGCTTGTTGACAAAACCCGTATTAATGTAAAGACCCTTTACATATAGCAAAGTATTTATACGGATTCTTGCTCCGTATCAAGAACACTTTGCACGAGCGGCATATAGCGAATTGTACTCACGATTCCGAAGTACAACTGCCCATATATATATATATATATATAATTAAAAAAAAAAAATCACCCTCGGGTATCGTTGCACACGATAAACAAAACCCGAGTACATGTGTTTCCTAAATAAAAACTACAACATTCCGTGACAATACCTCCCCCCTAAAAAAAAGTGGTATCACTTTTAGAATAATCACGGAATGTGAGATATGAACCATCCAAAATTTGTAGGCTGAACGAAATGATCTGCCCACTATACCCTACTTAAAAAATCAGCCCCTACATTTTCTGAGCCTCGAATCGCCTCGATTCGGAAACAATACGGCTGCAAAGATAACGCCCAACGCATCAATCTTGCGTTGGCAACCTTCGCTTTATTCAAATATAAGAGTGGCTGATGGTCCGTTTGCAAAGTAAACTCCCTCCCAAAAAGGTACGTGTGAAATTTTCCTATTCCCCATACTAAGCCTAAACACTCCTTTTCAATCACGGAGTAATTTTTCTCTCTAGGGAGTAATTTTCTACTTGCATAAGCAATGGGCAATTTCACACCCCCTTGCTCCTGTAGCAAAACAGCCCCAAGACCCGTATCGGACGCATCAGTCCTCAGTACAAAAGGTTTATCAAAGTCTGGCAACTTTAAAATTGGTGCACTTACCAGTTTGTTTTAAAGCGTTAAAGGCTTTTTCCTGGCATGCACCCCATGAAACTTTATTTCGGTTCCCCCTTTTTAGTCAAATCTGTTAATGGGCTTGCAATAGCTGAACAGTTGGGGACGAATTTCCTATAAAACCCCACTAGACCTAGAAATGATCTCACTTGTTTTTTTGTCTCTGGTCTAGGTGCATCCCTGATTGCTCCTATTCTATCTGGCTGAGGTTGCAACTGGCCTAGTCCACTTACCAGATATCCCAAACATTCTAGGCTTGAATATCCTATGCTACATTTAGTAGGCCTAACTGAAAGATTTGCAGTGTGAAGTTTAATGACCAAATCCCGCAATACCCTAACATGTTCATCCCATGTATGTGTGTAAACAAAAATGTCGTCAACAAAGCTGTCGACGCTTTCCATTCCGTTTAACAGTTTACGCATAAGACGGACGCACGACGCTCCGGCATTTACTAAACCAAACGGCATGACTTTAAATTGGAAAAGTCCCTTTGGAGTCGTGAATGCCGTTAATTTGCGGGCATTATCAGAGATTGGTATCTGCCAATATCCTTTGCTCAAATCCAATTTGGAAATGTATTTGTGGCCTGCCAATTTCGAAAGTACATCTTCCATATCAGGCATTGGTTCTGCGTCAAATACGGTGATCTTGTTTAATTGTCGAAAATCGATGCAAAACCGGTTGGTACCATCTTTCTTTTTGACTAACACCACAGGGGACGAGTATGGGGAATTTGACGGTTCGATCACATCCTGATCTAACATTTTGGTCACTTCTTCGTTGATAGTCTCTCGTGCATTAAAGGGTATCTTATATCCTTTAATCCTGATAGGCTCAGATGTATTCAATTTTATCTCGTGTCGAATTAGATTCGTACGGCCTGGTCTGTCCGTAAACACCTCTGGGTATGTAGAAAAAACCTCCATGATTTGTGTACGCTGACGTTCCGATAAATCAGGGCATATATTTATCTGGTCAATACTTTCTTTGCCTACGTCAATAGGGTATTCAAATGGTAATCCTTTACTGGAGACTAATTCCCCTTCATCATTAGACCCATCTTCTATCATCGCTACGCATACTACATTCAAGATCCCTTTATCAATTGTTTGTCCAGGTCTCGCTATGTAGAGTTTGGGCATATTGGCATGAAACGTTTTCTATTTTCCCTCTACTTCAACGATATAATCCATTTCGCCCTTTACCTGTTTGACTTCATATGGCCCCTTCCATTGAACTAGCAGCTTGTTGTTATTCGTTGGAAGAAGCACCAACACTTGATTTCCAACGTCAAACTTTTTCCTCTGCGTTCCTCGGTTGTAATACTTTGCGTATCTACGACTTGATTTCACGAATTCTTCTTGAGCCAGCCGACATGTACTTTCTAATCTTTCGCGCAAATCAACCACATATTGATAAGTGGTCTTAACCTCTTCGTCCACGACCTCGTCCGACCACAGTTCGCGAAGTATACGCATAGGACCCGGACTGTCCTACCGTACAATAGTTCAAACGGGGAGAAACCTAAGCTTTCCTGAGGAACCTCACGATATGCGAACAGAAGGGCATTCAGATATCTATCCCAATCCTTCGGTCTTTCCGCACACATCCTCCGCAACATTTGCTTCAGTGTCCCGTTGAATTTCTCGACCAACCCGTTGCACATAGGATGGTAGGGTGTTGTACGTAATTGTTTAATGGATAGCAACCTACTAATTTCTACCATGAGATCTGAGGTAAATTGTACTCCACAATCTGTACGAACTTCCTCGGGCACTCCGACCCTGCTGAACATGTCTCCGAGCGCTTCAGCTACACGTTCGGTTTCAATTGATGGCAGAGCTGTGGCTTCAGGATATCTGGTAGCGTAATCTACCAGCGTCAAAATGTATCGGTTTTTTTTATCTGTATGTGGAAATATTGGTCCTACAATGTCGATGGCTACCCTTTTGAACGGAGTATCAATCAACGGCATCTGACCCAACGGTACTCTAGTTACCCTACCTTTAGGGGTAGTCTTCTGGCAAATGTCGCACGAGCGACAGAACCGCGCTACATCGCTGCAGACACCAGGCCAATAAAATTCTCTTAATACCCTATCCGTTGTTTTCTTTACGCCTAAATGACCCGCCATACTCGACTCGTGCGCGACCTTGAGTACATGTGACCTCAAATTCTGGGGAACCACTAGTTGCAGGAACTTCCTGTCTGATGTAGAATATTCCCTGTACATTAAACCCTTTCGAGTAAGGAATTTAGTGGAACTCCCGTTCTTACACTTTTTCACTGTACCCGTTAATTTTTTCTCTGAAATTGCACGTAAAGACTCGTCACGTTTTTGCTCATTTCGAAATTCTTCGCGGGATATATCAGTAATGGCTTCTGGTACTTTCAATTTACGTAATGGTTTATTTTGCTCCTTAATTTGAGCTCTAGTTTGTACCGCTTGGATGATAGGAAATCTGAAATCTTATATGGTTGGAAGTCTCGAACCCGGTACATTGCCAATAGTAAGTTCATATATCGGGTTGGCTATGCACAAAGCTTCCACGGTCCCTGTTAAAAAAGGTGTTTCCACCATTATCCTGGCGACTGGAACATGGCCAATTGTCTGGTCATGTAACATGCAAGGTGATTTAAACCCAAGCAATTGATCATCGCGGACTAAGCTCCGTTTCACGACTACAGTAGTGCATCCAGTGTCTCGTAGAACTGTGACCTCTTGTCCCTTGACAGTGCCGTTTGCGATCGGCACCCGTGCCTCTGGAAAAATACATGTACCGATTGACTGGATTGCATCGCAATTGGTCTCTAAACGCGTCACCGGTTCGCGTACTGCTTCCCGCTTAGCTTGCTGGGAAACATCTAGTTTTCTGTTTACCGACCTTCTGCCTCGAATGGCTACCGCGACTTTCTGGACTGGTCCCTTCCGCTTAGGACAATAATGGGAGATATGACCCAATTCCTTGCAAATGAAACATTTCGCGTCACTCTGCTTCCCCTGGTTACGCCCACCTGATTTATAAGGTTCCCTGGGTTTTCTGTCTTTGACCTGATTCCCCCCTTGGATATCTCGCTTGACGACATTCTGCGAACCTCCCCGGGCTTCAGCGAACAAATCCGCCTGTGTGGCCATATCATGTATATTTGTGAAGGACCTTTCCTTCAAAAATAAATATAGCTCCTTACCACATGTTGTTAACAATTGGTCACGAAGCAAGAAATCAACAAGACCCTCAAATGTCTTGACGACTTTACCACATTCCACCCATCGCTGCAAGTAATTATAAGTCCTACTGACGAACTGGGTGAATGTTTCGCCTCTCTCTGGTTTGCTATATTTAAATTTCTTGCGAAACCCTTGCTCAGTTAGTTCTTATTTCTTGAGAAGTGCCCCTTTCAACACGGGTAATTGAGCGAATAGGCCGTGGATAAACGCGAATACACGTCTAACGCTTTACCTTTCAGTAACGCGCTACGGTGAAGCAGCCAATCGTCTTTCTTCCATTTTTGTACCGTAGCATACCTCTCGAACCTATTTAGATAACTATCCATATTATCTTTATCGTCTTCAAATGGGGGCAATTTTGGACCCCTCAGTTTAACATCATGTTTCCCCTCTTTTTTAGCTTGCGATAACTCAGAATTCCTTTGATGCTCCCTCTGCCTATTCCTATCTTCTATCTCCAAAGTTTCTAACCTTACCTGTTTTTCCCTTTCTATCTTCTCCCTCTCTGCTTCCCTTTCCCATTCTATCCTTTCCTTTTCTGCCTGTTTTTCTAGTTCTATCTTTTCCTTTTCTGCCTGTTTTTCTAGTTCTATCTTTTCTTTTTCAAAAGCCATTCTCCTTTCTTCTAATTCTAGCATTTCCCTCTTGGTTTCCCTTTCTAATTCCCTCTCCTTTAATCTTTGGTCCCTCTCCCTAGCCTGTTCCTCACGAACGAAATTTCTAAGGGACTCCCCATCATAACCAAACTGTTTCCCCAATTATACCAGTTCTTTCATAGAAGACATTTCAGAAGTTTGGCAGTGACCAACCTTAAAGTCCAGGCTTAACAAAACACGCAATTACCAGTAAACCGTATTTCCCTTCTCAGAATTGCAACACAATTATTAAATAAATACAAAGAAATAAAATAACATTAGATACCTACCTAACCCCTCTATACTTTATCAAGCGAGTCTGAAAGACAAAAACCTACAAACCAATTTCAGTGCTCTGTTAAATCCGAAATGATCCCACTTCTGACACCATTTGTAACAAGATAACCGGGACGGACCACTTCGGATTAACAACAAAACACGCTTTGATGATACAGATATAAAAATTATGATTTAATGTGGCGATAAATGTATATAAACAAAACAATGAAATGCGTGCGTATTGTAATCCAAATATTGGATTTAATTATACATAATTATGCACAGACTAGAAGATGCAAACGACTCATATAATGATACAAATAAATGATACAATGGTACAAAACAATGATACGAATCAATGATACAATGATACAAAAACTGATACAAAACCCCAGCGAAAAAAAATATACAAAACAAAAACATGAATACAGTTTACTCACGTAGTAAACAATGCAGGATTACTCATATAGTAAAAATGTATACGCTCAAGTAGCGGAACTATATTTGAAAAAAAATAACAGGACAGATAACTTATATTTCCAGTCTCAAACCATATACTGGGTTCCGCAAACCCACATTAGCCAACGGCTAACAATTTACGAATATATATATATAATCAACTATTAGTATACAGCTCTACAGCTGGTACAATAGAACTTCACAGTTTCTACAGACTCCGGACCTTCGGAATACTACGAAACATTAGACCCTCCAGACACTCTGGTCATTTAGACAGCTCTACTGCTGGGTCACCCTTGACATTAGACACTCCAGACGCTAGACATGAGACACTCCGGCACATTAATCAGCTTTGGACACACCAGTGCATTTAATCACAGCTCCCGACGTTTGACAGCTCCGGGCACCCCGGACGTTTAACACCCTCGTACAAATAGCTGGAAAGATACCCAACACCGTGTACTAACCTTGATACAGACATAACGTAATGACGTTATACACGGTACATTATCAAGACTATTATTATCATAATGACAGGTTCTTTAGTACACCTTCCCTGTTTGATAATGCTGGATAGTAAACAATTATATCTTAACAAAATATAGCTTTACTTTACCAATTTAAATGCCTCGCGAACAAGAGTAGAAAATGCACGCATTATGCTGTGTAAAACTATATAACAAACATGCAAAGGTAAATATAGTGATACAAAAAGCTATCACTCAGTATCAAAAATGTACTTACCCCTACAGCTAAAGTTGTGCAATCCTCCCTCCCTCGGATCTATAACCCTATAGCTACAGTCCTTGAAACCAGCCGCTTGTTGACAAAGCCCGTATTAATGTAAAGACCCTTTACATATAGCAAAGTATTTATACGGATTCGTGCTCCGTATCAAGAACACTTTGCACGAGCGGCATATAGCGAATTGTACTCACGATTTCGAAGTACAACTGCCCATATATATATATAAATAAAAAAAAATCACCCTCGGGTATCGTTGCACACGATAAACAAAACCCGAGTACATGTCTTTCCTAAATAAAAACTACAACATTCCGTGACAACATCATTATTTTTCATTAATAATTTATTTCATAAATTTATATTTTCTTTCACATATTGTGTTTGTGTTGTTCATTTAATCCACCATCCTCTCGGTAACAATTATGTTACAATGGTGTCAGAAATGCGATCGTTGGATTAAGTGAACTGTCAATCATTTTTGTGAAAGTAAACATTTAATGTTTATATTTGAGCGTGACCTTCTTGACAAGATAATAGTCAAGTTGGGGTTTATTTTTGTTTAGTTTATCTAGGTCCGTGTGTCCAGTATAAACGTGTTTAAAGTATTGGTTTGGTTACCTATATATATTCATATTACAATTGTCATTGTCATGACATCCCTTAAGGTCTTAGTTGCCTTAGGCAATGAATTTGGGTATGAAGGAGAAAGTCTAAGGAAATTTATTCAGGAAGAACAAGCCCGGGAAAGGGAAGAAAGGGTAAGGGCAAGGGAATTAGAAAGGGAATTAGAAAGGGAAAAAGGGAAATCCGAAGAAAGTAAACGGGAATTAGAAAGGGAATTCGAAAGGGAAAAAGGGGAAGCCGAAGAAAGGAAATGGGCCTTTGAGAAGGAAAAGATATAATTAGAGAAGCAGGCCCAAAGGGAAAAGATAGAATTAGAGAAGCAGGCCGAAAAGGATAGGATAGGATGGGAAATGGAAGCGGAGGACAGGCGAATAGAGTTAGATAAACGAGCAAAAGTAGAAATGTTAGAGTTAGAAGAAACAGCAAAGCAACGGGACCATGTGCGTAAGGTAGAATTAGCAACATCTGGAAGAGAACACGATTCTGCCACTAACAAGTTAAGGGGCCCCAAATTACCTCCCTTTGACGATGAAAAAGATAACATGGATCTTCATCGCTTTGAGCGGTATGCCGAAAACCAGAAGTGGAGTCAAAATGACTGGGCATTGCATCTCAGTGCTCTATTAAAATGTAAAGCACTGGATGTATACTCACGACTTCCGAGAGACGATGTGTTTAAGTACGACGTCCTAAAGGAAGCACTTCTCAAAAGGTACGAGCTCACTGAACAGGGTTTTCGTAAAAAGTTCAGGTATAGCAAGCCCGATAAGGGAGAAACCTTTGGTCAGTACACCGTCAGAATTGCGAACTATTTTGAGCGGTGGATTGAATGCGGCAAAGCGGTAAAAACGTTTGAAGGATTGACTGATTTCTTGCTCGGAGATCAATTATTTAATACAGTTGGGCGAGAATTAGATCAATTTCTGAAAGAGAAAGTCTTCACAAACGTAAAAGATATGGCTAAGCAAGCCGATCTGTTTGCCGAAGCTCATGGGGGAACCCAGAACGTAGTTTTAAAAGATTTTAAGTCTGGCAACCAGTCTGCGATACCTATGCCTAGAGAGCTTGTAAAATCATCTGTGGTAAATAGGTCAGTTAGGAATCCAGTTATTCAGCGTCTGCAATGTTTCTTGTGTAATGCACGGGGTCAGGTTCAAAAAGACTGTCCAAAAAGAAAGGGACTTGTACATAAGGTAGCAGTGGCTATACAAAGTAAATGTATATCTGATAATATCGTACAGGTAGAACCTTGTATTTATTCGCTTGGCACGTGTCTATTTCCCGAAGCGCGTGTACCAACCGCGAGAGGGTTTGTCAACGGTCGAGAAGTCGTAGTATTACGTGACACTGGTTGCACGGGCGTAGTGATCAAACGGAGTCTCGTGCAGGATAACCAAATGCTCGGGTGGGAGTCCCCATGTATGTTACTTGATCAGAAGATCGGTCGCATTCCCGTAGCAAGGATCACAGTAAAAACACCTTTCCTAACGGGAACTGTTGATGCCCTTTGTATGGAAAACCCTATTTACGATCTGACGATCGGTAATGTTGAAGGTTCCCGTCTTCCAACAATGGCCGATTTTAAAATACCTTTGGCTCAGGCAGTCGAAACGCGAGCGCAAACACGGCGAGAGAAAACCGCGTTTCATAAATTAATAGTCCCTGAATCGATCTCCGGAATTTAGCGTGATGATTTCAAACAAGAGCAAGAACGTGATGAATCCATCAAAACTATTGTTGAGAAAATAACGTCCGGCGCGATTAAACACTGCAAGCGTGGTGGTAGCTCGAGATTCGTACGCAAGAACGGATTAATTCATAGGGAGTTTAGCGCTCAAGAGGGTAAGAAGTATTGGCAAGTGGTCGTACCCCAGAGATGTAGATCTCAAGTACTTAGGGTGGCGCATGAGTCAAGCATGGCAGGACACCTAGGTAAGGCTAAGACCACTAGCAGGGTAGTCGCTGAATTCTACTGGCCCGGTGTTAATGGCGATGTCACACGGTTCTGTAGGTCGTGCGACGTATGTCAGAAAACCGTATGTAAGGGAAGGGTCACAAGGGTGCCCTTAGGACAGATGCCATTAATAGATACACCGTTTAAAAGAGTGGCAGTAGATATTGTAGGACCAATACACCCGGTTACCGAACGAAAGAATCGGTATATTCTTACTCTGGTTGTTTACGCGACCAGATACCCCGAAGCCGAAGCGTTACCAACTATTGAAACGGAAAGGGTAGCTGAAGCATTAGTTGATATCTTCAGTAGGGTAGGGGTGCCAGAAGAAATCCTCACTGATTGTGGTGCCCAATTCACCTCTGACCTCATGGGTGAAATAAGTAGGCTGTTATCCATCAAACAGCTAAACACTACCCCATACCATCCGATGTGCAATGGACTGGTAGAGAAGTTTAATGGTATTCTGAAAAGCATGCTGCGAAAGATGTGCGCGGAACGTCCGCAAGACTGGGACCGTTATTTAAACGCTGTTCTGTTCGCGTACCGTTAAGTACCGCAGGAAAGTTTAGGGTTTCACCCTTCGAACTGTTGTACGGTAGGACAGTTCGAGGCCCGATGCGGATACTACGCGAACTATGGACTGGTGATGTCGCCAACGAGGAAATAAAAACAACTTACCAGTACGTGCTAGATCTAAGAAATAAACTTGAGAGATGGCACGTGACGAATTAATTAAATCGGTGCGCAGATATGCTAGTATTATAACCGCAGAGCGCGAAATAGGAAATTTCTTGTGGGAGATTATGTGCTATTGCTTCTTCCAACGAGTTCAAATAAGTTATTAGTCCAGTGGAAAGGTCCCTATGAAGTTAAAGAGGTAACAGGTGACATGGACTATAAAATTGACATGGACGGGGATTTAAGAACATTCCATGCTAACATGCTGAAGTTGTATATCAAGAGACAGAGCGACAATGTTGAAAAGAGGGTCTTAAATGTCGTTTGTATGGCAGTCGTAGACGATGATGAAGCTGATTCGAATATCGAAAGTTCCCTTGAATGTCCCTTGGGAGTTGCGGGGGAAGGGATAGATAAAGTCGATGTGAGTGCGGAGTTGACGAAAGACCAGCGTCAACAGATTAATGCGCTCTGGGCTAAACACTCTTATGTATTCACAGACAGACCAGGTTGTACAACTTTGTTGGACCTCAAAATTAAACTAAATACGTCTGACCCTATTCGAATCAAGGGATATCCTGTGCCATACAACGCACATGAAGCTGTGGACGAAGAGGTGGGTAAAATGTTGGATCTGGGGGTGATTGAACCCTCCAACTCGCCATATTCTTCTCCAGTAGTGCTAGTCAGGAAAAAGGACGGGACGAACCGATTCTGCATCGATTTTCGGCAGTTGAATAAAATCACTGTGTTCGATGCAGAACCAATGCCAGATATGGAGGGTCTATTTGTAAAGCTGTCGGGAAACCGATGGATTTCCAAACTGGATCTGTCCAAGGGATATTGGCAGGTTCCCATTGTCCCTGAGTCCCGACCTTTGACGGCATTTGCGACCCAGAAAGGACAGTATCAATTCAAAGTGATGCCATTCGGGTTAGTTGGAGCCAGCGCCACCTGTTGTCGTTTGATGCGTAAGTTGCTTAAAGGTTTAGCAAACGTTGATAGCTTTGTAGACGACATATTCGTGTACACGAATATTTGAAGTGAGCACGTGTCCGTCCTGAGCGAGCTCTTCAATAGACTCCGCAGAGCGAAATTCACAGTGAGACCCACTAAATGCAGTATTGGTTATACAGATTTAGATTGTTTGGGTCATAGGGTCAGCGGTATGGGTCAGTTAAAATCTCATCCCAAGCAAGTAGAAGCAATTAGAGACGCACCAAAGCCAACCAATAAAACGCAGGTAAGATCATTTCTAGGTCTAGTAGGTTTTTATAGAAATTTTATACCGAACTTTGCAGCCATTGCTAGCCCGCTGTCTGATTTGACCAAGAAGGGGCAACCAAACAAAGTTGAATGGGGACCGCCACAAGATAAAGCATTTTGTACTCTGAAAGAGAAACTTGGTAGTGCACCTATATTAAAATTGCCAGATGTCAGCGAACCTTTTATTCTAAGAACAGATGCTTCTGAAACTGGGTTGGGGGCAGTTTTATTGCAAGAGCAAGACGACAGTAAGTTACCCGTAGCTTACTCGAGTAGGAAATTGCTACCCAGGGAGAAAAAAATATTCCGTTATAGAAAAGGAATGTTTGGCCGTAGTATGGAGAATTGGGAAGTATCACGCATATCTATTTAGGAGAGATTTCGTTCTCGAGACTGATCACCAACCCCTACTGTATTTAAACAAGGCCAAGGTCGCTAACGCTCGGTTGATGCGTTGGGCGCTAACACTACAACCTTATCGTTTCCGTGTAGAAGCAATTAGGGGAGTTGAAAATGTAGGTGCAGACTACTTGAGTAGGGCATGATGGGAAATTTGTATGGATTTGCCCAGTAATTAACCCAGATTGTAGTATAACCAGTGTAAATGTTGTAAGATATCATCAGTAGTTATTTTTCTTCTATTCTGTGTTAGTTTTAAAAATTTGTACATTTTTATTCTTAGGAGGGAGGTATTGTCACAGAATTAGGCGAAAATTAAATTTATTTTCTTCTTGATTTACAAACTAATCTCACCATTTTCTTTGTTTCGTCGTACATGCATTACCTGGGGTGAATAAGTGTCTTTCTCCAAAGTAAGCGGCGTGTAACGATTTGCATGTGCCTGATTTTGAATTACATGAAATCCGGAACATTTGTTTCACGTAGTGCACGGTAATCTTGCCGTGATTTCTGCTCACCTATTTGAGGGTATATAAGGCAGAATATTTATGATCAGTATTACGGGACCTAAAGTGTTTAATCACAGGATAGATAGCTCGTCTTTCAATATCCAGCCAAAGGGGTGAGTGTTAAATTTATATTTCGTTTTATTGTGAATTTTTTCAGTTTATCATTTTCATATAATGATGCCTTTATTGCAATGCAGATTTTAAACGTGAATATTTGGAATTACTAGTCACTATTAGACTTTAAATGCAATAGCGTGATCTAAGGTTTAGATTATTTTTTGAGACAACTATTATTAGTCTGGTTTCTTTATTGTCGCTGATAACGCATCTGATAACGCATCTGATAACGTCTGATAACGCATCTGATAGCGCATCTGATAACGCATCTGAAAACATCTCTGATAACGTCGGCTGATAACATCTCTGATATCGTAGCTGAAATTGTTGCTGATTTATTGTGCGATCGAATTGAAGTATCTGACTGTCTGTCTGTCAGATTGTCTGTCCGTCTACATCTGTCGTGACATGTAAATATCCGGAAAGCTAGAAGTCCGAGTGTCGGAGCTGTCTAGAGTTGTAAACATCCGGGGCGACATCTAGGGTATTGAGGAACGTTAGTTCTAGTAGATGTTGTATGCTGTCTGTACGTATAACTGTGGTGGATCCGTGAAGGGCAAGTGACCGATAAAAGTATTGAGTCAACCCTAGGTCTTCGGGGAAACTGGGCGGCGATTCAATTGTGGGTGAATCGTACGGTTATACAGGGTCGAGACACTTGTGCGTGTTGCAATTGTAGTACAATTGAATACATTGTTGTATTTACATGGTTACTTCAAATCACAATAGTATTTCAAGGGATTGCATGAATCTCAATAAAAGCTAGCAACTTGATTGAATACCTGTATATGTTCGTGCTAGTTGTCGCAATCCATACGTGCGATAGTATAGTTTGATGTTTGTGTTTATTATCGTAATTTATACTTGCGTTAATATAACTTTTGTAAAGGTTCTTTGGATCTGTGTATAGTCCAAGAGATTCCTTTGTATCTGTGTTTTAATTGTATTAATATTTCATTTAT
Source organism: Unio delphinus (assembly GCA_029339505.1). Classification (NCBI taxonomy): domain Eukaryota; kingdom Metazoa; phylum Mollusca; class Bivalvia; order Unionida; family Unionidae; genus Unio; species Unio delphinus. The sequence goes on along the minus strand of JAQISU010000390.1, from coordinate 1,258,501 downwards.
TCATGTATTGTGAATGGTTGTGAGTGTAATTGTGGGTTGAACGCATGAGTTATTGTGTTGATACATCATTATTTTTCATTAATAATTTATTTCATAAATTTATATTTTCTTTCACATATTGTGTTTGTGTTGTTCATGTAATCCACCATCCTCTCGGTAACAATTATATTACAGTCTTTAACATCGAATAATTACGTTTTAAATTCATAATTACAAACTCCGAAAGTGTATTTCTCTTTAATGCATTTGTTCTCTCATTGTCGTGAATGTATTTGTTTCCTTTACGTCCATACCTGGTACATGCGGATGGATATATAGTCGCTCAAGTACATCGTCACATTAACATGTATGCCGTAATCACTTATTTTGATTTATTGTCTTTCTTTCTTCATTCGCTCACCGAATCAATATATTTAAGGTATTGTACTTGTTTTTCATGTGTTTTGCAGTACATATAACAGTATAACATTATAATCTGCATCTCATTAACACTGTTTTATACAGAGAAGCAATGGTAACCTTGTATACGCGGACCTGGACCTGGCTTATCCAAAGACAAATAATGGAAAACCAATAATTCTTGGACATCAAAGCCGTACCGAATATGAGGAATTGCGTTGGACTAGAGGGTAGAACAATTGCCAAACAGCGATGATGAGAAAGAATTGCTAGGAGCACAATAATTGGAGAATACATATCTATACTTATTCCATAAATATAAATAGTATTGATATTTTCTAAATTGAATTCTTCCTCACATCAACTAGCGCATTTAATAAAATAGATATAGTAGTAATCAAGATGTTATTCTGGGTACGCAAAAATTTAATATTTGCAATTCGCGAGTTCTTTTTAAAAAATACCAGCATATCTTACATGGTATAAACGGATATAGGCCATACACATGTTGCTTTTTGTCTGAAAAGCAGCATTGTGTTCTCCAAATGCGTTATAACACTTTTATAATTTCTACATATAGCACAACTACAGCAGTAACATAAACCTGTCAGTTAATTTCGGAAACAACAACAGTAATCTTTACACTTTATTCATATTTGTGGTACATTTCGTTTCATGTTATTCAAAGATTGTTTAATGATTTAATGCATTATGGAAGCTGTAAATATGTCATTGCATTTGCACTTACACACGCACACACACACACACACACACATATATATCTTTCTATATATATATATATATATATATATATATATATATATATATATATATATATATATATATATATATATATAAATATATATATATATATATATATATAGCAGATATGTTCTTTACGCAGATACTAAATATCTTATAGTGAAAAATGCACGTATAATCTGTTTTAAACTCTTTGTCATTTTGCAATTATGATTTCGAAAACAAATTAAAAAAAAAAAATATTAATGACTTTTGTTTAACTGTAGCAATCCATACTAATAATAACCCATAACGTGTCTAAATTAAATAAAGAGTAATACAGTCACAAGTCTCATGCACCAAAACTTAATTCGTTTTTTTTAACCAATTTTATCTACATTACGTTCTTCTAGATATAATATTATTAAATAAATCGTTTACTTTTTGTGTGATGTAATATATTTTTATTATAATGTTCAATTAATTCATTTAATTAATGGCAAAGACACGCATGTGTATATAACAGTAACATCTTTTCATTTGTGTTTTGTTTTCTTTTTCATTTAATGCCATGTTTATAATACAGCAAAGATATTGAAATATTTACAGTGGGGACCCGATTGGGCGTGTGGTCTAAAGCGCAGTCCGTTACGAATCACTGCCATCTTACATCTGTCTGCGTCGTTGCGAGTCTAAGATTCGGCTAATGTAGTTATGTGAGAATGCTTGCCAATAGCTTATCGTGGGTCGGTGTTTCTTTCCTGGGGGTGTCCGGGTTCTTCCTCCACCAATAATTCTGACCGCCATGGATAGCCTATATTGTTCTAAAAAAAACATAAAAGAAAGAAATATTTATGGACAGGTTAAATGCAATAGGCAATAATTTAAAGACATACTTTTCTTGAGAAACCGCTTGTTTAAATTAAATGCGTTGGATGTGGAAAATGACATGGAATGCTGTAATATGGTTAAGAGGCACAATTGTTTTTCCATCACACCAATATTGGTACTTTACGCGTCCTTACTGTATGGCAATCATCTTAGGTCCTTCAGCAGCAAACGTAACGTGTTAGATTCAACGTCAGTGACTTGACCTTTTCTTCCGTAAACAAGCATTCATTCTTGTCATTCGATCACCTGCCTCAACTAATATTTATTATATATTCGGCATATTACATTAGCACATTGCTGTTTTGTACGTACATGCATTTGCCTTGAATGTGTTATATAAATCATGGAAAAACCATTGCAGCTCGTGGTACTAATATACCCGGAAAACCAATACTTTGAACAAGTAGCGGCTGAGTGGATATAACTATGGCTAATACTTAATTTGGAAGAAGACAATTATGTTATTTGTTGATACAAAACTTGACATCATTGTGCATACGAACTATCTTAATAGTTTGATATGAACTCATCACATAAAATCATATTCTAACGGTTTAAAAGTCACCAGTTCAAGTAGCAAATGCAAACAAAAGTCCTCTATTCCTTAGCTTCAGTATTTCGAATTTGAAAATTAAGTAAATACATGATCAATAAAATATATAAAGTTCTAAACAATAACCGCATGAAGAAGCATATATTTTCCATGTTAATGAAACTAACATTTATAGAAATTATCATACATCCATAACAAAATGTAATGGAGCAAACATATAATCCCAACGACATACGTATTAACCATAATATATTATAGTTTTAATAAACTGTTTTAGTCTACTTGTAGTGTTGCAAGCCACGTGGTCATCGAACTAGAACAGTTTACATAAATGTTAAAAGTGCTAGTTATTTTTTATTTGTAACATTTAAAGATAGCATGCGTTTCTCTTAGATAAAATTGGATTGAAATACATCGAACGCCTTTGAATCGTTTTAATTGGTCAGGATATATAGAAACCATATCCTTCGCTGCAAACGTATCTAAAACAATTTTAAAAAAATATCTTGTTACCATTGGTAAAATATTCAGCGCCAAAACTAAACACAGATTGATTTAACTTGTACAACTTACCATGACGTTTACATTTTATTTTATTAAATTGGTAAATTGTTTAAATAAAAAATGGAGAGTGGTATTTTCTTTAATGGATCTCGATTCAAGTTACGATACATCCATAATCCGACTGATACAATTGTCATGGGACCTATTTCGTGAATGTTCTAAAAATGCTGCCAATAAGAAATTAAGCCAAATGTGACTGCCAGGTATTACATAACATTACTATATAAGCTTGAATAATAGTCATAAAATACTTAGGTTTCATAGCAAAAACCATTCTTAATTTTCGCTATCAGATTCATCTTGTTAAAAATGATTGCATGCATCTACGGAAGGATAAGGTGTTACTTTATTTTAAATTGCATAGTCTATAGATTTGAGGTGTTTGCGGTAAATTATGCAAAGTAATATATTTTAGTGTTAACATGTTTTTCGGACAAGAACACTAGTTATACATTTAAGATGCAATGTAATATACGTTAATGTTTACATGTTTTACTGACAAGAACTAGTTTACCATAATTTGCCTAATCAGCATTAGAATAACAACGACATCTTTATATTTATATGTATTTATACTATCGTGATTGTAAGTAATCTATGGTAAGTTTGATCTCACTCAAACTCTATATAATCCTAAGTAAAGTCTTAAAAGTAGTAGTCAGACAAATTGAAACTTAATTTTCAATTACGAGCATTATATTTCTTAAATTTACTGATTTTTGTTTTGTACATTTCTATGTTTGTTTCTAGAATTAATTTATTTGAATGATTGTTTTGACCTTTTCTAACTGTTTAAAATAGTGTCTTGGTATTTTTCTTTACCATGATATCGGCATTGCCATTTAGTCACTTGGTAATTGAAAGCACGACGTGTGTATGGTAATACATTGTATCCTGCTAATATAGTTTAGTAAAAGGACATATGAGCGCTTAAGTATTTGGATCTATGGTCAGAAGTATACTTCTTATTAATTACTTTAAGGCAAAAATGTTGATGTAAAGAGGATTACAAAACAAAGATAACTCGAAACCATCTAGATGCATGTCATACCATAAACATCCAACAGGTCAGAAAAGTAAAGTTTAGAAAAAGAATGAAATTTTTCTGGTCGTTTGTTTCTTCAGAAATGTGCTGATAAAATAAGTTTTTAATTTATATTTCTGACCTTACAAATATTTTTCGTTTTGTAAACTGATTTACGATTATTATTTTTGTACACATTTGATTTCTTTATAAATAAACTTTTCTTTTACGTTCTTCCTTCGATGTATTTATATTTGTTGTATCTAGTTATCGATATCTCTGTAGACAAAAACTATCTGACAAATCGAAGAAAGTATTGAGATAATTCTAAACATTATTTCTTGCAATCCTAGCAATGGTGTGCTTGTCAGTGTAGTGCAATGACTTAGATTTTCAGACCAGTAATGGTTGAATTTTATTGCACATTATAACGTTGTTATAGTGCACACTACACAGATGAAAGCATTTTATTGCAGTGATTGCTCTGGGTCATATGCATAGTAATGGATATGATCAAATGTTCATATTCAGATTTACAAATTCACAACATGACCTTTTCGACGATGATATAAATATAATATTTAATATTCAATGACTTGAATGAGCAATTAATTATGAATATGTGCGTGTATACACAATCCAGTTCTGTTACAGAAAATGTGAGTTTTATATAGGAACATCAACGGAAATGCATGCACTGTACCAAAAGTGGCGTTCATTCTTATTCATTGCAAACTTATACAAATGTTCCTATTGTAGACAAAATTGTGCTGTAAGATAGTTGCTTCCTCGCCTTCTATAGTTTTACAGTTAAACAACTGCTAAACGGTGAATATTTAAAAAGAATCGGAAAGGAAAATGCCGTTTCCAGCAAAATTATAGTGTCTACGAAAGTTCAGTGTTCTGTACTATACTTGTTGATGATGAACATTTATATTTCAAAATGTATACATCAGGTTGTCAAGAACAACTTTTTTCAAACAATATAATCGTTAAACAGCACGTTCTTATTTAATCTTTGTGAAGATGAAGATTTTAACTGCCGTTCTTGCAATATTTTCTTTATGGAATCAGTTGGATAACCGTTTATATAATTTTTAATATCCAACATCACTCTATTCAATACTACATCATTAGATTGTTTGGTAAAATATTTAAGGAAAATCTATATTAAAATTAAAACAGAATCTACGTATTGTGTTGGCATATTTAGATTCAATATAAATGCAGGTTAGAAAATATGGAGCAATGTTATGTTATGAAATTTAAAAAATCTGTGTTACGGTCATGGTTGTTTTCTGACATCATTGATGCTTGCGCAGATTTAAAATAGACGGTAAAATATACCATTTACCAATGTGCGTAATTTCTGCTAAGATGAAGGCAGATAATAAATACAAAACAACTTTGCAGACACATCAGGGGATTGTTGTAACGAAACCTGAGTGGTTATATTACGAAGAGCGCTATTCATAAAAATAGATGCACTCACATGTTATAACAGATGTTCTTTGTTGTGTAGATTCGGTTGGGAAGATGGGTCTAATTCATTCGTAATTTGATATTAATGCTCCAGTGTCATGAATATTGTGTCTAATATAAACATTTAATACAAAAATATATTTGTTGCAACAATTTGAAGAAACCAAGAATGACTACGCAGAGGGTACATGATAAACTGATAGTAAGACACCTGCTGAGGAACTTCTTGATATTGGTTTTCTTTGCCCTGTTGCAATACTGACCTAATTTTGATTGTTGTTCAAATGAATGTCGTGCATATTATAGTTCTATAAAAAATATCATGTGGCTACTGTATAATATGTCCAAAATATATGTATAACAAATATGAAAATTATTTATTGGTCAATATCACCTGTCTATATAACCTCTGATGTCATTGACATGTAGGTTGCGATATTGGTATAGTCATATGACTACAAATAGCCAATGACCAGATCCAGGCAAAATTTCAGCACCGACATACTATCGTCATGTCTGCCAGCGGATTAAAGACATGTCGGATGCTTTGATTACGATGTTTGAGAAAATAGGTCATATTCCTACCAATTTCATGCAGTTACATCTCGATGAAAGGTGATTCAAGTTTGCTTGGCCAGCTAGTAAGAGGCTACCGATGAATTCCATCTTTTCTATAGGGAATGCGCTCTGACCCTGTCACATACATACCCATGCACCAGAAATGAGACAGACACATATAAATACAGACAGGCAGATAAGTGAGAAGCACAACTGTCCTGTACATGCATTGCGTGTCTTACATATATATTTCTCCAAAATGTATGCTCTAAAATTTCCATCCGTTCAAGGAAATACAATTAAAAAAATTATCAAGGAGACTCGTACGTACTTCTGTCTGTTCAAGCACGGATTACATTTTAGCATTTTGAAAGAAACTCAAATTATTTCATGAAAAATAACATTAACATTAATAGAAATGAGACAGTCTAAATCAATAATAAAAGGACCTTAAGAAGTTAAAATTTTGTTTGTTATCGTTCAACCTCAATTTACTGCTACGATTAAAGATGTACAAAAATAAATATTTTTCAAATATTCTACAAGCGAGATGAATTGCAAGAACTGTTTACGCAGCGATACACTTTTGCACAATCAACTAATACAAACTAGTACACAATGTGGTAATGGAAAGATAATGAAGATCTGAAATGGGCAGATAACATTTATTTGAAAGCTCGCTTCAGCACAAGTTAGTGAAATAAATTAAAGATGTATCAACAATTGATCAAATATTGATAGATTTCGTTTTAAGATATCCATCCTACTTTTAAAATGTGAGCGGTTTGTCACATTTTCCATGATCTAGGTCTGCCATCTTTAATTATTGAACTATCCTGAAGTGAGCTGCACCGATACGACCTATGGTGAGATGGTAACCCTGAAACCATCTATATCTAGCTGAATCATCTCTATTTATCTGAAAGCATCTCCCATTAACATCACAATTATCCATGTCTCTGCTCCAACTACCGATCATAATGATGAAAAAATAGGGTTTTACAAAAGTCTAAGGGATATTCTAAACAATGTCATCCTGATCATCCAAAAGGAACTTGAATGTCAAAGTTGACAACGATCATCTGAAAGACCGGGGTGATCATTGTGTACCAACTTGTAATGAGCTTACCAATAAAAGAGGGAGACGGCTGCTCGAAACTGACTGCAACAACATGGCACTAGCCAACACCTGGGTCAACAGAAAGATTAACGATGCTGTACGTGAGAAAAGGTGGACTGACAACATTTTTCCACACCTCGAGGATTTGACAAAGAAATATAAACAAGAATTAGAGACATGTTTACAGCAACATAAAGCGGAAGAACAATGTACATGACATGCACCAAGTGAAACCCATCACAACGAGATCGACTACATACTGTTTGAAAACCGTTACCAATCTGACATCAATAGAGAAAAACATGGATGTTCCCTGGTGTTGATGTTGGAAGTGATCACGACCTAGTGAATATGAAGAACTCCTCACCAATGTCAAATAGAGAAAGCTGAATTGGTGTGGCCATATCACAAGTGCCAACAGTTTATCCGCAAAAATACTGCAGGGTAGCCTTCAGGGTCGCAGAAGGAAAGGTAGTGAGAGAAAAAGGTGCATTAACAACATATTTAACAAACGTCGGACATTTCAAACAAAGACAGAAAGACGAATTGGAGAAATGTTTACAGCAAGATAAAGAACCAGACCAACCTTTTCTCATTTAACAGCAACAGCAAGAAGAAGAAGAAAGAAAGAATCAAGTGAAAGGGGAAGCAGCAAAATTAATTAACGAGGTTTAGGAGAGAAAAGGACAATGCAAATCACATGGTAACGGTAATTATATAAATTCTGGCTGAGTTAAGGAGTTTTAAACACATGTATCAGACCTATTTATTACGGCCAAAGAGAAAAAACCCTTCCTGAGCTAAGCAGCCCAACCTTGTTTATAGGCCTAAGATACCAGAACATGCGATATATGCCAAGTCATCGACCTTAACCAGTCCAGAAGTAAGCTCTGGCTGTGACAAATGATTAAGACAATTAAGTGATTTCGTTCCGTTCGTAAGTTTGCTTTTATTATGAAAACAAACACCCTACGGTCCGTTTCAAAGCCACTTACATCCTTCTAAAAGAGATAGTATTAATTTTGCCAAAATTGATTAAAACTCAAAATCCATGTTTTTTTCTCCCATGATGTACTTGTATGAGTGTGTGAGTGTAGGTCCTCACTTTGAAGAGTCAAATCCAAGAGACACTTCCGATTTTTCTGAACACAATACAACTTTATGAAGTTCACATATTGCTTCTGTGGTTATGTTTGTTTATTTTCTCTCTTGTTTTTGTTTTAATTTCTTCACTGTCACAGGTATTTCCTTCTCTGTTTCCGCACTTTCGTCTCGTCTTGTCTTCTTTTTTTTCAACGTGTCGGATTTCTGCCTTTGGTGAAGGCACCATTTATTGTTTCTGCTTGGAATCTCTATCTCCATTCTCTGGTTCATCGTGGTTCTTAGAGCAACTTGGAGACAAATGTCCTTTCTCGTTAGAACGATAACAGGTATCTTGACTTTTCACGGTCTGAACATTCTTTAGCCACAAGTCTTCTTATAGATATGGCAATTATCTTGACTTTTATCTTGAAAGGATGGGGAGTTTTATGTCGGCTTGTTTGAAGAAACCTTTAGTATGACACCACGCTAAGCTATGATCAGAAATTCAAAGTGTGTAGGTTCTTCCATCGTTCTCTACAAGTCTGAGAGCAATATGAATATTGAACGGTAAGATACTAACGGTTTATATATACACTGTCTGGCATTAACATATAGGGGCTTATAGTCTATAGACGGAAAATCGTTCTCCACGAAAATGTAGAAATACGTCTTAAATGTTTTCGGTGACGTTTACAAATTTCAAGACCAACTTATCTTTGGAGAATGCAGAGGGGCGGAATTCGTTCTTAACTACACTGGAACAGCAATGCAACTCCAAAGAAGACGATCGTTTAAGACTATCCATTCATCACGACTGCATGAATCTCCCGTTTGGATCGACTTCAGCAGCCAAGCAGAATTGACACCTTTAAAGGTGATTGACAAGCTCCAACACGTGCAAAATTCTATAATACGTTTCACATTACCAATGGAAAAGCGTCATTTTTTTCATTTTTATGGTAAACACCCTTCTTAGCATCAAAATGAGCCATGTTCAAATTAACAAGCTTCAAGAGGTGTTTTGCCCGTATCATTGTGGTAGGACGAACGGACAAGGCAGAATGGAAAAGAGCCTGGAAACTGTTGAACAATCCGATCTAGTCACACAACGAAGCGAAGCCCAACTTATGGTACATCAAGCTTGGCTATACAAAAACACACCGTGTAGAATTCCAGAAATGAAAAATTGCAAAACGTGTTAGATCCAACTTACACCTTAAAAGTGCACCCTCAAGAAGTGCGTGGACCTCTGTTGTTTCGAAACGAGGAGTTCAAAGACGGAAGACACGTTCAAGTTTATCATCACGATGAACATTTTGATACTGTCAACATTATCGCCGGATTCCTGTGATACGTTTATTAATGCGAGGAATGTGAATATAGTTATGCCAATCACTAGCAACACAAACGTTGCGGCTCGAACTGCATAGTATGTTTGACCTCTCAATTTGGTCTGGAATAAAGACAAGAACGAGTAATGTCATCGTTTTCAATTTCGAATGCATACAAGAGACCGGCAGTCACATTCCCAACTTATGCGTGCATCGAAGGATTATATTTAGTTTATACGCTGACTGTAGCAAGAATCCCTGAGGACGTGAAACAATATGTCGAGGATCGAACCCGTTGGTCAATTTTGCCCAATGGATCTTAAACCCCATCGAGACCTGCGGCCATGTAGACATTGTAATTTACGGAGATTGTCATTGCCATACCACGCTCATGGCTCACAATTTCTCGGGATGAGATGGGCAATTTCTGCTTAGATACTATACGGAACAAAGTACCGATCGTCCTAAATTGACTTTGAATGGAGCCAAAATCATTTTTATGCAAGTTGGACAAGTACAGTTTAAAGATTCAATGAGATATTTGGTCATGCCTTCAAGTCGCATGAATAAAACGTTTGGAAAGCAAGAAATGGCTATAGGTTATTTTAGCACTTTTTCAATTGCGAAGCCTGATGCTCACTACTATGACCCTGTCTACATGTTTACCAAACAACGAGATGCTTTCTGCGATTGGTAACAGACTCACGTATCAGACACCTTCGACTTTCAAGAGGAAATGATAAAGTATTGTCGATCGGGAGTGTACATTTTACGGCGTAGCTGCGGCAAATTTCAAAAACGGTTTATGAAACACGTATGGATAGATCCTTTGAAAGAAGCTTGCATCACTGCCAAACGTGTTATTTTTTTTACTGAAAAACGATTCATACCCAAAAACACACATGTGGACATGAGTCATCAAACAGCGAACTTTGTCAAAAGTCAATACCCGGTCGGTCATAGCCCTATACTGGCGACATTACTTTTGTGACAAGAAAGACAAATGGAGCCAACTCGCCTGCAACGGTAGAGTCGAAAATAACATTGCAACGTATTCGGGAGATGGCTGGGACATATAAAACCCTAAAATCGTGTACGAGATCAATTGTTGAATATTTCACGGATGTCTCCCCCTGCTACCTTCAATGTGACTCCAATAATCAGTGTTTACAACTGACTAGGGAAGAATTGTACGAGACCATTGTCAGCGATTCTTGAAGTTAGAACAGGAAGGAGACCAAGTGGTGGAAATGTGGGAACACGATTACTATCATTGTTTGAAAACCGACTCCGAGTTTAAATGCTTCTTGGAAAGTAACACGGTGATGGACGCACTGAACCCACTGGATAGTTTGTACGGATTACGGACGTATGGTGTACCCGGCGAACGAAGAGAAAAGAGAAGAAATCAAAAATTTGGACGAGTGTTCGCTGTGTCCTCGCACGTGCAAATATCGTCACTTTCCCGTAGGGTACTCTCAGTTGATGATGGAACACAGTGACCTGGGTAACATTCAACAATACGAAGGATTGATTAAGTATAAAGTCTTACTTCACACGGACTTTTACCATCCCGTTTTACCTCACCATAACCAAGGAAAACGGATGTTTCCTGAGTGCCGAAACGTGTAACCAAGACTAGCCTTGTCCGCTTACCCAGGAAGAACGAGCTTTGACAAGAACTTTGGTCCGCGTAGAATTGTTTAAAGCTCCGGACCTGCCTGGTATACCAACTTTCCCACGATACAATAATAAAACAAGGGCGACGAGACACATAAAGATATGGTCGCAAACAAAGTAAATGCCTTTTTGAACCGAATCAAGATGCCGGCGGCTATCCTTCTTGGTGCCAACTATCGAGGACCAAAATAAATTCAAAGATAAATACTGGGACCTTCAAGGCAGCATGTTAGACCACGAGTAGAAAAAACTAAGGTAGGTGATCGTTTGCAAAAGTGATGTTGAATTGTTTGTGGGGTAAAATGGCACAACGACCGTCTTTACCCAAGATAAAGTATATGTCCTAACCTAAACTAAATACTTAGAATACGTGAATATCGCTCGTGTTGATTTGATATTAGTTAATTATGAGGAAGAACTTGACATTGTAGAAGTCGACGACTTTGGAAATATCATTGCGGCTTACGTGACACCGCATGTTCCCTTAAATATGTACGACGTTTTAGAACTATTAGGTAATCGTGTGTAGTATTTGGCAATGACGGTAACATATTCATAGATCGGTCGTGTCACTGCTATCCAGCATCGAAGGAGACCGTTTAGGCATCTGGACAGAGGAGCATCCCGATGAAACGATTCTAACTTTTGCAAATGGCTGTCCTCAAAATTACTGCTACTAATACTGAGACTCAAACAGATACATGACATCAAATGTAATGGTAAAGGATTGACTCTGAGTTGTCGCAACACTTGCAGCGACTGCAAATTGTTTACCTGGAAATTTTAGACCAAACAGCTGTAAACACTCTGAAAGATTGTAAGGCTCTGACGAGAGTCCGTCACCATTATTACCCCAGCGGCCAAGACAGAGGCAACCCCACAATTACCTGAGGAAGAAGTGACATAAGAAGTTTCTAAAACACCTTCGTAGATGCCATTCCTAGTTTATCACTTCCCGCGCTCCCCAATGAGAATTGACACCTTGGATTAAAACGATGATGTACAATGCTCTTTCGACATAAATGAAAACGAAAGAAAGGAAACCAGAAATGAAAAAAAAAAAACGAAAGCTATCCCATTACCTACCTATAATACAACAAGCACTACCCACGAGGTCTACTCATGTAGCACACCGGACACAAAACGGTTTCCAAACAACCACCATTTCTCTCCATCCAAAGTAGTATCATCTATGAGTGGGTGACTTATTAACAGAAATCGAAAAGGTGTTAGCAAGCATTTGTTACGATCTAGCACAACCTATGGGTTTAGAGGGAGTTCAGAACTTGTAGGGTGATGCTCAAACTCGGCTGAAAAGTCTTAGTTTACCTAATGTGCAGCGATGGTAACAAGAACACGGTTCGTACAGTTTACATAAATTCATTCAACAACAAAATTTCAGAAGTCGCACTCAAGTGGAAGGTATCGATCACCAGTGGCAAGCCGATTTAGCCGATGTCTCTCCTTTAACCACCTACAATCGTGACTATATATATATATATATATATATATATATATATATATATATATATATATATATATATATATATATATATATATATATATATATATATTTGTGTCATAGACGTCTTTTCTAAATTTGCCGGGGTCGTGCCATTAGTTCCAAATCAATCAGCGAGTCGGTAACATCCAGTTGATCAAATATCATATTACTCTTTGTGAATTCGTCCTATTAGCATTCCGCAGCGTGACAATTATATGTCGGGGTGCAGAAACACCCCGCTGTTATGCTATATGCCATGTGAGTATACAAATATTAGTACTTTGAATATTATCTGTAGTTGTTGTTAGTCATGATAGTAATTATTTATGACATGTATCCATAAATGATATCAATATTGTCTATGCTGCCATCGCTGGAGTCATTACTGTTTTCCGCAATGAGAGTTTTGTTATATTTTCTTTACCAGAAGCAGCCCCATCATCTCGCCAGATTGCATCATTATTGCGCTACAGGATTATATACGATGAAATTCATCCGAGGATATTTTACGTAATTACGGACAAAACTAAATAGCACACGCATATCATCGGTTGCTGACATTTATGGGACGTGATCTGAAAGTAGATACCGGGCTACAAATATCACAATTAGATTTTAGAAACCTATATCCGATGTATTACTTTTCGTTGGAAACATCTTGGTTTAACAATCAGATATTGAAACACACTTCCGATCTCGTGCATCTCTACCTGTTGCACCAGCCCCTCCCCCTTATCCCCAATAACAGAGACATCTGTTATACTCAGCGACAAATCGATGTTGCTAGAAGGTTTTGACATACGAATGAATCATTCATACACTAGTATAAAACATGTAAATGTTTCCAAATATGTAACACATTTATTATTATACATGTCATACGTCACGTTAGTGTTACTCTGGCTCTTGATCCGATTAAAAACCTTCCATCATATTCAGCTGGAAAAAGTGGAACTACCATATCACCGCTAAAACACGATAAGATCAAAGATGGTCAGAATAAACTATCATTGACATCGCGTCACATTAAGCATTTGAATGATGCAAAAATAAACGATAACAGGTGTCCAGTTTACTCTCCCCACGAATGCTTTTTCCGATATAGTTAAATCAGCTTGTAAATTTCCACTACTTGCGACTACACCAACATTGATTGTCGAGGCCGCCTCTGCAGTCGCGAAAACAGCAGCCCTCAAGGCAGTCCGAAAAGCGGCAGGAATGGCACTAAAGAATCCAACATGACAAGGAAACAAACAGGAAAGGGTATAACGTTACCAGGGAGTCGTTTCACTAATGGAAGGGGCCTGAGATTACTAGTGAGTCTGTTTACCTATGGAAGCAGCCTAAGATTACCAGGGTGTATTGTTTAGCTAAATAAACCAAACGAGTATATCATAAATTACATACCACTAAGGCTACATATTCGCAATTATCATCATTGCTGTTAAAGTATCTTAACGACGAAATAATATCCAATGACGAGTTCTCAGCGATGATTAAGATATACGAAGAGACAATGATGTCTGATTTAGAAAATAATAATAAAATGATAATAATTCTGTCACTGGAACTAATACATCAGATAGCCGCGAACACAATCACAGGAAGAACAAAAATAATATGAATAACCTCATTGACTTTGTAGTCTGAAACAACGATCTATTATTTTATCTTGTACCCTAAATTCAGCGCAAACTTTCCAACTGCGATTCCAGTAAAATAAATTGCGCTTGCCTAATTACAAGTATATCAAAGCGTTGGCCAAATATCCGGTCAAAATCATTAACGGGTCAACAGTCCAATAATGCACTGATATTTGCATTTATAAATGAAACAGGTGGAACCACGGATTGGATGGGCATTGGAATATCAAATGGAAGTGAAGATATCGAGGATATAAATGATGAATTCTAGCGTAGGATTAATTCCGTGACAGGCCAATAATCAAACATAGCTATAACGGTTGACGAACCATCCTTGTCAGCCGCATAGAGATAAGTTCAAAGGACTATCTGGTAGATATTTATGAGTCATCGATCAGAATAGTGCTAGGATGGCCTAATTTTCCGCCTCAGGCACCATCTTGTCAAAGTCAACCTAAGCCAAAACAGTTTGATTATATCATAGATAATACATCATAACATGATATTACCCGATCATATAAACTCGATATAAAAACGCAACAAGTGGTTATCTTGAATCCATTTTAGCTCATATGATCCTCATGAGGTATGTTACATATAATTGAAGAATTACTATTGAACAAACTCCAAAACAAATTACACATTATTGGAAATTATTGAATATTTTATAGACATTAATCAAGAAAACGTAAGACAACTACTGCGACTACATCAAGGTTTCCAAGAATCAAATCGCGGTGAAATAGATATCATTAAGTATAATACACACGCGTGAACTAATGCATTAACAATATTTCCACGAGATCGAACTGTATGATTTTACTCTCCACCCCCCAAAGAACTCGGCGAAACATGCTTGATTTTATTTACGAATTAAGTAATAACGATTCTGTGTCAGTATAGTTCTTAAAGAGTTGTTATGATAAAGGTAAGTTTGCTCAATTTGTAAGACCTAACGGCAAAATATATTGCACAGAATCTATTTATGACTGAGACAACTCGCGTGGAAATATTTAACAGAGAATACCGCGCAATTACTAATAAATTGTTTTACAGTTCCGTCAGTTGTAGCCCACGCTGCCAGAGAGAGAAATATGTGGAAGCCGACAACGTTTATTTTGGAAGTTCAAGCTAGTTGTTGTGAATACGGACGCGTCGGATAATGGAATGCTAAATATGATTAGAAAGAAATTATTTCGGTTGATATGGTTGCGTGTTATCCGGTGTTCTCGGGTAAGGAGATTGTGTTGAATATTTTAAACCATTTGGTCATCCCACCCATGAGATGACACGAGTTGCGATACATTGACAACTACCCGATTGTAACCTAACCGTTTTCGCTTGCTAAAGGACTCCAATAGTGTTATTACGATATATGATTGATTGTAAAATACTGATAACGCTGAATGTCGGTGAGGCAACAATACCGTATAAAAGGCAGATTTAGGATTGGTTACAGAACTTGATGATGTTAGTCTTGATAAAATTATTAATGACTACAAGCATTATAGTATAGACCAGCTGGCAGACGAAGACATAATATTCAAGATGACATTCAAGGAGAGTCAAGGATTACATAATCTCATGTTAAATGATGTTGATGAAGTTGATATCAGTGCTGTCTATGACGCGTTAAATGATACATCTTGCTTGACACAAGGATAGGTAATGACTATATACTCATCTTAGGTGTTAACAATATATGATACAGTTGTTTGGATCTTTGATAATCGCCTCGCGTGGTCAGATCCAGTTTATCTCGCAGTTTGACGAGTTAGAAGACTATCTCAGTTTTGGAGAGTTAGTTTTAAATATATTGACACCAACAACGATCTTGTTAGCGATGATATATAAAGAAAAACACTCGCAAGTAATACACAAAATGACGAAACATAATAGAGGATTTGATATTGGTCTTGAATTTGTAGTGATGCTGAAAAAACAGCAGAATAATCACTGTGCTAGCTGCAAATGTATAATGTTAAGGCAGTCTTTGTATGAAAACCGATGTCTATTTACCGCGGATACGCAGGGTATTAGTCGTGGTCATACACGTGAAAATACGATGCGGACCTGTCTTTAATGTAATAGACGCATATGTGCTAGTTACGTGATCGCGGTGGTAATTGTGAATCCTCGGTATCTCTTGCAACTTCTTCTTCTTCTTCTCCGCCATATCTCTGCACAATTTCCATTGCACATCATTGACGTGGGCTCTTGCACATGTTGACAAAAAAACGCCATTCTTCTCTATCCTGTGCAGTCCTCATTATAACTTGCTTCTCCACGTCGTATCTAGCCAGTGCAGATTTCATCCATGTCGTTCTAGGAAGCCCTACTTCCTTCTTCTCTACCGTGCAGTACAATATTCGCTATCCTGTTCTTATCCATCCTTATCACGTGTCCTAGCCATTGGTGTTGTCTCTCGTGCACTTTTTGCACCATTGTCTCTGTCTGATTAAGAGCCTTTCTGATGTCTTCATTTCTCATCCTGTCCATAATGTGAACTCTTAGAATCTTTCTAAGCGCCGTCATTTCGAACACAAGTAGTTTCCTCTCCTCAGCGCTTCTAAGTGTCCAAGCTTCACACCCGTACAGGGTAATTGGGAATATAAGAGCTCGGTATAGCCTCATTTTCGTGTCACTCTTGACATACTTGTTTTTCCAGATGTTGTCCAACTCGCTCATCACTTTCAAGGCTGTGGCTGTACGTATTTCGATATCCTTTGCGCTTCTGCAATCTTCAGTCAAGGTAGTCCCAAGGTATTTAAAACTGTCCGCATGTTGTAGTTTCTTTCCTCTAAGCAATAGTCCCTTCTCAATTCTCCTTTTTACTATTCCCACGTATTTGATACTCACTAGAATCCATTCTGTCTTGGTCTCACTAATTTCTGGTCCATTCCTTGCGCTGATCTCATCGACTTTGTCCAGAAGGAGTTGAGCTGGTCCGAGCAGTTCGGCCAGTAGACCAATGTCGTTGGTGGATCTTGTAACATTAGATATTTTGTGTGTGATGACAGTCCAAATAGGATCACAGCTCTTCTTGTACCACCCGCAAGGTCACCCGGCTCATACAAATATCTTACATTCACGTTACCAAGTATTTGGTGTTTTTAAAAACTCATTTATTGCGATTACATATTTTTTGTGATCTCGTTAATATGTTTCATACTTATTGTTCGAGTACTTTCATTATGTAATACATTTATCACAATTGGTTATCTTGCTACCCATTCACGAGATATCTTATCTTCAATACATTTCTTCGCTTAATGATATCCAACCATCCGCTCATCAAGTGTTAAATTAAATCGTTCAGCAATTGCAAAATCAAGGTGTATTGCAGTATGTCCTTGTCTGATGGTGACAGTATCATGCTTCATCAGCGAATGATACTGCACCTTGAAATGCCTTGTCAAGATCAACTTGTACTATAATTTGCCATCGCATACCTCCTAGTTGATACATTCGTTCAAATGCAGTAAATATACTCTGGAATATGTTTTTCTCCTGGGTATTTGGCTCATGAGGTCCCTGGCAATTTTTGTCAGCTTTGCTGCAATATCACATCCTCGTATTTCATTTTTGTTTTGTACAATTCGATTTGTCATCTGGGATAAATCTAAATTTCTTTTTACCACATCGTTCAAACTTATCTGTATGTTTGGTTGTAATAGGTTTTAGTGTATCTATCAGCGTACGCGCTCTAAATTTAATACAATATAGATCCGTATTATATATTATATGTCAAGAATATAATTGATTTTTCAGCGCCAGTAACGCTAGTACCGGTTACACACCGTCCCGTGTTACAAAAGTATTAAAGAATGATTATCATAGGTCCATCTGGAAGTGGAATGATGCAACTATTACTGAATATGACAATAAGATGGCTAATATTGGATAGGTTGTATTTGATAGCACCATCTGAAGACGATCAGGCCTTCTACGATGTGTTAAAAGAGTTTAATGAAAATATTAAAAATCGTTGGATGAGCGGTGTGTTGATGTTATCAAGTTTATCACTGATATTAATGATGCACCGTGTATTGATGATATTAATTAAATAATTAATAATTTAATTATATATGACGATGTAATGCTGGATAAACAATCAAATCCAGCAATACCATTTTCTCGAGGTAGACATAAAATACGAATGTGATTTATGTAACTAAGCGATATACACAAATTCCAAAGGTGATCAGAGTTAACTGTAATAGTCTTCCTGTGTTTAATGGAGTTGATACGTATACATTAAGAAATATTAATCAGACCTGGTGTAGCGGATATTACGACTATAAACGTTTTATAAATTTCTTTAGTCATGTTCAGTCACGGATTTATAACAATAAATGTGCACGATCCTACATCAAGATATCGATTCGGTCTTGATAAACTATTTGGATTAAACTACAACAGTAGATGGGTGTGACTTCTATTAGAGGCGTCCATTTGTCAAACTAACACTTGTTACAATATCGTAAATTATAACGGCAAAAAAGTAATATAATTAACCCATAGGAGAACTCTCGGTTAGTTAGAAGTTTTATTGTTTGGGTTTTTCCATTTGTTGTCTCTTCTCGGTTCTGCAGGAAGTGTTAGTATGCAATTATTTGCTTCTATTATGAGGTGGGCTTACCCTATGTTATATTTCTTAGAGACACCTTCCTCCTTGTACAATTATGTTTACCGTAACTCAGCTCAAGTAATTTTCACGATAGCAATGTACACATGCTAAATACATACCACGCTGTATGAGAAAGGCAGACATACATGAACTATTGAGACCTGTAATCACAGAGAATACACCAGCACCGACTGACACAGCAACTGCAATAACATCTTTCTCAAATACCCATTTTTGCTGAGCCATATACATAAACGCGTGCAATGAGACGTGAGGTGTCAGTTTTCCGTACCAACTAGCACTCTAGACCACTTAGCATCCTGGACAGCTGATGGTGTAAAACGTAAGCTGATGATACGATGGTGGTTGGGGAGGATATTGTCATTACTTCGTATCTTCTATAGGTGGAAGAGTGCTGGAAGTAATCTGAGTGAGGTAATATTCAGTCAGTATTCAAGTTGCTGTCTAGTTTTAGGTATGATTCAAAATTAAACATACATGATGAAAGGTATTAAACTATCTGAATCATATTCATGATGCCATACTATTTTACTTCCACTTTCGGGTTTGTAAACAGAAATTTCACTTCAGTCCTAATGCATGATTTTTTAAAAACATTCTGAGGAACCAATCTAGGCAAAGGTCTCCAACAATGCCAGTTGAATCTTAATGATGGAAAACTAACTAAACTAAGCAATGACATTCCTTTTCAAATCAAACGGTGGAAAGACTCAAAATGGCATAAATATTACGAGTAGAAACAAATCGTTTACTCTTCTTCATGTAAAAGAAATTATGTGTCAGAGACAATTTAGCAATTCATGCCATCAACACTCGCCAACCTTCTAAATGCGTTCAAAATACGGTTATCATTACAAACTGTATCCAAACAAGTGGCAACTAGTTTAGCAAAAATGAGTAAGTTAACACAAGCATACTATCATAATCTGGTTCTAACATTTTAAACAACACATACCGTAACAAAATATCAAATGAATCTTATCCTCAAATGGATAACACAAGGGGTTAATGAAAGTTTAGATCATTAACCTCTGCTTCGAAAATAATGTGTCGTACGTTACCTTGCTTGTATTTTGATTGCCAGTATTAGTTTAGGTTTTTATTCGGCACAAACCACTGTTTTATTTATAACCATTCTCTAAGTATGCGGGTCATTTGACCAACCGATTGTACGCTGTATAGATACAAAAACACTGCAGTACACAGAAAATTATTTTGAGAGCACCATAAATAGTGGAATCAGTTAGATTATACAATGGTACAAAATTATGAGAATCAGCCACTGTGAGTTGAAAGTTAATTACATACTCTGATGGAGATTTTTGGGGCTTTTGTATTAGATAAAGTTAATATTTACATAGTGAAACACCACACTAACAACTGAAAACAAAAGGGTGCAGACAATTCAAATGCGGAAGAGAATGAAGAAGACAATAAAATAGAAGATGATTGATGGATCACAAATGAGAGAACACAAATTGACAGGAGACCATTCACAGGTTGGCAGTTTAGTTTACATTAAATATACTTTTTCATGTGTTGATGGCTTTAATTATTCCAAGTGAGTTCTTAATGGGTTTTGTGGATTAGTAATGACAAGAGAAGCAATGTACTAAGGAATTCTTCACTTTATTTATCGAGGAGTCTTACTGCTGTACGTTGCATAAAATTATTAACACTTTCCATCTATATTTTTGGAGGAGTAGGATGACAAGAAGTTATTGAGGTTACGTTCTTTATGTACAGCATATCATGCAAGTGCCTTAATGAAATACATATTCATTTTTATAACTAATCCATATATAGATAATGTAACAAGAAAAACACATAGTACTTGTACTATTGACAGAATAAAACATACCCATCTCAATCAACAAGACTGATTTCTTTAATTTAAATCTTCCAGTGAAAGATAATAGAGTGGATGTAAAGTTTTAACATTTCGCTTAGATATCTGCAAACTAGCGTCTATATTTTGATCACGTCCGTAAATGTCGTCAAATGATAGTCATGTACTACGTGATTATTTTCAAAACATTGTAAAATGTCCTCAGAAGGTTCTTGATGTCCATTTATCCTCGAAGAAACCTCAGAAAATAGTCAAACACCAATGGATTTCTTTTCTGCGAAACTCCTCAAACGCCATAAAGTCATGTCGTTGCACTGAGAATCTTTGTTGTTATGTTATCTGGGATATGAATAACTCAAGCTGCATTACTTTGAACAGTGTGTTCTTCTTTAACCATGCTAATCGTGACTCATGAAAAAAAGTATTTTATGTTACTCGACGATAGATAGAGGCATTCACAACGACAGTTTTGTCAATCTTACTTATCCTGCATCAACTGCGTTGGGTCGCCATATTGCATCTATGGTCTAACATTTCTACAAAAGCCACTGAAGTGGAATAGTGAAATCGCACATATAACATGTTCTTCTCCATTTGACATTGATCTATATGCAACGAATCCCATGCTGAAATTATTTTTCATCGATGCAACTTTAGTTCTAGCTGCATTTCATGATTACATTTTTGCCTTCCGGATGCTCTCTTGTATCCTTTGCAAACATCATTGATTAACTACCTGATCTCGAGTAATAATTGGAATACCTTGCCAGACCTCATAATGTGGCAATATCAACCTTTCTGAGAACGATTAATTTTTTTCCATCAATCATGTATGTGTTTATGTTAAATAACGCCATAACACAATTATTAACGATCTAAATGTCTGTTCTCTATAATATGTAGTCAAACGCATACCTTCGATATCAATAAATGCCTCAAAAGGCAAGACATATATACTTGTATCCTGAACGTGAAGCTTAATTATTCCACGTGCGTTAGGTACACGGGCATCAACAGGAATAATATTGATAAACACGCACATACTCACCTTTGAGAACTGTCGCATCAATGTTAAATGCTGTATCAGATATACGTTTAAACATTTGTGTAAATATATGTTATCGTCTAACACGAAAACCACTTCCTGCTATCAGACTAACAGCTATATTTGTTTATCTTTTCTGATATTGGTAACCTAGACAATTACGTTTATTTTTTATTTGCAGCTTGATTTATTATTTTACTAAAATTTGCTGGTATCTCTTCAGTGCTTCTCAATTTTTCTGCTGGTTGAAATTTCGTCGTATTTATTGTGTTGGTCTATCCCTGATTGCCTAGAACACCCTACCAGTAACATTACCAATAGCACAAGTAACAACGTCGATTATTTTCTTTGCAATTGATATTGCTTTGGGGGCTATCCTTCTAAATAAACCCTGAACATCTTCCCAGTCAAGTTACTTTGTAATTAGGTCATCGTGAATTTATCACGCTGACAATTATAGGTCCAATTTGTGAATTGTGTATAATCATCTTATTTGTTATTTATTTATCGAATCAGTGTGATAATCATCAACGAATTTATCAATAAGAGATCAATACATTAATATCCACGATGCCGCCTTAAATCGTTGAATAATATCAGCTGATTCATTAACGGCTCGTCAAAAATTCTAATCGATGTACTTCAGAAAGAATGTTGTTAGGAAAATTATTATTATTATTATTATTATTATTATTATTATTATTTCTATCCTTCTTCTTCTTAATATTATTATTATTATTATTATTATTATTATTATTATTATTATTATTATTATTATTATTATAATAGATATTATAATGTCATGTTGCCTTGTCCGCGATAGTGAGACAGTTGAGGAGTAGGAGGACAAGGTGTTGAGGAGGTGAATAGAGAGGTCAAGAGGAGAAAAGTATTTGTAGCAAGTATGGAGGAAGAAGATACGGAGGTGGAAAACTAGGATAGAATAAACTGTTGAGTATAATACAAGGACAGGTGAAAAGCTATCTCACACTACATATCAAGTGATGTAATAGGATGTTACAGGGTCGAGACGAAGAAGAGTTATTGGGAAATTATTGTCATTGATTTTTAAATTAAATTATATTAAATTGTGTACTATAAAATGTAACTGTCGGCATTGCTTCCTGGGGGCTCAACGCTTTTACTGTGTCTATCATAAATTTCACTTCCTTCAAAATCGAGCCTGGCTACGACTTCCATAATAAGTTTTTTTAAAAAGTATTAGGAGTACCCCACCCCTACCTCTAAAATCCGGCCACATCATACAATTAAAATCATTTATTTTGAACAATACAATAGTACTTATGTGGGTAGATTTTATCTGTTTGCATGAGAACATTGTTTAAATATTTTAGTGCAGTCACATTATTTTGCATAGGTCTACAAATGTCCTTTAAATAAAAACAGTGTCATTTGTCTTTTATCCACGTTTGATGCAGATTCCTTGCACAAGGATTTAAGCTGTTTTATAGTTGTTTTTGCAGTAATATGCTTGTTTACTATGGTGTTTCTGCATAATGAGTGATGCAATTCTTGTCAATGTAGAAGATTTTAAAATCAGTTTTATTTGGAAGCGCAGACACTTGATTTCAAACCACTAAAATGGACATTTCTATCCATCATTTCATTTTTTTCTGATATGTTGCTTCATTGGATTTTTTTGTGTTTTCCTATTGAGAGATAATCCTGTCCAAATTACTTCCGATCATATTATAGACTCCAATCCATTTTCAAAACGTTAAGGATTAAAGCAGAACACAGCCTCCAGAAAGAAAGAGTCAAAGCAATGTATATAGTTTTATTCTGACATAGCTCTTTAGTCCCTGAACAATAACCAATTATAAAGTTTAATCATTTGGAATTACTTCTGCTCACAAACAAAATAATCTCACCCGTGTCACAGTGAAGTTTACTGATTTCGTTATCCGTACTTTTCTGGTCTCAATCCTTGTCCTTCCGCTAGGACTACTTAAACAAGGGATGTAATCATTATTGTCACTTTAATCAAGGGACATAACCATTATTGTCTTCTTCCGGCCTTCATGGAAATGTTTTCCCGTCAAACAAAATCCTACACTTTTTGAAACATAACAAAAACACATTTTGTGAGACAAAGAAATCAATTAGAAAAGGATGATTAAAAAATAAGGATGAAAGGAAAGCAAAGAGATAACGAACTACAGGCTAGGGAAAATATTGACTCTAAACGGTAGGAGATTAAACTTTATAAATACGTACCACTCACTGGGTATATATTTCAAGTATGCAGTACATTTCTTGGACGAAGAATGTTTCCAAAGGTTTCAGCAAATTCACCTAAGTATAATGTAAACAATTTTTTCTTTCTTCTCAATGACTGGGAAACGAAAAACAAAAACAGACAAAAAATGTTTCTATGAAACCCAATTAACGTTCGTTAGAGAAAATACAAAATTAGAAGTGTAAATAAAAAATGCCCGTAGCAATAAAAGAGAGTAGAATTACCGTGGGCGAACACTTGTAGCAAATTTTGTTTTAGAGCATGAAAATGTGAATACATAATACATTGAGACACAAAACTACTAGAAGAATATCTGGAAAAAGCAATATGACGTGTTATATACATATATATATATGAAGTGCCGTTAACTTATCTAAACAAGAATTTCTAAAGATTTATTTTTTAAATTCGTCAGAATAATGTTAGTGAATATGAGTGGTAAAAAAACATCTGTATTGACTGAAAAGAAAAGATCAAATTTAATGAATAATGTATGAACAAAGAGCAGGATGCATAGTGCAATTGAGATAATTTCAGAGTGCTAAAATATAAATGAATTTGTGAATTAGTTCATGAATTAATAACTAATTACCAAAACATAAATATTATATAATGAACAATAGTCTTAAAAAAGTCAAATACCTTATGAATTAAAGAACTTGACTCACAAAAAGTGAAAATGAGAGATAGCGAGACAATATTATCTTAGCTACAATGCTATTTATAATTCAATATTATTTACTCTAAGTATGATGTGAAAGTCTGAACAATATCTGAGACAACGGCAGCTTGGTTTATGGCCCTAAATTGTACCAAGCCCGAGAGGCCCTAAACAGTTTACAGAAAAATCTGAAGACGAAAGGATCAGGAAATGAATCCAAAACTTCGGAGGATGTCACTGATGATGACACCAATAAACTTTTTCCCCAGCACACCATCCATTTTACTGAACCCTTTATGGTTTAATAATACTTTGCACATTAGGTATGGAAAGGGAGTTCAGATACAGAAACAAAGTGGGAGACATATCAATAAAGCATGATTGCAAAATTGAACTACAATCTTTACGAGTTTAACGACAGAAATATGACGATGAGGGCAAAGGATGACATAAGAACACGAGTGTAACAAGATAACAAATGGAATTTCCGGATTCACAACAGAACACTTTTGACGAAATAAATACAATGTTTAATAATGAAGTAATTGAATAAGCATAAATTATTCATACGTGCGTGTATATTTAATCCGAAAATTGGATTAACTAACGTAAGAACGCACAAATGTGATTATGTTAAATATAAGCAAATTGCTCTTCAAAACAGAAACACAGGGTGAATGATTCACAGTGGCTAAAAAATGGGATTATGGATATAGTTCACTCAGCAAGAAAACAATGTAGAATTTTACTTATGCAGTAAAATGAATTCAGTCATAGTAAAATTATGCAAATGAAATATAACAGATATATAACTTATATTTACAGCCTCGAAAAATGCAATCATTTTTAGAAAACTCCAAAATTACCCCTTAGGTACGTGATTTTTTTGCATGGAAATACACTCCATGGTCAGAACACTTTATTTCAACTCCCCGGCTGATAAAGTTCACGTTAACAGTTGCTACGATTACTTCATGTGGTTATAGCATGTATTACTACGATAGACACAACGGACTCTCTTGACTCTGGACTCTCCAGACACTGGATAGCTGAAAACATATCCAATACCTTGTAGTATATGTGACATGGGCAGAAAAATGCAATAATGTTATGCGCGGTAAGCAATTCTGATTATATTACCGGCACAATAATTACAACAAACAAACAAGTTCAGAGATTAACCTAATCTTACTCGATAAGAATCCTACTGAACTAAACTTGTTTCTTAAAAATATAGCATTTAATTACTAATATAAATCCTTTGCTAAATCGTAAGCAAGATTATAAATGTGTGCATTATTCTGCGTAAACAAAAGCTACTAAACGTATTAAAGATTGACGTGGTAGTACAATAGTGATATAGTATATAGAAAGAAAATAATATACTTACATACCTCTACAGTAGGAGATGTGCAATCCTTATAGTAGACCGCTGACTACAAGACAATAAAAATGTAAGAAGCTTTACATACGGTGAGGTATTTATACACATATATTGTCTGTGCACTGACATCATTTGGTTCTTCCCATCGAAAATACCTCGCACCAATTTAATAAATACATACAAGGTTTATACAATTCCGTGACAACGAGAATTGAAAATCCAAGGATATATACTAACCATTTTCTTCCAGATTTATGTTTCAAATGATATTAGTAACCCTGATTACCCATTGTTTGTACCTAGCCCCTGTAAATCATGTGCATGCACTTTGGGCTAATGGGCAATGGTTATATATGCAGCAGTTGGGCATGAAAGCTGAAATCACTATGGGAACAAATGTAGGATACAAGTATCATATGGCAATGAGTTCGATGGAATAATTGCAAAGTGTTTTCTTGTCTAACGCGATCTGCATATCTCATAAAGGAATTTCTGCCAAGGTAGTTGTGTCAAGTGAACATACAGAAACTGAGTTTGAAGCCGGTAGGAACTTGGCAACAGGTTTTGTTTAAAGCGAAACAACCTCGTGTTTCATTCACTGACATTGATGGCCCATCGTCTCCCAGATGATTTGGATGAGAAAAAAATATATTCCACGAATTCGTTAAGGCCAGAAGAGATGAAGACAATTTCGAAGACAAGATCATTAACATGGATGAAAGTCCAATGTACTTTGATTTTATTCCTGGAAATTGAAATTGACAGCATGGACTGAAATGAGCTTAAATTTCATATGGCATATGGCCACAGCTACTACAGCTTGAACCTGGCGAAGAATTTCTTGTTGCATTATCAGCTTTGGTGAAACAAACATGACATCAATATTACAGGACATACCGCAATTGATTGTGATCAGGTAATCATTGATCGATTCAATCGAACACTTTCTGGCCGGTAATATGAATTTCAATATGCAAAGGAAATAGTTAAAGAATATATGAGATCTCATGAATGGGTTTCAAGACTACTAAGTGTGATAGATGCATTACAAAATGAGTATACTGGAGCAGTTTATGTAAAACCTAAAAACGCGAGCACAAACAACATACCTATACAACGACATGTTTTATTCAAAACAACCAGTATTAGGTAGTGTAACTTTAACTTGAAGGTGGCAAAGCAAACATTGACTGAACCTATGGTGGAGTGTAACTGTACATAACATTTCAAATATCGTTAGATCTACGCGTAGACCTCTCTATACTTAACTGCTTCTCGACGAGGATTTGTACATAGACAATTACATGTAATTCCCGAATATGCACAATTACCAAAGTCTTCAATCAACTAGCGTCTCGACCTCGATTATACTCAGGACAGGTCATTATTGCCTTAAGCGTGTTTGACCAAGATCACTATTAATTCTGTCTACGGTAAATTTGCTTTAGATCATTATTTAAATATTCCCACAACATTACTGTGTAACAACTTTCACAATGATTATTATGTCGTTTTATTGTCATGATAAATTCAGCGTCAAGATCAAAGTCGCATTTATTATTTTGGTCACATTCTTTAGAGCAAACAATTTGTTTTCTTACTTTATCATCGCTATTGCCAGCAATTTGATTGTTATTATTTTGTGTGAAGATCATGAAATCCTCTGTAACTTAGACATTCATTTGTTTCGAGAGAATGCCTGTTAGATTTAATTTGAACATTCGATACGATCATCGACGATCATGCTCAGGAATATCAGAAATAGTTAATCCTTGAGATGAATGAATCGTCCTTGTGTTTTCTAGCGCCCATGGAGTTTTTTCCTATAATGTGCTCTCAGCAACACTGACCGGAACTAAAACGATATAAGTTTACACGAGATTTCGAATTTCTTACGATCCTGATAAATGATCTTCAATATATTTTGTTTGCGCGTATGTGCTTGACGATAACTAAATGGTGCAGATAGATTTGAGATTTTATTCTTTATGCAACATAAAAGTTGTTGTTGAAATGTTTCACAAACTATATTTATACTTGCAACTATCAAATCATCTGGTCTCCATAAATTCCAAAAATCATTGATAGTAGGTTCTGAAATTATGTCACGCATATTTAATACTTTACTAAATACTAGTAATGTTACTTTACTCGGTTGTAGTCTGATTTATTTATTAAGATCTCTTAATTCTAGCTCTCTGTGATCATCAATTAGTTTTTCATAATAATCTATTAAACCTTTCAGCCATTCATGCCCAGGCAATCCAATAAAAGGTGTTCGATGTCGATGGTCGCGGTACATTATCACATCAGTAATTATTGTCAACAATAAATCAATAAATATGTTTAGTATATCCTTAGATACTCTCCATATTTCATCCCAAACTATAATCCTTGGAATGTATATTCACCAATTCGCTCAGAAGTTCAGTTATCCACCGAAGCCAATATTGTATGTGCATGATTTAATTCCTCGTTCGCTCATTTCTTTGGCAAGTCCTATCAATGAGTTTGACGGACTCACATAAGGTAGTTTTCATTACTGGAACATGAAAATATCCACACGAATAAAGGATCGCTTTTACAAATATTTTTGATATCACC
Organism: Unio delphinus; assembly: GCA_029339505.1. Classification (NCBI taxonomy): domain Eukaryota; kingdom Metazoa; phylum Mollusca; class Bivalvia; order Unionida; family Unionidae; genus Unio; species Unio delphinus. The sequence goes on along the minus strand of JAQISU010000390.1, from coordinate 1,229,474 downwards.
GTCATAAAATTCGACAGTTCAATTTCTGGGAAATATTGTTACTGCATTAGTCCACACATACGCAATGTGATCGATAATTTCAATCGAAGCTCCCTTCGCTTTGTATTTTGAATCGTGTAAAATATATGCTAACATAAAGTCCTTTACTATTATGGGAAATTGTAGTTTATTTCCTTGCTCAGCAACGTCTTTGATAGATGGTCCGGTATCTTTAAATATTTCTGCCTACGAGTCTATTTTATTTGCGTCTTAGATCCGCTAAACGTGAACAAGGAATCGCATTCGTGAAATGTTCCGTTACTTCTTCTGCTACCCAATTTATTTTCGAACATTTCATTGGTTGTAGATCATCAGCGCCGAGTTTATCATTCAGCGGATATATCCCATAAACAACCACGCTTAGAGTACAATCTATTTCATAATGAATAAATGTTAAATTAAAGTGAAGGGTCATTATCCCACACTGTTTTAACTTTCAAAAGAAAGTTATTTAATTTTTCCCGTGGGGTAAGGAATGGTGCCACATCCTCACGAGCGGTTATGCACACATAGTGTGCTATTTAATTTGGTCGTCATGTCGCGCCCCTATTAAGGGACTATCGACATGAATGTAGGACGTGGATGAGTGGGAATGGATCAAACACGCACTCAACCCTATCAACCAATCGGAAGGAGTGTACTAGAGGTACAATGGCACCAAATAATGACTGGTGAAAAAATGGTTTTCACGTCTCGTCATGTTGAGGGTTTCAGCCAGCCCATATATGTCGACAGACTTGAAACGCCCTAGCCACACTTGTTTAAAATCAGGTCCAGTTTTACTAATGGATGGAAAATATACCAATAATGTGTAAGCTAAGTGAGTAATTAAATCAAATTTTGTGAAGCTGAAGATTTTTTTCTAACTCCTAACATACCAATGTTTCTAGTACCCAGTGTACGTATTGTAAGTCCCTAACAATTTTAATTCTAGAATGTCTGTGTGACATATGTATGTTGGACACTGTTAGGTTATATGGATTGTGAATTTTGATTTTCAGTGATCGAAATTAATCAAGTTAGGTTTCTCAAAAGAGCTTGTCAAATAGAGCTTTCGTACCAAATGAGAGCTCAATAATAGATAAATGGCAGTAGCCTTTAGAAGGGCTTTCTGGTGGACGGTTACGTAATGGTAAACAGTCTTCCTTCATTCTGGTTTGTTTGCTCCGGTGTCCTCCTGTCGTCTCTTGTTCCTTGGGCCTCCCTTCATCTTGATTGTCAGCACCAGTGTCCTCTCTTATGGGTATCTATATCTAAATTTGTCCCTATCAATTAGGAAATACTCTGTGCTGTTGTTACAAAAGTGTATACAGTCCCATGTGACAGCATATTAATGCGGATGTACTAGTCCCGCATTCCTGATGGTTCAAGGTTCGATATCACCTTGTATTTCTGATTTAGTTTTTAGGTGAATACTGACTAATTGGTATTTGGATGCAGCATTGTGCCGCTGGGTCTGATGGTCTTGGTGTTTTATGTATATGGAAAAAGTTAGAAAAAAATAGAGAGGAGTCTTAATTCCTAGATGATGGTATCCATAGTCCTTTTGTTTTTGTACCTGATATTAGTTTATTAAATGCTTCAGTGTTTATTTCTATATCTTTTGTTATCCCGCATGCTTCGTCTCATTCTATTTGGATGTTTTAAGTGTGTAGCCCGTTAAATGATTGGTCAATGAACCCATGTGACCTCATTGTGGGGCTACCATTTACTTCTGAAGGTTGTTATAAATTTCAGAATTAGTTTGCTATTTAGGTGTTTTAATAGCCCATCAAATGATTGGTCAATTAACCCATGTGACCTCATTGTGGGGATACAGATTGCTCCTTAAGGTTGTTATACATGTTAGAATGTTCGATTTATTTAGGTGTTTAGGCGATGTTTCTATATTTTTTCAATTAGCCCTGTTGTTTTAAGCAGTTCAATTATATTTTTGAATGTTCCTTGAGGGTTGGTGTTGGTTAATTGGATTACTTCTGGGTATGTACTTGGTACGGCTATGTTTAGCTGTTTGGATCTAAATTTGTCCCTTTCTTTTTTTGGTTTTTGTACAATTGTTGAAGGTATGGTGTACATCTTCTGGGGTGTTACAATTGTGGCAATTAATGTTATATGGGAAGGGTTCTATTTATTCTCCAAAGCTGTTTGCCAGTGTGCTTTTTCCTATTATTATTCTTTATATTTTATGCTGTTCATAACCTGTGCAACTGGGTGGTTTTATTAATCTACTAACTTCCTTAATGATGTTGTGTAATATTCTCCCTTGTTTATTTATGTCCCAATCGGTTTTTCATTTTTGATTAATCATTGTGTTAATTAATCTATATAGTTCAGTTTGGATATATTCAAGTGGAATGTAATTAGGTTCGTCGAATTTGTATTTAGCAAGTTGGTCTGCTAACCCATTACCTTTGATGTCAATGTGGGATGGAATCCACATAAATTCTATAATACAAGTCAACATTCCTGGATTTGGAAGTTTTTACTCAATATAAGAATTGTTTTTAATTGTGAATGACACGATCATATTTGTCACGGATAATCCGAGTATTATCGTTTGTTACTGATAATACGATAAATTTCGTTTTGAGAATACATCGTCGAGAGAATTATTAATCTTTGCTGCTCGCTGGCCTTTCATTGTAGCATTGACAACATTATTGTAGCATACAATGTTTGATGTTGACCACACATGATATACTTTTAATCAGATTATTCGTTTGATCAACGAAAACACGCCTCAGTAAGTCAGGAATTCTTCTGTCAAGATCTCATTTGGATTTAGAAAGCTTGATTTTAAAAAATCTTTACTACTTAACCATTTCGTAATTAAGACAAATATATATTTAGATTTAAATATTATATATTAAATGATTCAAACAAAGAATGCTTTCAAGTGGCTAATGATAATGATACGTTCGACAACCCTTTGTAAACAAAAGCCTGTATAAACGAATTTTGTGGATATCATTTACAAAGTGCACGTTGTGGAAGTCAAGGACCAAAACCGTGTTTGAATTGTGGTGTTGGCGTTAGCGGAGAAACACGCCTACGTGTACAGTATGGTGGTACAAGATACATACAGAGAGCTGAAACGAACCGAAGATTTTAAAACATAACACGGACAATGATGAGGTTATAAAAGTGCTGTGGACTATATAGCAATATTTAGAAAAACAAAATTAATAAATACAAAATGAAAAAAGTTTATAAGACATTCCATCCAGATTGATTACTAATCATCTTGTGATGGTACGTACCATCAGACAATGTCCACTAAAAACAACAGTCGTTATATCATTATTTCTAGTTATCTATTATTCTGTGTTGCGGGAAAGTAAAAGTATTTCTTTCATAGGTTTGTATTTGAGTGTTATAAAGTAGTAATCGAAGACGGTCTTGTGATGGATCGTATAGATTCAAATCTCCCCCCAAACAAATAAATAAATTTACAAATTGGATAATTCACTCATTATTACACATATCCAGAACTGTAAATCTGAAAGGACTTGTTAAAATGATAAGTGTGCCAAATCTGTTGAATCTAGAAATACAAAGACAGGTGGAAAAAATATTTGTTTCGCCATATATAGCTGCCAAATAATTCGATGTTTGCTCGGCTTCATTAAAGCGTGTTGCAGATAAATAATTATATCAATATTTTTGTAAAAGTATTCACAAAAGATAATTTTTCAATAGTGTTTAAAGGGAGATAAATACTGTCTGGTATTTTTCTTTAGTAGAGAGTGATTAAAGGAGTTACATCGCTTGTTAGTGTGAATTTTTTTGTCATCAAAATTATTTATGAGATAACAAATATCAGAGGAGAAACATAATTTTACAATTAATCAGAACTGGTAGACGGACATTTATATTCCTATTAACTTTATGATAATCAGACTTGGAAGACGGACATTTATAGACATATTTGCTTTATAATAATCAGAATTGATAGAAGGACATTTATATAATTATTGACTTTATCGACAACATCAAAGCAGAAATCAGTAGTCACACGCATCGTTTAACATACAAAAGATCCGACACAGATTATGATTAGATCTCTGTTTTTTTATAGAGAAATTTATATTGCTGTCTTGACAAAGCCAGGGTTGAACGACACATATTTATTTTGATACGATTGTGTTTAGAAATATGATGTAGTTTGTATAATGATTACATTAAAAAGGTAAATTTATAACAATTTCTAAACCATAGATCAGTAATAAGGCATACTGCGGATGTGGAACTGCGTTCTTCACAACTAAATCCATAATAAAATGTCTTAAATACTACACAACCTTTAATTTATGCCGTACATCGTTTGCACCAGTCCAAATAACACTCACAATGGAATAAATACAATCCATTTTTCTGACGCTACCACCCTCCTCTAAGTAGAGAACACAAGATGACTGAATCTCTCGTTTTGGAGCAGTTTTGGAATCTTGTGGAGTACGGAAATTCGTGGCAACGTTCTTGTTCTTGAAAATTTCAACTTTTATTCCTGACTGTCCGAAAACTGATACACGTCAAAACTCCAAGTTTTCAACCTTAAACAGTTAACAAAACCCATCAATAAACATGGTCACATTTCTAATTGGATTCATCATATACCTGAGGATAATATTCTGCGATCCATCCTTGAATCCCACAAACTTTCATCATATCACATATGCATTATATGCCATCTCGACCTATCAGTCTTTAACCCTCTAACTTTATATGCTACTAAGTTTAACCTCCGTATGATAAATAAAACCAAAACTAATGCAAGACTTGCAAGCAAACATAATAATTTTATTACCTTCTACAGCAGAACAAGTCCATAACTGCTAGCGTTCTTTGCTTAAAAAATATGCCCCAGCCACCAAGTGCAGAGTATCAGTTCAAAAGTGTTCTCCGTGGTTTGGCAGTGTTATGAACCAACGTGGCACTGCTAATTGAAACCGCCGTAATGGAGAGAGGTTTTGGCTTTGCACCACACTCACTATTCATAAACAAATCTATGATGACACTAATAAGAATGTCACAAACATAATTCATTTAGACAAATTATCAAACTACAGTAATAAGGCCAAAGAGAGTTCCCGCTCCAAAGAGCTGTTCGAGATAACCAGCAAACTAATGTAAATGAACAAATGTACACTACATTGAAACACCTTCTCTCTAGTAGACCTTCCGGACCTATTTGCAAATTTATTCCGTGACAAAGAACAAATTGTTAGAGATTCGCTTGAAAACACATTGGACACATCGTCACCAGAGTTTAGGCATTCAACCAGGAAGATCTTGCAAAAGTTCAGATGCTTCTTCAGTATTCTTCAGCTATTTATTAAAGTTGAGGATGAGAAGGTTTAGTTGTTTTAGTAACAAGTTTGAATAATTGTTGAAAACTGTCTGCAAAGTCCACCTGAGATTCATGGCGTTCTTCTTATTTTCGCCTGACAGAATCACAAACTGGTAGAAATTTCTTAATTGCCTCTATTCGCTCTCATGCCCACCGAGTAGTTAATGCTGCACCAACCATTATTGATGTAACAATGTTTTAATTTACAGCAGCAGGGAGGATGTGACCTCTAAAAGAGGTAATCGGAGTAAACATCACGCGGATAGTTGTAGCAAAGTACCAATACATCAACTATTAACAAATATAACTAACCCCAAGAGAGACTCTTGGAGAGACTCTCACGAAAGTTCGAGGCTTTGTGTTGTCGTTATTTGTGTTTTTTTTTTTTTCGTTTTGTAAGAAGTCTTAGTTTAACAAATGGGACCTTATAAAATTAGGTTGTTCACCTTCCATGCTGATCAGAAACAAATACTACTCAACCGTTATAATAAGTTAGTTCCGGTTTAATTTATGTACGTATTGTATTTTGCCTATGTTTACACGTTCACGACAACGTCTTACATCGCTCAACCCTTCCGTTTCATGTACGATGATAATATTTATCTGTAAGTAAGACATGATATGTATTGTGACTGTGCTAGTTCTTCTACCAGTTTAGACTCACGCCATATTTGCATATTTGTGAGTGAGTGATATATCACTGTTTGTGTAAATCCGTAAAAGTTTAGTTTTTGTTTAAAATAGGTTTATTTCCTATTTCACTCCCTTATTGTACAGACCGTCTTTGGTGTGTTAGATAAAGTGTTGGTCAGTAGGTAGGTGTGCTGATCTGTTGGTGTGTGTTTTAGCCTGTATATATGGGTGTGGTTGTTAGCATTTATCATGTGGAGAATGATGCTATGACTTCTAATATTAAATTCCCTTGAAATTAAAACTATTTATTCGATGTTGAGTTATATCTATAGCAATAGTGAAATAAATTATAAAGGCCTAATTATGATAACTTGTTTTAGGGCACTCCGTCTAGTTGAGACCACATTGGCACTCTATACTACTATTACTCTGCATAGCATTGTACGTAATACGAGAAAGGAAACAAGTGAGTCATACCAGTACAGTGCATACATCGTGATTAAGTCATAACAAGTACAGAAAAGGGTGCATATAATATCGGGAATTTGAAATCTCTGAATATTTTGTTCATCACAACTGGAATGCAAAAAATCTATCTCGCTTTCTAGTCATTACCTTCCAGTATAGTTTGAGAATAAGGTAGTAGTAGTCGTCGACTTAAATGGCACCTAGCTAAGATTGTTGTCATATTCTGATTGTTTAGAATTGCATATTTGATCTATGTAGTACTTTATATTTAGATTCTAATGGGCACGATAAAATCATTACTGTTAGGAAGTGAGTTATATTCATATGTGTGTGTGTGTGTGTGTGTGTGTGTGTGTGTGTTTCCCATCATATACAAGGACCACCTCAGAAGAAGATGTGAATTTCCGCCAGGTTCAACACATGTTTGATATACGAATTCAAGTAAATGTACTCATAATCTACATGAGAGTGTTTAAATATTTAAAGTGAAAACCTTCTGTGCTTTAATAAGCAATTTACTTGGCGATTACTTTAAAATTATGTTTTACAACCTCACGTTTTTATGGAAAATATCTGGTATAACTACTTAAGTACAGTCATTTGAAGCGGTTACAAAGCATTATCAGTTACATGTATACAAAAGACTTAACGAGTATTCAAACCACATAAAATATAAACAATACCGACGGCCACGTAAAAGTTGCATACAATTAGGCATAGCACACGTAATCTTTGATAGCCGATTGGACGAAACAGAGCGGGATCGGAGTGGGAAAGGATATCTGGAGCTGGCAGTTGTGCATAAAGTACTGTTCAGCGGTGATGTCATTATTGATTATTCCCTTTCTTATTACAAGACCGAGTTCCAATACAATCTACTGAGTAAAATAAAATACCTTTATTACCACAGACCTGTTTTCGCTGCAGGTCTGTAGACAAGGCAATATATATGTGTGTGTGTGTGTGTGTGTGTGTGTGTGTGTTTGAAGTGGGATGATCATTCGTCCTTAGTAATTATTGTGCTGTCTTTGCAGTCTTCGGTGATTAATTGGGAAGTTAAAGCCGAATGACGTGAAATTATGAATCAGCATATCAACACATCTGATTCTAGATTACAAAGCATTTAGCTCCGTTTGAAATTTCACTAACTGAACTCCTCAACGGAAGTTTAAAGAAGATAATGACTGTGTAACAGGTCACGGGTCTATTGTCTTTGCTTTCCGGAAATCTAACATTGATTATTGAAACAATACAAAGGATTGTGATGAACTCGAATTGTTTAAAGAACAATACATTTATTGTTGTTAGAATAATTAGTGCCAGTAACACTATCTATCTATACATCCATCCATACATACATACATCTGTATGTGTCTATCTGTCTCTGTCTCTTTCTCTCTGTCTGTCTATCTATGTATGTATGTCTCTCTGTCTGTCTGACTGTCTCTCGCTCCCTCTCTCCCCCAACACAAACAAACATACATATACATATATATATATATATATATATATATATATATATATATATATATATATATATATATATATCTGTGTGTGTGTGTGTGTGTGTGTGTGTGTGTGTGTGTAGATAAACAAAACCGGTAACAGAATTAAACAACACCAAAAACCAAACACTAAAAATATCTATAGTTAAGTTCTAACAAGGTTATGCATATATATATATATATATATATATATATATATATATATATAGAGAGAGAGAGAGAGAGAGAGAGAGAGAGAGAGAGAGAGAGAAGAGAGAGAATGAGAGAGAGAGAGAGAGAGAGAGAGAGAGAGAGAGAGAGAGTTTAATAATTGTATTGTAACTATATTCCTCAACATACTTTTAATTCGTGATACAATGTGTTATTGATAAATCAGATCTAGATTTGATTTCAGTCTCTCACGGTTTTGATCAGAAATATATATTCACTTTTTGAGGATAGAGTTTTCACTTAAACAGGGCTTACCTCAGTAAATATCCAACATAAAGAAGAAACAAAAAAAAAATTGCCTTTGTGATCTGAATGTTATAGACAGTGCACTATGTTTGCTTTAAAAGTTTGATGCTGTCTGTCAAAGGTATTAAGTAGAAACAGAATTCATGAACTTCCGATCCGTGCTTAAAAGTTAGTCTTCATGGGGAAAAGTTATATAATGTAGCTCAGAGATTTTGACTGACGAAAGAAATGCGTGAGTTTTGAACAAATTTGAGAAACCACTACTTATGTTTGGCCGAATGAAATTAAGGCGTTAATTTGGAAATAATATGCACTAATAGGGACAACCTTGGTCGAAATTCTTTAATTAGAAATATCCTGATGGAAAAGGTTGGCTCTTTGGAAAATATAAGAAAGAATAATGCTTTCCTCGTTAAACAAGGGGGTGGGGGGGGCAGTTGTCTGTCTTGCGAGAAGGATAAGATTTAGTTCCGCATGCACCAGTTCTAAAGTTAACAGCCTTAAGGTGCGTTATTTTAATTTCACTTAATATTCAATTTTTTTTATTTGCTATATGCAACTTTTTAATGTGATTAGGTTCCATATTATGTATCTTTTATTCAGTCTCATGGAAATTTGTTGATGCTAGAGTTGCAATGCAATTTATATTTTTAATTTTACAATTATTTGACCATTAGCAAAATTGATTACCTGCTATCGAAATTTTCATGTGTGCAAAATTTAATGAATTATATGAATAAATATGAAAAAAAGTCCTGTGTCTGTTAGGACGATACAGATTATCGTGAGTTAGCGAAAACTACCAATTATATTTGCTTTTGGAATGTTTATGTAATTTGGAAGTGAGTAAAGATTTTTGAATTGCATACAATATTAATCGAACATGTACATAACGGAAATTTGTCGATAGAGTAATTTAGTGCAAGGTTCTAACGTAAGTAGACAATACGCAGTGTCTGAATAGAGGGAATTCTGGGTAATATAAATGCAGGGATTTAATATACATCTTGAAAGTGGTACAATTAGCAATTTAGTGATATTTTGTCATTTAAAGAAACAGTTTTCAGAGGGAGAAATGACCAGCGAAGTCAGAAAATTGAGAGTAAAATCTAGGAAATCTAAGGAGGACAAGGCAGTCGGAGAGAAAAAACTCGAGGAAATAGGCAAGGCTGCATATTATGAGCTGCGATGCATCCTATATTAAAAATAAATCGACACAGTTCATTAACTTGTCCACAGCCAGTTTAACTGGGGCCCTCATGAGGGTACTGTCTGGTAAGTGGTCAGTATAGGGTCATCCGGCCAAACACGGATTACGTAATAGTACACTGTAGCACCAGCAGTCAGGTTGCTGAATTCCTGGAATTAACCATTGGACATATACTAATAAAAGTAGAAAGACATCAACAATCTCAAAAACAATCTGGATTCAAGAACAATAGACCTGAACAGCAATGAACTAAACCCATGCGTACCAAAAACAAACACCAACCCAACGTCATAACGCACCAAATATAAAACAGTATTTAAACTAACAGGCCGACTGAATGAACTAGACATGAATTCCCTAACATAAAAACTAAAAGAAGGAGGCTCCCATATTGAAAAAGTTTACAAACTAAGGAACTATCAGAAAAATGAAATAAATATCACAATATTGGAAACCACGTCTCCCCTACCTACATTAATTAAAATAGGGACCACATGAACCAGATACAGATTAGAACCATACATAAATAAATCAAGACTCTGCAAAAAACGTCAACACTGGGGGCACTTTACTACAAAGTGCACATATACAAACAAATATCAACAATGCGGAGGTGGACACAAAGGAAAGTGTAACAGAAAAAACCCTAAATTCACCATCTGCAGGGGACCCCACCTACCACAATCACTAGACTGCCCTGCTACAATTAGAGAAAATAGAATCATCAAACTAATGAATACAAAACACATAACTTATCAACAAGCCAAAAGGGAAGTAAATATAAATCAAGGGAACACACCCACCAATACCATGGGAACAAATGACAATAATGAACCTCCAACCAGCACACCCAAAAACAAAACTGCAAAACAAATACGAAACCCAAAACCTAAAAACAAAGAAATATCAAAATAAGAAACTCAAACAATCAATCACAACTGCAAACTAAGTAAAATACAAACTGGAATCGAAAAACAACTGGATAAAGTCATTGCTTTGCTTACCAATCTTCTTAGAAGGTTCGACCCAAATTCAACAAATATTAAACTAAATATCCAACAGGTACTAACCCAGTTAAACAACATCAATACAATAAACGAACCAAAAAATAATGCCTAATACACCAAAATGGGAACGTTACAATATGGCAATGGAATGCATGAGGATTGTCAGGAAACATCAATAAATTACAACTAAAAATAATTAATACTCATCACAAGCCTGGCATCATTTGCATTCAAGAAACTAAACTTTTTGTAAACTCCAAATTAATGCCACTAATTCAAGGCTACTCCCCAGGCTATTTCAAACATGGAATCGATGGCGGCTGTGGTGGATTGGCCATATAAGTAAAAACAACATTCATAATGAAATAGTGATCCCCATATCACCAATAGAAAATAACAATACAACAATAGAAATACAATCCCTATTAATACATACAGGGAAAAGCGAATTGCAAATATTTAATATCTATTACCCATGGAGAGATAATAAAACAAACACCATCACAGCACTTAGGGAAATAATTAAATATAAAAGGATCGAACAAACGATCATTTGCGGAGATTTCAATGCTCATGGCGTGCAGCGGGGTGGGGGGAAGGTGACGGACAGTAGGGGGAGGGTGGTTAACGGATTGGATCAGCGAAACCAACCTCACCACACTTAATGATGGTGTCAAAACCCGACTCAATCCGTTTGACGGCACCATGACCGCCATCGACCTTACATTATGCACGCCTAGATTGACACAGGTGGCAGACTAGAGAGTGGATCAAACAGACCCAATGAGGATAGACCACTTTCCAATAATTACCACCCTGCAAATGGAAGTACAGTTTGACTCTAACATCTAAATCCCCAGGTGGAACTATAACAAAGCAGATTGGGCAAAATTAAAAATCAGTTAATAAATATCAACCAAAGTATAATTGAAAATGAAGACATTGATATACACTACGAAAACCTAATTAAGATCATAACACAGGCGGCCACCACTAACATACCCAAACAAACAGCATACCAAATAAACTAGAAGTACCATGGTGGACCTGTCAAATAAAACAAACTCGGAAGGAAAAACAAAAGGCACTTAATAAATTCAAAATATCAGGTAACACAACATAATTATTAGACTATATGAAAAAGACTAACAACTACAAAACCTGATCAAGTAGTCCAAATAAAAAACTTGGCAAAAATACTGCACCAGTATAAATGTAAGAACCAAGTCAAAACAAGTGTAGGATAAAATTAGAGCAATTAGGGACATAAAATACCAACAAAACCCCCACAATAAGTAATGCTAACAACAACAACGAAAACGCTGAAATATTAGCCCAATATTTTAAAAAAATAAGCAGCGATAGCATACAAACTAATGAATTCCAACAATATAGGGGACAAACTACAGAAACGTGTAAGATATTATTTCAAGACCTTGGACCCAACAATGCTAATCTAAATAAAGAAATAACACTATATGAATGAGATGAGGCAATACAAACAGAAAAGGAAACATCACCGGGGGAAGACAAAAAGGTACACTATATACAAAAATATGCCCCATAACATCATTAAGTCTATTATAAAACTATTAAATCAAATATGGGAAATATGAAAGCTAGCAAAAAAAATGGATAACTGCGATAGTAATACCCATCTTAAAACCAAACAAAGATCGCAATCCATCAACTCATATCGACCCATTTTACTAACCAACAATATATGCAAGATTATGGAAACCATAATTTCCAAAATGCTTAAATATTACCTTGAATGTAACAAACTAATATCTGAAAACCAGTGTAGATTCAGGAAACATAGGTGCACTACGGACCAAATGATAAGATTAAAAACCGCTATAAAATTGGCATTTAACTCTAAAAGAAAAGCGGACAGAAATTTAATAGCGGTGTTTATAGATTTGGAAAAAGCATTCGATCTTTTATGGACCAAAGGCCTAATAGCCAGATTAAATCACTATGACATTACGGGAAGGATGTATAACTTCATTGAAAATTTTCAGACTGACCGCAAAATAATAACTGGAGTAGGAGACACTTGCTCCGATGAACATACCCTTGAAAATGGAACCCCATAAAGGAGTGTACTCAGTTCCACTCTTTTCAGTCTATTGATAAACGACCTTGACATTACTATAGCATTACCCGAAGTTGAATTATTGCAATTTGCAGATGACAGTGGACTATGGAGAGCAGGAAACCCATCAAAACACACAACTATAACAGATATTCAAGATAGTCTGAATAATATAGGAGAATGGGCAAATAAATGGGGATTCAAACTATCACACCAAAAAAAACGGTAGCAGTACTATTTACCCCACATAACAGAAGATAAAGGAACAATACCCTAAGCTAACTATATAAAATCAGGAAATAAAATTTATAAAATGTATTTTGATGAACACCTCAAATGGGCGCATCACATAGATAAACTAGCACAAAAATGTAACCAGCACTTAAATGTATTAACAAACCTAAAAGGTACCATGTGGGGATCAAATCAAGAAAACCCTAACTTTATACAGGGCTTTAATAAGATCTAAACTAGACTACGGATGCCAAATATGTAACACGGCACCCAAATGTCAATTAAATAAATTAGGAAAAATTCAGAGGAAAGCCCTACTGATTGGCACTGGCGCACTGCCGTCAACATCACTAGCTGAGCTGCAAATCTTAACCGGAGAAATGCCGTTACATCTAAAACGGCAGGAACTTATCCTAAAATATGCAGCCAGACTCTCAACACACCCAAAAACTCATCCCACGTACCAGGCAATAAATAATTGTAATATACATTTCAGGGCAACTATTGAAAAAATCAACCCCCTATGGGAAAACTAGTTCATGATTTAAAATATCAAATTACAAAAGAGTTATTCCAGGCCGAAAATACTATCTCATATGGCAAAGAGCCTTGGAATCACATAACACCAAAAGTCAATATAGCAGAAAGTAAGATTACATATGATAAAGAACCTTGGAGTAATATACAACCTATAGTAAATATCACCCTTTCTACTAAAGGAAACAAGAAAAACCAAGCAAACTATCTAAAAAAAAACATTAGCTTTAGAATAAATTATCAACAAATATCAAAATTACCTCAAAATATACGCAGATAGATAAAAAATAATATATCCTTGCAAAACAGCTGCAGCAATGGTAATAACTGAGCTGAATATACAAATGGGGCGACGTCTACCTGACTACTGCTCCATATATACATCTGAATTCTGTGCCATTTTAGAAGCACTAAAATGGATTGAGAGAAACAAACCAAACAAGACAGTTATAATAAGTGATTCGCTTAGTGTCATAACCTCAATCCAGAATAACATCACTAAATCAAGAGAATTTCCTAAACCAAACCAACGCAATAATGAAACAAATAAATATAAACAAATAAAGCATAGAATACATGTGGATTCTATCCCACATCAATATCCAAGGAAACGATTTAGCAGACAAGATAGCTAAAGAAAAACTCAATGAACGAAAGTACATGCCACTCGAATATAGTCAACATGAACTATACAGCCTAATCAACACATTAATTGACAATGGCAAACCGATCGGAAACGAAATCACAAAGGGAGAAAATTATATAATACCCTCAAGGAAGTAAATAGGAATAAAAAAACACCTAGGTCACAGGCTATGAACAAACAATAATCAATCGAATTCTCTTAGGAAAAACTAAACTGGCAAACAGTTTTTTAAAATACAAAAGAACCCATCCCACATAACATAAACTCCTACAATTGTAACAACCCAGATTTACAACACATCTTTAATGATTGTAAAATAACGAAGAAGGAAAGGAACAAATTCAGTTCCGAACAATAAATCATAGCCGCCCCATATACATACCCAGAAAAAATTCAGTTAACAAATATAAACCCCAAACAACATTCAAAAATATATTGAATTTTTAAAAACAACAGGACTAGTAGAGAAAATTTAGAAAATAGGAAAATGAAAAACATAATAAGGAGAAGAAACAAAAATAAGGAAAAAACATAGTACTAGCTCAGACCAAAAGTAATCATCAAAAATGACAGCCTATTTAAGGGATGGAAGCGCCAACAGGAATGAGCAGGTAGATCTCAGCCATCCTTGGAACCCACATACACTATGGTGGGCAGGAGATCACCAAGGCTCACACACTGAGAAACAAACCGAAAAATAAAGACGCGAGTAACCCTAGAAACAAACTTGAAAACCTGGAAAAATTACGCAAAGCCCTTTGAGTAATCAAATCAATCCAGGAAAATACTGACAAGTCAACAAAATTGATGACAGATAAAGAAATAGGAGTATGCAAATCACAACGAACATATCATGAAGACAATTAGGGAATAAAAAACAATGTAAAAAGGCAGAAAAAAAAAACAAACACATAACAACATAGGTTAAAAGAACAACCCATAAAATAAGTATAGGAACCTACCCTCACTCCTATTACCTTCTCTAACTTTCCTCTCAATACCGCCTCATTGACGGTAAATAATAATTACCAAATACGTATCAAATTCTAAAAATCAGAAGGCCAAAAATTAAATATAAGTACATCGTCTGAGACACACTATCATAACAAGGCTGCAATTAAATTTGATCTAACTTTAGGCATACAGACCCCCAGCTCAACTATAAGGGCTGGGGCGTATGGGGCTGTATACTCTATTAACTCAAAACAACACAGAGTTCATCCGATTTAGGGGTAAAATTGTTTGGATAAAGGGACATCACTGCTGGACCAAAAGAGGAAAAACATCAGGAGACAAACAACTTCAAAGAACCCAGGACAAAGGAAAATGATGGCTGGTCCGAGGGAACAACCATATGCTGGGACACCATGAGAACAAGATGGCAGCCTGACATTAGGGGTTACTCAAATAGACAAAAGAAAGCAACACAGAAAATAATCCGATTGCCTGCATTGCCTGGTTAACAGGGTCCTCATTTGGTACGAGAACCTATTTCGAACGATCTATTTCACGAAACCTGACTTGGTTAGTTTTGCACACCATTCAAAATTAACAAGATATTTTTACCAAACAGTGATTATAATTATTTATGTCGCATAGACATCTTAGTATTCAGTCGTGTTAGGGACGTAATACACGTACACATAGTACTAAAAATATTGGAAAGTTAAGATAGTTAAACAAATTTTACAACTTCATGGAGTCGAATTAATTGCATAGGTGACTCACACATTATTGGTATTTTAATGTACATTAGTAATAACTGGACTAGATTTGACTTAAGCACGGAATCACGATGTCGCTGGCTGTACGACATCCTTGGACTTAATGGTACCTCTCTTTTATTGCTGCAACTCGGATAGCCCCAACATGGCGGAGATGGCAAACTAATTTCCAAAACCTCCACTTTTGCCATTGCACACCATTAACACACCTAATTGGCTGTTAGGGTTGAGTGTATGTTGGGTCTGTTGCCACTCACCCAAGGTCCTCCATACATGTTGATGATTACTTAATAGCAATCTCGACCTGACGACCAAATTAAATAGAACTCCTTGAGTACATAAATACCTGGGGGAAGACGCACCATTCCTCTCCCCCAGGAGTAATTCAATATCCAGCTTTGCTTGAAACTGAAAACCGTGCTACATGCCCATAGTGGACGATACAGCACTATAATTCAACTTCATTATCATCATCCATTCGCATATATCTTTCAGCTGATGCCACTAAAACACCCGTGTGTTCATTAGTACTTTCAAGACTGAACTATTGTAACTCAATCGTGTTTGACTCGTCTCAATATCTGAAAACAGAAATTCAAAAAGTTCAAAACACAGCTGCTCGGATCATCTTTAGAGTACCACGATCAAAATACACCTCCACGCTGTTCTGTACCCTACACTCGCTATCTATTCAATCCAGAATGAAACATAAACTTTGTTCTCTGTGCTACGTTTACATCTTTTAATACTTTTTCTAATTTCAAGCATCGTTTTGTTGGTGTTTATTTTGTTGTCATATCATTACAGATGTTGTAAAACGCTAAGATGTAAATATTAAGCGCTCTACAATGTCCTCATTCTTCTTCTTCTTTTTCTTCTTCCTCTTATTATATTAATATCATTATTAGTATATATATTACCATTATATGTATTATTATTATTATTATTATTATTATTATTATTATTATTATTATTAATATTATTATTAGTAGTAGTATGTTTTCATGCATTTATGTATGTATGTATGTATGTATGTATGTATGTATGTATGTATGTACGTATGTATGTATGTATGTATGTATGTATGTATGTATGTATGTATGTATGTATCCCCTTAATCATTTATTATCTGAAGAATCTAAAGATTCCTTAAAGCTCTGCCGTATCATATATAAAAGTTGTAACCCACCAGACAGGACAATCTCAATTGTAGATGTCGGTTAAATTCACTCATTTCCTTCTGATCCGTCCTGGTAAATACGTACTATTCTCTCATCGCTTTTTGCGCTGCGAGTATAATGCTGAAAAAAACAGTACCATCACATGACGTTTTATAAGACTAATACGAAACTCAAGAAGACGGAAGCAACAAGTTATGTGTATGAAACATAAATATGTTAATCCAGGACCCAGCTAATCGCAAATGACGTGCTATGATAAGGACTGCCATTAGTGGATTTCTGAAAATCATTACATCTAAATAAATCGCTGCACGAATTTCATACAGTTCATGATGAATCAAGGCTTCTTCATATTTGTGATGTCGTGTGCATTTACTCAAGGTACGTTCTTCCTGAAAAAAACAACAACATATTTTCGTTTTGTTTACATGCACTTTCGATTTGCCATCATTTTGCAAACACAAAAATTCATACTTCTTTAATTCTCTACTATGCCCGCTATAAGAGTATAGTTATTGTTCTTTACAATAAACACTATCTGAACATAATAATTTACTCAAGGTACGATTTTCCAGAGAAAAAAAAAAAACAACATATTTTCGTTTTGTTCATACTTCTATAATTCTCTACTATTCCCTCTATAAGAGTATAGTCAATGTTCTTTACAATACACACTATTTGAACATAATAAAGTTAAGTGACATTATATAGGCAGATCCTTTGAAAGGTTGTTATCAGTAATAATCGTTAATTATGTGGATAACGTTTGTGTCTGGTAGATCATACATGTGGTTCAAAAAGTTTATACATTTGATATATTTTATATATTTTGTTGTAAGTTTTGATATTTTTTCAACTTATTTCTACTCAGCAACATGGATTAAACTAACACAGTAACTACCATGACACACATTCTTCATCAAGCCTCAAATACCGATACTTAAATAAATGTTGAATCTATTTGCAAAGGCAAGTAATTTATTTCTCATTTGGCAAGATTTCAGCAAACTATTTATCATATCTGAAAGCATATCTGGGAAGGACTGGAAAAAAAACTAATTTTGGGGTTGCATAATTTGTATACAATAGTGATCATCTATTAAATGTATTTCTCTTGAATGAGACCTATTGGAATTAGGTACCAGTTATTACAATGCACTGATTGGCTTGAATGAGACCAATTGGAATTATATACCTGTTATTGCAATGCATTGATTGGCTTGAATGAGAACTATTGGAGTTAGATACCAGTTATTACAATGCACTGATTGGCTTGAAGGGACCTATTGGAATTAGATTCTAGTTATTACAATGCATTGATGGGATTTCCGTTTCAGTATATACCTGCAGTGAGACAATCAGACGAAACAAAAACTAAAAACTACGACGATTATTTACATACGCTTAAAACGATAGATAGAGCGAATGAGAGAAAATAGCATTGGTTTATAACGACATTCACGGAATGTTCTATTTAATGAACTCCACGTAGCTAAGTTTACATTCTACTTTACGATTATCTCGACAGTGTATAGTTGATTCTATTTCAAAGATGAATTTACACACATTAATAATTAGTGACATATGAAAATAACGCCAAAAATATTAATAATTCTCGTTTTCCAAATGAACTTAATATGTTACACATTGTTATCGCAATCCTTTCTGCTTTTTGTACCCCTCTACATAACGGAAAAACTGCGCAGAAATGTGGAGAGAGAGTGAGAGAGAGAGAGAGAGAGAGAGAGAGAGAGAGAGAGAGAGAGAGAGAGAGAGAGAGAGAGAGAGAGAGAAGCTAAACCAGTTGGTTTTTTTTAGTAGTGAATTGTTGTGGTTTGGCTTAACTTAACATTTCTTGTAATCTGACAAGATTGTATGTTTGCGAAAAATGGCAAAAAATCGAGCATACATTGAAGTCGTGACATAAGAAAAGTGGCGAGTCTGTGCAAGTTATAAAACTAAAGGCACATAGCTTTACCTTACTTGTAGACTTTACGATTTGCAAATCTTTAAGTATAGCACGTCATTATCACAAACATTAAATAGAGATGTGTGCTACAGTTGTAGTTTTCTTTTAATCCAGCAAACTTGCTCTATCTTAAACTTTGGTCTTTGATGAGTTCAACGTTTTAATAATAATAATAATAATGAGGACTTTGTATAGCGCCTAATCTTTAAAAGCTCTAAGCGCTTTACATCTATAATTATATGACTACACTACAGATAAATAGCATAAACCATGAAATTGGAAAACAAAAATCATGCAGAAAACATCTAAGATATAAAACATTATTAGGTCTCGCCGGGCACTGGTATGCAGAAGAACGTTGTCCATATGTCTTCGTTTTCATAGTGGGAACAATGAGTATACAATTGTCAGAAGAAGTGCGTAAGTATCTTGCTGGTGTATACAAATGGGTGAGGCCGGATATGTATGCTGTACTGGAGTTTGTCAGTGAAACATAGCACAGAGAACATATTTTGTGTTTGATTCTGTATCGAATTGATAGCCAGTGTAGGGCACAGAGCAGGGGTGAGGTGTGCTATGATCGAGGTACTCTCAAGATGATCCGAGCAGCTGTGGTTTGAATTTGTTTAAGTTTCTGGAGTAAATATTGTGACGAACCAGACATAACTGAGTTACAATAGTCCTGTCGTGAAAATACTAATGAAATTACGAGTGTTTTAGTGGCATCAACTTCAAGTTATTTGCGAATGGAACTGATGCGTCTCAGTTCAGGATATGCAGCCTTGCATATGTTCATGACATGTTGTTGCAATGTGAGAGTACTGTCTAGAGTAACACCTAGGTTTCATACTGACTGTGAGAATTTCATATTGGTGCTGCTGATATGTATTGTCTGAGGAAAGGGATATGAATGAGACAATATTTGTATTGTAATCAGAATAGCCTCAGTTTTATCATCATTCATCTGCAGTTTCCATGACTTCACATCAGAAATGCACCTCTCTACTCCATGGATAGTAGTATCATCTTCAGTTGGGTGGATATACTTGTATATTATGTTGTCATCAGCACACAATTGGTGAGACACGGGGTAATGATATATGACACTTGAGAGCGGCTGAGTGTATAGAATAAAGAGAACAGACTATTGTGGAACACCACAGCATAGATCACGTGTGCTGGAATATATTCCATTTGGAGATACATTTTGTATCCGGTGGACGCAATAGGACTTTAACCACTGTTACGCTATATTGTTAGGTTGTCTTGGATGTTATGCATGAATTTGGTTCTACTTGTCTTACGGAGGTTTCTCCTAGTAGCAAATAAATGTGGAGGGTTAAGGACTGATACGTCGAAATGGTATATAACGCATAGGTAATCTGATGGAAGTTCGTGGGATACAAGGGTGGATTGCAAAATATTATCATCAGGTCTATGAAAAAACCAGTCAAAAACGTGACCAAGTTTATGGGTGGGTTGGTTAACGGACTGTTGAAAACATGAATGCGGCAGCAGGGTCATGAACATTGGAAGGCGTCGTATCTGCTGCAGACAACGTTCTATGAGAAATGGGGTTACAATTTTGTTTAAGTGAGAGATGTTTTCTTTGACATCCGTGCCTTATCCATATAAAGTGACGTTTTTGCTGGAACCATTAAACAGGTACTTTATACGTACGGTAAAATAACTATCATGTAGATCCCTAAAGGACCGCCAGTTATTTACCACTTCGATGGCATTTTGGAGTCGAAATCCTCAAGGACTATTACCGAGACGATTTGGAACACGCCTACTGTCTAACTTGTTCGAAGCTGCTGAAGAATCAACAACAATCCACAGGTTCGAGGCATTCCCCGGACAGGAGTAGGAGGAAACTCTAAGTTCTGAAGAATGTATTAACAAGAACCTCAACCGCCAAACCTGTTGATCTGCCCTCTTGACAGTTCTTAGAAGGGCTACAAACATTGCTATTAAAATGTGTCATTATCTAGAAATTCCAGTATGAATCGGAAACCCATTTCGAAAAAACTACACAAATCTAATTCGATCGTTTTGTTACCGTTCCAAATTCGCTAATTTAAATTCATATTTTGACCTTCAAATCAAAGAAGTCGCCGAGACTTGTTTGGTTTGGGAAATGTTTAATTATGATTAAACGGGACATTAATTACGATTGTGGGTCACGCAAAGCTGTGAATTTGTGTAATTATAATTAAACAGGACTCTAATTACGAGCGTGGTTCACACAAATTTGGTACAACCAGATTCAGTAAAGGGGCAGGGCTTGACCTTAGTATCCAGGCGTTTCAGGTACAGAGTCCCAACGGACGTTCGGAGATTTAGGCTGATCCCCTTTCCACCCTTTGCTTCCTCGGACTTCCAATAACCAGAGCTATATACAATATCCCTCGTCATTAAAGCAGGTGCCCTTTTTAACGTAATCGAGCTGACCCTTTGAGACTGGGCAGGGTTTTAAAGAAACAATAAAAACGTTCGTGGATGACAATAACAATATATTAGACACTCACACTAATGATATGAAAATAACACACAGAATATAAAACACATATGAAATATAGTTCGACTACTATGTCAAACTTATGTAGTCAAAACGTTCTAGCAACTCCATATAAACTTCATGTATACAAATATCTCTAGCAAACTTTCATATAAACAAATACTTGTTGCAAACCTTTATATAATCAACCACTGGTTGCAAACAATTATGAAGTCAGACACTACTGTCATAATTTACATGTAGTCAAAACACTACTTGTTATTGTACTCGTCTGAAGTATGACATAGTAATGCTGTGCAATTAAAATAAATATACGTGATGCTACGACATTACTACATACATAATATGTTTTCGAAATTTGTCGTGATAGCCACCATATAAAATTAACTCGCTACCAGATTGCCTAGGCTATATCTTAATAAACTGAATTACAAATACGATAAACGATGTGACTACATAATACAACAATGAACGTGCTTTTACGAAACTGAATAATTATTGTAAATAATAAAAAGAGTTGACTAAAAACATACGACTCACTTAACTCTTTGGCTCTAACTAAATTACAATGGCACCTGCCCCGACAGCGTAATATGTTTAGAGCTTCCCTCTATATTGTCTGTGCCCTTCAATATCTCTACGCGATATATATATATATATATATATATATATATATATATATATATATATATATATATATATATACAGTAGTGCGCAATAATAAATTAAATCGCACGTGCTGCGTGAGCAATAAAAGCGTCACGCGATACGACGAAAAATTTTGTATTACGGCGCGCGAAACAAGACACCCTGATTATATGAAAAGTATGAAAGACTAAATGAGCCATATCGGGCATTTCGTAACACCCCGATGTGCGAGTATTACGTACCCTGGATGGCGTTGTATTGGTCTGCTGTTCAGGCCTGATTGTCCGATACTGCATACATACAGTTAGTAATAATTAAGTGTTTGTTGTATCCCCACTCATTACGTACAGTTAATGGAGACCTATGGCCCACCAGTAAACGTAATTTCAAGAGCATACATATGTAAACCAGTGTGAGATATGGCTGTTATCCTTCTCGCGCGCTCAATTAAATATCCCGTCTAATCGGTAAAACAGTTGTCACAATTTGCCCGATGAGCGCAAGCGACCTTAATGCTAATACGTAACGTAGTGCCAATGCATGATAACCAAGACTAAAGAGTACATTTCAGTCTTGTAAGTTGGAAAAGCTACAAGAAGCAATGGATTTAATGGTAAGGTTGGAGAAGATTTTAGAATTAAAAAAGACTTATGGGTATAGACTAAGTTGTGTTTGTGGGAATATAACGCTACTCCAAAAAGCAAAACGTCTTGTTAAAAACGTAATAGCGGAGGAAGTAGAAAAGGCAATGGCCGCATTGAGAGAAGGGAAAGGGAGAAGAATCAATATCAAATGATCTCAGGTCCATGACAACTTTTGAAAATAGTGCTATCAAGATTGGATCCCTATTAAGGAGACAGAAGTTCCAATTATCTCAATGAAATCATCAGGTAGGAAATGGTGGAAGACACGGTGTAGAAGAAAACAAACGAACCTTTAAATTTCCCCACACAGATTTAGAGAAGAGAATATTTCAATATATCACTATTGACAAAGGCGAGTCATTAATGGTAATAGCCCTACCTGGAGTTTCACATCGTTGTTTCATTCGTAAACAAGATATTACATATCTAGTTCTTGTCTGTTTATTTCAATTTCATCTTAAGATAATTATTACATGGATGTAAACATGTTTACTTGGATATGAGTTTGATGTTTAGTTTGTTTTAGAAATAAAGAATGTTCTAGTAGCAATTATTTATGAATTTAATGGAAAGTTACCATCATCGTCTATATGTTATTGTGTCATTGCATTTTCAATAATTATTAATTACTTTACAAGTACTAATTCGAAAATGTAGAACCATCCCCCATATAATCGTAAAATCAACCTGTGTTCCTTTGAAAAGATAATTTTTAAATAATCACTGGAATTAAAACGAGATCTTTGACTAAATAACGATCATGGAATTATTTTGACTTCATTGTATATTTGGATATACAATTGTGATAAATAAATACTGTTACTACTTCAATGGGTATTCAGACTACTGACACATCAGCACATGCAATATCGGAAATCATTCGGAACACCACTGAATTTCATTTGGGACATTCTATACATGTAGACACGTTATTAAACTTTTACGGAATATTATGAAATTAATTAATAATGCTGTGACTGTATACATTTTTATTTGTGTTCCAGGAAAATAAAGTATTTTGTATGTTTATAAAACATATTTTCCCCTCTTTTTTGTTACTTGGTTCAAGACCATAGAGCCTTTACACTGAACGTTTGGTTATAAAATCATTACAAAATCTGACATTCGCATTTGCCGTTCTTAATTTTTCCCATTAAGAAACATCGTTGAAACAGTTATTTGTTTCCACATACTTTATTAAAAACTTTAATTTTTTACATATTTATTTTTACCAATATCTTGTATGCGTTATTATCAGAGTGGTCCTTATTGTTTCTGCATTCTAAATGAAAAACCGTACATAATATAAGAGTAGGAAATTTGAAGCTAGTTGTATGTTATTCTCTCACTCTAGCACAGAATAAGTAAATCACTACTGCATCCAGTGAGAACAAATACAACAAATACAAAATGAAAACAAACAACAACTATACAGCACCAGTATAACACAAGACAAGTTCTTCAAACCGCCTTGTAGAAATAATTTACTGTTCTGTATCCTAATACAGAACAGCTGCCTACATATTGAAACATAACAAGAGCGTTACATTAATAGGGTGTAATGCTATAAATGTGGTACTTCGACTGCAAGAACAAACTTCAAGGACCTAATAATGTTTCCTACCTTCAATATTTACAGCATGTTTTTATGTTTTCTAATTTCATGGTTTTTTTTTGTTTGTTGTAGCTTTGTAGTAATATCATTTTATATGTTGTAAAACGCATGGAGCTTCTATTGATTAGACGTTATACAAAGTCGTCATTTGTGAACTTGATCAGGGACTTTACTTTTGTAAACAGTATACTTTATAAAAAAAAGATTTGTTTATGGTTATATAGTAGATATTTAAATCATTAGTAAAGGAGATAAACATGTTTGTTTCAATATGTGTCTGAGAAATCAGTTTTCCGCCTGGAA
Organism: Unio delphinus; assembly: GCA_029339505.1. Taxonomy (NCBI): domain Eukaryota; kingdom Metazoa; phylum Mollusca; class Bivalvia; order Unionida; family Unionidae; genus Unio; species Unio delphinus. The sequence continues at coordinate 1,204,686 of JAQISU010000390.1, read as the reverse complement.
ATTCCTAAACATGTGGACATGTGATAGAGACGAGACAGGTCTACATTCTTACTCTTTATTATGTCGTAAGTTTTTATATCAACGTTGTTTAATTGACAACGTACTCAGTCGCGACTTAACATTAAAATTGGAGACAGTATTATTTTAGTGTTCATTTTTTTAAAAATTTGGATGGATTTATTTATTCAAATTAGTTTTTGCTCGACCCTTGCAATGACCACAAGTTGTTAGAACATCGTATCTTGATGGAGGGTGGTGTTCCTGTGTTCGAACCCAGCTAAGTTATACGGTTCTAGGTGCTTTGACCACAGGTGCTTTGACCACCGGGGTTTTGTCCATAGGTGGTTTGTCCACATGTGGTTTTTATAATAATAATAAACTGTTATTTAGAGTTTAAAATTACCTCTTTTGACGTACTATACTCTCCAAGATTCTCCATGATTTTGACTTGGGTGGGCTAGATGACTTGTATTTATACATAAATACATGTAAAGTACCAACGTTAACAGAGATTGTTGCTACCTCTATTACCATATGTTCAGACATATGGTCAAACAGATGTACCGACATATTTGCGTGCTATTGCACATATGTCATTTAGTTAAATAAATAATGTATACATTATACATTTATACATAATTATATTATTACATCATGTATAAATACAAGTCATCTGGATGTTTGTTTGCAACCAATATGCACAGTGCATCACGCAGTGGATTAAGTGCCGCAACTTAAGATATAATTACGCAACTTACTGTATAATCCCTTGATAAAGTTAAGATATACATTACGCAACTTATAGTCCTTCAACTATAAAAATTTTAGTGAATTAAATGCCGCAACTTATAATCCCTGAAGATATGCTTTAATCCCTCACTTCAATCCCCAAATATGCTTACATCCAATACTCCAACAACTAATCATAGTCTTTTCATATTTTTCTTACCACCTATCGTCAAACCTCCTGTGGTCAAACCCCCGTTGTGGACAAACCACCTATGGTCAAACCACCTATGGTCAAAGCACCTGTGGTCAAACCTCCGCGTACCAAGTTATACCAGTGGCTTATAAAAGTCGTACAACCATCTGCCTCGCTTAGCACTCGGCATTAAGAAGTTAGTGTTAGGTCGGGCGTCAGCAGATTGTAACAGGAATGTACATAATGCCTAAACATCACTGAAAACTACCAGAATTCATATATCGTAACAATAAATAAACATTAGCTACCAGAATTCATATATCGTAACAATAAATAAACATAAGCCTACCAGAAATCATATATATAACAATAAATAAACATAAGCTATCAGAATTCATATATCTTAACGATACATAAATATAAGCTATTATAATTCATATATCGTAACGATACATAAATATAAGCTACTAGAATTCATATAAAGTAACGATAAATAAACATAATGGTGTGTGTGTGTGTGTGTTCCTGAGTACAATTAATTAAAGAGTCAAAATAACTATTTAAAAAGTCCATATAAGAGTACTATTTGCAAACTGTACCATCCCATTTTTAGCCAAATATTAAAATATGAATGGAATGCGATTTTTCCATGGTCGTGTTTATGTTGAGCCATTTAAAAAGTTCAATTAGTGTCACACCTCTCCAACCGAATTTAAATCCATAGTCACCAGCATAATAAACTAATTGCTCTATATAATATATTTGGTATTGGTGGAAATTCAATAACAATATTCGTCACAATTGGTAGCTACATCAATGCTCTAACACTTTACGAGACTATTACAACGGACTGATAACAATCTGCACATACAATATTAAGATTACGCATCAACTGAGATTTTGACTCCGTGTTGATATCAACTCATCTATCATGCCATTAATATATTGAGCAAACTGATTTAAGTCCACAAAGTTGAATTTTCTTATCAGGGTGTTTTTGCTGGTCTTTCGAATTTTTTAAAGTAGTTGCATCAACTTACTTTGTATTTTCGACCGTTATCTCTTTCATGTTATTATATTTCTCGTTATCTCTTGCATGTTATTATATTTAGCATTATCTCTTGCATGTTAGTATATTTCGCGTTATCTCTTGCATTTTATTATATCTCTCGTTACCTCTTTCATGTTATTTTTTTCTCGTTATCTCTTTCATGTTATTATATTTCTCGCTATCTCTTGCATGTTATTATATTTAGCGTTATCTCTTGCATGTTAGTATATTTCGCGTTATCTCTTGCATTTTATTATATCTCTCGTTACCTCTTTCATGTTATTTTTTTCTCGTTATCTCTTGCATGTTATTATGTTTCTCGTTATCTCGTTCATGCTATTATATTTCTAGTTATCTCTTACACGTTTTCATATTTCTCTTTATCTCTTAAATGTTATTATATTACTATTTACATTAGTATTCCGTGTTTTATGAATGGTTGGTATCTGTTGATTGCATAGGATTTATATATAGGTATTAATATATTAATATTAGTAACGAAACGGTTCATTCGTTTGGATCGTTCCCAATGGATAGGTCTATCAGGTGATCAATAGGTAATACATTATTTCCCATTTAATGTATCAGTCTGGTGGTTTACTTCTGCGTCATGGGATATTGAGACATCAGGTATGTACCGAGTAGGGGCCCCGAGTGTCCGAGTGGTCTAAAGTGCTCTCCATACGGATTACTGCCATCTCACCACTTTCTGTGTGGGTTCAAATCTCGGATTCGGTCAATGTGGTATGTGAGAAAGCTTACCGGTAACTTCTCATGAGTCGGTGGTTCTTTCCTGAGTTTTCCGGGTTCTTCCTCAACCATTAATATTGGCCTCCATGTATAGCCTATCTTGTGCTGAAAATTGGCCTTACGCCCTATTACCACAAAAACTGAGTAACGAAATGTTGTATGACCGTATGACTGTACATAAGAAATTATATTTGGATAATTGATTAGTTTCGATTTCATAAGTTCTGTGTTAACAACAGTATGCAGATGGCTTCGATATAGGTTTCAAATCTAATTTGAGAGGAACCATTCATTTACATTATTGATTGGAAATACAAGGTTCTCATATAACGATTCCTTTGCATTTTGATCCATTTGAACTGTGTTGAAGTCATCCAAGGACGTTTAAGACAAAGACATATTAACATCAAGCTTGTTGGAAGGTTAACACATTCAAAGACAAGGAATTCATTCGGAACAATGATCTGAATATTTAATCGATCATCATAGACGCTATGTATAATGTTGTTTACAAAAGAACTAAAAACAGTCAAGTGAGTTTGAACAAAGATTTGAGAAGAGCTACACATAATCCAAACAGGTTATACCTAACACTTTCCATGAAACATAAAAAAGATTCATACAATAAAGGTTTTGTTTACAGATTAGTCCAGTATTAAATGACAATTACACAGGATGATGTTATATAAATGCCAGATTTCATTCTGTAACTTAAATTACCATAACCTGATAGTCACAGTAAACAAGTTTATTTAGTTGTTCCTCCTGTTCAAGTAGGAAGACAAGACTTTTTGAAAAATCAGGACACTGTTCAACATACTACATTAACATATTAGCATCCCAATTGTATTTATGATGTAGCGTAAATCACGTTATCTTTTCTAAAACTAATGAAGATTACAACGCTTAACCGGTAGATGATTTTGAGGTGCCGGCAGGACAGCTAGAACAGTATCACCAGACTGAGAACTCGTTTTGCATTTAATTTATGTTACACATTAATTTCAGTTTTGAAATGTTCTAAGGTAAAGGACAGATACATTCTACCATTATTCTGCTAAATGGTTCGTCAGATGCAGGATATGTTGCAGATGAGCCTTGGGTAACGTGTAATTAAGCTTTGATACCATTTGACTAGTATGTCAAGACTCTGACTGAAAGCCAAAGGGGGAGATACGGAATTCTAATCAGTTGTATCAGAAAGTTAGTTTTCTGCAGGTTGTGTTCTTTGTCAACTAGGATGTAATTATTGAAGATTGAGTTGTTATATATTAGCAAAATGTGGAACATCAAATTTGAAACCTACTTCCTTTCTTTTTTTCTCTTTATTTAGTTTTTTCGTTCATTTCACTTTGTTTCTCTTTATCCCGCTCTCCTTGAATATTTCTATCTCTATCTTCCCTCTCCATTTGAATTTATACAATTTATGTCTGTAACTGAAGCCTTTTAGCCCTAAATACCTTGCTTTGTCCTGAAATTACTTTTTCGAAGATTCCAAACTTTCTTGGTTTGGCTTAAAACAACGATCTCTACTTTAGCTGCCAATCTGAAATGATGCTGATTTAAAACAAATATGTCTCAAATATATAAATTTAAAATACTGCAACAATGGGATTTTTCAATTTCAAATGCAAATTTAAGTTTTGAAATGTTTTAGAGAAATGCGAGTCCAGAACGGTCCCAGGTTATTTACGACCCTGTTTTCTGGAGCTAAGCAGCAGAGGGGGCGAGTCCGACAACTTTTTATAGGCGTCGATTCGGCAAACTAAGGCTTCCTCGAAAAGCATCCATTTGGCAACAAAAAAGACGACATGGTCGATGTCGCGCCCCCCTCTGCTGATATGGGTTACAAATCTAGCAATTTAGGATTTCAACCGAATATTTGACCTAATCCGATTCGATATCTTGTTTTAGGATCTATAAGATTTATCGTTACAAATTCATATGGGATTGATTGAGCGTG